>OX451739.1:1373922814-1374556147 GCA_948472305.1 Vicia faba | reverse complement strand
TTTCAAAAAGCCCAACACTTTGTATGCATTCTTATAGAGATGAGAATCATTATAAAGTTTTCCTAAACGAAGGTTCTTTTTTCCAAAATATTTTCAAAACCCACCACAAACACATTTCAAACAAAGCAATTTCAAAAGTGATTTAGCAAGCAACTAAGAGCCCGTATATAACTACAGATGAAAAGGGTGCTAACACCTTCCCTTTTCATAACCTACCCCCCGAACTCAAGGAAATATATCAAAAGGTCTTTCCTGTTCTTTTCACCCTTTCCTTTATTAGATAAAAGAAAAGTCGGTGGTGACTCTTGCTATCTGTAATAATTGCGATAAAACGCAAAACACCCAAGTCAGTTCTCCCACCGTATTACAGAACTGGCGACTCTGTTGGAGAAAATAAAACTTAAAAGTGGGGTTACCTTAGAGACTAGATCACCTTTAAATTGCTTCCATTGTTTGATTTGTTTGCTTTACATTTGCGGGTCCTTGCTTGGGTTTGTATTGATCCTCTACACGAATCTGGGAACATCATTAGGTAAGTAGCAATAGATTATGGAAATTGTACGACATAGATTGATATGGTTGAAGCAATGACTATGTTAGTGTGATGCATTTGCTGGTACTGGTATCCCTTGTGTTGAATCGAGGAAAATACAGGACCGCTAAGCAATGTCATGAAGCACTAACTGACCTTAGAACCTTTAATTGAACAACTTGGCCATTAGGAAGTAGTGAGATAGCCAGTTTCGGTGGAAAGCTGAAAATTGGTTGATACTCGATACTAAGCTCATTGAGATCGGACTTTTGGGATATTTCGGCTGCAAGAAAAGATGTATTGTGCTGAGATAATGCCCAATGAAGAAAGATTAATGATATTGAGATTCCCTAGAACCCGTTTACTTTGTAGGACAGGTTGAACCAACTAAACTTCAAGAGGGTACTTACCTATGAACCTCGTGCAAGCCTAAACCTAAGGACTTGTTTGCTTTGCTTGCATATGATTACTTGCACATAAACATCATGACATCATACCATAACATTTTCAATAACCATTTCAAGGACCTCAAGGGTTTGTGATGCAGGGTTATATTGAACCATACGTCTATCAAGGGGTAAGAGGATTTATTTTCCTCTAGCCAAATGCTGTCAAAAACCAAAGCACGGTAACTTGATTCAAGGGTTATGACCCACTTGATATGGTGTGCTTGATTCTCATAGAAGGACATTCAATGATATGAAGTTCTCTGATCAAAGCCATAATCGAGATTCAACTACTAACATTTTCTTGTGTTTACCCTGCGAGATCCTTGGAAACACCGCATCCACATACCATGCATCATATCATGACAGGTCTTCCCCATACAGGTTTCCTCATCCACTTACTGTTTATTTCAGTAAAAATGGCTCTAGAACAGACTATCAAGGATCTTTAGACCCAAAATGCTCAGCTTCAAGAAATGTTCCTGAATCTATCCAAGGGGCAAGAAGAAGTGAAAACACTTTCCATTGAGAGCATGACCAATAACAATCCTGAAGACGACAAGGAGGGTCAGATAAGACAATTGCAAGCGGAGATAGAAACAATGAAAATCTAGATGTTGGGACAAATAGATCTTATCCAAAACTTAGCTCGGGGACAAGAAGAGTTGAGAACTCTCATCAACAAGCTTCTTCGAGACAAGTGCAACCATATGGAATAAATGTTTAAGATTGGGGATCAAGTCATTAATCATACCCCTGTGAGACAAGAAGTTGGCTTGGTGGAGAATAGACCTTACCAAATTGCTGCTACATCACGAGCCCAACAACAATCTCGCCAATAATGATAGGGTAGTCGGAGTAAATAGGATACATCCAATAGGCAATATATCAAACTCAAAATGCCGATGTCGCAAGCCTTGCAACATATATTGAAGATGAATTTGGTCACATTGAAGGATCCTCCTCGAAATCCTAATACTTCCGCTCCTAGTTACCATCCCAATGAAAGGTGTGCATATCACTTTGTGATACAGTGGGAGAACGGACTTGGGTGTTTTGCGTTTGATCATAAATTTTGCGGTTAGCAAGAGTCGCCACCGACTTTTCTTTTATCCAAAAGGAAAGGGGAAAAAGCACAGGAAAGACCTTTGAGATTATTTCTTGAGTTCGGGGGGTAGATTATGAAAAGGAAAGGTATTAGCACCCTTTTCATCCATGGTTTTCCATGGGCTCTTAGTTACTTGCTAGATCACTTGCTTTTGTTTGAAATTATGCTTTTGTGTGTTTTTTGAAAGTATTTTGTAAAGAGGCCATTGTTTAGGCAAACTTTGTAATGATTCTCGTTCGTAAGAATGTATACAAAGATGTTAATCTTTTGAAAATGTTTTCAAGTTTGAAAGATGTTTTGAAAGTGTAGGTGTTTGTTTTTGTAAATAGCAAGGATGTTTTGTTTTTGAAATGGAGCAAGTAATTAGGAGCATACTACCTACTCAAAAGTCTTTCATGTTCATTTCCTCTTTCCTTTGACATTGTCATCTTACCATTGATTTGGTAAGTAATCCTATCTTTGGATGTAAACGGGACGGACGTGGGTCATCGTATAACCATGATTAGCAATGTTGCAAGGTATCTTAGCATTCTCTTTTAGGGACTAAGATCATTTGAAAGGCAACAAATAGCGTCATTGAGGGACTATGATCTTATATTTTGCTTTGTTTTTGCTAAGATACCTCACATGCGTAATATGGACATTTTGTAAGGCAACTAAGTGGATTTACCCTAGGGGTGCTTGTGCGCAAGTGTATTGTTTTTTCATGCTTGGCTTTTGTCTTTGATTAGGGTTTTCTAATTGATTGGTTTTAGTCTTTCCATACAAACCGTACTTACTAACATTTGTATATAAAGCGATAAATTGCGGAATTTAAAATTACTATGCTATTACAATACTTGTGGGAGTGGGGGTGTACAAATTATAAATGGGGATTGCAAAAAAATAAATCCTAATTATCTATTACAACCATATTGAATTTGTACAAGAATTGAAATAAATAATGTACAAAATGAATAAATGTACAAGAATGTAAATGTAAAGAAAATGAATGTTTGTTTGGATTTTTTAGAAGGAAAGGGTTTTGTTTTATCCTAATTAACTAAAGAAAAATAATTAATTAAATGTAAAACCTAAATTTACTAGGAAAAGAAATTAAATAAAAACAATAATCTATTAATTGATTAAAAAAGAAATTAAGTTTATAAGAAAAGTATTTTTTGGTATTTTTGTCTTAAAAATAATTTATAGTATTATACAATATTTTTGGTCTTTTTATATTTTAAAATAATATATTTAAATGGTGTAAAAGAAAATAGCTAAAACCCTAGTTTTTAATTAAATTTACAAAAAAACAATTAGTAAAATAAATAAAGTATGATTAAATAAAATAATTTTTTTGTGTAAAAAATAAATAAATTTTATCAAAATATAAATCTAATGTTTTTTATATTTTTTCTGATTTTTTAATGTTAGATAAAATATTTAAGAAAACAAATAAATAAAAATGAAAAAAAGAAAATAAAAATGGGCCAGGGTGTGAATAACCAACAAGGGGGGTTAGCAGTAAGAAAAAAAACAATAAGGCCCAAGGGAGGCCCAAGCGTCTGTCCAAAAAAAGTCAGAACGTATGAAAAATGTAAAAGAAAATCCAAAAGGGTACCATTGGGGCTCGAACCCAGGTCCCTCTAGTCACAGGCGCGCGCTTCTACCACTGGGGTGGCTATACATCCATTTATATAATCAAAAAAAGAAATATATGATAGTAAACAAGTCCATGGCCTGAACTTCATCTTCAACCTCACGCCCAGCTAGAGCCTCTGTATCTTATTCAAATCTCAACAAAAATGAAAACTGTAAATAGGAAACTTGTAGCAAATATCCTCACGATTTCATAAATGCAAAGCAATAAAATTAAAGATCAAAGATAAGCATGAATTTTAATGGTCCTAATTTGAACCCTAAAAATTTCAGAAACTTCAATCTTAAAATTCTCTAAGCTCAAACAAAATTAATGAAAACTATGGACATGGTTAGCTTTAAGGCAATGATATCTACATTTTTCATTCATAAATAAACCATTAATAATGTCTGTATGAAGAGTTCAAAAGTCAAAAAACTTACCTTGCAAGAGGGTATTGTGTTTGGAGTTTGAGTAGCTTTTAGTGAGCTCCAATGATTGGGTTAGCTTCCTCAAGTTCCCAGGAAGCTAATGGGATGCTTAGTTTGAGTTGAAAGTGCCAGAGGAGTTCCTGAGAAGTCAAGGTGCAAGGTGCTGTTTTTGAAAATGGTGGATGAGGATGGTTGTGTTACAGTGGTGTTTCAGGTGTTGGGATTGTTTGTGTATGTTGTTTAGAAGCTTTTGAAAGTAAAAGGCCAAGAAACGTACGAGTAAATTTGGAGATTGGATTCAAAACTCAGAAATGACAAGTTTTGAGGTGTTTTTGGTGATTCTGTGTTCTTGGTGTTTTCAGGGCTTAAGCATGCGTGGGATTTGTGGTAAATCACTTGTGTATGTATAAGCAAAAGGTCTTGAGTGGTTTTGAAAGTCATAAGTACAAGTTACAAGCTAATTGCTAGGTTACTTGATTTTGAAGAAAAGTGGGAAAACAAGTTTCAAGAAGAGGTACAAGCATGGGCTGAGTGATTGTAAGTGTCTCAACAAGTTTCTCTTGAGTTATGGGACTTGTATGATCAGAAGAAAACAATTGCAAGGCTCAAGAACAAGTTTTGTGCAAAAAGTCACTTTATCAAAATGGCAATGTGCACTTTCTTCCCAAAATGGATATAAAGCACGACCTTGCATTGAATGCTTGAAATGAGACCTCTAACAGCTGTGCAAGAAATTAATTATAGAGTGTCTAACAAGTTTGATGCCTGCAAAGTAGAGTTTATGCAGCATGAGTTTGAATTTTGAATCTTGTTCAATACAAAATGACTTGTAATTCAAGTGATAAAACCCTAACTTCATCTCTTCGATTCTCCCTACTCAAAAATGATCTCAAGGATTTCTTGGACATTTTGGAAATATTGTAATATGCTATAAAACCCATCTTTAAATCACTTTAAAAAATTCCCCTTGGAACTATATGAAAAAGTTCCATGAAGTTGGGTCAAAATCCTAACCAAATTAGGGCAAAATTTCACTAAGTATTTTGTTTCATGACCATGTGTTCTTAAAATTATAAATTGATATCCAAGCACTTTTGGAAGGAGTTGTGTAAAGAAAGTTGTATATTTGATGGAGATCTACAACTTTCATGTTGAAAGTTTCTTTTGAATCATCTTGCATCATGGTGAAAATTTTGCTCAAAGTTATGAAAAAATAAGAAATTTCCAACACTTAGAAAAATTTCTAAGTTTATAAATTTTAATTTTTCAAAATGAAGTCTTGAATTTTTGATTTCTTGATGAATAAGTTTCATATTTTGACATGCTTTGATGAATTGCAATCTTTGACATTTGATTTTGACCAAAAAGTCAAAGTTTGACTTTTCAATATACAGTTGACTTTTGATCAGTTGACTGAAAATTCATCTATCAATCCATTGGACTTGAGCAATGTTTTGAGCCATGTCATTAGGTCAAAATGATGCAATTGGGATCTTGAGATCATGCCTTAAACCAATTGATCATTTGCTAGGTCAAAATCAGAAATTGCCCTTTCCCAATCAAAACCCTAATTTTGACCATTTTGCCCTTTTGAAGATTTGATCAAATTTTTTGAGGAATTGTGGTCCAAACTTGATCAAATGATACATATGAGTTTAAAATGTTGACGTGGATCAAAATTTATGGGGCTTGATTGTAAATTGGCCATAGTTGACTTTTTCCCTAATATAACTGATTTTTAGGTCAATTGCTCAATTGACTGAGCAAAAGTGTGATCTAAAGCTTGAAACTTGAAATGATTAACCTTTAAGGTCCATAATGATCCATTAAAGTAATATGAGCATTGGAAGTTCAAATATCCTTGTGCAATCTCAAACCCTAATTTTGGTCATTAGTGCTTAAGGAGGTGTCTTGAGCTAATCAACCCTAATGCAGTTTTGAGCCAAAGGAGATCTTGTAAGAAAATTCTTGATAAGTGAGAGGGAAAATTTTGGGGTACAACAACTTCCCCTATTTAATCTTCTTAAGCCTGAAGAGTTAGATTGGCGAGTTTTGCCATTCGTGACTCGAAGGTGGAAGATGATTGGACATTAAAGTGCCCAGAAATTTGCACTCGGTGATGTGATGGTTGATGGTATAGGGAATGGGCCTAACGATTCCATTTGGAGGGATGATGGAGAGTTGTGGAGATGGGTTTGTAGATGCCACCCAGAAATGATTGTTGAACCGTATCTGTAAGCTGAAACTGAATGAAAATCAGAATAGCGTCCGTGTCTGGAGCGTATCTGAACTATATCTGAGAGTTGCATCTGAATGAGTATCAAGATGGAATCCGTATTTGGAGTGTATCTGAACTGTATCTGAGAGTTGAATCTGAATGAGTATCCGGATGGCATCCGTATCGGGAGCATATCTGAACTATATCTGAGAGCTGAATCTGAATGAGTATAAGGATGAAATCTATATCTAGAGCGTATATGAACTGTATCTGAGAGCTGAATCTGAATGAGTATCAGAATGGAGTTTGTGTCTGGAGCATATCTGAACTGTATCTGAAAAAGCCTTTGAACTATGTTAATGGTAGCTACTGATTAACCTTATCCTGAAAAGGGTAAAATGTTAGCTAGTATGCGATGTCATGTTGTATGAAATTCATGGTGTAATGAGATTGTGATATATGCATTCGTTTTATCGATGTTTATGATATATGGATGTGATGTATGCGTATATGAGCTAATATGCTTCATTGATTGTTGGACTTGGGGAAAATAAATCTCCGAATGCTGTTGAGGATACGAAGTGCAAGTCTTTATGTTGTGAAGTGTTGATGAATTTCCACCTAGAGAAATAAACTTTGTTGTGAGGGAAATGCCGTGTACTTATTGTGAAATCCCGTTGGGGAATCCTGAGAAATTGGACGACTTCTACCGGGGAGTGTTAACTGGAAGTCTTGTTCTGTTGGGGATTAAACTGCACACTGCGGGGGATTTTATGAAATAGCTTAAAGATTTTTCCTTATCTCTTAAATCCATTAGTGATTGTATTTCTATTTTGTTCATTTGTAAATGATAGTTATGTTCAAATGCATATGTTTAAAAATAAAACATTGGAAGTTTTTGCAAACAAAACACAAGAGTAAAGAAAAACAGATAGTTTTGCACTTTCAAAGGGATATCTTTGTATTGACTTTGAGTAAGTATTTTTTTGTACAATGAGACAAACATTCTAGTAAGAGAATGCCGTTGTAAAAGTGAAAATTTGATACAAAGAGAAGATAGTTATGTGAAATAAACCCATGGGGTTCCCATTCTGCTATAGCCTTCGTGTCTCTAAGCATCTTATCTATTTGTTGCCTTGTCTGAAGCTGATTGAATTGATCATAACCATTGAGTTTGCAGGTTGTCCGTAAGGTGATCCAACATGACATAGTCATACGTTTTGATTCCCTAACTTTTGCCTGGACCGCCCTTTCGGGTTTTCAGTCCACCGGGATACCCTTTTTTGCCCAAGCCGCCCTTTCGGGTTTTCAACTTACCGGGTGTACAAATTTTTTGTTTTATCCCTAATTTTTGCCCAAATCTTTTTGGTTCGCCGGGATGCCCTTGTTTTGCCTAGGTGTGTCAACCTAGCGGGTCTCTTATGCGTAGTATCTTTTGACTATGTCCGTGTTCATGGGGTGCGGCAGGTCGTCGCCATCCATGGTGGTCAATATCATTGCTCCACCATAGAATATGCTTTTGATTATAAATGGTCCTTCATATGTAGGAGTCTATTTTCCCCTGGGATCACCTTGCGGCAGTATGATGTGCTTGATCACCAAATCCCCAACTTGATATACTTGGCATCTGACCTTTTTGTTGAAAGCCTTGATCATCTGTTTTTGATACATTTGACTATGACAGACAGCAGTAAGTCTTTTTTCATCAATCAAGTTCAGTTGATCAAGTCGAGTCTGGATCCAATCGTCTTCGTTCAGACCTGCATCCTTCATAATTGTCATAGAGGGGATCTGGACCTTGATAGGAAAGACAACCTCCATGCCGTATACCAGAGAGTAGGGTGTTGCCCCGGTTGATGGTCGTGATGTGGTGCGATACTCGTGGAGAGTGAATGGTAGCATCTTATGCCAGTCTTTGTATGTGACTGTCATTTTCTGTATGATCTTTTTGATGTTCTTATTTGTGATTTCGACAACACCATTCATCTTTGGTCGGTAAGGGGAAGAATTGTGATTCTGGATCTTGAATTGCACGCACAGTGCGGTGATCATAGTATTGTTTAGATTCGTACCGTTGTCTGTGATGATCCTCTCTGGGATACCATACCGACATATGAGATTCTATTTAATGAACCGGGTTACAATGTTCTTAGTAACGGAAGCGAAAGAGGCTGCCTCAACCCACTTTGTAAAATAGTCAATGGCCACCAAAATGAAGCGGTGTCCATTAGAGGCTGTTGGTTTGATTTCCCCAATCATATTGATGCCCCACATAGCAAAGGGCCAAGGAGCCGTCAAGACATTCAAAGGAACCGGAGGTACATGCACCTTGTCAGCATAAATCTGACACTTGTGGCAGGTTCGAGAGTGTTGATAGCAATTTGCTTCCATGGTAGACCAGTAATAACCTGCCCGTAGGATTTTCTTTGCCATCGTATGCCCACTGGAATGGTGCCAAAAGTGCCTTCATGTAGATCAGCCATGATCTTTTTTGCCTCAACCTTGTCTATGCAACGGAGCAAAATAGAGTCATGGTTGCGTTTGTAGAGAATGCCATTACTAAGGAAGAACTTAGCAGAGAATCTCCTTAAGAACTTATTATCATTGATTGAAGCTCCTTCCGGATATTCTTGAGCCTCAAGATACCTCTTGACTTCGTGAAACCAAGGCTGGTCCACTACTCCTTCAGTATTAATCTCGTGACAATGAGTTGGTTCATCCATTCATTCAATGGTGATATGGGGAGCCGCGTTATCCCATTTAAGTTTAAACATGGATGACATTGTGGCTAGTGCGTCTGCTAGCTGATTTTCTTCTCGTGGGAAATGCTCGAAGGTAATCTTCTCAAAATGTGGGATCAATGTCAACACATGTTATTTGTAAGGGATAAGGTTAGGGTGTTTGGTGTCCCATTCCCCTTTGATCTAGATAATGACCAAAGATGAATCTCCGAATACATTTAAGGATTTGATCCCCAAATCTATGGCAGCTTTGAGACCAAAAATGCACGCTTCGTATTCTGCCATGTTATTTGTACAATTGAAGTAGAGTCTTGTCGTAAAGGGAGTATGAAATCCTTCAGGAGATATGAGTACAACACCTATACCATTGCCGAGTGCGTTGGATGCCCCATCAAAAACCAGGGTCCATCGGGACCCTTGTTCAGGTCCGTCATATGGTCTGAATCCTTCACAGTTGTTTACTATCATGATGTCTTCATCTGGGAATTCAAACTTCATGGACTGGTAGTCATCCACAGCTTGATGAGCAAGGTGATCATCTAGTACACTGCCCTTTATTGCTTTCTGGGTAGTATATTGTATGTCATATTCTGTCAGGATCATCTGCCATCTCGCTATTCTCCCAGAGAGGGCATGTTTCTCGAAGATGTATTTTATTGGATCCCTTTTAGATATCAATAAGGTAATATGGGTCAGCATATACTGTCTTAGCCGGCGATCAGCCCATGCCAGAACGCAACAAGTTTTCTCGAGCAGTGAATATCTTGTTTCACAATTGGTAAACTTTTTGCTCAGGTAATAAATTGCATGCTCTTTTCGGCCAGACTCGTCATGCTTCCCCAGCACACACCCCATTGAATTTTCCAAAACAGTTAGATACATGATCAAGGGTCTTCCCTCGACTGGTGGAATCAAAACCGAAGGCTCTTGCAGGTATTCTTTGATCTTGTCGAAGGCAGTTTGGCACTCATTATTCCATTTGACTACTTGATTTTTCTTCAGTAATTTTAAGATTGGTTCACAAGTAGCTGTCAGGTGAGAAATGAATCTGGCAATATAGTTTAACCGTCCCAAGAATCCTCTGAATTCCTTCTCAGTACAAGGAGCAGGCATTTCTTATATAGCTTTAACCTTGGCAGGATCGACTTCAATACCTTTTCTGCTGACGACAAAGCCTAGGAGTTTACCAGACCTTACTCCAAACGTGCATTTATTTAGGTTCAACCTCAGCTTGTATTTCTTTAGTCTCTCAAAGAGTTTATGTAAATGGTCAAGATGCTCTTCTTCTGTTTGAGATCTGGCTATCATGTTGTCCACATAGACCTCTATTTCATGATGTATCATGTCGTGAAATAGGGCTACCATGGCACGTTGATAGGTTGCCCCAGCATTCTTCAACCCGAATGGCATAACCTTGTAGCAAAATATGCCCCATTGTGTGACAAAGGTTGTTTTCTCCATGTCCTCAGGTGCCATTTTGATTTGGTTGTAGCCTAAGAAGCCATCCATGAAGGAAAACACTTTATGTTGTGCCGTTTTGTCAACTAGAATATCAATATGGGGAAGTGGGAAATCATCCTTAGGGCTTGCCCTATTCAAATCTCTGTAGTCCATGCACATTCGTACTTTGCCATCCTTTTTAGGCACGAGAACAACATTGGTGACCCATTGCGGATAGGAAGTAACAACCAAGAATCTGACATTGAATTGTTTCATGACTTCCGCTTTGATCTTCTCTAACATGTCTTGTCGCATGCGACGAACCTTTTGTTTTACCGGTGGACAATCTTCTTTTGTTGGTAGATCATGTACCACGATGTCTGCATCAAGTCCTGGAATGTCTTCGTACGACCAGGCAAAGACCTCAAAATAATCATGTAGTAGCTGAATCAGACGCTTTTTGACACTGGGTTCCAGATTGTCACCCACCTTGACTTCTCTCTTGTCTTCTTCGGTACCTAGGTTAATTGTGTCCACTGGTTCCTCGTGGGGTTGTATGGTCCTCTCTTCTTGTTGTAGTAACCTGGCGAGTTCCCCTGGTACTTCACAATCTTCCTCACCTTCGTCTTCGGCTTGGTAGATTAGATTTTCAAAATCACAGAAGGCCATAGCAGAATTGTTACCCATGGGATCCCGAATGGATGTAGATCTGCATTTTGAATGCGAGTGTGTGTAAGAGTATAGCTATCTTTGAAAGAAATGAAAATGTAAAAAGAAAAACAATGAGCACAAAGTTTGTATGCAAAAACGTCCATGATTCATTGATGTCATATGGAAATGAGATGATAACCCTTACAAATGGACCATTGTGCCTCGGGTAAGATACAAGGTTTTAAGAGTCTGAATTGTTTAATATTACAGATCTGACAAATTTAAAGACAAATTATTGTGGGATAAAAGTGATAGGGACAAAATCTTTGGCTTCCCAGTTGCTGAGCCCTCCACTGACAGTTGGCAAAATCGAATCCTCTGGGTCATAACTGTCTTCATCATCCTCCACTGTGTTGGCTTGGTGGTTGCTGATCTTCAAGGGTGGTCCTCCGACACGAGCACGACGTACAACTTTATGGGCTCCTGAAGTGAAACTCAAACCAAAATTTTCATATTTGTATGGGATATCTGGGAGTTTGCCCCAAATAGTGCACCCACCTTCTTCTATCACTGCCTTGGCATCTTTTAGAGAGGACATCCTGAGCGGAGGCCTCGTAATCTTCGGGACCTGGGAAATAACCTTGGTTACCGCCACAGTCTGCGGGACTTCTTCAAAGTGCTGGAATGGAGTTTCAATAAATTCACCATCTAATTCCACATATCTGAAGGAATTTAGATGACTGGCCATATACTCTTCTTCTCCATGAACAATGATGATTTTCCCCTGAATTGGATATTTCAGCATTTGATGCAACGTAGAGGTAACGACACCAGAATTGTGGATCCACGACCGGCCTAATAAGCAGGAATATGAAGGGTGAATATCCATTACATAAAAATTTGAATCAAATGTTTGGGTTCCAACTTTTATGGGGATGTCCACTTCCCTATGCACCATCCTTTTTGAGCCGTCAAAGGCCCTCACTACTATGTTGCTAGGCTTCAAGATAAATCCTTCACAGTCAAGCCTATCAAGAGCTTTTTAGGCAACACATTTAGAGACAAACCGATATCCACCAAGACATGAGCTAAAGCCGTGCCCCTGCATTCGACTGAGACATGCAATGCCTCGTTATGCTTCCTCCCCCTTGGCGTTAAATCAACATCCGAAAATCCTAAACCATTATCTGCGGTCAAGCTGGATACGCAGTCTTGGAACTGATCGGCAGATGTTTCTTGGGGTACATGGGAGGTTTTAAGGAATTTTACCAAGGCCTTTGCGTGAGCCTCAGAACATAACAATAAAGCCAGCATGGAAATTTTTGATGGAGTCTGCCCCAAATGCTCGACTATGTTGTAGTCGCTTCGTTTTATAATCTTTAGAATTTCCTCCATCTCTTTTCGGGAGGTCTCAGGGATAGCTACAGATTGTGCCTTCATCCGGACAGGCTCAGCCAGAATACCTTCTCCTCGAGCCTCGGTTGACTTGGCAGTAGGAATGTCAGTAGGGGTGATAACAGGGACTGCAACAGTTTTGTCAACATGAGTACTAGCAGAGATGATTGCAGGACTGGGAATAGCCTTTGGAGGAGCAACAACAACATGAATGATTACAGGTCCAGAAACAGCTTTTGGAGGAGCAATTTCTGGAGAGAAAACCCTTCCACTTCGGGTTATCTTACTAGTCCCTACGATATTACTGATATCAGAGTCAACTTTCTCAGAACTTGAATTTTCAGCAGCTGGCTAATCTTGCTTGATACCGTGATAGTAGATATCACCTCCATAATTCCATGGGACGGTTTTGTCTGACGAATACGGGATTCGTCCAAGCATTATAATTATTAACGAAGCTACTTTAGGAACTGATGTAATTCTAACGGGTCTTTTGGTGGAGACCCTGGAAGAATTGTCAGAAATGGTCACTATGGAAACATCATTATAAGAAACAGTTGGAGTAGAAGTCTTCTCGAAAAAAATCTCCTTGTCATCTATTAGGCATTGAACACCTGCTTTTAACAAATAACAGTTGGTTGGTGAGGATAAACAGAAATGACAGCTTTCATCACAGCCTGGGAATACATCGAAATTCAACAAGTTGTTTTTGATAGTCAGGAGTGGGGTCACAAGTTCATCAACCAAAGTAACAAACATATCTTCCTCAACGGCGTTTACATTACGGCCGTGCTTGGGCATAGGGGCAGTGATTACATTGGGAATTTCTGGCGCGTCGAATTCAATCTCTTTGGCTTCAAGAAGGTCTTGTACTTTGTTTTTAAGAGCCCAACAGTTGTTAAAGTCATGGCTGGGACTCTCAGAATGGTATGCACAGCGGACATTAGGATGATAATGAGGAGAGGTTGTGTTAGGATTCTTTGGAGCTTCTTTCAAAGTTACTAGATTTGATCTTAACAAATGTGGAAATACTTGAGATAGTGTCATATTAATTCGGGTGAACTTCCTGACTGGTCTTTTTTGTTCTTGGCTGGTTGCTTCTTTGCTGAGCAAGTGCGGGTTTAGGAATCATGGTAGCCCCCACCATTGGACGGTGTTCAGTCCTATCTTGATTTCTCTTTGGATATACAACAACTTCTTTCTTTCTAATGAATGGTTTCCTTACAGCAGCAGAGGATGCATCTTTTTAATCTTCCCATTCTTTATCCCGACTTTCACCCTTTCTTTGGTCAATATCAATTCGATAAAACCTGCCAATGAACTCCCAATTAAGTGATTGAAGAAAGCACCAGACAAGGTGCCCAAAAACATATCTGCTAACTCTCTTTCAGATAGGGGAGGCTGGACTCTTCCTGCTAAGTCCCTCTATTTTTGCACATAGTCTTTAAAGCCTTCACTTGAAACCATGGCCATACTCTGGAGTTGAGTACGAGTGGGAGCAAGATCAACGTTGTATTGGTATTGTTGGTAAAAGGCAGCGGCCAGATCTTCCCAATTATGAACATTGGCTCTTTCTAGCTGATAAAACCAATCAAGTTGAGTTCTGGATAGACTGTCTTGAAAGAAGTGTACCCATAAATCCTTGTCAGCAGTGTGAGGCTGTATTTTCCTCACATAGGACCGGAGATGCATTTTGGGACATGAAACTCCGTTATATTTGGCGAACACCAGTGCTTTGAATTTTGGAGGAATGACAATCACATATACTAACCCCAACTCCTCAATGTCCAATCCAGGCACTTTTTGAATTTCCATCGCACTTAACCGTTCTTCAAGATGCTTATACTTATCGTCGGCTGGAGGATATTGTTCTTCAGAATAATCTTCTTCTTCCTCTTCCTCTTCTGAATCTGGATGGACAACTGCTTCATTGCCTTTCCCATCTTGATTGTCTTTCTCACCAGATGACGTTTCAAAGTCTAGGGTCCTTCTTGCTTGACCTTAGAATCTTCTTCCCATATTTAGAACTCCAGTTATTTTCTTTGTCTTCTTCTTTTTCTCTTCAACCAGCAAGGTCTTTAATTCTTCTTGTCCTTTGGCTAGAGTTAAGAACATCTGTTGAAACTGAGCATTTTGTGCTTGGAGGTCCTTCACCGTTTGCTCGAGATCCATCTTACTGAAATAAACAGTAGAAAGACGAGGAGACTTGTTGCAAGAATACACGTTATATTAATCAATTAAATCTTGAGTACATCAATGCCTCTTTGGGAAAAAAAATACAAAAACTCTAAGATAAAAAGGTTGTACGCATCCTCTTTGGTGCGATGTAGGCATTCAGAGTCCGCTCCTCATGAAGTTGCTTAGTGAGCTCTAAAACCTTCTTCTTGCTAGTGTAGAATTGGGCTTCAAAGGTGTCTCTCTCCCCCTTCAGTTGTATCCAATCTCTTTGTAAGTCTTTAAGAGAGGTGGGCATGTCAGGATGCAGGATAGTGTATGGAACATCCCATTCCGTTACAAGCTCAATGATTACCCGGAGAATGGAGGGTAAGGCATTATAAGACTCTGAGCATGAGTTCATACCCATTTGAGGTAAGGCTCAAGAGGGATGGAATTCTTGTGCCCCAATGTCTTGCTATCTACCTTGTTCAACATCCTCCAATCTCGGATAAATCTCTGGCGATGACCTTGATCGTTGTTCTCGTAGTCAAATACCAAACCTTGAATGAGCATCTCATGTGGGCCATCCCTTCGGGCGTAACCAAATTGTCTTAAGGCTAAGCAGGGGTTGTAGGTGATACCTCTCCTAATGCCAAGTAAAGGGACATTAGGGAATTCTCCACAACGATCGACAATAGTAACATTCTCTATGGATCGGGAACACCAATGAATGTCTGAATGTTTGAGCATCATCAATCTATGTGACCACCTTGAACCTTGCTCGTTCTTCAATACAGATTGGGGAAGATGCAAAGTAAACCATCTTGCCAGAAGAGGAGTACAACACATAAGGATACCTCTTTTCCTCATAGTGCGAGTGTGAAAAGAATGTAGGATGTCCCCTAGCAAAGTAGGCACCGGGTTACGGGATATGAAGATCTTGACAGTGTTCACATCTATGGGTTGGTTAGGATTTGGAAACAAAACCATCCCATAGATGAGAAGAGCCACAATTTCCTCAAAAGCTTGTAGATCCAAAGAGTTCCAACAATTTTGGGCTTTCTCAAACAAGAACTTTGATAGGAAACCTTTGACACCACTTCTTGTTTCCCAATTAGTTGTGATATTAGATGATTGCAAGTGTAGAGCTTGAACAATATCTTCTGGCTTTGGATCTCTTTCCGTACCATTGAAAGGTAGTTGATTGAGAATGGGAATCCTCAAGAGTCGGGAGAATTCTTCCAAAGTAGGCATAAGTTGATAATCGGGAAATGTGAAGCAATGGTGTAAAGGATCAAAGAACTGAAAGAGCACCTTCATCATGTCCTCGTCAGTATTAGAGGTGACCAAGTTTAGTAGGCGACCATGTCTTTCGGTAAATGGAGAGTTTCCAGGAATCCTTGAAGCTAGCTCCTTAAGTTTAGGAGGTATCCTTACAAGATTGACTTGAATAGTTTTCCTGCGAATAGAATCCATGTCCTACAAAATAGAACAAAGATAAATCCCAAGATCCTTGAAATGGTTAGTGAATGTGTATGATGTTATGATGTTCATGATGTCTCATACGTAAGTACCCTCTTGAAGTTTAGTTGGCTTAAACCTGTCCTAGCAATAGTAACCGGGTTCTAAGGAGCTCAATATCACTGGTTTATTCCCTTGAGCATTGTTTCAGCACAAGCCTCTTTAATGACGACCGAAATATCTCAAAAAACCAAACCTCAATGAGTGTAGTATCGAGTATCTACCAACTTCAGACTACACCAAAGTCGGTCATCTCACTACATCCTAAAGTCCAAGTTGGTCAAGTAAAGGTTCTAAAAGTTCATTAGTGCTTCATGACATCACTCAGCGGCCCAGTATTCTCCTTGATTAACTCAAGGGCTACCGGTACCCATAAATATGTCGCACTAACGTAGCTATTGCTTAGACCATGGTGGTATACCCCACACAGTTTCCACAACGTATTAATACTTACCTATTAGGTATCCCAAATCCAGGTAGAGGATTCAAACCCAAACAAAGAACCGTAATGTAAAGCATACAAGACAAACAATGAAAGCAAGTAAATGTGATCTCACCCTAAGGTAACCCCACTTTTAGAATTTCCCCCAGGAGAGTCGCTAGTTCTATGATACGGTGGGAGAACTGACTTGGGTGTTTTGCATTTGATCGCAAATGTTGCGGTTAGCAAGAGTCGCCACCGACTTTTCTTTTATCCAAAAGGAAAGGTGAAAAAGCACATGAAAGACCTTTGAGATTATTTCTTGAGTTCGGGGGGTAGATTATGAAAAGGGAAGGTATTAACACCCTTTTCATCCATGGTTTTCTATGGGCTCTTAGTTACTTGCTAGATCACTTGCTTTTGTTTGAAATTGTGCTTTTCTGTGTTTTTTTGAAAGTATTTTGTAAAGAGGCCACTGTTTAGGCAAACTTTGTAATGATTCTCGTTCGTAAGAATGTATACAAAGATGTTGATCTTTTGAGAATGTTTTCAAGTTTGAAAGATGTTTTGAAAGTGTAGGTGTTTGTTTTTTAAAATAGCAAGGATGTTTTGTTTTTGAAATGGAGAAAGTAATTAGGAGAATACTACCTACTCAAAAGTCTTTCATGTTCATTTCCTCTTTCCTTTGACATTGTCATCTTACCATTGATTTGGTAAGTAACTCTACCTTTGGATGTAAACGGGACGGGCGTGGGTCATCGTATAACCATGATTAGCAATGTTGCAAGGTATCTTAGCATTCTCTTTTAGGGACTAAGATCATTTGAAAGGAAACACAGATAGCGTCATTGAGGGACTATGATCTTATATTTTGCTTTGTTTTTGCTAAGATAACTCACATGCGTAATATGGCCATTTTGTAAGGCAACCAAGTGGATTTACCCTAGGGGTGCTTGTGTGCAAGTGTATTGTTTTTTCATGCTTGGTTTTTGTCTTTGATTAGGGTTTTCTAATTGATTGGTTTTAGTCTTTCCATACAAACACTAATTATTAACATTTGTATATAAAGCGATAAATTACGGAATTTAAAATTACTATGCTATTACAATACTTGTGGGAGGGGTGTATAAATTATAAATGGGAATTGCAAGAAAATAAAGCCTAATTATCTATTACAACCATATTGAATTTGTACAAGAATTGAAATAAATAATGTACAAAATGAATAAATGTACAATAATGTAAATGTAAAGAAAATGGATGTTTGTTTAGATTTTTTAGAAGGAAAGGGTTTTGTTTTATCCTAATTAACTAAGGAAAAATAATTAATTAAATGTAAAACCTAAATTTACTAGGAAAAGAAATTAAATAAAAACCCTAATCTATTAATTGATTAAAAAAGAAATTAAGTTTATAAGAAAATTATTTTTTGGTATTTTTGTTTTAAAAATAATTTATAGTATTATACAATATTTTTGGTCTTTTTACATTTTAAAATAATATATTTAAATGGTGTAAAAGAAAATAGCTAAAACCCTAGTTTTTAATTAAATTTACAAAAAACAATTAGTAAAATAAATAAAGTATGATTAAATAAAATAATTTTTTTGTGTAAAAAATAAATAAACTTTATCAAAATATAAATCTAATGTTTTTTATATTTTTTCTGATTTTTTAATGTTAGATAAAATATTTAAGAAAACAAATAAATAAAAATGAAAAAAAAAGAAAATAAAAATGGGCCAGGGTGTGAATAGCCAGCAAGGGGGGTTAGCAGTAAGAAAAAAAACAATAAGGCCCAAGGGAGGCCCATGCGCCTGTCCAAAAAAAGTCAGAACGTGTGAAAAATTTAAAAAAAATCCAAAAGGGTACCATTGGGGCTCAAACCCAGGTCCCTCTAGTCACAGGCGTGCGCTTCTACCACTGGGGTGGATATACATCCATTTATATAATCAAAACAACAAATATATGATAGTAAACAAGTCCATGGCCTGAACTTCATCTTCAACCTCACGCCCAGCCAGAGCCTCTGTATCTTATTCAAATCTCAACAAAAATGAAAACTGTAAACAAGAAACTTGTAGCAAATTTCCTCACGATTTCAGAAATGTAAAGCAATAAAATTAAAGATCAAAGATAAGCATGAATTTTAATGGCCCTAATCCGAACCCTAAAAATTTCAGAAACTTCAATCTTAAAATTCTCTAAGCTCAAACAAAATTAATGAAAACTATGGACATGGTTAGCTTTAGTGCAATGATATCTACATTTTTCATTCACAAATAAACCATTAATGATGCCTGTATGAAGAGTTCAAAAGTTAGAAAACTTACCTTGCAAGAGGGTATCGCGTTTGGAGTTTTAGTAGCTTTTAGTGAGTTCCAATGATTGGGTTAGCTTCCTTAAGTTCCCAGGAAGCTAATGGGATGCTTAGTTTGAGCTGAAAGTGCCTGAGGAGTTCTGGAGAAGTCAAGGTGCAAGGTGTTGTTTTTGAAAATGGTGGATGAGGATGGAGGTGTTACAGTGGTGTTGCAGGCGTTGGGATTGTTTGTGTATGTTGTTTAGAAGCTTTTGAAAGTAAAAGGCCAAGAAACGCACGAGTAAATTTGGAGATTGGATTCAAAACTCAGAAATGACAAGTTTTGAGGTGTTTTTGGTGATTATGTGTTCTTGGTGTTTTTCAGGGCTTAAGCATGCGTGGTATTTGTGGTAAATAACTTGTGTATGTATAAGCAAAAGGTCTTAAGTGGTTTTGAAAGTCAGAAGTACAAGTTACAAGCTAATTGCTAGGTTACTTGATTTTGAAGAAATGTGGGAAAACAAGTTTCAAGAGGAGGTACAAGCATGGGCTGAGTGATTGTAAGTGTCTCAACAAGTTTCTCTTGAGTTATGGGACTTGTATGATCATAAGAAAACAATTTCAAGGCTCAAGAACAAGTTTTGTGCAAAAAGTCACTTTATCAAAATGGCGATATGCACTTTCTTCCCAAAATGGATATAAAGCATGACCTTGCATTGAATGCTTGAAATGAGACCACTAACAGCTGTGCAAGCAATTAATTATGGAGTGCCTAACAAGTTTAAGGCCTGCAAAGTAGAGGTTATGCAACATGAGTTTGAATTTTGAATCTTGTTCATCACAAAATGACTTGTAATTCAAGTGATAAAACCCTAACTTCATCTCTTTGATTCTCCCTACTAAAAAATGATCTCAAGGAGTTCTTGGACATTTTGGAAAGCTTGTAATGTGCTATAAAACCCATCTTTAAATCACTTTAAAAAATTCCCCTTGGAACTATATGAAAAAGTGCCATGAAGCTGGGTCAAAATCCTGAACAAATTAGGGCAAAATTTCACTAAGTGTTTTGTTTCATGACCATGTGTTCTTAAAATTATAACTTGAGATCCAAGAACTTTTTGGAAGGATTTGTGTAAATAATTGTTGTATATTTCATGGAGATCTACAACTTTTATTTTGAAAGTTTGTTTTGAATCATCTTGCATCATGGTGAAAATTTTGCTCAAAGTTATGAAAAAATAAGAAATTTCCAACACTTAGAAAAATTTCTAAGTTTAGAAATTTTAATTTTTCAAAATGAAATCTTGAATTTTTTATTTTTTGATGAATAAGTTTCATATTTTGACATGCTTTGATGAATTGTGATCTTTGACATTTTGATTTTGACCAAAAAGTCAAAGTTTGACTTTTCAGTATACAGTTGACTTTTGATCAATTGATTGAAAATTCATCTGTCAATCCATTGGACTTGAGCAATATTTTGAGCAATGTCATTAGGTTAAAATGATGCAATTGGACTCATGAGATCATGCCTTAAACCAATTGATCATTTTCTAGGTCAAAAATCAGAAATTGACCTTTCCTAGTCAAAACCCTAATTTTGACCATTTTGCCCTTTTGAAGATTTGATCAAATTTTTTGAGGAATTATGGTACAAACTTGATCAAATGATACATATGAGTTTAAAATGTTTATGTGGATCAAAATTTATGGGGATTGACTGTAAATTGGCCATAGTTGACTTTTTCCCCAATACAGTTGATTTTTAGGTCAACTGCTCAATTGACTGAGCAAAAGTGTGATCCAAAGATTGAAACTTGACATGAGTAATCTTGAGGGTCCATAATGATCCATGAAAGTCATATGGGGCATTAGAAGTTAAAATATCCTTGTGCAATCTCAAACCCTAATTTTTGTCATTAGTACTTAAGGAGGTGTCTTGAGCTGATCAACCCTAATGCAGTTTTGAGCCAAAGGAGATCTTGTGAGCAAATTCTTGATAAGTGAGAGGGCAAATTTTGGGGTGAAACACACTCCAACAGTCCGGGGCATGATACTGATAGCTGTTGGATGTTGAAATATAAGATTCAAGACCTGATTGACGAAGGAGTTTTAGAATTTACAAAAGATGGTCATTTGGAGTGTTTTTGTCACCTTCAAAAACACACCATCTGAAGTGACAAATTTAGGCGGAGAAAATTTTGTTCATTCGAACTTTCAGTTGTAATTTCTTTGTTTATTTAAAAATTTGTCCTAATGTCAAACTTTGGTTATTCTCATTAATGCATTGCATATGTTTGTCTTGAGTTAATCCATTCGTTTTCATTATATTTAAATTGTGCTTTTTACTCCCTTTTGTGATATTCAACTTTTGTTAAAAGTTGTAAGTCTTTAGAGGGAGGATGACGAAAACAATACCATAATCTCATACAATATGCTTTTAGACAGACCTTGCTGACGATGTACAAGCATTGTTTCAAATCCCAAAATAGTGGAGTTATAAGGAAGATAATCCCTAGTCAACCCCTTTGAGCCAAAGAAGTAGGAGTTTTCTTTTCCGCACAAACTGAAACCTTTAATCATAACCTGGGGCAGGGTAGTTTCTCAGTTGATTCAAATGCGCATTCAGTTGCGAGCTGTCACTTCACAACGAAAATATCCTTCTGAATCAAAATATGGTGTTGGTTCCCCATAAATTAGGCAGTCTTTAGAAAAGCCTAGTAGGTCAAAACCTATGAAGGAGACTTAAGAAAAAAACTGGGGCATCCCGCTGAATGTAATCTCAAAACAAGAATAGTCAAGCAAAAAGTAGGGATAGTAGATCAAAAAAGAGGTCGTTACAAATCCTCAACAACAGAAAAATGTTGCAAACTTGACTGCCTTCTCAAATAAACTTCCAGTATCCGAACCATCACCAAAATATCATTCCAGATTCAATTGGAATCCAAACGTGAAATTAAATGAGTTTAGAATTTGAGAACATCATGAAGAACGGGTGGGTACAAATAAAGTTTGAGCCTTATCCTTTGTTTCTCAAACCATGAACCTGACCATGCTACAACCCTTTAAAAGTCCTAATTGAAGCATGATTTAGTTCGAAAGTGTGATACGGTGGGAGAACTGACTTGAGGTTTTGCGTTTGTTTTCGCAAATGTTTCGGTTGAGCAAGAGTCGCCACCGACTTTTTATTTTATCCTAAGGAAAGGTTAAAAAGCACAGGAAAAACCTTTGAGATGTTTTCTTGGGTTCGGGGAGTAGATTATAGAAAGGGAAGGTATTAGCACCCTTTCTATCCATGGTTATCCATGGGCTCTTAGTTACTTGCTTAGATCACTTGCCTTGCATTCTCAATTGTTTGAAATGGTGCTTTCAATTGTTTGAAATGGTGCTTTGTGTATAATTTAGAAAGATGTTTTAAAAAGAGGCCTTCTGTGGCCACCTTTGTAATGATCCATGTTTGAATGTATACAAAGGTGTATTTGTCTTTTGAAAAAGTTTTCAATGTTTTGAAAGTTTGTGTTGTGGAGTGTGTTTTGAAAAATGGAAAGGATTTGTTTTGCAAGTTGGTCAAGTAACCAAAAGCTATCTACCCTAAATTTCTCAAAGATCTTTCCTATGTTTTAACCCTTTTAACAGTATTGTTCCACCATTGTATTTGGTGGACTATCTTGTGTTAGGATGTTAACGGGACGGGCGCGGGTCATCGTTTAGACCATGAATGCAATAGTGCCAAGTGTCTTTGGCAATTTTTCTTTTAAGGGACTTGATCATTTTTTAGGCAACTTGAGAAAGCGTCATCGAGGGACTATGATCATTTTGATTTGTTTTGTTTTGCCAAAGATACTCAACATGCAACATGGCCCATTTTTGAAGGCAACAAGTGGAGTAACCCTAAGGGTGCAAGTGTGTTTTGTGTTGTCCATTTTCATGCTTGTTTATCTTTGAATTAGGTCAAGCTATTTGTTATTTGATTTTGCATACAAACCCTAGGTCTATCATGGCATAATTTGAAAGCTTTTAAATGCGGAAATCTAAAGTCCTAAATTATTACAACATGATTATGGGGACGGGGGTACAAATGTTTGAATGGGGGGATATTTAGCAAGAAATTAAATCTAAAACGATTACATCCATATTGAATATACAAATATCAAATTGTGCAATATTAAGATAAATACAATAAATATGCAAAATGTATTATGCACAAAAAGGATTTTTTTATGTATGAGAAAGTATTTTTCAATGTAAAATATAAACAAAAATAAAAAAGTCAAATTTTGAATATTTTTATGGTTTAGGGCAAAACCCTAGTTTATTAAATAAATGGTATTTATTTATTAATATTATACAATATTTGTTAATTATATACAAAAAATAAAAATAAAAAAGTATATTGTAAAAAAAATTATTTTTTAGCGTCATATATTAATAAAAATAAAAATGTATTATTTTCATATTTTTATCCTAAATATTTAATAAAATATGTATAAGTATCTTTACATATATTTAATAAGCATGTACAAAAAATAAAATATTAACTATTTACAAAAAATGTATTTTTTAGAAAATGTTTTCAAAATGTAAAATAAAAATAATAACTGAAAATAAATATATTTTTGTATTATTTTTTTAGTGTTTTAAATAAAAAAGGTTTTTATATTTATTTATATACATATGTTAAACAAACAAATAAATGCCAAATAAATGCAAAAAAATGAGGAAAAATATTTTTAGTGTTTTTTCATGTTTGAATAAAAATATAAAATCAAAATCAAAAAGAAAAATGCAAAAATGATAAGCATTTCACATAATGGGCCAAGGGGGTGAAAAAATGGAAAAAGTGTGCAAAGAGCAAAAACAACTCAGGCCCAGCCCAAGTCACCCTTCTTCAACCTCCAGCTTATGTCTCAAAAACGCGCGCCCTCTATGCTTCATTCAAACTCCTGATTCTTTGACTTTTAACAAAAACTCATAACATAAACAATGTAGAGCATCAAGAGACGAATTCATACATATAAAAAACTTAACCTAACTCTAAGAAACGAGGGAGAATTTCTTCATCCCCAATTTCTGACCTAAATTTTCTCCAATGTTCATGGCCAAAATTCTCACAGCATACTCAATATAAATGAAAAGTAAGTATATGGATGGTTTCAGGGCTATGAGGAGAACATGTTTCATTCACAAACCTAAGCCTAAATCTTCCTATATTGAGAGATAGAAGTTCATGTTTTTACCTGTTTCAACTTGAGTCGTATACAGCAATGGAGGTGTCTTCAATGGAGTTTGAGCTTCGGTACAGCTTGCCTGAAGTCCAAGGATGCTTCTCTTATGCTTGGCTTGCTCTGAAACTTCCTGTATCGTGCTATGGAAGTCCACCTGCACAACTTGAAAGCAAAAATGGAAAACGATGTTAAGGATGTTACAGCTTGGATTCAATGCTTGGGATAGCTTCAGTGGATGATATGGAACATGTTTGAACTCTTTTTAGCCAAAATGCACGAGTGGAAATGTTTGTGGAAGTCAAGTTGCAGAACTTGCCCTGTTTTGCAACAAAACAGGGATTCTGAGTATGAGCAGGTCTTAGGGATGGATGATTCGTGTTTTAGGTTAGTTAGGGAGTGTGAAAGATGTTTGCAAAGTTTGCTTAGGTTGGTGTTTATAGGAATGAGAGATTGATAGTTTTTGCAAGCTTTCTTCCAATGTAAGCAAGGATATGTCAACTTGTGATATAGGCCTGTCCAATGTCCTTAAGCATGCTGCATATCTTGTTCTTGATCAGAGGGATTTGTGTACAAATGCTAGCCTCACAGATCTGGCCCATGCCTCTTGGATTTGAATTTGACATAAAGCACTACTTTACAAAAATGGCAAAGTAGCTTTTTCTAATTATGGATTAGTTCTTTGTGTAATTACTAAATGCACAAAATAAAGCTTGAACACAAAGGTTATGCATTTAATTATGGAGTTCAAACTTGGTTTAGAGGCCTGCAAACAAGTTCCAAACATGCTGATTTGAAAATGAGACTTGTATGAACATGCCTTTGGTTATGAACAAAAGTGACTTTTGCCCATCTTTGCAAATTTGATTCTCCCTAACCACAAGGGTGTTTGAGAAGTTCTTGAACAATTTGGAAAGCTTCTCTAAGGTCAAAATTTCTCTAAGTTAAAAATGTTTTGCACCCTTATTCCAAAAATCATAACATGAGCTACAAGCTTCTTTTGAGAAAACTTTGTGAATCAAAGTTGTATATTTTGCAATGGACTACAACTTCCATGTTTTGAGTTTTGTTTGAATCCATTTTCATCTTGGTGAAAAAATGGGGCAAAGTTAAGAAAAAATAAGGAAGTTTCATAACTTAGAAAAATTCTAAGTTATGAAATTTTCTCATCTTAAACCCTAATTTGCAAATTTGGATTTCTTGATGAACAAGTTTCATAATTTGACATGTCTTGATGAAAAATGAATCTTGGCACTTGATTTTGACCAAAAAGTCAAAGTTTGACTTTTCAGTGTACAGTCAAATTTTGATTAGTTGACTGGAAAATTAATCTGTCAATCCTATGCATTTGGGATCTTTTGAACTTGTTGAATGAATCAAGACAATGCCATTGAGTTATTGAGTCCATATGTGAGCTTGGTTTGCCATTGGTCAGGTCAAACAGTCAAAAATTGCCTTTGTGCAGTCAAAACCCTAAAAATGACCATTTTGCCCTTTTGGTGATCTGATCAAATTTCTTGTGGAATGGTGATCCAGACTTGACCAAATGGTTCATATGAGTTCATAATGTTGATGTGGGTCAAAAATAATGAGGTTTGACTGTCAATTGGCCACAGTTGACTTTTTCCCCAATACAGCTGATTTCTAGGTCAATTGTCCAATTGACTGGGCAAAGATTGGAATCAAGGCTTCAAACTTGATATGGATAAACTTGTGAGTTCAACACGAAGCATGAAAGTAACTTTTGGCATTTTAGGTCAAAACATCTTTGTGCAAACTCAAACCCTAATTTGGGTCAACAGTGCAAGAAGGAGTCTTGAGCAGAGCAAACCCTAACTTGATCTTAAGCTCCAAGGGTCTCGTGGTGAGAAAATGTTGATGAAATGAGAGGGAAAGTTTTGGGGTACAACAGTTGCCCCTGTTCAATCTTCTCGAACTTGAAGAGTTAGATTGGCAACTTGCCTTTCGCAACTCGAGGGTAAGAGGAGATTGGACACTAGAGTGCCCTTAAATTTGCACTCGTCAAAACATGGATGCGGGAATGGGCTTAGAGATGCCATTTGGAGATGGGCTTAAAGATGCCATCTGGAATGTTTGTTGAACTGCAATGTGATAGGTTAGAAGAATGAGGATCCTAATGGTATCCATGTTTGGAATGCATTTGAACTGTATCTGGAGACTGAGTTTGTATGAGCAAAAGAATGGCCTCCATGTCTAAGGCGTATCTGAGCTGTAACTGTGTTTGAATGTAGAATGAATATCAGAATGACTGCCATTTCAGGAGTGTATCTGTATTGTATCTGGGTAACAGAGAAACATCTGTTCATGGAGCAATTGTGTGCTGGGGACAAATTCTGGATGAGTGACAGAATGGCAACCGTGTCTGGAGCATATCTGGACTGTATCTGAAGTTGAGATCCGTATGAGTAGCAGAATGACTTTCGTGTCTGGGGCGTATCTGAAACTGTATCTGGGATTGAGATCCGTATGAGTAATAGAATGACTTCCGTTTCTGGAGTGTAACTGAAACTGTAACTAGGATCTAAATAAATGACAGAATGACTTCCGTGGCGAATGCACTGGGGAGAATTAAACTGCTGTTGTAAGGGTCAGAATGGTATCCGTGCTTGGAATGCATTGAACCTTGAGGTGGATAAGTGAATCTGAATGAGAGATAGAATGGCTGCCGTGTCTAGGGCGTATCTAGTCTGTATCTGATTGTTGTAGTCTGAATGAGTAGTAGAATGACCGCCGTGTCTGGGGTGTATTCATACTGTATCTGAATAATTGTTAATGATAGCCTTTTAATCTTATCCTGAAAAGGATGAAATGTTAGCTAAAACACAAAGTTATGTTGCATGATATGTATGATGCGATATATATGTTATATCAATGTTTATGATATATGAATGTAATGAATGCGCATGTAAGCTGATGAGCTGTCTTGCTGAAGATAGATGAATCCTGGATAGCCGGAGATGAGAGAATCTTGACTGTTGCCGGGGAAAATGAATCATTGACTGCTACAGGGGATTGCAGGAATCTCTGAGTGCTAAAGCTGAGATATCTTTGTTGACTGCTGACTGCTTGGGGGACAAGATCTTCAGTTGTTGAGGGATCTTAGGATCACTGCTGGGGATTGAAAATCCTTGGTGACCTGTAGGGAATGAGAATTCTGATGATCTCTACTAGGGAGTTCAGAACCTGGGAGACTCATGCTGGAGGAGTGAGACTGAGAATCTTCAATCTGATGGGAGGTATCTCTGTGTGGAGAATGTTCACTAATCTGGTTCCGCTGGGGAGGTTTTAGCTCCGCTGGGGTTTAACAGCTTTGACTTCGCTGGGGATAGGATTTTCAGATTTTAGGGCTCCACTGGGGATACTGAAACTTAACTCTGAGGGGAATTGAGTTCTAGAAGGCTCTCTGGCTGGGGAAATCAGTTTTGGAAAAAGCTTATGTTCTGCTGGAGATCCTGAAGTTTAATTCTGTTTGGGGAATTGAGTTCTAGATTTTGACTTTGTTGAGGAATTTGGAGTCCAATTCTGCTAGGGATTCCTTCTGAAAGGGCATCAAGATATCTATCTGTACCCTGCAATCATCTTTCTTGATTTGTAAGAGAACGATTATGTTCAAATGCATATACCTATTTAACAAAATATTGGATGTTTCTCAAATAAAACATAAGTGCAAAAGAGAAAGAGGACGACAAAGCAAATTTATGTATTTGGAAAAGTATTTGTATTAACTTTTATGAGTATCTTTGTACAAAGGAGACAAACATCCTAGTAAGAGGATGTTGTCGTAAAAAATTGAAAATTTTATACAAAAGAAAGATGGCTATGTGTAACAATTCCATGGGGTTCCCTTCTGTTATAGCCTTCACAACTCTGAATATCTGTCCATTCGCTACTTCGTCCGCCGATGACTGGATTGATCAGAAGTTCGGAGCTTGTTGATGAAGAGATTGTTCTTTAAAGTGATCCGATGAGACATAGTCATACGCTTTAATTCCCTAACTTTTGCCTGGACCTCCCTCTCGGGTTTTCGATCCACCGGGAAACCCCTTTTTGCCCAAGCCGCCCTTTCGGGTTTTCGACTTGCCGGGTGTACATATTTTTTTTTGTTTTATCCCTAATTTTTGCCTGAACCGCCCTTTCGGGTTTTTGGTTCACCGGGATGCCCATTTTTGCCCAAGCCGCACTTTCGTGTTTTCGACTTGTCGGGTTGTTTTATGCGTAGTATCTTTTGACTATGTCTGCGTTCGCAGGGTGCGGCAAATCGTCGCTGTCCATGGTGGTCAGAATCATTGCACCACCAGAAAATATACTCTTGATCACAAATGGTCCTTCGTATGTAGGAGTCCATTTGCCCCTGGGATCACTTTGTGGCAAGATAATCCGCTTGATTACGAGATCTCCGACTTGATATACTTGACGTTTGACTTTCTTGTTGAAAGCCTTGATCATCCATTTTTGGTACGTCTGACCATGGCAAACAGCAGTGAGTCGCTTCTCATCGATCAAATTGAGTTGATCAAGTCGGGTTTGGATCCAATCGTCTTCACTCAAACCAGAGTCCTTCATAATCCTTAAAGAAGGAATTTGAACTTCCATGGGTAGGACAGCTTCCATGCCATATACCAAAGAAAATGGGGTTGCCCCTGTTGAAGTTTGTTTTGTGGTACGGTATCCATGCAGAGCAAACGGTAACATCTCATGCCAGTCCTTGTAGGTGACCGTCATTTTCTGAATGATCTTCTTAATGTTTTTGTTCGCAGCTTCAACAACATCGTTCATCTTCGACCGATAGGGAGATGAATTGTGATGATAAATCTTGAACTGTTCGCATAGAGCGGTGATCATAGTATTATTCAGATTTGTACCATTGTCTATGATGATCCTGTCGGGGATGCCATACCGGCATATAAGGTTCTGCTTGATGAAGCGGGCCACCACATTTTTTGTAACAGAGGCGAAGGAAGCTGCTTCGACCCATTTGATAAAATAGTCAATGACGACCAGGATGAAGCGATGTCCATTGGATGTTGTGGGCTTGATTTCTCCAATCATGTCAATGCCCCACATTGCAAATGGCCAAGGAGCCGTCAGAACGTTGAGATGAACAGGAGGAATATGAATCTTGTCAGCATAGACTTGACATTTGTGACAAGTACGGGAATGTTGATGGCAATCAGCTTCCATGGTGGACCAGTAATAGCCTGCCCTTAGAATCTTCTTAGCCATCGCATGTCCGCTCAAGTGGGTGCCAAATGTACCGCTCTGTATCTCAGTCATGATTAACTCTGCTTCAGCTTTGTCTACACATCGGAGTAAAACACAATCATGGCTGCGTTTATAGAGGATGCCGTTGCTCAGGAAGAAATTGGCAGCAAATTTCCTTAGGAACTTTTTGTCATTTACGGAAGCTCCTTCGGGATATTCTCTAGTCTGGAGATACCTTTTGATTTCGTGAAACCAGGGTTGTTCCACTACTTCTTCGGTACTAATCTCATGACAATGCGCAGGTTCATCTATTCGCTCGATGGTGATTTGGGGAGCCTCGTTATCCCAGTTGAGTTTAAACATGGAAGACATTGTAGCCAGAGCATCTGCTAGCTGATTCTCTTCTCGCGGAAAATGCTCGAAGGTGATTTGCTCGAAATGAGGCAACGATGTCAGGACATGTTCTTTGTATGGGATAAGATTAGGATGCTTGGTATCCCACTCTCCTTTGATTTGACTGATAACCAAAGCCGAGTCCCCAAATACGATCAAAGATTTGATCCCCAAGTCTATAGCAGCCTTGAGACCAAAAATGCAAGCTTCATATTCAGCCATGTTGTTGGTACAGCTGAAGCAAAGTCGGGCCGTGAAAGGTGTGTGGCAACCTTCCGGGGAAATGAGTACCGCACTGATACCGTTTCTAAGTGCATTTGAAGCACCATCAAAGTACAGGGTCCATCGGGATCTATTTTCAGGTCCGTCATACGGTCCGTTACTTTCAATGTTGTCCAAAGTCATGATGTCCTCGTCCGGGAAGTCGAATCTCATGGACTGATAATCTTCGATAGCTTGATGAGCTAGATGGTCAGCTAGTACACTCCCCTTTATAGCTTTTTGGGTAGTATACTGGATGTCATACTCACTCAGGATCATTTGCCATCTAGCGATTCTTCCAGATAAAGTAGGTTTCTCGAAGATATACTTGATAAGATCCATTTTGGAAATCAACAGAGTGGTATGAGTCAACATATATTGCCTTAGTCGACGAGCAGCCCATACCAAAGCGCAGCAAGTTTTCTCGAGCAGTGAGTAGCGAGTCTCACAGTCGGTAAAATTTTTGCTAAGGTAATAAATGGCATGCTCTTTTCGACCAGACTCGTCATGCTGGCCCAGTACGCACCCCATTGAGTTATCCAACACGGTCAGATACATGATCAACGGTCTTCCTTCGACGGGTGGCAACAGAATAGGAGGTTCTAGCAAATACTCCTTGATCTTATCAAGAGCAGCTTGGCAATCGTCGTTCCATTCGACTACCTGATCTTTCTTCAATAGTTTGAAAATTGGCTCACAGGTAGACGTCAGATGAGAGATGAATTTGGCAATATAGTTCAAGCGCCCCAAGAACCCTCTAACCTCCTTTTCAGTATGGGGGGCCAACATTTCTTGTATAGCTTTCACTTTTGTTGGATTGACCTCAATGCCTTTGTTGCTGACAATGAATCCTAAAAGTTTACCAGACCTAATTCCAAAAGTGCACTTACTTGGATTCAGCCTGAGTTTGTACTCCTTCAACCTGGCAAACAGCTTCTGCAAATGTTCAAGGTGTTCCTCCTCTGTTTGTGATCGAGCTATCATGTCGTCTACGTAAACTTCGATCTCATGATGTATCATATCATGAAACAGAGCCATCATGGCGCGCTGATAAGTTGCCCCCGCGTTCTTTAGTCCGAACGGCATCACCTTGTAGCAGAAGGTACCCCATTGTGGGACAAAGGTCATTTTCTCCATGTCCTCGGGGGCCATTTTAATCTGGTTATAGCCCGAGAATCCATCCATGAAGGAAAACACTTTGTGCTGAGCCGTGTTGTCAATCAAAATGTCGATATGCGGTAGAGGAAAATCATCTTTAGGGCTGGCCCTATTCAAATCCCGGTAGTACACACACATTCTGACCTTGCCGTCTTTTTTAGGTACTGGCACGATGTTAGCAACCCATTGTGGATAGGATGTAACAGCCAGAAAACCAGCGTTGAATTGCTTCATTACTTCCGCTTTAATCTTTTCAGACATGTCGGGCCTCATTCGGCGGACTTTTTTCTTGATCGGTGGACAATCCTCTCTTGTAGGGAGACGGTGGACCACTATATCTGTGTCTAAACCCGACATGTCTTCATAAGACCAGAAGAAGATTTCAACGTACTCATTTAACATCTGTATCAAGCGCTCCTTGACACTTGGTTCCAGATTGGCACCCACTTGTACTTCCTTCCAGTCTTCCTCTGTTCCTAAGTTGACTGTTTCCAACAACTCTTCATGAGGCAAGATGGCCCTCTCTTCTTGTTGTAGAAGTCTGGCTAACTCCCCTGGCACTTCACAATCTTCGTCGTCTTCGCATTCAGCCTGATTGACCAAATCTTCAGAGTTATTGAAGGATGCAGCAGAATAGTCACCCATAGAATCCAGAGTGGATGGGTACCTGCATTTATGAGTGTGGTTGTGTGTAAGGGATAGCCATCCTTAAACGAACAAAAATGCAAAAGGAAAGAAAATGAACACAGCAGTTTATAAATGAAAAAACGTCCAATGATTCATTAAACATGGCATATGAATATGAAGAGAATCAAAACCCTTACAAATGGACCTACATGCCCCGGGCAAGGCATGAGGTGAAAAAGTAGTGTGCAGATTGTTTAAAAGTAATTATTACAGACCAACAGGAAATGTTCGAAAGATAAGTTACTGATTAATGAAAGTAATGGGGACGAAGTCTTTCGCCTCCCAGTTGTGCAGTCCCCCTTTGATGGTTGGGAAGATCCAGTCTTCAATGTTACCCTCTTCGTCTTCGTCTCCCAAAGCATTGATTCCATGAGGAGAAATCTTGATGGGTGCTCTTTTAATTTTTGAGCGACGTATAGCTTTTTGCCCCGCAGTGGTAATCCCAACCCAAACTTGTCTGTCTTGTGGGGAAATTCAGGCAACTGACCCCATGTTGAGCTCTTTCCCTCCTTCATTGCAGCCTTTGCATCTTTCAGAGATGCCATCCTGGCCACCTGCTTGGGTACCTCAGCTACTGCCTTTGCTACTGCAACTTTGGGAGCAATTTCCTCGAAGTGTTGGAATGGTGTCTCAATGAATTCGCCCTCTACTTCCACATGCCTAAAGGAGTTCAGATGACTGATCATGTACTCCTCTTCACCGTGTACAATTATGATTTTTCCTTTGACAGGGTATTTCAGCATTTGATGTAGGGAGGAAGTGATTGCGCCAACATTATGTATCCATGGTCTCCCTAACAAGCAAGAGTATGATGGACGGATGTCCATCACATAGAAAGTTGAGTGGAATACTTCAGTGCCCACCTTGATGGGAATGTCGACCTCCCGATGTACCATTCTTTTAGACCCGTCAAAGGCCCTAACAATGATATTACTTGGTTTCAGCTCCAAGCCTTCACAATCCAATCGGTTCAGAGCTTTCTTAGGCAGCACGTTCAGAGAAGAACCAGTGTCGACCAAAACATGGGCAAGAGTAGTTCCTCAGCATTCAACTGACACATGCAATGCGTCATTGTGCTTTCTTCCTTTCGGAGTCAGGTCAGCATCAGAGAAACCCAGGCCGTTGTCTGCGGTAAGGCTGGCTACACAATCCTGGAATTGATCGGCTGAGGTTTCCTGGGGAACATGGGCTGTCTTCAGAAATCTTATCAATGCTTTGGCATGAGCCTCCGAACAAAGCAGCAAAGCTAGCATGGAGATCTTCGAGGGGGTTTGCCCCAGTTGCTCTACAACGTCATAATCACTCTTCTTTATTATTTTCAGAATCTCCTCCATTTCTTTCTTAGAGGTTTCAGGGATGACCAATGGTTGAGCCCTCGTCCTGACGAGCTCATCTTGGATCCCTTTCCCCTTATCAGCAGAAGTAGGAGGGACAACCACAGGAGTAACAACTTCTTCAATCAACGGAGCTCTTGCAGAAAGTTTTATCGGTGCAGGGGTAACCTTGGCAGCAGCTGAGGGTCCAAAGATTTCCTTTGGAGGGGAAATCTCTGGAGAGAAAATTCTCCCACTTCGGGTAATCTTGCTCGTACCGGCAATGTTTCCAATGTCGGTAGTTTCTTCGTCAGAGCTCTCTTCAGTTATCTCAACTTGTTTAACACCATGGTAGTAGATTTCTCCACCACAATTCCATGGTATTGATTTGTCAGATTTGTAGGGGACAGGCCCAGGCATGGTTATTTTCAGAGGAACAATCTTCATAGTGGATGTAATCTTAACAGGCTTTTTAGGGACCTTGGAAAGATTGGTGGAAATGGTGATTATTGAAACATCTTCGATAGGAGTTGGAATAGCAGGAATCTTTTCGAAAAGAATTTATTGGTTGTCCATTAGGCCTTGGATGCCTATCTTCAGCAATGGACAGTCGATTGGTAGGGAGGAACAACCGTAACAGTCTTCTTCACATCCTGGGAAAATCCCAGCTTTCAACAGATTCAACTTGATTGTCAGTAATGGAGTTACCAGATCATCAACAGCAGAAACATACAGATCTTCTTCAACGGCATGAACATGGTGGCCATGCCTTGGCATCAGAGCGGATATTACGTTCGGCTTCTCTTGAGCATCAAACTCAACCTCTTTTGCGTCTATCAAATCTTGAATTTTATTCTTTAGCGCCCAACAATTGTTGGTGTCATGTCCGGCGCTATCAAAATGGTAGGCACATTTGGCATTGGCATGATAGTATGGAGATGTGGTGTTAGGGTTTTTCGGCGCCTCCTTTAAACCAGTCAGATTCAACTTCAACAAATGGGGAAGAACTTGTGCAGGCGTCATATTGATGCGGGTGAACTTCCGTTGTGGCCGTTCTACCTGTTGCTGGTTAGGTCTAGACTGATTGGTACGAGGCTGATCATTTGACGAATTTTGAATCATCACGGCCCCTACAGTCGGCCGGCGCTCAGTTCTCCCCAATCCCTTTTGAGAGTACACAACAGCTGCCTCCTTCTTGGATGGAAATGGCTTCTTAACAGTTGTAGATGCAGAGGCATCCCTTTGAATCTTCCCACTCTTAATACCAGCTTCCACCTGTTCGCCAGTCAGAATCAATTCAGTAAACCCTGCGGAAGAGCTCCCGATCAAATGGTTGAAGAACGGGCCAGATAGGGTCCCCAAGAACATATCAACTAGTTCCCTATCTGAGAGAGGTGGATGTACTCTCCCGGCCAAGTCGCGCCATTTCTGGGCGTATTCTTTGAATACCTCATTTGAGGCCATTCCCATACTTTGTAGCTGAGTACGGGTTGGCGCCAAGTCAGTGTTATATTGATACTGGTGATAAAAGGCAGCTGCCAAGTCTTCCTAGTTATGCACTTCTGACCTCTCAAGCTGGTAAAACTAATCTAGCTGTGTACCAGACAGGCTATCCTGGAAGAAGTGTACCCAAAGATTTCTATCGGATGAATGAGGTTGAATTTTCCTGACATACGACCTCAGGTGCATCTTCGGGCAAGACAACCCATCATATTTTGCAAAAATTGGCACTTTAAACTTTGGAGGGATCACAATCCCAGCAATCAATCCCAATTCTTCAAAATATAACCCGGGAACCCTTTGCAGCTCCATAGTGTTTACCTTGGTTATTGGTAAACAACCGCTGATCCTCCAAATGGTTACTTATTTGGTTACTCGCAGGATCGATCAGATTGATCCTAGGACATAGGTTGATTTTGAAGTTTTGATTAAGTTGGATATTGATTAAGTGGCAATAAAATAAAGAGGCTTTAAGTAAATTGCATGAAGAAGTAGGCTTGGTAAAATAAATGAAGGCTTAAAATAAAGGATTTCGACAGGAAAGTAAAGAAGAAAGCAAGTAAATTTCTGGAAAAGGGAAATGACTTTGATTAATAAAGTTGGTGTTTCACACATACATTTCTCAACAATTCTTTCTCACACGCTGGGTACTCGAATCTATATGAGTGACTTTGTATATAATTGTGAACACACGCGAGAAACTGCGTGAACTACTACTATTTATACTAAAACATCCCAAGTAACCGTCGGGCAGTTACACTGCTTCGAGATGATCCCACTTGGCACGTTCTCAACGTTCGACGCTCCAGATCTTTGCACGTTGCACTTGGTAACCGCTGGAAACCGTTTTCCCTCCAAACGCTTGAATTTCAAACCATTCCATTCTGAACCATCGAACATCTTCGTCGAGAAGCATCTTCGACGAGAAACACCTTCGACGTCGAAGGCAACCAACTTCTCTCTTGGAAGAAATCTTCTAAGTACCTTGCCATCTTTCGATGGGCATTTCGACGGACCTAGCTGGTCGAAAACATCCTTCAGCTCTAATGGCTGACATTAATGAAACAAGGGTGTCGAATTTAGGAGCCAACAAATTGCCCCCCAAGAATGCCTTATTTCGACTCTGAAAGAAAAAGGCATTCTTTGAAACGCCATTCGACACCTGTCCTTTCATGCTTAGTCACAAATTAAATTGTGCACTTTTTGTTGTCTTCTACCAACCACTGACAATCCCAAGAAAAACCATCATTTATCCGTACCTAAGACGTCACCTCAGTACGGCGTGCAGTGTGCCAAACGTCATTTCAGAATTTGTCATTATGACAATTCCCAAAAACGAGGGCGCACGCTGCACCCCTCCATTTCTGCAGAACGGCTAAAACAACAGGGAGACGCCACGTGTCCCACTACCTTCTGCAACATTAAATGGCATTTAATGTCCTCGATTTTGGGGATTTTCCCCCACTACTATAAATAGCAGTAAGTACCCATTGTGGGACTTTTTACGCTATCTAGCTTTCAGACTTCTCCATTTTCATACAAACTTGTCAACTTTGCAAAACCCTTTTTCTTCACTTCGTCTTCATCCTCACCATTAACAATGGCATCTGGTTCCTCCAATGCTCCTAGCGCCAACGCACCATCTGGAAACGTCAAACCCAGGGTTTTCGTCACCGCTCCAGTAGTAACTCCCACGGGCCAACGAAGGGTCCCTGAACCTTTGGATATCGCTGTACGTGATGCTTACTCACGCCACCTTATGATCCCGGTTGGATATTCCAACCAGATCTTTGCTATGTCTGGCCCATTGTACCCAAGTATCGCTGAGGCCATGAAGATCAAGAGTTATTTTCCGGTAGTTGAGAGGCTCAAACCGGTTGCATGCGCCAAGAAAGATGCAGAGGATAATGAAGACCCTGCTAAAGAGAAAATCGACCTCCGTTTCTTCAACAAAGGTGTTAGGGCTTTCAGGTCTGGCCCCAGCCTTACTCCTGATTATAGTGCTTGGTTGGAAAAAATGGAGAAACGCCAAGCTTCGACCTGGAAAGATATGGGGATTTTCGACCTGGTTATGCTGTCGAAGACAGGTCTGAACTATTCTCCGGAGATGTTGATAGCTTCTCTACTCTTCTGGGACTACTCCCACTTCACCTTCCATCTTCCCTGTGGAATGCTGACTCCTACACTCTTCGATGTGGCCGCTATCACTGGCCTTCGACCCACCGGGGACTACTTCGACCCGGAGGAGATGTCGGAGGATCAAATTGGATTCTCTGCCACAAAACCAACCTACACCACCTTCATCAATCACTACCACGACAGGTCGACAGATGCTGTGTCGGATGTCGAACACATTGCGTTTCTAGCCTTATGGCTGACACGCTTTGTGTTTTGCTCCAAGTCCTTACAGGTGACCAAGAAGATGGTCACTCTCGCCACTCAACTCCATCATGGCCAAAATATCTGTTTGGCAGAATTGATTTTGGCTAGCCTGTATGAGTCGATTAGTAATGGAGCGACTCTTCTGAAGATTATCGAGAACAGGGCCAGTCTGCTGCTTGCTGGACCTTTTTGGCTGCTCCAACTGTGGCTCAATGCCACCTTCGAATCTTTCTTGCCTAAGAAGATTCAAATAAATGAGCAGGCTCCAGAGATAGCGAACAGACGTGTCGAAGGAACCAGACTGGCTCTGTTGACTCCAATGGAAGATGGACTGGAGCTTCAGCAAACTTTCACAAACTTCGTTCTGATGTTTGCTAGAAGGAAAGAGTTTGCTTCGACTATGGCTCCGTTTGCTCGACGGAAGGTAGGCCCAGCGTGGTTCACAAGGCCACATCCTAGGACGTCGAGTGGTCCTCAAGTTGACGAACATACAACAATGTGGGAGGCGTTCCTCACACCAAGAATCATGCCTCTTCGATTCAGGAGCTCTAAGACTCACTTGAGTCTGATTGCATATCAACCAAACCTGGTGTCTCGCCAGTTTGGTATTATTCAAACACTACCTTCTCCGATTTTTCCAAGGGAGAAGTCTATGTTGTACTTCTGCAACGACTACACTGAAGAAGCTGCCACTAAGCATATCGGCAGATATGCTGGTCGAACAGTTCTTTCGTTGTTTGACTACCAGCTCAACTTTCTTTGCTCACCATCCTTCGAGGAGTGGTGGAAAAGTTACTACACTGAGGAGTTTTTCGACGAGAAGGACTTCGTGGATGAGCTTCAGAAATCTTTTGTCCTTGTCTTGGACAAAATAAAGAAATGTAAGTTCATCCTTTCGAATTACTTTGTCTTTCTCTTTCGACTGCTAGCCTGTTAATTATTTTATCTGCTTTCAGTTGTTCGAAAGCCTGCAGCCAAGAAGGCTGCAGAAGGCCAACAGGGAGGAGGCCCCTCAACAAAACCTCCACCGCCGGCGAAGACTATAGCGCCGGCGAAGACCACAACAAACCAACAGGGGGAAGGTCCTTCGAAAAAGCCTTCTGTATCGGTAACCAGACTTTCATTATTTTCTTCTGGCTTTTAATTTTTTGACTTTCGATGCAATTGCTAAATCGAATTCCCATTGGTTTTTTAGGCACCTTCGCCCAAGAAACGGCCAGCACTGACGGTCGAATCCGGGAGCGATGAAGAAGATGATTATCCCCCTGCTCCTCTAAAAAGGCGAAAGCTGACGAAGGACGTTCCTGCTCCTGAGGGTCGAACAATTAGAATAAAGGTTGCTGGGAGAAAGCCCAGGCCACCTCCAGTGATCATTGAGGAGCCAACGGAGGAGGAATTAAACGTTCTTCTCAATAAGCCTGTCGAAAGCGACAATTCCAGCCCTGGGGCTGAAGCTAATTTACAGGTAATCTCTTAGACCTCTTTGTAACCCAGGTGTAGATACCTACATTCGACTATGTCTCTTTCGAATTTTGAAGATTCTTCTTCTTCTTTTTCAGGACACCACTGAAAGCTCACCGCCAAGGACTTCTGAAACATTGGAGTCTGCTGAACTCAGCAGGCCACAAGAAAAAGGCTTGGAGAATGATGAAGCCCATACTGAAATAAATGAGGCTAATGCTGAAACGGCAGAAAAACCAGCAGAAGATCCTCAAACAGAAGAGCAACAGCCAAAAGAGGTTCAGGTGGTGGATCTGTCGGAAGAGAATCGTGACGAAGGGGACCATGGCAACGCTGGCGAAGAGGATCAAGGTGCCGTTGGCGAAGAAAACCAAGGTGACGCTGGCGAAGAAAACCAAGGTGACGCTGGCGAAGGGCACCATGATGACGCTGGTACTGTCGCAGTCCGAGTCGAAGGGCATCAAGTCGGGGCAAATGTCACTCAACAGCCTCAAACCCAAGACAATGCTGTTGCAAGGGCTGTTACCTCAACAAAGCACAGGTCGAAAGAGGACTTAGAACTCTTGAAGCAAACTGATCCTGTTAGCTATCTGAACGCCATCATCGAGAGCAAGAGTTCGTCTGATGCTAGCCAGGAGGTTCCTACCCTGTCGGGGAAGTCCACTGAAACTTCTCCTCTCGATGAAGCTTTGACGAAGGTTAAGGCTCAGTTTTTCAAGAAGGACTTGATGAAAGCTTTAGAGGGGGACCCTACTGCTCCATCATACTTGAGGGATGTTTTGAATGCTGTAGACTTGTTAGCTGTAGTTCCAGAAGTTTCAGGCTTGATCATGGAGTTACACTCCATTATTGATCAAGTCTCAGCAGATTATCGGCGACAAAGGGGCTTTAATAGCCAACTTGAAGTGTTATATGGCAAAAGCTCTTCTGCATGGACTGCTGTTTCAGAGACAACTTCTCGAATTGCGGAGTTGTCGAAGCAAAAAGCATCTACGCAAGAAGAAGTTGATGCCATCGATCGAGAGAATGCTTCCTTCAGGGCGAAAATCGAAGAAATAGAGGCTAAGATAAATGCCAATACTAAGCGCAAGGAGGAACTTCTCTCGACCGTCCCAGACACCGAAATTCAAACTGAAATCAATCAAGGCCTAGAATTTACTGAGAAAGCCCAAGGCTTCGACGATCAGATTGCCAAGCTTGTGCAGGCGAATGCCTGGTGCAACAAAAGATTGGAGCTGCAGCAAATCAAATACCTTCGACTCAAGGACTCCATTCCCTTCTGATTGATTCAGCTTTTTAACCATATTTTGTAATATGTATTCGACAACATTGCCATCTTGGCTAAAATTATAAATTTTTTCCATTTTGGCTCTTTTATGGTTAATTTAGTCATTACTTTATTATTTTATTTTTATCTCTTAGAGTGTAGGTTTGTATTTTTTCAAATATTTACCATTTACTCTCAAGAGCCTTTTATCTTCACCTAACTCTTCAACTTCATAGGCTCCACCAGAAAAAGTCTGGATAACTCTGAATGGTCCTTCCAATTTGGGTGACCATTTTCCCATGCTTCGATCCCTTCGATCCATGGGAAGAATCACTTTCCAAACTAGTTCTTCAGGCGAAAATACCTTAGGTTTCACCTTTTTATTATAAGAGTCTTCTACTCTTTTCTTCTGAAGCCTGAGTAGGTCAAGAGCGCGCAATCTTTCTTCGTCTAAATCCACTAGTTCGTCTAACATCATATTCCAATAAATTTCAGAGGGAATATCATAATGTCTCTGAACCCTTACAGATTGAAGACAAATTTCTGCTGGCAACACTGCATCATGGCCAAAAGTTAGCCTATATGGTGTTGTACCTGTGGCTTCTTTTGGGGACGTTCGACAAGCCCACAAAATCTGATCTAACGTCTTATGCCAATTCTTTGGTTTCTTCCCAACATGCTTTTTTATCAAGCCAATCACTACTTTGTTTGCTGCTTCAACTTGACCATTTGCCTGTGCATAATAAGGCGTTGATGTTAGGAGTTTGAAACCTGTTTCCTGAGCGAATTCCTGCATCTTTCGACCAGTGAAAACTGATCCTTGATCAGTAGTTATAGTCTCAGGGATTCCATACCTAAAGATAATGTTCTTTTGAATAAATTCAATGACATTTTCTTGGTCTACATTGACTAAAGGGATAGCTTCGATCCACTTAGTAAAATAATCAATGCCTACCAGTATGTACTTCTGACTCTTTGATGATGCTGGTCGAATCTCTCCAATGAGGTCCAACGCCCATCCTCTAAAGGGCCAAGGTTTCACTATCGAGTGAAGTTCGCTTGCTGGTACATGCTGGATGCCTGTATGGACTTGACATTCTTGGCAACCTTTGGCGAACTCAACACAATCTTTCAGCATAGTGGGCCAGTATAGTCCTTGTCGAAACAACAACCATTTCATCTTATGGCCTGCTTGGTGAGCCCCACATGCTCCAGCGTGCATAGTCGAAAGGGCTATGTATGCCTCAGTTTCACTTAAGCATTTTAGCAATACCCCTTCAGGCGTCTTCTTGAATAACTCATTACCCATGAGTACATAACTCAACGCCCTGTACTTTGTTTTTCGTTCTGTCGAAGCTCCTGGATTTTGAAGATAATCCACAATGGGTTTCCTCCAATCTTGTTCTGACAAATTATCTATGAACGAAATTTCGAAGTTACTTTGATCAGCATATCCTAGCCTCGTCGATTCCAAGTCTGTTGGTGATAGACAAGTTGCTCTTATCTTTTCTCGAACTTCGATTGCTCTTTGTAATCTCGTTTTTGAAATCTTATACCCAGATGCAATTTGTGCCAAGTCGTTGGCTATTTGATTTTCCACTCTGGGTATGTGTTGAATATTGACGAATTCAAATTTTTTCAATAAACGACTTGCTATTACAAAGTACATAATGATATTTTCTCTTATGCATTTATATTCCTTTGTGACTTGCTTAATGACTAACTCTGAGTCTCCCATTATTTCGACTCGAGTTGCCCCCAATTCCAACAATATCTCAAGGCCAGTAATTAGAGCTTCATACTCAGCCTCATTGTTCGAACAAGAACCTGATATCTTGTACTTGAATGTTGGAATTTTTTCTGGAGAAATGATCAAGACCCCTACTCCCGTTCCATCTTTATGGCTGGAACCATCGAAGTAGAATTTCCAAGGTTCTATCTCCACATAATTAATATCCTCAACTTGAATTGAGTGGTCGACTATAAAGTCTGCAACCACTTGCCCTTTCACTGCCTTAAGAGGCATAAAGGTCAAGGAGTATTCAGTTAATGCTAATGCCCACTTGCCAATTCGACTATGCAAGATAGGTTTCGACAACATATACTTGAAAACATCAAAATGAGACGAAACATACACATCAACTGGTTTTATATATTGCTTGAGTTTTGTACAAGAGAAATACAGACATAGACACAATTTTTCAACTTCACTATATCTAGTTTCTGCATCGTTCAAAACTCTACTAAGATAGTAAATGGGTCTTTCGACTCCATTCTCATCTTCTTGGGCTAACATGCTTCCCAAAGTTTTGTCGGATGCAGCTATGTACAATCTCATACTCCTATTGCTACAAGGAGGCACCAAAATAGGTGGCTTAGTGAGGTACCCTTTGATTTTGTCGAAGGCTTCTTGTTGCTCTTGCCCCCATTCGAACCCCTCTTTATTCAGTCGAAGTAAAGGTGAAAAGGCCTGAGCTTTCCCACTTAGGTTAGATATAAATCTCCTTAAGAAATTTATCTTGCCTAACAGAGATTGCAGTTCCTTCTTATTCGATGGCGCTTTCGCTTCCAGAATTGCCTTCGTCTTGTTCTGGTTGATTTTGATTCCTTTCTTGTGGACAACGAAGCCCAAGAAATCTCCAGCTTTCACACAGAACGCACACTTCAAAGGGTTCATCTTCAGACCATGTTCTCTCATTCTTTCGAATGATTGTCGAAGGTGGTCAATATGATTCTTCCTGGAAACAGATTTTATAAAAATGTCATCAATATATACTTGCATAAAAGTGTTAATAAAATCATGGAAGATAGTATTCATTGCTCGCTGGTATGTTGCCCCAGCGTTCTTTAGGCCAAAAGGCATCACTACCCATTCGTAAGTGCCTAGGGCCCCAGGGCATCGAAAAGCTGTTTTCGACACATCCTCTTCAGCAATGAATATTTGATTATATCCTGAATAACCATCGAGCATACTCAGGTATTCATAGCCAGCGGCATAATCGACTAGCATTTCTGCCACAGGCATAGGATATTCATCTTTGGGTGTAGCAACATTGAAATCTCTGAAATCTATGCACACCCTTAATGTACCATTTTTCTTAATTACTGGCACAATGTTTGCAATCCATTCGACATACCTTGTAACGCGTATGAATTTGCATTTTAGAAGCCTTTCGACTTCCGTTTTGATCTTCGACAGTATTTCTGGAGCGAAGCGTCTTGGATTTTGCTTGATTGGCTTCTTCCCAGGTTTGATTGGCAACTGAAGTTCTACCAATCCTCTGTCGAGACCAGGCATTTCGTTGTAATCCCATGCAAAACAGTCCTTGAACTCTTTCAACAATTGGATTACTTCCAACCTAAGTTCTGGGTCAATTTTGGCGCTGATGTAAGTTGGCCTTTTCTCTGACCCTTCGCCTAAGTTGATTTCTTCTAAAGGATCTTGCGCTAACATTTTAATGTTGTTCGCCAAGGGGTCCTTTTCGAAGCCCAAAGGCTCATCGTCATAGATGGCATCGAGCCTCTGTTCCTGCATTTCTTCTTGCATGATATCAGGGGGTTCTGGATCGAAATCCTTTCCCGGACCTGCAGCAGATAACTGTTGATCATTGGCCTGTGTGGCCATGTACTTTACTTCGGCTTCGAGAGCCGTTATCATCTTAGTTTCGGCTACATAAGCCGAAATTCGCTTCAAAGATTGTGACTCAGTCATTATCACTGAATTCACTTCCCCAACCAGTTGGTTGGATATCAGTTAACCCACTGAATTCTATGTGGGACAAGTCTTCTCTGTCCCATTGGAAACAATGCTCAGGATGCAGGTATAGGGAACAAAAAGTGTTTGGCGCTGGCGCCATGTCGAAGTCAGGTGTTGGACATGGCCCTATGTGAGCCAAGTTCTTGTCGAAATCTGCCAGCCCCAGGTGATTCACTTTGCCTAGGTAATAGCTTTGATCTGCCTCTATGTTTTCGACCATCCCATCTGGACGCCATAGGAGCAGCCTCTGGTGCATTGATGATGGCACAACTCCAACACCATGAATCCATTCACGGCCCAACAAAAGATTGTAGTTAGGTTTGGCCGATATGACCATAAACATTGTTGGTCGAAGGATAGACCCTACTTTGATATCTAGCTGGATCACTCCCATAGTGGTCCCTATGTCGCCCTCATAGTTCGACAGGACCATGTTGTGAGGCTTAATGTCCTCATCCCTTTTGCCAATTTTCCTTAGCATAGAGTGAGGAATAATGTTGATGGTTGCCCCACAATCCACCAATATTTTATTCACTGTAGTTTCTTCGAGTTTAGCCCTTATAAATAAAGGCTTGAGGTGATTTTTCATCGCCTCTGTAGGTGGCTCGAAGAACCCATTTTGTTCCTCAATAGTGCCATTGTCCATGACGAAATAGCACACTGGCCTATGTTTGGCCATTTCTTGCTCCACTTCCCAGTCACTTGCTTCGACCTCCACCTGTCGGTTGAATTCTCTGGGCAGCACTGAGACTATATTCACCATTATGTCCAAAGTATCATCAGACTCAGAATCGTCTTCGTCCTCGACTTCACCTTGGTTAGGCCAAACTAGCCTGTTGGTTACTGGCTCTCTTTCTAGAGGTTTCCTTTGCTTCCTTTGAGGAACATTCGAACTGGTTTCTGCCTTTGGTTCGTTGGCAGCCTCCCTCTCAGCTTTTCGTCTCCTTTGGTATCTCCTCCATTGAGATCGAGACATGGGATTTTTCCCTTTGTAGTTGCTTGACACTTGTGCAACTTTGGGTGCAGTAACTTGAGGTTCTTTCTTTTGAGTTAAAGATGAACCCCTTGGCACGTCGAAAGAGTGCCATCTCTCCTCACTTGGCCTTTTTCGACCAGAGGTTTTGTACCAGGTATCTACTGGCACATTTGTTGGAGGCCTAAAAGTCAATGGCCTCTTTTCTTGGTTTGAACCTCTTTGGGAGGCTCTCCTGGGGTCATGTCGAAGATCAACATTTTCCCTTCTCTTATTCGCTGCTCTTACGCCTTGAATGTGCTCAGCAGCTTTTTTGTCAAAGATCGAACTGCATCTTGGACACAGCATCACCTATGATTTCTTTTTCTGGCATCTTTGCAGAAAATCTGCCAGATTTTCATTTTCCCGAGGGAAAGCAGTCTTATTAGCTTGTTCTTGCCTCATGGCCTCTTCTGATGCTTTTGGGTCAGAGAGTTCGACCATGTTGATATTCATTGCATCTTTGTTGGCAAGAGTTAACTGCTTCATTTGTATCTCCAGATTCTCCGTCTGGCCTTGAACTGCGGCCAAGTGGGAACTGGGTTTTGGTCCAGTTTTTTGTGCTTCAACGGTCTCCAGCTTTGGGCTTTCGACCGCTTTCTGAACTGCTTCAATTGTCTTTCTGGATAAATTTCCAGAAAAACTGCCAAAGATTGGCATGTTGATATGGTCCTTTGAGACTTCGACCATTGTGATTCCCGGCCTCTTCGACTGGCTCATGGTTGCCTCTATCACGTTCACCTCAGAAGGCTCAGCATAATGGGCTTCAGCTTGCAACGGATTTGAGTCGACAGCCATGGGGGTCTTGTCAGCAAACTTCAACCTCCCTTCTTCGATAGCGTCTTGCACAAGATTCCTGAAAAGAAAACATTGAGAAGTTTTATGGCCCAAAAAATTATGATATTTGCAAAAGCCTCTCTTCTTTCTTTGATCAAGAGGAGGCACTTTTACCCCTGGGGGTACTATCATTTGGCCATCTTTTACAAGCAAGTCAAAGATCTCATCACATTTTGTGATGTCAAAACTATAAGTCTTTTTGGGGAACCTATCGTTGGTCCTTTCTGGACCAATGGGATTTTTCCCACTTGAGGGGACTAACAGTTTACAAGAGTATGGTGGCCCTTGTTTTAGTTCCGCTAAATCGACTTCTCCTTCTTCGACAGTTATAATATCGTTGAAGGATTCTGGATCTTCGTCATCCATATCAACATACGCTATCCTCTCTCTCTTGTGAGTTTTCGTTGCCTTTGCTTTTTCAGCTTTGAGGCGTTCTACCTGTCGAACTCTATCGGCCAGTTGGGCCATGTCTCTCAGGTATTGGGTGTCTAGCTTCTTCCTAATGGAATAATCTAAACCGCCTGCGGCTATTTCGACCAACTCATGTTCTGGAACTTGTGTAAAACATCTCGCCTTGAGAAACCTAAACCTATTTAGATATTCGTCTATAGGTTCAGTGAAACGTCTCTTTACACTGGCCAATTCTTTCAGGCTTATCTTGGTTTGCCCCATGTAGAATTGTTCATGGAACAATCTTTCCAACTGGGTCCAATGATGGATCGAATTGGGGGGGAGAGTTGTAAACCAAGTAAAAGCGTTCTTTGTTAAAGAACTTGGGAAGTACTTGATCCTCAGGTTTTCGTTATTCGAAATATCTCCTGCTTCGATCAAGTATCTCGCCACATGTTCGACAGTAGATTCTGTCGTGTCCCCAGAGAACTTAGTGAATTTGGGGACTTTACATCTAGGAGGTAAGTCTGTTTGTAACACGTATTCTGACAATGGGGACGTAAAGTTGGGCCTTCGAAAGCCCATGTTCATCCCATTTTGAGTCATGATCCTTTCGATCATGGTTGCCAGATTATTTTCCAAACCCGTATTTTGGTATTGGATATGCTGGACTACTTCGTCAGCATTTTGGTTTCTGTCAACTAACCTTACCTCTGGGGTTATTACCCTAGGTTCCTCGATGGGTTGCTCCAATCGTGCCCTAAGGTTTTCTTCGACAGGCTGTTGAACCTGGTTGATGGTGGTTTCTTCCTCTAAGAATATCCCCTGGTTTCCCCTTATTTGCGCCCTTTGGGGCTGTCGAATAGGTTGGGGTACTCCAAAGAAATCAGCCAAACGCGTCATTTGCGCTGTCATCTGCTGATTCGATTGAGTAGTGTTTTGTATTAGAGGGTTTAGCACTGTACTTAAAGTTTGTGCCAACATTTGCACCATATCATGGTTGCTTTCGTCCATTTGTTGCCTAAAGACTGCTGTCGAGGCATTTGTAAGGCCATGGGCTACTTGGGACGTTCCTCCTAAGAGTTGTGTCCTATTTCTATTCGCCATGCCTACTCCAGAACCTTGGAGTGGCGAAGAAGCACTCACTAAAGGGTCTGAAAAAGTGGACGCAGCATTCGTCAAGCTAGCCAAGTCAGAAGTTGGCATGCCATAGAGTGGTTCTCGATTATGACCGCCTGTCATAAATCCTGGGGGAACAAAAGGCCTTGTGCCTAAATTTCCCCTTGGTGGGGGAGTTCCCAAAGGCACTCTGGGGCCTGTGAACGGGGGTAATGGCCCCGTTGCTGTGACCGTTACTGCTGGTGTCGAACCAGCAGTCATCGCTTCACTTACGGTCGAGATAACCGTTGCTCCCACATTCGTTTGTGGGATTTCGTTATTGTTTGGCGGATTCGCCATCTCTTCCCTTCTTCTGGCAGTATTGTTATCGTTAGTGTATATTCTACCACTTCTCAATAACATGCAACACTCCTCGAAAAGATGAGATTATTTTCAACAATCAACACACTGTCCCACCAGGTGTGCCAGTTTGTTTACCTTGGTTATTGGTAAACAACCGCTGATCCTCCAAATGGTTACTTATTTGGTTACTCGCAGGATCGATCAGACTGATCCTAGGACATAGGTTGATTTTGAAGTTTTGATTAAGTTGGATATTGATTAAGTGGCAATAAAATAAAGAGGCTTTAAGTAAATTGCATGAAGAAGTAGGCTTGGTAAAATAAATGAAGGCTTAAAATAAAGGATTTCGACAGGAAAGTAAAGAAGAAAGCAAGTAAATTTCTGGAAAAGGGAAATGACTTTGATTAATAAAGTTGGTGTTTCACACATACATTTCTCAACAATTCTTTCTCACACGCTGGGTACTCGAATCTATATGAGTGACTTTGTATATAATTGTGAACACACGCGAGAAACTGCGTGAACTACTACTATTTATACTAAAACATCCCAAGTAACCGTCGGGCAGTTACACTGCTTCGAGATGATCCCACTTGGAACGTTCTCAACGTTCGACGCTCCAGATCTTTGCACGTTGCACTTGGTAACCGCTGGAAACCGTTTTCCCTCCAAACGCTTGAATTTCAAACCGTTCCATTCTGAACCATCGAACATCTTCGTCGAGAAGCATCTTCGACGAGAAACACCTTCGACGTCGAAGGTAACCAACTTCTCTCTTGGAAGAAATCTTCTAAGTACCTTGCCATCTTTCGATGGGCATTTCGACGGACCTAGCTGGTCGAAAACATCCTTCAGCTCTAATGGCTGACATTAATGAAACAAGGGTGTCGAATTTAGGAGCCAACACATAGCTGCCAGTCTATCCTCCAGGATTTTTTATTTGTCGTCCGCTGGCGGGTATTGCTGCTCTGAGTAGTCTTCATCTTCCTCAACCTCTTCCTCTTCAGCCTCAGACTCAGATGGTAATGCAGCCCCTTTTCCTTTACCGGTCCCCTCATCAGATGTGGAGGGCGGGAACTCAAGAACTCTCCTAGCTTCATTCTCAAACCTTCTTCCCAGCGTAGCTACCCAAACTCTTTTCTTCTTCTTTTTCCCTTTTTCTTGATCTTTATTCCCCAACAGTGCTTTTAGATCCTCCCGACCCTTTGCCAAGGTCATAAGGAGCTGTTGAAACTGCGAGTTTTGTGACTGCAGATCTTTGACCGTCTGTTCGAGATCCATCTTACTGAAATAAACAACAGAGAGATAAGGAAACCTGGTGTGAATACCTGTTTATGCATATGATGAATGATATGTTTATTCATGCAATGCATTCAAGGATTTAGAAATTCAAAGATGTTGCAAACAAAAAGAACACACGTCATATTAATAAGAAGAAATTTTGTCAGTACATAAATGCCCCATGGGCCAAATATTACAAAAACTTCTTAAGGTAAAAAGACGTTGCGCATCCTCTTTGGTGCGATGTAAGTGTTGAGGGTCTCCTCCTCGTGAAGTCGGCGGGTAAGCTCCAAAACCTTCTTCTCACTGGCGTAGAAGCTGGCTTCAAAAGTATTTTGTTCCTCCTTGAGTTGGATCCAACTCTTCTGCATCTCCTCCCATGACGTAGGCATGTCAGGATGTAGGATGGTGTAAGGAACCTCTCCTTCCTTAACAGGCTCTTTAATCAAAGGGAGAATGTGAGGGTAAGGCATCATAAGACTCTGGGCTCGGGTTCGTACCCACTTGAGTTAAGGCTCAAGAGGGATGGAGTTCTTGTGCCCCAGTGTCTTGCTATCTACCTTGTTAGGCATCCTCCAAGCTCTGATGAATCTTTGGCGAAGTCCTTGCGCATCGTTGTCGAAGTCAAAAACTAGGTTAGAAATCAGCATGTCATGAGGGCCATCCCTCCGTGCATATCCAAATTGTCTCAAAGCTAGACAAGGGTTGTAGGTAATGCCCCCTATAATGCCAAGTAATGGAACATTAGGGAACTCACCACAACGATCGACGATGATGACATTTTCTCTGGACCGAGAACACCAATGTACATCAGAATGTGTGAGGGTCATCAATCGTTGTGACCACCTTAAGCCTTGTTCATTCTTCAAAACAGATTGTGGAAGGTGCGAAATAAACCACCTTGCAAGGAGAGGAGTACAGCACATGAGAACACCTCTCTTTCTCATTGTTCGTGTGTAAAATGAGTGGAGGATGTCCCCAAGCAATGTAGGTATGGGATTCCTGGATAGGAAAATCTTGACAGCATTGACATCTATAAGTTGGTCAGGATTTGGGAACAAGACCAACCCATAAATGAGGAGTGCCACAATCTCTTCAAAGGCTTGTAGATCCAAGGAGTTCCAACACTCTTGTGCCTTCTCAAACAAGAATTTTGCCAATAAGCCTTTGACACCACTTCTAGTCTCCCAATGCCCCTTGATATCAGATGGTTGCAAGTGTAGTGCTTGAGCAACATCTTCAGGCTTTGGTTCTTTTTCCGTACCGTTGTAGGGTAGTTGATTAAGAATAGGAATTCTCAAGAGTTGAGAAAATTCCTCCAAAGTAGGCACCAATTGATAGCCGGGGAATGTGAAACAGTGGTGAAGGGGGTCAAAGAATTGGAACAACACTTTCACCATGTCTTCTTCAATGCTGGCGTTGACTAGGTTGAGAAGTCTACCATGTCTTTCACTGAAGAGAGAGCTTTCTGGAATTCTGGATGTAAGCTCCTTGAGTTGAGGAGGGATTCTCACAAGGTTGACTTGGATAGTTTTCCTGCGAAGAATTTACATGACCTACAAAACAAGAACAAAGATGAAGATCCAAACCCTTGAAATGGTTAGTGGATGCATATGATGCTTTATGATGTTCATGATGTATGCACAAACATATGTACAAGTAAGTCAAACAAAACCCTAATTTCAGGCTTGCATGAGGTTTCATAGGTAAGTACCCTCTTGAGTGAAGTTGGCTTAAAAACCTGTCTTATAAATAGTCATCGGGTTCTAAGGAGCTCAATATCATTGAATTGTTTTCTATGTTCATTGTTTTGGTTTATCCACTTAACTAGCGACCAAAATATTCCAAGAAAACAACCCTCAATGAGTGTAGTATCGAGTATCTACCAACTTCGGACTGCACCAAAGCCGGTCATCTCACTACCCCTAATAAGAGGCCAAGATGGTCAAGTAAGGTTCTAGGTCATTAGTGCTTAGTGACATAACTCAGTGGCCCCGTACTCTCCTTGATTGAACTCAGGGGTTACCGGTACTCACAAATATGTCGCACTAATATAGCTATTGCTTCAACCGTGTCGGTATACCCCGCACAGTTTCCATAATGTATTGCTATCTATGAATGTTTCCCCAAATCCGGGTGTAGGATTTCAAGCCCAAACAAGAGAACCAAGATGTAAAGCAATCAAAGCAAACAATTAGTCATGCAAAAGGGTGATCTAAGCCCTAAGGTTACTCCACTTTTAAGTTGGTCCCCAGCAGAGTCGTCAGTTCTGTGATACGGTGGGAGAACTGACTTGAGGTTTTGCGTTTGTTTTCGCAAATGTTTCAGTTGAGCAAGAGTCGCCACCGACTTTTTGTTTTATCCTAAGGAAAGGTTAAAAAGCACAGGAAAAACCTTTGAGATGTTTTCTTGGGTTCGGGGAGTAGATTATAGAAAGGGAAGGTATTAGCACCCTTTCTATCCATGGTTATCCATGGGCTCTTAGTTACTTGCTTAGATCACTTGCCTTGCATTCTCAATTGTTTGAAATGGTACTTTCAATTGTTTGAAATGGTGCTTTGTGTGTGATTTAGAAAGATGTTTTGAAAAGAGGCCTTATGTGGCCACCTTTGTAATGATCCATGTTTGAATGTATACAAAGGTGTATTTGTCTTTTGAAAAAGTTTTCAATGTTTTGAAAGTTGTTTTTAAAGTTTGTGTTGTGGAGTGTGTTTTGAAAAATGGCAAGGATTTGTTTTGCAAGTTGGTCAAGTAACCAAAAGCTATCTACCCTAAATTTCTCAAAGATCTTTCCTATGTTTTAACCCTTTTAACAGTATTGTTCCACCATTGTATTTGGTGGACTATCTTGTGTTAGGATGTTAACGGGACGGGCGCGGGTCATCGTTTAGACCATGAATGCAATAGTGCCAAGTGTCTTTGGCAATTTTTCTTTTAAGGGACTTGATCATTTTTTAGGCAACTTGAGAAAGCGTCATCGAGGGACTATGATCATTTTGATTTGTTTTGTTTTGCCAAAGATACTCAACATGCAACATGGCCCATTTTTGAAGGCAACAAGTGGAGTAACCCTAAGGGTGCAAGTGTGTTTTGTGTTGTCCATTTTCATGCTTGTTTATCTTTGAATTAGGTCAAGCTATTTGTTATTTGATTTTGCATACAAACCCTAGGTCTATCATGACATAATTTGAAAGCTTTTAAATGCGGAAATCTAAAGTCCTAAATTATTACAACATGATTATGGGGACGGGGGTACAAATGTTTGAATGGGGGGATATTTAGCAAGAAATTAAATCTAAAACGATTACATCCATATTGAATATACAAATATCAAATTGTGCAATATTAAGATAAATACAATAAATATGCAAAATGTATTATGCACAAAAAGGATTTTTTTATGTATGAGAAAGTATTTTTCAATGTAAAATATAAAAAAAAAATAAAAAAGTCAAAATTTGAATATTTTTATGGTTTAGGGCAAAACCCTAGTTTATTAAATAAATGGTATTTATTTATTAATATTATACAATATTTGTTAATTATATACAAAAAATAAAAATAAAAAAGTATATTGTAAAAAAAGTATTTTTTAGTGTCATATATTAATAAAAATAAAAATGTATTATTTTCATATTTTTATCCTAAATATTTAATAAAATATGTATAAGTATCTTTACATATATTTAATAAGCTAAATATGTACAAAAAATAAAATATTAACTATTTACAAAAAATGTATTTTTTAGAAAATGTTTTCAAAATGTAAAATAAAAATAATAACTGAAAATAAATATATTTTTGTATTATTTTTTTAGTGTTTTAAATAAAAAAGGTTTTTATATTTATTTATATACATATGTTAAACAAACAAATAAATGCCAAATAAATGCAAAAAAATGAGGAAAAATATTTTTAGTGTTTTTTCATGTTTGAATAAAAATATAAAATCAAAATCAAAAATAAAAATGCAAAAATGATAAGCATTTCACATAATGGGCCAAGGGGGTGAAAAAATGGAAAAAGTGTGCAAAGAGCAAAAACAACTCAGGCCCAGCCCAAGTCACCCTTCTTCAACCTCCAGCTTATGTCTCAAAAACGCGCGCCCTCTATGCTTCATTCAAACTCCTGATTCTTTGACTTTTAACAAAAAATCATAACATAAACAATGTAGAGCATCAAGAGACGAATTCATACATATAAAAAACTTAACCTAACTCTAAGAAACGAGGGAGAATTTCTTCATCCCCAATTTCTGACCTAAATTTTCTCCAATATTCATGGCCAAAATTCTCACAGCATACTCAATATAAATGAAAAGTAAGTATAGGGATGGTTTCAGGGATATGAGGAGAACATGTTTCACTCACAAACCTAAGCCTAAATCTTCCTATATTGAGAGATAGAAGTTCATGTTTTTACCTGTTTCAGCTTGAGTCGTGTACAGCAATGGAGGTGTCTTCAATGGAGTTTGAGCTTTGGTACAACTTGCCTGAAGTCCAAGGATGCTTCTCCTATGCTTGGCTTGCTCCGAAACTGCCTGTATCATGCTATGGAAGTCCACCTGCACAGCTTGAAAGCAAAAATGGCAAACGATGTTAAGGATGTTACAGCTTGGATTCAATGCTTGGGATAGCTTCAGTGGATGATATGGAACATGTTTGAACTCTTTTTAGCCAAAATGCACGAGTGGAAATGTTTGTGGAAGTCAAGTTGCAGAACTTGCCCTGTTTTGCAACAAAACAGGGATTCTGAGTATGAGCAGGTCTTAGGGATGGATGATTCGTGTTTTAGGTTAGTTAGGGAGTGTGAAAGATGTTTGCAAAGTTTGCTTAGGTTGGTGTTTACAGGAATGAGAGATTGATAGTTTTTGCAAGCTTTCTTCCAATGTAAGCAAGGATATGTCAACTTGTGATATAGGCCTGTCCAATGTCCTTAAGCATGCTGCATATCTTGTTCTTGATCAGAGGTATTTGTGTACAAATGCTAGCCTCAAAGATATGGCCCATGCCTCTTGGATTTGAATTTGACATAAAGTACTACTTTACAAAAATGGCAAAGTTGCTTTTTCTAATTATGGATTAGTTCTTTGTGTAATGACTAAATGCACAAAACAAAGCTTGAACACAAAGGTTAGGCATTTAATTATGGAGTGCAAACTTGGTTTAGAGGCCTGCAAACAAGTTCCAAGCATGCTGATTTGAAAATGAGACTTGTATGAACATGCCTTTGGTTATGAACAAAAGTGACTTTTGCCCATCTTTGCAAATTCGATTCTCCCTAACCACAAGGGTGTTTGAGAAGTTCTTAGACAATTTGGAAAGCTTGGAATGTGTACTACAATCCATCTTTGTAATGAAAATTGAAACTACAAGTGGAACCATGTGAAAAATGGCCAAGAAATTGGACAAAAATCCTGCCTAGAATAGGTCAAAATTTCTCTAAGTTAAAAATGTTTTGCACCCTTATTCCAAAAATCATAACTTGAGCTACAAGATTCTTTTGAGAAAACTTTATGAATCAAAGTTGTAGATTTTGCAATCGACTACAACTTTCATGTTTTGAGTTTTGTTTGAATCCATTTGCATCTTGGTGAAAAAATGGGTCAAAGTTAGGAAAAAATAAGGAAGTTTCATAACTTAGAAAAATTCTAAGTTATGAAATTTTCTCATCTTAAACCCTAATTTGCAAATTTGGATTTCTTGATGAACAAGTTTCATAATTTGACATGTCTTGATGAAAAATGAATCTTGGCACTTGATTTTGACTAAAAAGTCAAAGTTTGACTTTTCAGTGTATAGTCAAATTTTGATCAGTTGACTGGAAAATTCATCTGTCAATCCTTTGCATTTGGGATCTTTTGAACTTGTTGAATGAATAAAGACAATGCCATTGAGTTCTTGAGTCCATATGTGAGCTTGGTTTTCCATTGGTTAGGTCAAACAGTCAAAAATTGCCTTTGTGCAGTCAAAACCCTAAAAATGACCATTTTGCCCTTTTGGTGATCTGATCAAATTTCTTGTGGAATGGTGATCCAAACTTGACCAAATGGTTCATATGAGTTCATAATGTTGATGTGGGTCAAAAGTCATGAGGTTTGACTGTCAATTAGCCACAATTGACTTTTACCCCAATACAACTTTTCTAGGTCAATTGTCCAATTGACTGGGCAAAGATTGGAATCAAGGCTTGAAACTTGATATTGATAAACTTGTGAGTTCAACATGAAGCATGAAAGTCACTTTGGGAATTTTAGGTCAAAACATCTTTGTGCAAACTCAAACCCTAATATGGGTCAACAGTGCAAGGAGGAGTCTTGAGCAGAGCAAACCCTAACTTGATCTTGAGCTCCAAGGGTCTTGTGGTGAGAAAATGTTGATGAAATGAGAGGGCAAATTTTTGGGTACAACAGAAAGCATACTGTTACAAAAGATATCCTGACTCCTGTAAGGCTTACTATAAATCATGAATTGAATTCATATTCTTACAAAATGTTGTTGCTCTTTAAAAGTGCATTTTTCAAAAAACTTTCTCAAGACAGACATAAACTTTGCATTGTTTGAATACCGCTGTTTTCATATGGTTAATTGTTTGACAACAGAGAAATTCAAACGACGAATATCCAATGAATGAAAACTCTCTCAATAAAACGAATCACTTCAAATGGAAATATGTTTCCAAATGATAAATATCTCATAATCAAGGGGGAATGACATGTTATTGTCCAACTCATCAGTGGCAGTCAAGTCAAGATTCCAAGAAATATCTCATAAAGTCCTGAATAGCCAGGGGTATATCTCCATCAGAATCACTTAGGACATTGAACATGAATTCCAACAAAGGTTCATGTACGACCAAGCAAACATTTTCTGTTATTTCTACAACACTTGCTATCATAGATAATGACAACTCTCCGCACGAACATAGTCAGAAAATACTATGCATAAAAGAGACCCTCTAGGTTGACACGCCTAGGAAAAAATAAGGGAATCCTGGCGAACAAAAAGGTTCGGGAAAAAATTAGGGATATATATGCAAAAGATTATACACCCGACAAGTCGAAAACCTGAAAAGGAGGCTTTGGCAAAAAAGGGTATCCCGTTGGACTGAAAACCCGAAAGGGTCGTCCAAGCAAAAGTTAGGGATTAAAGCGTACGACTATGTCCCGTTATCTCATCATTTTGTCTATCAGTAAAAGATTTGTCCCTCTGATCAACATTTTCCAAAGGAGAAGACAGAGTTCAAGCTGTCTACAAATCCCCACAAGGCCAACTCCATGGATATCCCCACAGAGATACTTCAATAAGATTATCCCCACAATGTTGGATTCATGCAATCTCCAGCCAAAGTTTCAATCCCTTGAAAACCCTCTCCCCAGCTGAGTTGGTCTAAAGAAAGAAGCCTTGTGGAGTTTCTTCCTAAAAAAATTCACTCCCCCAATAGGTCGTCAAAATATTCTCTTCAAAAGAGTTTATTTCCCCAACAAACTACAAATTCCCTAGTCTAAGTCTTTCTCTCAGACTATTACAAATCAATGGACGAAACCCCTTAATCTCTGGAAGAGTCATTGCAATCCCCAACGGAGTCATTGCAATCCCCAACGGAGTCATTGCAATCCCCAACGGAGACGTTGCTACCCCCGAAAGTTACTGTGAAGCCTGGAATCTGACCAGATAACAATTCAACTTCATCTTTCTAGCAAGTTACTGCGAAGCCTAGAATCCGACCAGATAACAGTTAACCTCAAGGCTAAGTTGCTATGAAACCTAGACCCGACCATATATTAGTTTAACTTCTTCAATCACTAACAAAACTCCTCTTCCCCTGTAGAGTTCACCACTATCCTCAATAAGTTATTGCGAATCCGACCAGATAACAATTAACTTCATCTTCCCCCAGTAAATCGCTTCCAGATAACAATTAACTTTATTATCCCCAACAAGTTGTTGCGAAGCCTGGATTTCGACTAGATAACAATTAACTTCCATTCTCCCCAGTCAAAAGATAATTCCCCAGTAGAACAATGGATAACCAAGGTTCCTGAACTCTATCCCCTAAGCAGAGATCAACATTCCTCACAGAGTTTCCTCAAGCAAAGAGCCAAAGTCAATGTTCCCCAGAGGAGTCCTCCTCAACAAAACAAGAATCTCCCAGCGGAAACATTCTAAAACAAAGTTCGAAGATACACATACTCTTCATCTCCAACAAGCAGTCTTGGATTTAACTTCCTAAAGCTCCCCAACATTTGTCAAAGATACACTTCAATAAAACATATCACATTCATACATCATATCACATACATGACAAATGCATATGGCATAGTCTCATTTATTTTGAGAACATCATTACACCATGCATACATCTACATGCAACTAACCCTCTTCCTGGAAGGAAAAATCAATCATCAATCAACAGTCCTCTTCTGGTTAGATTTATTTCTTCCAAATTAAAGACAGGCGAATAGAGACCTCTTCTGGTTAGATTTATTTCTTCCAGATTAAAGACAGGCAAATAAAGATCTCTTCTGATTAGATTTATTTCTTCCAGAGTAAAGATAGGTGAATCAAAGACCTATTCTGGTTAGATTTATTTCTTCCAGATTAAAGAAAAGCGAATAAAGACCTCTTCTGGTTAGATTTATTTCTTCCATATTAAAGACAGGAGAACAAAGACCTCTTATGGTTAGATTTTTTTCTTCCAGATTAAAGACAGGCGAACAAAGACCTCTTCTTGTTAGATTTATTTCTTCCAGATTAAATATAGGCAAACAAAGACCTCTTCTGGTTAGATTTTTCTTCCAGATTAAAAATAGGTGAATCAAAGACCTATTTTGGTTAGATTTATTTCTTCCAGATTAAAGACAGGTGAACAAAGACCTCTTCTGGTTAGATTTATTTCTTCCAGATTAAAGACAGGCAAACGAAGACCTCTTCTTGTTAGATTTTTCTTCCAGATTAAAAATAGGCGAATCAATGACCTATTCTGGTTAGATTTATTTCTTCTAGTTAAAGATAGGAAAAACAAATACCTCTTATGGTTAGATTTATTTCTTCCAGATTAAAGACAAACTAACAAAGAACTCTTCTGATTAGGTTTATTTCTTCCAGATTAAAGACAGGCGAACAAAGACATCTTCTGGTTAGATTTATTTCTTCCAGATTAAAGACAGGCGAACAAAGACCTCTTATGGTTAGATTTATTTCTTCCAGATTAAAGACAGGCAAACGAAGACCTCTTATGGTTAGGTTTTTCTTCCATATTAAAAATAGGCGAATCAAAGACATATTATGGTTAGATTTATTTCTTCCAATTAAAGACATGCAAAACAAATACCTCTTCTGCTTAGATTTATTTCTTCCAGATTAAAGACAGGCGAACAAAGACCTCTTCTGGTTAGATTTATTTCTTCCAGATTAAAGACAGGCGAACGAAGACCTCTTCTGGTTAGATTTATTTCTTCCAGATTAAAAACAGGCGAACGAAGACCTCTTCTGGTTAGATTTATTTCTTCGAGATTAAAGACAGGTGAACAAAGACCTCTTCTGGTTAGATTTATTTCTTCTACATTAAAGACAGGCGAACAAAGACTCTTCTGGTTAGATTTATTTCTTCCAGATTAAAGACAGGCGAACGAAGACCTCTTCTTGTCAGATTTATTTCTTCCAGATTAAAGACAGGAAATCAACAGACCTCTTCTGTTTAGGAATATTTTCCCCAGTGAATTTAACAAAAACATACCTCTTCTAGTTATATTTATCTCTTCCAGTTAAAAACAAGCAAAAGACATCCACAGTTTCAGTATAAATCGACCAAAGATTTATTCTGATACTTCTCCCTCGACAGTCACTCCGGATAGCATCTGTAAGCCCATCTCCAACAAACTCTTCATAACTTCTCCAAATGGCATCTCTAATCCCATTCCCGATAATCAACAAATAGTTCACCTCATGCACAAGCGAGTGCAAATTTCTAGGCATTTAAGTGTTCAATCATCTTCCACCTTCAAGTCATGAATGGCGGTCTCGCCAATCTACCTCTTCAGGTTTAAGAAGATTGAATAGGCACAATTGTTGTACCCCAAAATTTGCTCTCTCTTTTCTCAAGTCATTTCTCAAAGGACCTCTAATGCTCAAGGATTCTCAAGGAATTGATCAGACAAAATCACCTCCGAAACACCGAGACCACAAATTAGGGTTTTAACTGAGAACGACTGATCACTGACCTTTGACCTAATATACAGTCTATTGGTTTGAAACATGGTTCCTAAGATTCAAATGCATCATTTTGACCTAATTGCATATATCAATTCATTTCTCAAGATCATTGGATTGACAGATGAAATTTGGTCAACTAATGAAAAAGTCAACTATATATTGAAAAGTCAAACTATAAATTTTTGACCAAATTTGAGTTTCAAAGATCATAATTCATTAAGACATTCAAAATACAAAGCTTGATCATCAATAAATCAAGAAAGTCAAAATTCAATTTGAAAAGTCAAACTTTTCAAGACTTAAAAATTTTTCTAAGTGTTTTTTTTTATACATGATAATTTCATTACTTCATGCCATTTTTCACCAAGATGCAAGATGATTCAAAGAAAACTTTAAACATGAAAGTTGTAGATCTTGATGATACCTACAACTTTGCTTTGCTGATCAATTCCTAGAAGTGATTGGATTTAGAGTTATAAATTCATGAAGTCAGGGCATTTTCATTTAACACTTAGAGAAATTTTCAACATATTTTGGTCTGGATTTTATCCCAACATCTTGGCATTTTTTCACATAGTTCCAATATGATTTTGTCAAAATGGTCAACATGAAAGTTATAGAGGATGTTTCAAGCTTTACAAGACATACAAGAGCATGAATTTATCATACTTGATCTAGGAGATCCACGGGTATGAAGTTGGGCATCCATTCTTGAATTGCAAGTCACTTTGTTGAAGAACACATAACAAAATCTTTATGTTATGCTGCATAATCTTGTGTTGTAGGCCTTCATCTTGTGACCATGACATAACTTTATATTTGCAATCCAACCTAGCCATAACTTCATAGTTTGTAAACCAAATCAGCTTGTTCACAAACCTCTTGCCTATAAATTGGAGAAGCATTTGCAAGAGAAAGAGGTCAGAAAAATAGAGATAAAAGCAAGAAGTTTTGTTATGTAGACAAACCCTCAAAATCTCACACCTTCAAAAAGCCATAACTGTTCACAAAGCTTCCACTCTTGAGCTTTGAAATCCAAATCCTTGAACCCCTCACACTTTGTAAGTTCTATCCAAACAAACCATTTAAATACCTTACATACATCATATAGAGGTTGTTAAAACTCAAGAACAACTTATGTAACATCTCCGTTTTTTCCCCAGCTCAAGAACTGTCAAGACAGCAACTCAAACTCAAAGCACAAAAATCCAGCTGCAAGGTAAGTCTTCTTGACTTTTAAATCCTCATAAAGCATCATTAATGATTCATTTTTGAAGATAAAATGTAGTAACCATTGCCTTGAAGCTAACCATATGCTTATCTTTCATTTTCACTAAACATTATGTTGAGAACTAACCTTTGTATGCAGTAAAACAATGATAGAGTGAAAAACTTGTAGTATGATTCGACACATACTCACATGAGTCGACTCATTTTAGTGGCAGGACAGGTTATGAGTCGACACAAAACCTCATGAGTCAATGCATACTGCTATAACAGGCACAAAACAGAAAGAAAAAAGGTGCATGAGTCGACACAAAACACGTATGTGTCGACACAAACAAGGAATAAATCGAAACATACCATTATGCATCGACTCATATTGAGTTGATTTGGTTTTACTGGGGCAAGGAATGGTTATGTATCGATGCATAGAAGCATGTGTCGACACATAAATGTTAAAAAAATGTTTTTTTCCTTTCTTTTACACTGTTTTTACATATTTTACATACTTTCTTCATTGCTATTCAACATGGTTGTAATATTTAAGCTCCTATTTCATCCCCATTCGTAAATTGTATCCCCTATCCCCCTAATGATGTAATAGCGTAGGATTTTAATTTTTGAAAATTTATTATTTTCATATAATTGTTAGTAATTAGTGTGTGTATGGCAAGATAAAATCAATGCATATAAAACCCTAATCTCAAGACAAAAATGCATGCAATCAAACACACTTTTCACACAAGCACCTCTAGGGTAACCTCGCTCGTCACCTTGGAAAATAGTCATGTCCCTCGAATATGGGCGTTGTTGTACCCCAAAATTTGCACTCCCATTTTTCATACAAGATACTATCCCAGGGTTTCTCGGATACTCAATTTGGCTTAGAATTTGATCAGACGAATTCTCTCCCTAAGCAGTAAATCAACAATTAGGGTTTTTCATTTCTCAAAGAAAGTTGAGTTTTCAAGGTGTCAATTGGTCTTCATGGGTTTTTATATCTCTTCCAGTTTGTTTAAGCCAGTTTTCAAACCTCGTATTGCAAGTTTGCTCAATCAATGGTCCAGATAACTAAAAATAACTACAACAACCCCAAAATCAACCCTTTTGCGAGAACAAGTTCAAGTGCTTTTAAACTTCTTCATTATTCAATATTTTTGAGTGGTTTTTCTTGCGTATGATTCTCCTTGATGTTATATCCAATTTCTCTTCACAAATCAAGAATTGATTACACGTAGAAGATCACCAAAGTTCAAGTGCGTTAGAAGTCACATCGTGAAATTTGACCTAATTTCAAATAACAGTCCTCTGATTTCTAAGAATTGTAATTTCTTCAAATTACAAGACCTTGAGACGATTATTCCTGTTTATGGTCATAAGTGATGTCGCACATGAGTTTATCTCCAAAGATCGAAAGAAAATTGTGTTGGAAGACTTTAAAATTTTGAACCGTCGCAAGACTTTAGTTGATTTCTAAGTGTTCTTAACCGCAATTTATTGAATTTGGTTAATTCTACAAGATTGACAAATATTCTCCAAAACATGTTTGTTTGGAAACGAAGTTCTATTCTAATCGGGCATGGCAGACGATGTCATTTTGAATGAATTTGATTTGAAGTTTGAAAGATAAGGCGCTCTGGTTTTACTTAAAATACAAATCACAAAGGTGTTGGATTTTCTTGAGGTTCAAGTTACCAAGCAAGACATATATTCAAATCACACAAATAGGGGTTTCATATTTCATCAAGATTCAAGTCTCATTCTTTTCTCAAGAGGTATTTTTAAGTTCATTGGCCACGGAGAAGAATCCAAATCGTGCTCGTAATTTAAATTGTATCAAAGAATATTCAAGTTTTGCAAGTCTTAGAAACAAATTCAAATTGAATCAAGAATGAAGGATTACAACAAGACTGCATTATTTGAATTTTACAAAATAAAGCAGAATTCGTCGTTTAAATTTACAAGTGAATTGGAATGCGCTTTACAAGTTTCTAAACCACACAATTCAAATTACAAGATTCGCGATGTTACTAAAATTCCTAACAATATGCTAAGCTACAAGGGAACTTCTTCATCTTCAAGTCTTGACCAATTACTTCAAGTCATTCCTCACCAATTCTCCCCCATTGCCCAAGTTGCTCGTACATGAAACAAGAAATAAAAATTAGCAAGCATGTGAAAAATTCAAGAACTTTTGTTTAGAACAAATTTTTCTCATCATGAGGGTTATGCTTGGAATCAGAAAAATTAAGAAGTCATTTAATCATGTGCTAAAGCTCAAAACCTCATACAAATCAGTTTCAATCATGGGCTTTCTTTTCCAATTTCAAATCATAAAGGTGAACCATGGTTCACAAAAGAAAAAGAGACGGTGTAATGAAATCACAATAGGCAAATACAAAATTTAGAAATAGCAGCATCATAAATCAAAGATTAAAGCCTCAACTTTGTCCTGTCATCGGCCCAAATAAATATGTTCATTGCAAATCACAAAAATATGTCTTTTGGTTCACAAATAAAGCAAATATTGTAAAGAGAAAAGAGGACTGCATTACAGCCTACATTGTTGCAACAAAAAAAGCAGTTGGCAATCTGAAAATCTGCTACAAAACCAGCCTACAGGTTAGTCCAAGACAGTCTAGCAATTGCAAAATTTTAGCAAAAACCAAAGTCTGCATCAACAAAGCAATAAAACAGTTTGGCATAAAATCCTTTGTTACATTCAAAATCAAGCTGATATTTTTCCCTCCATTACTCACTCATGTCCATATAATAACATACAAACACCAGAATACAGGACATCACCCTACAACCAGCAACAACATCATCAAATACACAAGAAAAAAAATAGTTCATACAATAACCGTAGCCACCAAATAACAGCACACAGAATTCCTAACCATTATCATCATCTTCCCTCACATAACCCTTCAGAAATATTATATTCAAGAATACAGAAAGCCTAACAAAAAGTTCACAAATAAAACTTCCCTGTCAAAGAAAAGCGTGGAGTCACCGTAATAACAACCAACAATCTATGTAAGTATTACTTTTGGCCTCATAAACACACTCTTGTTTTGTTTGCTTTTTTTTACTGTCATAGGAATTCTGTCAAATGAAAACACACAAACAAATTATTATACAATATACTGAAGAAATCAAAACTTACCCAAAAAAAATCATCAAAAGAGCAGTAAATATTCATCACTCATCTTTTAAAAGACACCATCTACAAATCTACTTTTCCCGCGGCCTATCCTCCCCTCATCCCTCCGTCTCCTCCTTCATAAAACTCCCTTTGTTGGCGTTCTTTTGTTCATGCGCCACCACAAATGCTCTCCACTGTAACTGTTAAACAACATTGAGCTTTGTCCTGAGCAAGACTAACAATGGCTAAAGTTTGGCTAGGAATGCCAGGACCATGGGCCAACGATTATCGGGAACCATCTGATCCTTTTACAACCAAAATCAGAGGCCTCACAGATTGGCAAATTCCAATTGACGCCATCAATTTTGATTTGCTTCAATGTTCTACATGTGCCAATAATCTATCCCTTGTTGCACAACTTTGTGCTCCTCTATCTCATCATCAGCATCGCGTTCTTTTCATCTTCGGTTGCGTTTCGCCCAAATGCACAGCAACCTCATGCCGTGTTCTTAGACTTCAGAAAATCGAAACTCTTGACATTGATACATCTCAACATAAACAACCAACCGAAGTTCAAATTCTCAATTTGGAGGATGAAGACGAAAGTGAAGATGAGATGAGTTTTGAAGATCTGGCCAATGCACTCATTCAAGTTGGAGCTTTAGCTTCTTCTAATTCTAAATCTAAGAACAAGAATCAACAGCGCCGCACCAGTTTAACCCTTAGGGTTTTCCCAAATTTTCCCTTGTTTCTTGCCCAATCGGGTCAGCCCAGTGGGCCTTTTGGCCCAGTCTTATTATCAAAATTTCACCTTATCTATTAATTAAAACTTAGTTATAACAAGATAAGTAGCTTTAGTTCAATGGAAAAGCATGTCTTCTGCAATTTAGATGACCTGGGTTCAACACCTTGCCAATACTTTTCTTTATTTTGTTTCTAACTATTTACCCTTATGACAAGATTAGTTTAGGTTTAGTTTTATTTTAATTTTTAAGATTCAATTAAATTTAAATACAACTTTTTTAAATTAGTTAAATTTTTTCTTAGTTAGTTTAAATTAGAAATTTGTGAATAGTTTTATTAGTTAATATTTTATCATTTAGTTAAACTTTTCTTTTTTTAATTTATTTAGTTTCTATACTATAAAAAAATGCTAAAAGATAAAAACATACATTTTAATTTATTTCCTTTAGTTAGATGTCCTCTTTAATAGAATAGAATTTTACTTTTCTTTCCAAGCTTTTCAGGCAAATACTTAGAATTTCATTTTTATATTTTTACTTTGATTAATTAATTTTTACTTCATAAATTTATTGCGATTTCGATTGACTACTCGATTCGATTTGGTTGTATTGTTCGCTTATTTTAACTTTTAATCATACTAATTCATCCCCATTTGTCAATTTGTACCCCCATTCCCGAAAACTCTGTAATAGCGTAGTATTTCAATTTCCGCAATTTACTATTTTCTTTATACTTTATAGTAATTAGGCGTGCATGGCAAGATTTAAAATCAATTGCTAGATAACCTAATTTCAAAGACTAAATAACGTGAATCAAACACTCTTTTTCACGCGCGCACATCTAGGGTAACCTCGCTCGTTGCCTTAGAAACGCAGTCATGTCCCTCGAATATGGGACGCTTTAGCAAAGACCCCGCGATAAAAGATCGTAGTCCCTCGATGTCCCTCGATGTTGCCTTTGATAAAAAGATCTAGTCCCTTACGAAAAATTGTTAAAGCATCTCATAAGTTGCTTTCGATGATTGTACGATTGACCCGCGCCTGTCCCTTCACATCCAACGATGGGGCTTCTTACCAAATCAATGGTAAGATAGCAATATCTAAAGGAGGAAGAAAAGAACATTTAAGACCTTTCGAGTAGGTAGATTCACTCCTAGTTACTCGCTTGCTCACGACAAAAAGCCTTTTTTTACATCGACACTTTCATCTTAAAAACATTTTCAAAAAGACAAAACATTTTGTATACGTTCTTATAGAGACGAGAACCATTGCAAAACATCTTTCCAAAAACCAATTTCAAAAACACGTTCCACAAACACATCTTTGAACTATCTTTTGAAACAAAGCTTTGTACGCGTTCTTATAGAAACGAGAACCATTACAAAGATATTTTCAAAATACTTTCAAAGCCCACATCACAAGCACATTGTCAAAGTAAAAGTAAGTGATCTAGCGAGTAACTAAGAGCCCGTAGATAACTACGGATGAAAAGGGTGTTAATACCTTCCCTCTTCATAATCTACCCCCTGAACCCAAGAAATAATATCAAAAGGTCTTTCCTGTGCTTTTTTACCTTTCCTTTTGGATAAAAGAAAAGCCAGTGGCGACTCTTGCGATCCGCACAAATGCGATCAAAACGCAAAACCCTCAAGTCAGTTCTCCCACCGTATCACAGGCGCTTTAGCAAAGACCCTCGATAAAAAAGATTGTAGTCCCTCGATGACCCTTGGATGTTGCCTTCGATAAAATGATCTTAGTCCCTAAAAAAATTGCTAAAGCATCTCATAAGTTGCTTTCAATGACTATATGACAAACCACTCCCGTCCCTTCACATCCAAAGATAAGGCTTCTTAACAATCAAATGGTAAGATAACAATCTCAAAGGAGGAGGAAAAAAACTAAAGACTTTTTGAGTAGGTAGAACGTTCATAGTTGCTTGCTCATAATCATCTTCAAAAATAAACATGTTTTCAAACACACCAAACACTTTCAAAAAAACATGAAATATTTTCAAAAAGTCCAACACTTTGTATGCATTCTTATAGAGACAAGTATCATTACAAAGTTTGCCGAAACGAAGGCGCTTTTTTCCAAAATATTTTTAAAACCCACCACAAACACATTTCAAACAAAGCAATTTCAAAAGTGATCTAGCAAGCAATTAAGAGCTCGTAGATAACTACGGATGAAAAGGGTGCTAACACCTTCCCTTTTCATAACCTACCCCCCGAACTCAAGAAAATATATCAAAAGGTCTTTCCTGTTCTTTTCACTCTTTCCTTTATTGGATAAAAGAAAAGTCAGTGGCGACTCTTGCTATTCGCAACAATTGCAATAAAACGCAAAACACCCAAGTCAGTTCTCCCGCCGTATTACATGACCCAACTCCTACTTTGCTTGCTGATATTTACTATGCTCTTCACACTCGTTACAAAAAGGGAAGGGGTACGTTAAACTGTTGTATCGCTCTTCTATATTCTTGGTTTATGACTCACCTGTATAAGGAGAACTACATGATTAAAAGTCTGACACGACTTGAGTGGCCTCAAAAATTAAGGTCTTTTACTGTCGATTCTGTGTTATGGTATGCGAGGAAGCTAAACAGTGGAGATGTCATTTACAGTTGCAGAGATTTTCCAAATGTTCCATTGATTGGGTCACATGGTTGCATCAATTATAACCCTACTTTGGCTTTGTGGAAACTTGGGTACCCTTTGGAGGATAAACCCTCTGAGGAATAACTTCAACAACTAATCATTCACGACATGGGCAAAAATGACTGAGAGTTTCTCAACAATATTATTCGAGCTTGGAATAAGGTTAACAAAAGAAAGGCCGAAAGAAAGAATGATGTGGCGAAAGAACCTTACACTCGATGGGTTTTGGATATGGTACAAGTTGTTAAACTACTATTTGACATTGATCTTAAGTACAAACCAGATGTCCTAGATCCTCTACCTATGTCCTTGGAAGAAATAGATAAATTGAAAAAAAGCCTTGGATCAAGATCAGAAGGAGAAAGAAGAATTGGAGCTTAACCTCCATAACATAGCTAAGGAGAAAAGACAGATGTAATGCGAGCTTGAGTCAAAAGATCAACAGATTCAAAAAGACCGTGAAGCATTTGAAAAGGAGAGTCTTAAATGGAAACGTTTAACCGAAGGATTGTTGAGTGTTACCTTCAAATTGTATTCTCACAACTAACATTTAGAGGATGCTGCTAGTGAAATTGGGAAGCTAAGTAAGTCGTACAAAAAGGCGAGGCAAGACAAAAAGGAGATGGAAGAGAACTTGAGGGCTCAAATTCAAAGTTTGGCACAAGCTTCTTTAGATCAAGAAGATCAGATTCAATATCTTACTATGAGACTCCAAGACAGCCAAGAATCAGATGTAGGAGAACGTCTTAAGAGGATGAGGGAGAAAAGACTTCTCTCCCAAAAATTGATGAATATGAGCAGGTTTGTCATGAGTTAGAAGACCTCCGAAAGAATTTTCTCATGCAAAGGAGACTATATATAGAGATGAGGACTGAAAAATTATATTGGGAACAACATCATGCAAAGATCTCCAAAGCAGGAAAGGAAAATCATAAGATAATTCCAAACCTCTACCAGAAATATCGTTTCTATAAAGACAAGCATGGAAGACTTTCCTTTTTAACCAACAACCTCATTGGTGACATCCCTAGAACTTTGGGAGATGCAAAAAGTGTGATGTTCTCGCTCCCGAAAGATGTTGAAGGCTTCCTCAAGCTTTGTAGGACTATGGTTGATGGTTTCAGAGCAGATATCTGAAGGTGTGAAAAACACAAGAAAGGGGGGTTTGAATTGGATTTTAAATCAAAAAAAAATTCTATAAAAATATTATTCCCCTTTAAGTTAAAATACTTTTTCCTTCATTCTTAATAATAAAAATAAGTAATAACATGCAGTAAAGAACAAGGTATGTTTATATTAGTTCACTTGAAAATTATCAAGCTAGTCTAGTCCACCTGCCAAGGTGATTTCGCCTTACTCAATCAAGGACTTAATTCATCATAACCAAACTGATTACAATTTGCACAAGCTACCTGCAAGTGACTAACAACCTCTGAGACACACAAGTCCTAGACTTCTTAAGGATACAGACCTACCCAGTCCCTTAAGGAAAAATCAAACAATCGTTTGAATACAAGTTTTGTTTACAAGAATATTGCTTCTACTTAAGTTGAATATGTAAACTATTTTAAGAACAATTAATAAAAAATATGAAAGTTATGGAAAACGCTTTGTGCATGGATATTTCGTTGATTGACAGTTTTCTCTCTTAGTCTTCAAGCCTTTATATAGCCAATAGAATAATATATTCGTTGAGGGGTACTCTTGGGATTTCCAGAAACATTTGGCATCTTGAGCAATAACGTGGGGAACAAGATCATGCAATGTGTCCGTTCTTTCATGGTAGTGGAATGAAACTATGATTGTATCATGTACTATTTGTACCATGCTAACGTTATCTTCTTTACTTATGCACTTCAGAGGCTTCTGAAAGCACGAGTTTAGAAGTGAGAACATAACACAAGGTCATCGCAACTTTAAGTCTTCTGAGTCTTCAGAACTGCGTCTTCAGAGTCTTCAGCACTTGGTTGTGAGAACCTTTTCTTGGAACCTTGGGTCTTTAGAACTTCAATTCTTTAGAATCTTTAGAACTTTTGCCTTTATAGTCTTCAACACTTGGTCTTTAGAACACTTATCTTTAGAACCTTGGGTCTTTAGAAGCTTGAGTCTTTAGCATCTGGACTTGAGTGGAAACTTCTGTCTTCAGATCTTCTGACTATTTCTTTAGAACCCGTTGTCTTCAGAAACATGAGTCTTCAGCATCTGGACTTAGCAACTTATGTATTCAGATCTTCTGACTGGTTTCTTTAGACAAACATCAGATCTTACACTTTAGAGACTTCTCGAGTATCTTGCTACTGTTCAACAGAACTTGTGTAGCACAGAAGAGAAACTAATTCTTTTCTAATGTCTTGGCCACTCCATCCATCAGAAGTAGAACCTGTTTGTTAAGTACTCAACAATAACAAACATTAGAGTATCAAAATTGTTCATACAAACATACTCATTTGTTATCATCAAAACTCATAAATAATATTGCAGAACCAAATCTTGTTCTTACAATATCCCTCTTTTTGATGATGATAAAATTATGTATTTTGATGACACAATTTTTTTCATATAATCAGAAAAAGTGAAAATAAATAGGTAAGGAATATTTATCATTTTTATGATACTCCCTCTGAGTTAATGACTTGATGAAGATCGAATATCCTGACTCTGAACCATTTGAGTAAAACTCCCCTTGTTCCAATAGACCAAATATCGAGATCTTGAGAGTCTTGACTCTGGATGCCAATGGAGAAATTGAGATCTTGATGTCAATAGAACAATTGAGATCTTGATTTCTTAGAACTTCTTCTTATGGAATCTTGACTTTAGATTCCAATGAGAATGAAATCAAATTGAAATATTTTAAAATTTAATGTCACTAAGAGAGCTTCCAGATTCCCAAAACATATCTTCAGAGTTAGACATAAGTCTTGCATAGTATTTTCTGATCTTCTTTAATCGGGGTTCTCATTTCCTAAAAAAGAAAACAATTCTAACAGAAACAGAAGTTTAGCTGGGTTAGAATGTAAGCATCTCTTTTCAGAAAACATTTACCAGAACTTGATTACTTAACTCAAAATTACATCCATTTAATTACTTCCCATTTTTGTCATAATCAAAAAAGGTAATTATGTGTGAAAAACATAAAAACTAGAAGAAATAACAAGAAAAGATAAGAAGTTTCATTGATATCCGAAGGAGATTACAACAGAAGGAGAAACAACAGAGTGAACATAGACAGGGAAAGCTATTTAAACTTTAAACACATCACAACTCTCATCAAATAGAGTATTTCCTCTAATGAACGAATTTCTTTGAATAGTTTCAATTATACCCGCTAACTCAAATAGTTCAGGCAATAAATGTCAATACGAAATGAATGATTTTTTAGAGTTCCTGGATGCTAGGATTGATAGATTCAGATGATTGAATATTATTGCCAAAAGATGAATTGGAATATTCTTGCGAAGGAAATAAAGAAGACACATATCCATAGGAAAAACTTTATCAAGATCTTCTCCTCTGAGGTGAAGATTTTTCAACAAGAACTGAAACCATATTTTTGCAAGTGGTTTCAAATGATCTGAAATTCTGGTATCAGATATGTGATGTCGAATGAGATATCATGAAACAAATATCTGTTTGCAAGTAAGGTGCAGTAAAATTAAAAGCAGTAAAAACAGAAGAGATTGTTCACCCAGTTCAGTGTACAACAACACCTACTCTGGGGGCTACCAAGCCAGGGACAAGTTCACTAAATAGTATCAATTCATAGACCCTTAGTAAACAACTAGTTTACGATCTATTAACTTAATCACTACCCAAGCTAAACTTTTACCTAAGACTCACCTAGGTATAAGGCCATCCTCAAATCCCTTCAATCAGTTACAATGAAGAACTTAACAGAATTAATAATTTTGAAACACTTCAATCATTCAATGCTTAAAAGCTTATAAATGATACATAATTAACAACCCAAATAACAACTCAAGTATTTAAACTAATACTTAGAGTGTACTATAAATAAAAAGCCTAGACTTCTAATCAGAAAGAAAGTATTCTTCTTCAAAATTTGCTTGTCTTTCAATAAGGAAGCAAGTCCTTATATATGCGAAGCTTTGGGCTCGGGCTTAAAAATAAATATTCAAATCTTTTGAATATTTCCATAAAAACAGGCCAAGATAAAATTATGTAATTTGAAAAACATTCCTCCATATTCTTCGTAGCCTGTAGATCACAAATCTGGAATCATAGAATGCTGGAAATCAAGAAACAAAAGACTTAACTGATTTTGGGTTGAGATCATTTCAGTAGGCAGATGTCAAGACATCTGCTTTGACATCATTCAAAACAGTTTTGCTCCAAATGTTAAGACATTTAGTAAAACATTAAAAAAAACATTGTTTTACCAAAATTGAAGCCAACAAACACTTATGTTGCACCCCAAAATTTTCCCTCTCATTTTACTCAATACATGTCAATTGAGGTCCCCAAGTTGCTCAAGGAAGTCCAAGAGTTGACTAGACCAACTCTCTCCTAAGGCAGTATACCTCAAATTAGGGTTTCATTTTTCATCAAGATGCTTGAGTCCAAAGGATCCCAAATGCCTTACAAGGTCCTAATATGTTACCAAGATCATCCATGTCAAGTTTCATTCCTAGCACAAGAAGTTTGCTCAGCCAACTGCTCAGATGCCTGAGAATCGACCGTATTAGGTCAAAAGTCAACGGTGGCCCACATACAGTAAAACTTCAAGATTTTTGGTCAACATCATCATTTTTAAGTTTTATCCATCATTTGATCAAGGGTTGATCATGATTCCTCAAGGGATGCTCCAAATTCATCAAAACCCAAAGGTTGCCAAATTAGGGTTTTGTAGGAAAAGTCAACCCAACTTTGACCAAGCATAACTCTTCATACTTTATCAGAAATTTTCCATCCAAATCTAATTTTGAAGAGGATACAATTCCATACAATCCATCTTCATCCCACAAGTTCAAAATATGCATTCACAAAAAGATATGAATTTTGACATTATAGGTCATTTTGAAAAGTCAACAAAAACACCTTTTGGGTCAAAGCTTCATACATGAACATGGAAGACTCAATTGAGATGAAACCAAAATTTTGGTTTAGGGGACATCCTAAGCTTTCTAAAAAGTCTAAGAACACCCTCCTAGGGTGAAAATTGAGAGAGTTGTGCATTGTCAAAATTGGCAATTTTTGGAAAATTGTCAAAAGTCAACATTGATCAAATTTGCATTTTTCCAAAGGGGCCCATGTTTTCTTGCTTGAAACATGTTTCTAATAGGACCCACGACCCCTAAGCTCATTCACCTCTTATTTTATTATATTTATCATTTATTTTGATTTTTTATTCATTTAAATCAAAATAAATCAAATTAAATGGTAAAATAATGAAAACAAATCAAATCTTGAGATTTTTATGAATATTTTGAGTCCATGTACAGCTAGTATGCCAGCCATGTCGTGCAAGGTTCATTAGGGTTGAAAAAGATTGGATTGAAGCAAGTTTTGGAAAGAAATCATACATGAAGCAAATCAAATCCAATTTTCATAATTCTCAAAGCTCTGATACAAATTTGTTGACCTAATTCAGTCTACTATAAGTGCATAATAGTTCTAGATCAAAAAGAGAAGGATTGGAGGCGTGAAACTGCAAGAAGAAAACTCAAAAATTTCAAAGAAAAGTGTGAGACCTATCTTCTTACACAGGACAATTCGAACCATTCTAAGGCTTATAATCAATTCCTAAACATCTCAGGAAGCTAATAGCATCATTTTCCAGCCTTGAAGCATCCATAATCATCACATTACGACCTCACGGTTTGCACAAAAAACTCAAACTCGATTTCAATGTTTTATGCATCCTAAACGCATGTTATCTATATATTCTTGTTCATAATCATGATTGCAAGCTTTCTGTATAGCGTAATTGTACTAACAGTACATGAATCCATATTCACCATTGGTAGGGTTTAAGAGCTCGATTTGGGGATTTTTGTTACAGGGAAAATTAGACCATGAATGGGGTACCATGACACTCATGAGACCAAGACGAGTTGATTGGTAACATTACAATTGATTTATATTGCATGTACATGATTTTTGAGATGGACAAGTTTGCATCTACAGACCTTTGTCCGTAGGTAAAAGTACCAGAGCCTAAGACGACGGTCCAAGGAAGAAGATGATGCGTGTCAAAGCTTGGTTGGCTAATTCAAATTTGGCGCGCATTTTCTGGCCACTAACTTGTTTTCTAATATATTATAGGTTCATTATTATATTAATAATTGAGACATCCAGCACCGTTGGTTAGAGGAAGGAAGTCAGAAGCTCATGTCTTGGGTTCGATCCCAGGCGTGAGCTTTTGGCATTTTCTCCATTATTTTCACCAGATCCAACACACCTCACCTTCTGAGGATCATCAAGCGCCCTCTGATCTCATCCTCTGGATCCATCTCCAGCTAGATCTAGCACACCTCACCTTCTGAGGATCATCAAGCGCCCTCTGATCTCATCCTCTGGATGCATCTCCAGCCAGATCCAGCACACCTCACCTTCTGAGGATCATCATGCACCATCTGATCTCATCCTCTGGATCCATCTCCAGCCAGAACCAGCACACCTCACCTTCTGAGGATCATCAAGCGCCCCTTGATCTCATCCTTTGGATCCATCTCCAGCCAGATCCAACACACCTCACCTTCTGAGGATCATCAAGCGCCCTTTGATCTCATCCTCTGGATTCATCTCCAGCCAGTTCCAGCACACCACACATTTTGAGGATCATCATGCGCCCTCTGATCTCATCCTCTGGATCCATCTCCAGCCAGATCTAGCGCCAGCATATGCAGGTCCACCATGAGTCCCCAGAAGATGGTCTCATTGGATCAGGTGCCAGACTCTAGGCCATCCTTCTGGGTTTCAGAAGTTCAGCACCCCCTCATTTGCTAACAACAGACCCATTTGGTTATTTCTACTATTTTTCTTTAATTTCTTTCCTTTAATTATTTTGTTTTTTTAATCAATACAAAAATTATTTTGTTGATTTAACAAATCAAAAAAATCACAAAAAGACTTATTTTCTTAATAAATATTATTTTTAATTAATTAGTTTAATTAATTTAGGGCAACTTTAACTTCTTTCATAATTAAAAACAATTAGAAATTAGGTTTAATTAATTTGTGATTTAATTGTTTTCTCAAATAAAAATCCACAAAAATTTATTTCTCTCAGTTAAGGTTTTAAGTTATTAATCACCATCCTCGTATTTAATTTACCGCGCGCTTGTTAATTATTTTTTCCATTATTTTGCAACTGTTCAGGGTTTGTAATAGTTAAATTAGGGTTTTATTTCTTGCTTTAAATCTCCAATTTTTGGTTATGTAATTAATCCCCCTCCTTGAAGCCTTGTAATAGCTAGGTTTTACTTATTCTCACTTTTAATTTTCGCAATCTTTAACTGTTAGATGTATGGCTAATAGGATTGTATGGCAAGAATGTCTGGAAAATTAAAACGATAGAAAACCCTAATGTGCAAAGATTAAATAACTGAAACAAATCATATGCACATATTCACTCCTAGGGTTTACCTCACTTCGGTTGCCTTCGATAAACAATCATTAAGAATAGAAGATTTTAGTGGTTGCCCTCCAGTCTCAAGAGATCAAGTTGTCCCATTCGAATGTTGCCTCGGAAATGTTGCCTCGGAAACGTTGCCTCAAAAAGATATTAAGACTCTAGGGTTATTACTAAAGTTTTCTAACTATTGCTTTAGTGATTGTACTTTTCCCTTTCGAATGTCCCTTATAAACTCCAACGACGGTGCTACCTACTCCTTAATAGTGGGATAGCGCTATCTAAAGGAAATAGAACAAAAACGATCTTTTTTCGAGTAGGTAGATGCTAGTAGGCACTTGCTCAAAATAAAACTTTTCACACAAACACTTTTCAAAAACAGTTTTCAAAACAACTTCATCACACCCTTGAGGACTGATACAAGGGTTATCACGAAGTAAAAACATTTTCAAGACAAACACACACAAGCAATTTTAAGAATATGAGCAAGTACCTAAGAGCCCGTAGATAACTACGAATAGAAAGGGTGCTAGCACCTTCCCTTTCTATAATCTACCCCCCGTGCTCAGAATATCTCGAAAAAAGGTTTTTTCTGTTCTTTTTCCTTTTCCATGATTGGATGAAATAAAAGTCGGTGGCGACTCTTGCTTACCACGACATTTTGAGAACACAAAACGCAAAACGCAAACCAGTATTAAACAGTCGGTTCTGCCACCGTATCACAAAACCGGCGACTCTGCTGGGGACATATAAAGTGGGGTGAACCTTAGGATCTAGGTCATATTTAATTGCTTTCTCTTAATTGTCTTGCTTGCTTTATATTTATGGGAACAGTTTAGGTTATTTGATCCTACACCCGGATCTGGGGAACACCTTTTAGGTAAGTAGCAATAAACTGTGAGGGAACTATGTTGGGGTATACCAGAACGATTGAAGCAATAGCTACGTTGATGTGGCACTTTGGTTGGTACCGGTAACCCTTGAGTCAATCAGGGAGAGTACGGGGCCGCCGCGTGGTGTCGTGAAGCATCAACGGACCTTAGAACCTTAGTTGAACAACTTGGCCATTAGAAATTAGTGAGATAGCCGGCCTCGGTGTAGAGCTGAGAACTGATTGATACTTGATGCTACACTCATTGAGATCAGACTTTCGGGATATTTTGGCTGCAAGAAAAGATTGAGAGCTGAAACAATGCCCGATAAAGGATGGTCAGTGATATTGAGAATCTCTAGAACTAGGTTACTTTTTAAGACAGGTTTGAAACCAACTAACTTCAAGAGGGTACTACCTTTGAACTCATGCAAGCCTTAAACCTAAGGACTTTGTGTGATTTGACTATGCTTGCTATACCTATGTTTGTTATACCTGTGTTTTATCATGAATCATAAGCATAGCATATCATGACTAACCATTTCAAGGATTCCATAGGGCTCATTTTTGCTCTGCTTTGTAGGATATGGCATCTTCCCGTAGGAACACTATACAAATCAACCTTGTGAAAGTGTCTCTCCAACTAAAGGATCTGGCATTAAGGGTTCTTGAAGATTTTCATTTCACTAGAAAACATGGTCAGTTGCTCAACCTAGTCACTGCAAAACCTGATGAAGAGTTGTTAAAAGTGTTGTTTCAGTTCTTCGACCCGGTACACCATTGTTTCACCTTCCCGGATTATCAACTAGTACCTACTATGGAGGGTTTTTCTCAGTTGTTAGGGGTACCTATTCTTGACCAGTTTCCTTTCAATGGTACGGAAGAACATCCAAAGCCTGAAGAAATTGCTAGAGCTCTATCTTTACACCGGTCTAACATAGTGGCAAATTGGGAGACTAGAGGGAGTGTCCAAGGAATTCCGGTTAAGTTTCTATTTGAGAAGGCCTGTCATTTTTGGGATACCTTAGATTTACAAGCTTTCGAAGAGGTACTGACACTTCTCGTTTATGGGACGGTACTTTTCCCTAATGTTGATCAACTCGTAGATGTGAGCACTATCAAGGTTTTCCTGTCTCATAATCCAGTACCTACATTACTCGGGGATATTCTGCATTCTATGCATGCTCGCACTCTAAAGAGAAGGGGAACCCTCCTATGTTGCACTCCTCTATTGGCTAGGTGGTTTGTTTCGCACCTACCCAGGGCTGTTTTGGAGAATGAACATGGTTTGAAATGGTCTCGCAGGCTGATGTCCCTTAAGCATTCAGACATTCAATGGTGTTCACGGTTCTCGGAAGATATTACCATCATTGATCATTGTGGTGAATTCCTTAATGTCCCTCTCTTAGGCATTAGGGGAGGAATCACTTACAATCCTTGTTTGGCCTTACGTCAATTTGGTTATGCGAGAAGAGATGGTCCTCATGATACGGTTATCCAAGGAATCGCCTTCAATTATGAGAACAGCGTTCAAGGCTATCGTAGAAGGTTCATAAAAGCTTGGGGCATGGTACATAAAATTGATAGCAAGACGCTAGAGCACAAGAATTCCATTCCTCTTGAGCCTTATCTCCGATGGGTACGAGCTCGCGCCCAAAGTCTTAGGATGCCTTACCCAGCTGTCCTACCAATAACCGTGGAGCCAACTACTGAAGGAGACACTACTTCACTTGGTCATCATCCCGACATGCCAACTGATCGTGAAGAATTACAGAAGTCTTATGTTCAACTCAAAGAGGAGAGGGACACGTTTGAAGCTTAGTTCTATGCCAGCGAGAAGAGGGTCATGAAGCTCACTAGGCTACTTCATGAAGAAAGGAACGTAAATGCCTACATCACACCAAAGAGGATGTGCTACTGGGAGACTTAGTTTATTTTTGCTTTCAGTTTTGTTCATTTGTAAGCCTAAAAAGCATTCTTTGTAACAATTTTGAACTTATTAATGCAAATGACGTGTGCTTCTTTTGGTTAAACAAATCTGAGCCTTTAAGAATCCTTGAAAACATTGCATACATATATCATGCATATCATTGCATAACAGGTCTTCCAGTACAGGTCTCTTATGTTATCGCTGTTTATTTCAGCAATGGCTCTCCAACAAGACAACAGAGATCTTCAAACTCAAGAACCTCAGTTCAGAGAAATGTTCCCAAACCTATCCAAGGGGCAGGAAGAGTTGAAAACACTACTCGCCGAGAACTTGGTCAAGAAAAGTCCTGAAGACAACAAGGACGAACGGATGGAACAACTGCAAGCTGGGGTTGATGCAATGAGAACCCGGATGTTGGGATAGATGGCTCTTATCCAAGGCCTAGCCCGGGGACAAGAAGAGTTGAGAACCATTATCAACAAACTTCATCAAGATGGATACAACTGTATGAAACAAGCAGTCGAGGCTGGCGACCAAGTTATTGATTAACCTCCAAGAAGACAAGAGTTTGGTTTGGTGAAGAGTGGACCTTTCCAAATTGTTACTACCTCATCAATTCCAACAACAACCTCGCCAAAAACAACGGGTTAAGCAGAGTAAGCCAGATGCACCCAAGAGGCAGTTTACCAAACTCAACGTGTCACTGTCTCAAGCTTTGCAACACCTGTTGAGGATGAATCTGATTACATTGATAGGACCTCATCCGAATCCCAAGATTTCTTCGCCCAACTACAATCCTGATGCAAGGTGTGCATATCACTCCAACAGTCTGGGGCATGATACTGATGATTGTTGGATGTTGAAATATAAAATTCAAAACTTGATTGATGAAGGAGTGCTGGAGTTTACACAAGATGGTCAGATTGAGTTCTTCTGCCATCCTTCAAAGGCACGTCATCTGAAGTGACAAGATCAGACAAAGAGGCCTTTGTTCACTAGAATTTCCAACTTGTAATTTTCTTTTGATTTGTTCGAACATTTATTCATATCAAACCTTGTTATTTCATAAATGCATCGCGTATGTTTATCTTGAATCAATTCATTCGTATTCACTATTTCAAAACTGCATTCTTACTTCCTTTTTGTGATATTCGACTCTTGATTAAAAGTTGTAAGCCTTTAGAGGGAGGATGACGAAAATGATACCATAATCTCTACAGTATGCTTTTGAACAGACCCCGCTGACGAAGTACATGCGTTGTTTCAAATCCTAAATAGTGGAGTTATAAGGAAGATAATCCCTAGTCAACCCTGTTGTACCCCAAAATTTTCCCTCCCATATTCTTCAAGATTTGCCAAGATCAAGGCTTAAAATCTCTCAAGGGTTGCACAGTCCAATGACCTCCTAACAGTCAAAAATTAGGGTTTTGGATCTGGCAAAGAAATTGAAGTTTCCAAGGGTCCAAACAAGTCCCACATGCCTACAAACATTGTCAAGCATCCATATGCCAAGCTTCAAGGCTCACAACACCAGATTGCACAGTCAAAAACCCTAATTGCTCAACAATCAACTGCAGGGGCAAAATGGTCATTTGACAGTCAAAAGTCCAAATTTTTGGTCAACATATTATTTTGAAGCCACAAACATCATTTGATCAATTCTTGATCATGATTCTCAAGGCATGGCTCAAAAAGTCTTAAGATGCAAAAGTTTCTATTTTTGGACAGTTGAAAAAGTCAACTGCAAATTGACCAGGGCATAACTTCCACATGGTTTATCAGAAAAATTCCATCCAAAGCTCATTTTGAAGAGAATGACATTTCCTAAAACTCATCTTCACACTTCAAGTCCAAGAAATGCTCTCACAAAAAGTTATCAATCTCAACATTATAGGTCATTTTCAAAAGTCAACAAAAAGACACTTTAAGTCAAAGACCATAACTTGAGATTGGTAAATCAAAATGACATGGGACCAAAGAAATTGGTTAGAGGACTTCAATACCTCTCCAAAATGTCCAAGAACATGATCAAAGCTTAAAAATTGAACAAGATATGCCTTGTGGAAGTTGGGAAATTTTTGGGAATTTTGAAAAGTCAACTTTGCTTCAAATGCCTCAAAATTGCTAATGGGCCTCAATTTCTTCCATGAATCATTACCCAAAGGCTATGCACGACCCATTGACATCCAAGGGAGTTATTTTCTCATTTTTGATTAATTATTTGAATTTTATTATTATTAATTCACTTAATTAAGATTAAATATGAAAAAATATCAAATGACACCTTTCAAATCTTTTTATGCAGCATATTCACTCTTTATGTACTCAATATTTCGTGCATCATCCAAAAAGGAAAGAATCTCCCATGATTGGCAATGATTGGTATGGAAAAGTTTGAAGAAAAGATATGGAAATCAAAAATTGAAAAGCATTGATTCAAGGACTTTGGGCTTGGTCTTTCTAACCTAATTCATTCACACATATATGCACAAGATAACCCTAATGCCTAATACACAAGAAGCTGCGCAGAAGGCATAGAACAAAACTTGCACTTTTTCACATAAAAACTGAAAACTGTTTTCATACATAGAGGTTGCTTCAAGGCCTGAAAAGGATTCCAAAAGCTTGCTAACACATCCAGGAAACTATTGCAATTGAAATCAAGCCTCCATACTCAAGGAATTGGTAGATTGAAGTCTGACTTTTCTTTAAAATTTTCATAATCGTGTTTCATTATCCATGCATTACTTGTGATTTTTAATCATTGATTTGTACTAACATGAGCATTCTGAAGCTATTGGTGTTCTCCAATTGAATTAATACTGCCTGTGTCAAAAGTTGCCATTGATGGTCGCTAGGGTTTCAGAGCTACAAATTTAGGGCTTTACGTATCTGGAAAAATTGGACAATAAGAGCAGTACCATTGAAATCAGGAGATCCAAACGAATTGATCTCACACCTCACGCCCTTTTTTCTTTTTAACCATGCTCTAATCACTATTTTGCAGGTTTAAGTTTAGTGGGGGTTTAAAACCCCCGCTATCCATTTGTTGTTTTCAGGCAAAACGAAGAAACAAGGAAGGAGACGCTGAGTTGTTGGACTATGGTTGGCCAGTTTGAACAATTGGCGCTTTTTTTTATTGTCCAGCATAATCTTGCTTTTTCACATATATTGATCACGTTCCACTAAACTAACAAATATACGCGCTAGCTCAACTGGTTGGTGCGTTGTCATGCAGGCACTGGGACCTGGGTTCGATTCCCAGGTCCCCCATATTCTCCATAATTTTGGTTACAATGTGTTCAGGTACAATTCCCCCCCAGTGGTCCACCAAACACCCAACGCTTGTGCATGCCACATGTCTCCAGGGATCAATCTGATGGCTATCACAGGAAGACTACCATACGCGCTAGTCAAAGGATCCACACGTAATTACAAAAAGTCAAACAAGGCCTGGAATTGAGTGGGCCAAATTACTCCAATAAGACCTCCAAATTGGGTCTGAATACCCCCCTTGTTTGTATTTTCTTTCTCTCTTTTTTTTCCTCTTTTATTTATTTTAATTATCTTAATTGTTTCTTTTAATTCACAAATTAATTTTTACAAATATAAAATCCAGAAAAAATCAACAAATAAAAAAAAAATATGTTTATTTAATTTTTAATTCCTTAATAGTTTTTGTAAATAAATTCTAATGGTCAATTTAGTTTAATTTTAGGTTTTCAATTTTAATGTTTTCTTAACAATTAAAAAATGTAGAAATTAGGTTTTTAGCATTTTTATTCTCTTTTCTTAATAAATAACTTTTTCTCCTTATTATTATTATTATTATTAATTATTAATTTATTTTGTAAATACTCATGTAATTAAATAATTAGTATAAATTAGGTTTTAAATGTTAACTTTTTTTTTTAATAATTAAAAACAATTTAGAATTAGGGTTTTATTTAATTTCTAATTTTAATTAATTCTCTTTATTTTCATTAAATACAAAAAAACATAAAAAATAACTCCTTTTCTTATTAATCATAAATTAACTTTCAATTTCAATTTAATTTCTTTAAAGGGTCCAACGCCCTCGCTTTCGATTCTAATCTCTTTTCGCGCGTTTGTTTTTATTTTTCCTTTAAATATTATGTAATTTCCCCAAAGCCTTGTAATAATAATTAGGAAACTTATTTACTTTCTGCATTTTATTTAAAAACGGGTCTTTGTTAATTTGGCGATGTATAGACCCGCGCCTTGTAATAGCGTAGGACCTTTATTTTCCGCATTTTAATTTCCGCACCTTTAAACTGCTAATCACATGAAAGAATGAATGGCCCAAATAAAATCAAAGCGTAGATCACCAAAAGCATGACAAGACAAAACATAACTGAAAACAACACACGAATTCACACACCACTCTTAGGGTACGCCTCACTGTTGCCTTGCCCCTCGAAACGTGGTCGTCGAGTATAGGACGTTTTAGTAAGTCCTCATGTCCATGAACATGGCATGAGGGTAGCTTCTAAGGTGTCCTACTGTTGCTTTGGTGACCACACTGTCCCTAAAAAACGAATTGACCCGAACACCTCCAACGGTGGTGCTACCTACCTCTCAATGGTGGGATGGCACTACCTTAAGGACATTTACACAGCCTAATTCCTTAGGGTAGGTAGATGACTCGTAGATACTTGCTCTATTCAAAAAACAATCAAAACTTCTTTTCACACCGACACTTTTAAAAAAGCTTTCAAAACAATTTTTCAAACACTCTTGAGGACTGATACAAGAGTCGATCTGAAATCTTTAAACGAAACTTTTCAAACTCACTCATAATTGAAAAGCAAACATTTTGAAAACACAATGAGCAAGTATCTAAGATCCCGTGGATAACCACGGATAGAAAGGGTGCTAACACCTTCCCTTTCTATAAATCTACCTCTCGAACCGAGAAACTATCTCATAAGAAATTTTGTTGTGCTTTTGTCCTGTCCATGTTGGAGAAAATAAAAGACGATGGCGACTCTTGCTTCCGCGACATTTCGCAAACCAGCGTTAAACAGTCAGTTCCAGATCCACCGATCACAGAACTGGCGACTCTGCTGGGGATAATACTTTAAAGTGAGGTGTACCTTAGGATAGCTCATACTTGTGTTTTCAATTGTTGTGCTTGTTTGCTTTATTATTGTGGGTTGTTTCGGAGTTACATAGATCCTAACCCGGATCTGGGGATACCCTGTTAGGTAGCATAAGATGTGAGGGACCTGTCCGGCGTAGACCGACATGGGTGAAGCAGTGGCTACGTTGGTGTGGCGCCTTGGTCTGTACCGATATCCCTTGTGTCGTAACGAGGAGAATATGGGTCTTCTGAGGAGTCATTAAGCACCAACCGACCTTAGAACCTTAAATGACCCAACTTGGCCAATAGAACAGTAGCAGTATGCTACGCCCATTGAGGCTAAACTCTCGTGATGGTTCTGGCTGCAAGAAAAGATTGCGATGCTGGAGTTATGACCGATTGAGGGTAGTCAGTGATATTGGGATCCTCTAGAACCCGGTTACTTCTGATAGGACAGGTATGAACCCACAAACTGAAAGAGGGTAATACCTAGACCCCATGCTGGCCTAAACTCTAAGGGCTTGTCTTGTGTGACTTGTGTGCCTTATCATGTTTGCCTTTGTAAATATTTGTGGTGTGCTTTATCATAACATCATGCCATCATAAACATTGCATGCATCCTGCATAAGGACTGACCATTTCAAAGACAAGAGGGTTTCACCTTTGCTCTGTTTTGTAGGACATCATGATGCCTATGCGAAGGAATACTATCCGGTTCAACTTTGTTCACCCACCTGAGTTGCTTGAAGAGTTGGTTAGCAGAATTCCAAATACTACTTCCTTCATCCAGAGGCATGGTTCTCTTCTCAGTTTAGTCACGGCAAAGTGGGACCAACAGTTGATGAGTGTCCTGACCCATTTCTATGACCCTCTGTACCAGTGCTTCACCTTTCAAGACTTCCAGTTGGTCCCTACCCTAGAAGAGTTCTCTGATTTGCTTGGTATCCCTATCTTGGATCAGACTCCCTACACTGGCTGGGAAAAGACTCTTAGGCTTGAGGAGATTGCTGCAGCTCTTCCTTTGACCCTCCAAGAGGTAATGGACAACTGGGTGACTAGAAGCGGAGTTAAGGGTTTCTTGGCCAAGTTCCTGGTTGGTAAAGCTAACAGTTTCTGGAATGACTTGGACTTTAGGGCATATGAAGACATCCTGGCTCTCTTAATCTATGGTCTAGTCTTGTTTCCTAATCCTGATAACTTCATTAATGTCACTGCCATAAGGATCTTCATGTCTCGGAACCCTGTGCCCACTCTCTTGGGTGACATCCTGTAACAACTCTATGCTCGTACTGCCCGAAGGCGAGGAACCCTGTGGTGTTGCATCCCTTTGTTGGTGAGGTGGTTTATTTCTCACCTCCCTAAGTTTGTACTGAAGAACCAAGAAGGAAGAGGTTGGGCTCATAGGTTAATGTCTCTCACTGATAAGGACATCATTTGGACTCTCAGAGGTTTGGATAAGATAATTGTTATTGATCGTTGCGGAGAATACCCCAATGTTCCTCTGATTGGTACCCAAGGAGGAATCTCTTATAATCCATGTCTAGCTCTCCGTCAGTTTGGAAGAGCCAGAAGAGCAGGGCCTCATGAGATGTTGGTACCTCACATCAGTTTTGAGTTTCAGGTGGATAGTGATGAGCTGCGTCGTAGGTTCATCAAGGCTTGGGACATAATTCACAAAGCTGACCCACAAGAGTTGGGACCAAAGACTTCTCTACCTATGGAAGCCTACTCCAAATGGGTCCGCATCCGTGCTCAGAAGCTAGGTATGCCATATGAAGCTGTCAGACCCATCATTCTTGAGTATCCTGACAAGGATGGGGTTCCTCCAACTGTCCTCCCTCCTCAGATACCTACTGATTATGAGACATTAAAGAGGTCTTGGGCGCAACTGCGAGAAGAACGGGATTCTTACCGGGAAAAGTTCAACGAGCAGGAACTGAAGATCCAGAAGCAGACAAAGCAGTTGGAGAATGAGCGGGCTCTGAATGACTACATCCGTACTGAGAAGAGGAGACCATGGGATCAATGAGGAGTTTTGGATTTTCTTTTACAGTTTTATTTCCCTTTTCAGTATTTCCATTTTCTATGTAACGCCTAAGGGCAACCTGTTGAACAATTTAAATTTCAAAGTTGAATCTAATGAAGTGTGTTCCTTTTTGTTTACAAAGTTGATTCCCGATTGTCTTTGAAAACATAAATCATATGCATTCCATTCATCATGTGCATAGCAGGTACTCTTCTTTTCAGGTTGCTTACTGTTCTTAGCTGTTTATTTCAGCATCATGAACCCCGAATCATTTACCGAGCTGTCTATCAAGGCCCTTCAGGCGCAGAACGCACAATTTCAAGAGTTGAACATGGGTTTGGCTCAAGGTCAAGAGGAGCTGAAGGCTCTGCTGGTTAAGAAGAAGAAGAAGAAGAAGAAGAGAACTGTTCTGTTCAACACGGGCCGGAGGTTTGGTAACACACTGCAGAATGAGGAAGCTGGTTCTTCTGTAGGCAAAGACAGTCCCCAGGGGGGAAGGGCTCCAAGTCCGGTGGTCTCTGACAATGAGACTGATTTTAATGAGGAGCAGTATCCTCCAGCTGAAGACAGATACAAGCAGTTGGAAGACCGTCTGAACGCCATGGAGATTCAACAAGTGCCTGGTTTGGATTTCGGAGACTTGGGCTTATCTTCTAGTGTGATCATCCCTCACAAGTTTAAAGCACCATCTTTCACCAAGTATGACGGGGCGTCCTGCCCTAAGCTACACCTTAGATCTTATGTGCGAAAGATTCAGCCGTATACAGTGGACAAAAACTTGTGGATCCACTTCTTCCAGGAGAGTCTTTCAGGGACTCATCTTGAATGGTTCTATCAGCTGGATGGAACCAAGGTTCGTAACTGGGAGGAGTTGGCTACTGCTTTTTACAAGCAATATCAATATAATGCCGACCTTGCTCCTACACGTACCCAACTCCAGGGTATGTCGCTAGGATCAGGCGAAGGTTTTAAAGAGTATACGCAGAAGTGGAGGGACCTGGCTGGCAGGGTGCAGCCTCCGTTTACCGACCGTGAGCTAGTGGATATGTTCTTGGGGACCCTATCTGGGCCGTTCTTTAATCATCTTATTGGCAATTCATCTGCAGGGTTCACTGACCTCATTCTGACTGGGGAAAGGATAGAGGCTGGCATGAAGTCCGGTAAAATTCAGAAAGGTGCGTCTTCAAGTGCTGAGAAGAAACCTTTTAAAAAGGAGGCCAGTGCTGTGTATGGGCCTAGGAGGCAAGATAAACCAGAGCGCCGCCAAACTGTCAACGCGGTGGTGATTGCTAAGCCTGCTGCCGCTCCTCGGCAAACCAATCAACCAAGTTCTGAAAGACCCAGAAGAGAATTTACCCGGCTGAGTATGACCTTGTCACAAATCCTTCCGCAGCTGCTATCAACCAACTTGGTGACCGTCAGAGAGGCTCCAAAGGTTGTGAATACTGCATCTCCTAAGTATAATCCAAATGCCCGTTGTGCTTATCACTCCGATAGCCCGGGGCATTCTACTGATGACTGCTGGGCCCTGAGGAATAAGGTGCAGGACCTTATTGATGCGAAGGAGATACAATTTGAGGCGCCTGAGAGGCCAAATGTTGTGACTGCTCCTATGCCTTAGCATGGAGTGAATTCCGTTGATGAAGATTTGTATGCCGTTTCTTTGAATGATGTAGCTACTCCTCTGTTGACTGTTAAGAGGAACCTGTTGCTAGCCGGTTTATTTCCGAGTTGTAGCGAGGGTTGACTTTTGTGTGCTGTTTCCCTTACTGGTTGTCCGTTGCTGAAGTTAGGCATCCAAAGCCTGATGGACAGCAAAGAGATTCTGTTCAAGAAGACCGCTGTTCCTTTTGTTCCTGTGGAAGAAGTATCTGTCGCTACCATTTTCAACAATCCGATCAAGGCTCCCCCGAGGAAGCCAGTTAAAATCATGACTGTTGCACCCATTGTTATTACTGTTCCGGGGCCTCTCCCCTATGAATCTGATAAGGCTGTCCCATGGCACTATGGGGCAGATGTATATGTACTTGGAATAAAGCAAGAGTTCAATACCGGTACTAGCATCAGAAATATCACCGGTCCAGCCAAAGTAACATGCAATGGCAGGCTCTTCTCGCCTGACATTGCGCCACCAACTATTCGAAGACCTCTCATAATTACACCTGCAAGTGCGCCCGTTTCCACTACTGATCCAATTGCTTCCCCTTCTGCCGAGTCATCTAATGCTCGGGGCAAAGGGATTGATGATGAGCCCACCCGGATGGAGGCACCAAAATCTGTGAATGTTGGAGCCTCCCAGCAAGAGATGGAGGAAATTCTGAAGATAATCAAGAAGAGTGACTTTAATGTCGTTGAACAGTTGGGGCATACCCCCTCCAAGATCTCTATGCTCTCATTACTGCTGTGCTCAGAGGCCCATGATAAGGCCTTGATTTCATTTCTGAAGACGGCCCATGTGCCACAAGAGACCTCTGCAGATCAGTTTACTGATTGCGTAGCCAATTTGACAGCCGACAATGGTTTGGGTTTCTCGGATGCTGACCTTACCGCCAAAGGAAAGAACCACAATGATGCCCTGCATGTCTCTATAGAATGCAGGGGCACTACTCTTGTGCACGTGTTGGTGGACATCGGTTCTTCCCTGAATGTGTTGCCCAAAAAGGCCTTAGACCGGTTGGATTGTGAGGGCCTGGAGTTGAAACCTAGCAACATCATTGTTCGAGCCTTTGACGGATCGAAGAGGATGGTTCATGGAGAAGTAGATATTCCTATTCGTGTGGGTTCTCAAGTATTTGACTCGACTTTCTATGTGATGGATATTCGTCCATCTTATTCCTGTTTGCTGGGTCGACCTTGGATTCACAAAGCTGGGGCAGTGACCTCCACCCTCCACCAAAAGCTCAAGTACCCCGTCAGAGGGAAGATTGTCACTGTGCAGGGGGAGGAAGAATATATGGTGAGTCATCTGAATTCCTTCTGGTATATCGAGATGGACGGGGAGTTTATTGAAACCCCCTTTCAGCATTTTGAAGAGGTACCTCCGACATTGGCAGCAGCAGAAGCAGTAGTTGAAGAGGACTTTCCTTTGAAGATGGCTTCCTTGAAGGACGCCCGGGCTGTAATCGAGAAAGGTGAATGTGCTAACTGGGGCAGGCTCCTTGATTTCACTCCTAAAACTGACAAGTTTGGACTGGGTTTTACTGCAGAGGCTCAGAGGGCTGTGCACAAAGCTAGGATCGGAAGACCTCATGTGCTCATCACTAATCCAGGAGTGAATGCCATTGGGGATGAAGACGAAGTGGAAGAATCGGAGTTCGATAGCTGGATCTACCCGACGACTGACGGTGGATTGAACAATTGGACCGCGAAAGATCATACACCTGTTACTTTTGTTACGCAGTAATGAATTCCTTTGTTTTTGTTATTTGTAATAAATAATGAATTGAAACTTTATGGCCCAGTGTCTTACCCGGGGCACCGTTGGCTTCATTTGTGAGGGCTTATAACTGTCATTTCCATATGTCATGAATAAAGACCTTGGACGTTTTTTCGCATTTCAAATCTTGTGCTCCCTTTCTTTCTTTCCTTCTTTATATATTGCAAAACAGCTGTATTTACACACACTCACCTACACAGGTTTCAATCCACTCTGGATCTCACTGGTAACGACTCTGCTACCGCCAGTTATGACTTCGAAAATCCGATCAACTTAGCCGAAGACGAAGGTAAAGTTGATTGCGAAGTACCTGGTGAGCTTGCAAGACTATTACTCCAGGAAGAGAGGGCAATTCAACCACACGAAGAGCCAGTGGAAACGATAAATCTGGGTACTGAGACAGACCGAAAGGAAGTTAAGATTGGTGCCAACCTGGAGCTCAGTGTAAAACAACGGTTGACTCAGATGTTACATGATTATATGGAGATCTTTGCCTGGTCCTACGAAGACATGCCTAGGTTAGATACTGACATTGTGGTCCATCATTTGCCTACCAAGGAAGACTTCCCTCCGGTTAAACAAAAGGTCCGCCGTATGCATCCAGAGATGTCTGAAAAGATCAAAGCTGAGGTTATGAAGCAATTCGATGCTGGGTTTCTTGCAGTGACTTCTTACCCTCAGTGGGTTGCCAACGTGGTGCCGATGCCGAAGAAGGATGGTAAGGTCAGAATGTGTGTTGATTACAGGGATCTGAACAGGGCCAGCCCCAAGGATGACTTCCCCCTACCTCACATTGACGTTCTGGTTGACAATACTGCTCAGCACAAGGTGTTCTCCTTCATGGATGGCTTTTCAGGTTATAATCAGATCAAGATGGCTCCTGAAGACATGGAAAAGACTACCTTTGTTACTCAGTGGGGCACCTTCTGCTACAAGGTCATGCCATTCGGGTTGAAAAATGCTGGGGCAACCTACCAACGTGCCATGGTTGCTTTATTTCATGACATGATCCATCATGAGATAGAAGTGTATGTCGACGACATGATTGCAAGGTCCCAAACTGAGGAGGAACACCTTGACCATCTGCAAAAACTGTTTGACCGTTTGAAACTGTACAAGCTGAGGTTGAACCCGAACAAGTGCACCTTCGGGGTTAGATCTGGAAAGTTGCTAGGCTTTGTTGTAAGTGATAAGGGTATTCAAGTGGACCCTGCTAAGGTTAAAGCCATTCAAGAGATGCTAGTTCCCAAGACAGAGAAAGAAGTCAGAGGCTTTCTAGGACGCCTGAATTACATTGCCCGGTTCATCTCGCATCTAACTGCTACCTGTGATCCAATCTTCAAGCTGCTGAAGAAAGATCAGGTAGTACGTTGGAATGATGAGTGTCAGGCCGCTTTTGACAGAATCAAAGAGTATCTCCAAGAACCACCCATCCTTATGCCACCGGTTGAAGGGAGACCTCTGATACTATACCTGACAGTACTTGACAACTCAATGGGGTGTGTGCTGGGGCAGCATGACGAGTCTGGCCGAAAAGAGCATGCCATTTATTACCTTAGCAAAAAGTTTACCGACTGTGAGACCCGATACTCACTGCTCGAGAAAACTTGATGCACTTTGGTATGGGTTGCTCGCCGACTGAGATAGTATATGCTGACTCACACTACCTTGTTGATCTCAAAGATGGATCCGATAAAGTACATATTTGAAAAGCCTGCTCTGTCTGGGAGAATAGCAAGATGGCAAATGATCTTGACAGAATACGACATCCAGTACACGACTCAGAAAGCTATCAAAGGAAGTGTATTGGCAGACCACTTGGCACACCAAGCAGTGGATGACTATCAGTCAATGAACTTTGAGTTTCCGGACGAGAGCATCATGATAGTGACTGATTGTGAAGTACCTGGACTGGATGAAGGACCTGAGGAAGGATCCCGATGGTCTATGCACTTTGACGGAGCCTCCAATGCTTTGGGTAATGGTATCGATGCTGTGATCATATCCCCTCAAGGCACTCATACTCCACTCACTGCCCGGCTATGTTTCAACTGCACCAACAACATGGCAGAGTATGAGGCGTGCATCATGGGTCTTCAAGCTGCGATTGACTTAAGGATCAAGTTTCTGAGTGTCTTCGGAGATTCCGCTCTTGTGATCAATCAGATCAAAGGCGAGTGGGATACGAAACATCCGAATCTTATTCCTTACAGAGAATGTGTGTTGACATTGATTCCCCATTTCACAAAGATAACTTTTGAACACTTCCCGAGAGAGGAGAATTAGTTGGCGGACGCGTTAGCTACGATGTCTTCTATGTTCAAAGTCAAGTGGGACAATGAGGCTCCCCGGGTCATTATCTATAAACTGGACGAACCGGCATACTGTTGTGATCTTGAAGCTGAGGTAGTGACTGAAAAACCCTGGTACCATGAGGTGAAGAGGTACTTGGAAGCTCAAGAGTATCCTGAAGGTGCATCTGTCAACGATAAGAAGTTTCTGAGAAGGTTCGCAGCGAAGTTCTTCCTCAGCAACGGCGTCCTGTACAAGCGAAACCATGATTCGACCTTACTGCGTTGTGTGGATAAGACTGAAGCAGAAAGGATCATGGCGGAGCTACACGAAGGTACCTTCGGAACACATTCCAGTGGACACACCATGGCAAAGAAAATTCTTCGGGCAGGATATTTCTGGTCCACAATGGAAGCCGACTGTTACCAACATTCTCAGACATGCCATAAATGCCAGATTTATGCAGACAAGGTGCACGTTCCTCCAGTTCCTCTGAATGTCTTAACAACACCTTGGCCGTTTGCAATGTGGGGCATAGATATGATTGGTGAGATTAAACCTACGGCATCCAACGGGAATCGCTTCATCCTGGTAGCAATCGATTACTTTACAAAGTGGGTTGAAGCAGCTTCCTACGCCACTGTAACCAAGAATGTCGTAGCACGGTTCATGCGGCACAACCTGATCTGTCGATACGGCGTCCCTGAAAGAATCATTACAGATAACGGTACCAATCTTAATAACAAGATGATCACTAAGCTCTGCGAACAATTCAAGATACAGCACCACAACTCTTCTCCCTACCGGCCGAAGATGAATGGGGCTGTAGAAGCAGCGAATAAGAATATCAAGAAAATTGTGCAGAAAATGACAGTGACCTATAAAGATTGGCACGAGATGTTACCGTTTGCTCTACATGGGTACCGTACCTCAGCAAGGACGTCAACCGGGGCAACTCCTTTTTCCTTGGTCTATGGCATGGAGGCAGTCTTACCGATCGAAGTACAAATACCCTCTCTCCGGATAATGAAGGATGCAGATCTGAGCGAAGATGATTGGATCCAGACACGACTTGATCAGTTAAATCTAATTGATGAAAAGAGACTCACTGCTATTTGTCATGGTCAGACGTACCAAAAACGGATGATCAGGGCATTTAACAAAAAGGTCAGACCACAAGAGTATCAAGTTGGGGATCTGGTAATCAAACGCATCATCCTTCCTCAGAGTGATCCCAGGGGAAAATGGACCCCTACATACGAAGGGCCATTTGTGGTTAAACATGTGTTCTCAGGAGGAGCCATGATCCTAACCACCATGGATGGTGACGACCTTCCTCACCCCGCCAATGCAGACATAGTAAAAAGATACTACGCATGATAAAAGACCCGCTAGGTTGACATACCTAGGCAAAAATTAGGGCTTCCCGGCGAACCAAAAGGGTTCGGGCAAAATGAGGGATGAAATGAAAAAAATCTGTACACCCGGCAAGTCGAAAACCTGAAAAGGCGGCTTGGGAAAAAATGGGTATCCCGGTGGGCCGAAAACCCGAAAGGGCGGTCCAGGAAAAAGTTAGGGATAAAGTGTAATACTATGTCTCATTGGATCACTTTGCATCCAGAATCCGGTATCAACATCAAGTTCAAACGGCATCGATCAATCAGCTTCATCGTCAACTGAGCAGCAAAGTGATGAGACGCTCGAAGATATAAAGGCGATAGCAAAGTTGGAACCCAGTGGGATTATTCTCTTCACATAGCTGTTTTGTTTTCCCTTTGTACAAATTTGTATAAACTCTTTTGTTCGGCGGCGTTCTCCTACTAGGACGTCAGCCTCTTGTATATAAACGCCTATTTACAGGCAAATTCAAAAATCAATATAAATTCACTTTTCAGCTAAAATTGCCAATTGTTTTTCCTTTTCTGTTTTGTTTTGCGAAGAACGTCCAAGGTTCAATTTGTGATATATGCATTTGACAATAATTGCTAACTCATAAATGTTTGCATACGAAACAATGGATTAATTACAGGTAACATTAGAAACAGGGGCAATAATGAGTGGTCTAAGCGATCTAATTGCTCTGTCCACCAAGGTACCAAGGTAAGTTCAGCTGAAGAACATAACCAATATATCTTAATTCCCCAGAGAGTAAGCCAGCAAGTCAATGCACTCTCCCCAAGCAAAATTATACTGTCAGCCTTAAGAAAGTTGGGTATCCTCCAGCAGATCTCAACATTCCCCAGCACAATATATGAACATTCCTAACAAGCATCCCCGGCAGTCTTGATCTAAGATTATTCCCCGGCGGTATATCATACATTCAGTGGAGCCACTTCCCTAATATATCTCAAAAAAATTCCCCAGGAGAGTCCAATCCAGATTTCCTCAGGAAAGTTTGAATCAATCTCCCGAGCAGGAAGCTTATCCCCAGTAGATTCTGGAAGCTTGCCACCTGCAGAGCACGAACGCGTCCCCCGACTTTAGTCAAAGGTTATTTCCCTACCAGGGTATAACTGGGTTATCCTCAGCCAAAAGCCACAGAGAGATCGTCCTCGACGAAGTCCTCTTATCCCCAGCGGAGTCTATTAACACTTCCAACATAACAACGGTATCCCCAGCGAAGTTACTACCCACATCTCAACAGAGTACCTCTCTTCCCACAGAGTATTGTTCCCCAGCAAGGTCGCTAGAATAATTTTCTCCCCGTAGAGTAATCCATTCTCCAAGTTTATTCCCCAACGGAGTCATCTTCTCCTACCGGTATTCTTACAACCATCACTCCCCAGTGGAAACAAAGAATACTATTCACATCAGCCCAGGATTTAACTTCCCAGCATCCGTCAAGGATTTATTTTCCTAAGACGAAAACATACATTCATAAACATCACATTTCCGTACATTATAGCATGCATATACGCATCATGAACATATAATCTCATCACGCATGTCATACATCATGGCATCACATACAACTAGCGTTTTGTCTTTTCAGGACAAAGGTTAATACCAAGATGATTACCATCAACGGTCGCAACTAAAGATCCGATTCCTGTATCTTGCCAGGGTGTATCTGTTGAGGACTAGCATTACCAGACCCGATTCCTGTATCTTGCCAGGGTGCGTCTGAAGAGTTTGAGGATCCGATTCCTGTATCTTGCCAGGGTGTATCTGTTGACGACTAACATTACCAGACCCAATTCCTGTATCTTGCCAGGGCGCGTCTGAAGAGTTTGAGGATCCGATTCCTGTATCTTGCCAGGGTGTATCTGTTGACAACTAACATTACCAGACCCGATTCCTGTATCTTGCCAGGGTGCGTCTGAAGAGTTTGAGGATCTGATTCCTGTATCTTGCCAGGGTGTATCTGTTGACGACTAACATTACCAGACCCGATTCCTGTATCTTGCCAGGGTGCGTCTGAAGAGTTTGAGGATCCGATTCCTGTATCTTGCCATGGTGTATCTGTTGACGACTAGCATTACCAGACCCGATTCCTGTATCCCGCCAAGGTGCGTCTGAGGAGTTTGAGGATCCGATTCCTGTATCCTGCCAGGGTATATCCGTTGACGACTAGCATTACCAGACTCGATTCCTGTATCCTGCCAGGGCACGTCTGAAGAGTTCGAAGATCCGATTCCTGTATCCTGCCAGGGTGTATCTGTTGACGACTAGCATTACCAGACTCGATTCCTGTATCCTGCCAGGGCACGTCTGAAGAGTTTGAGGATCCGATTCCTGTATCCTGCCAGGGTGTATCTGTTGACGACTGTATTCTCCAGACTCGATTCCTGTATCTCGCCAGGGCACGTCTGAAGAGTTTAAAGATCTGATTCCTGTATTCAGCCAGGGCACATCTACACAAAGAGTTTGAAGACCAACTCCTGCAACAAGCCAGGTAATCATTTTTCTTTCTCAGGTACGCAAGTTCTCGCTAACGAACTCTTACGCGATCGACACCCAGATGGCATCTGTAAGCCCATCCACCTATCCATCACCTCTCAACATGGCATCTATAAGCCCATCTTCCTATCCATCAATCTCCAAGTGGCATCTGTAAGCCCATTCCCACCATCACACTCTACATGTGAGCGCAAATTTCTGGGCACTCTAGTGTTCAATCATCTTCTACCCTAGGATTACGAAAGGCACGCCAGCCAATCTACATCCTCAGGTTTAATAAGATTGAACAGGGGCAATTGTTATACCCCAAAATTTGCCCTCCCATATCCTTCAAGATTTGCCAAGATCAAGGCTCAAAATCTCTCAAGGGTTGCACAGTCCAATGACCTCCTAACAGTCAAAAATTAGGGTTTTGGTTCTGGCAAAGAAATTGAAGTTTCCAAGGGTCCAAACAAGTCCCACATGCCTACAAACATTGTCAAGCATCCATATGCCAAGCTTCAAGGCTCACAGCACCAGATTGCACAGTCAAAAACCCTAATTGCTCAACAATCAACTGCAGGGGCAAAATGGTCATTTGACAGTCAAAAGTCCAAATTTTTGGTCAACTTCTTATTTTGAAGCCACAAACATCATTTGATCAATTCTTGATCATGATTCTCAAGGCATGGCTCAAAAAGTCTTAAGATGCAAAAGTTTCTATTTTTGGACAGCTGAAAAAGTCAACTGCAAATTGACCAGGGCATAACTTCCACATGGTTTATCAAAAAAATTCCATCCAAAGCTCATTTTGAAGAGAATGACATTTCCTACAACTCATCTTCACACTTCAAGTCCAAGAAATGCTCTCACAAAAAGTTATCAATCTCAACATTATAGGTCATTTTCAAAAGTCAACAAAAAGACACTTTAAGTCAAAGACCATAACTTGAGATTGGTAAATCAAAATGACATGGGACCAAAGACATTGGTTAGAGGACTTCAGGACCTCTCCAAAATGTCCAAGAACATGATCAAAGCTTAAAAATTGAGCAAGATATGCCTTGTGGAAGTTGGGAAATATTTGGGAATTTTGAAAAGTCAACTTTGCTTCAAATGCCTCAAAATTGCTAATGGGCCTCAATTTCTTCCATGAATCATTACCCAAAGGCTATGCACGACCCATTGACATCCAAGGGAGTTATTTTCTCATTTTTGATTAATTATTTGAATTTTTATTATTATTAATTCACTTAATTAAGATTAAATATGAAAAAATATCAAATGACACCTTTCAAATCTTTTTATGCAGCATATTCACTCTTTATGTACTCAATATTTTGTGCATCATCCAAAAAGGAAAGAATCTCCCATGACTGGCAATGATTGGTATGGAAAAGTTTGAAGAAAAGATATGGAAATCAAAAATTGAAAAGCATTAATTCAAGGACTTTGGGCTTGGTCTTTCTAACCTAATTCATTCACACATATATGCACAAGATAACCCTAATGCCTAATACACAAGAAGCTGCGCAGAAGGCATAGAACAAAACTTGCACTTTTTCACATAAAAACTTAAAACTGTTTTCATACATAGAGGTTGCTTCAAGGCCTGAAAAGGATTCCAAAAGCTTGCTAACGCATCCAGGAAACTATTGCAATTGAAATCAAGCCTCCATACTCAAGGAATTGGTAGATTGAAGTCTGACTTTTCTTTAAAATTTTCATAATCGTGTTTCATTATCCATGCATTATTTGTGATTTTTAATCATTGATTTGTACTAACATGAGCATTCTGAAGCTATTGGTGTTCTCCAATTGAATTAATACTGCCTGTCTCAAAAGTTGCCATTGATGGTCGCTAGGGTTTCAGAGCTACAAATTTAGGGCTTTACGTATCTGGAAAAATTGGACAATAAGACCAATACCATTGAAATCAGGAGATCCAAACGAATTGATCTCACACCTCGCGCCCTTTTTCTTTTTAACCATGCTCTAATCGCTATTTTGCAGGTTGAGTTTAGTGGGGGTTTAAAACCCCCGCTATCCATTTGTTGTTTTCAGGCAAAACGAAGAAACAAGGAAGGAGACGCTGAGTTGTTGGACTATGGTTGGCCAGTTTGAACAATTGGCGCTTTTTTTTTATTGTCCAGCATAATCTTGCTTTTTCACATATATTGATCACGTTCCACTAAACTAACAAATATACGCGCTAGCTCAACTGGTTGGTGCATTGTCATGCAGGCACTGGGACCTGGGTTCGATTCCCAGGTCCCCCATATTCTCCATAATTTTGGTTACAATGTGTTCAGGTACAATTCCCTCCCAGTGGTCCACCAAACACCCAACGCTTGTGCATGCCACATGTCTCCAGGGATCAATCTGATGGCTATCACAGGAAGACTACCATACGCGCTAGTCAAAGGATCCACACGTAATTACAAAAAGTCAAACAAGGCCTGGAATTGAGTGGGCCAAATTACTCCAATAAGACCTCCAAATTGGGTCTGAATACCCCCCTTGTTTGTATTTTCTTTCTCTCTTTTTTTCCTCTTTTATTTATTTTAATTATCTTAATTGTTTCTTTTAATTCACAAATTAATTTTTACAAATATAAAATCCAGAAAAAATCAACAAATAAAAAAAATATGTTTATTTAATTTTTAATTCCTTAATAGTTTTTGTAAATAAATTCTAATGGTCAATTTAGTTTAATTTTAGGTTTTCAATTTTAATGTTTTCTTAACAATTAAAAAATGTAGAAATTAGGTTTTTAGCATTTTTATTCTCTTTTCTTAATAAATAACTTTTTCTCCTTATTATTATTATTAATTATTAATTTATTTTGTAAATACTCATGTAATTAAATAATTAGTATAAATTAGGTTTTAAATGTTAACTTTTTTTTAATAATTAAAAACAATTTAGAATTAGGGTTTTATTTTATTTCTAATTTTAATTAATTCTCTTTATTTTCATTAAATACAAAAAAACATAAAAAATAACTCCTTTTCTTATTAATCATAAATTAACTTTCAATTTCAATTTAATTTCTTTAAAGGGTCCAACGCCCTCGCTTTCAATTCTAATCTCTTTTCACGCGTTTGTTTTTAGTTTTCCTTTAAATATTATGTAATGGCCCCAAAGCCTTGTAATAATAATTAAGAAACTTATTTACTTTCTGCATTTTATTTAAAAATGGGTCTTTGTTAATTTGGCGATGTATAGACCCGCGCCTTGTAATAGCGTAGGACCTTTATTTTCCGTATTTTAATTTCCGCACCTTTAAACTGCTAATCACATGAAAGAATGAATGGCCCAAATAAAATCAAAGCATAGATCACCAAAAGCATGACAAGACAAAACATAACTGAAAACAACACACGAATTCACACACCACTCTTAGGGTACGCCTCACTGTTGCCTTGCCCCTCGAAACGTGGTCGTCGAGTATAGGACGTTTTAGTAAGTCCTCATGTCCATGAACATGGCATGAGGGTAGCTTCTAAGGTGTCCTACTGTTGCTCTGGTGACCATACTGTCCCTAAAAAACGAATTGACCCGAACACCTCCAACGGTGGTGCCACCTACCTCTCAATGGTGGGATGGCACTACCTTAAGGACATTTACACAGCCTAATTCCTTAGGGTAGGTAGATGACTCGTAGATACTTGCTCTATTCAAAAAACAATCAAAACTTCTTTTCACACCGACACTTTCAAAAAAGCTTTCAAAACAATTTTTCAAACACTCTTGAGGACTGATACAAGAGTCGATCTGAAATCTTTAAACGAAACTTTTTCAAATTCACTCACAATTGAAAAGCAAACATTTTGAAAACACAATGAGCAAGTATCTAAGAGCCCGTGGATAACCACAGATAGAAAGGGTGCTAACACCTTCCCTTTCTATAAATCTACCTCCCGAACCGAGAAACTATCTCATAAGGAATTTTGCTGTGCTTTTGTCCTGTCCATGTTGGAGAAAATAAAAGACGGTGGCGACTCTTGCTTCTGCGACATTTCGCGAACCAGCGTTAAACAGTCAGTTCCAGATCCACCGATCACAAACCCCTTTGAGCTAAAGAAGTAGGAGTTTTTCTTTTCACACTAATTAAAACCCTTGATCATAACCTAGGACAGGGTAGTTTTCTCAGTTAATTCAGAGGCGCACTCAGTCGCAATATTTCGCTTCGTACACAATGAATGGCATCAAAAACATCCTTCCAAAACAAAAGGCGGTGACGGTTCCACATAATCGTCAAGACATGTAGTCATTATCTCTCAAAATAAAAGCCCGCTAAGTCAAAACCTATGAATGAGACTTAAGAGAAAAACTAGGGCATCCCGATGATTGTAATCACAAAAGAAACAATTCAGGCAAAAGACAGGGATAGTAAAAAAAAAGAGGTTACTACAAATCCTCGGCAAAAAAAAATTACAAAATGACTGTCTTTTTCAAGTAAACTTTCAGTATCCGAACCATCACCGGAACATCAAGGACAATATTCCAGAACTCAACTGGGATTATAAACGCGCAATTAACTGAGCATAGGACTGAAGAACATCACGAAGAGCGGGTGGGTACAAATAAATTTTGAGCCTTTATCCTTTGTTTCTTGAACCGTGAACCAGGCCACGTTATAACCCTTAAAAGTCCTAGCTGAAGCATGGGTTAGTTCGAAAGCATACTGTTACAAAAGGTATCCTGACTCTTGAAGGTCCATTACAAATCCTGAGTTGATATCACATCCTTGCAAAATTCTATTTTTTCTTTAAAAAAAATTAAAAAAAAACTGCATTTTCACAACTTCAAGACAGACGTAAGCTTTGCATTCTTAAAATAACATTGTTTGCATATGACTATTTGTTCAGCAGCAGAGAAATTCGCATGACGAATATCTAGTGAACAAAAACCTTCTCAATAAAAAGGATCACCTCAAGTGGAAAAACACTTCCAACCAAGGGGCACGACATGATCATTGTCCATCATCTGGGGCAGTCAAGTCAAGATTAAAGGAATCTCTCAAAGATGCCAAATAGCTAGGGGCAGATCTCCATCTGAATCACTTGGGGGCATTGGGCATGAATTCCAGCAACGAATCTTGTACGATCAAACAAATATCTTCTGGTAGTGTGGCAGCACAACAATACCGGCAGTAACAACTCCATACACCCTGAGAGCATGGACATAGTCAGAAAATACTACGCATGAACAAAGACCCGCTAGGTTGACTGGCCTAGGCAAAAATAAGGGCATCCCGGCGAACCAAAAGGGTTCGGGTAAAAATTAGGGATAAAAAAAAAGATTTGTACACCCGGCAAGTTGAAAACCTGAAAAGGTGGCTTGGGCAAGAAAGGGTATCCCGGTGGACTGAAAATCTGAAAAGACAGTCCAGGCAAAAGTTAGGGATTAAAGCGTACGACTATGTCCCGTTATCTTGTCACTTGCCTATTAGTAGAAGACTTATCATTCCGATCGGCAGTTAATAAGCACCTCATAAGTTGGGATAACACTCAATCCACAAGGCCTCCGCAGGCACTTTCTCCAGCAGGTACAGGGGCAGAGAAGTCTTGATACAAAGTCATCGTCATATCCTCAGCATGCATCCTAGTAACATCTACACTCCCCACATAGTAAAAGTATCCAAAGGCATTGATTTCAGTTCCCCCGAAATAGGACATAACTATCCACGGCTGAGGCTCGTAATCGCAGGCGAGTCAACAAATTTCATTCCCCAAGCGGAGTCTATTTCTACAGATACAGAAGCTCAATCTCCAACAGAGCTCATCAGCTCCAATTGCGGAATTTCATCCCCAGCTGAGTTTATCTCTCCAGATCAACAGGTCGACCAACAGAGTACCTATTCCCCCAAAGTTTGGTCCTCGCGGAGTTACTTCTCCAACACCTCTTCCCGACAGAATATTTGCGAAGCTCCAGCAACAGTCAGGGATTTATTTTCCCAGGCGCAAGCATACCCCAAAAGCATTTCATAAACATACATCATGGCATACGCATACATGACATATACAGCATAATCTCATTTATTTTGAGAATATCATCTCACCCTGCATTTCATGCATCGCATATAACTCACCCTGATATCCTTTCAGGAAAAGAGGATTAGCTTCAACAAATTCAGCAGTTATACAGATCATATCTACAGACGACTAATGGAAACTCAGTTCCTGAAATCAAAGGAGTCAACTAATCTACATTATCGCTTCGAAGTAACCCTACTATCTAGGTTCCTTCTCATAGCCCTACTATCCAGGCTTTCATATCAAAGTAACCCTACTATCCAGGTTCCTTCCCAGCAGCCCTACTATCCAGGCTTTCATATCAAAGTAACCCTACTATCCAGGTTCCTTCTCACAGCCCTACTATCCAGGCTTTCATATCAAAGTAACCCTACTATCCAGGTTCCTTCTCACAGCCCTACTATCCAGGCTTTCATATCGAAGTAACCCTATTATCCAGGTTCCTTCTCACAGCCCTACTATCTAGGCTTTCATATCGAAGTAACCCTACTATCCAGGTTCCTTCTCACAGCCCTACTATCCAGGCTTTCATATCGAAGTAACCCTACTATCCAGGTTCCTTCTCACAGCCCTACTATCCAGGCTTTCATATCGAAGTAACCCTACTATCCAGGTTCCTTCTCACAACTCTACTATCCAGGCTTTCATATCGAAGTAACCCTATTATCCAGGTTCCTTCTCACAACCCTACTATCCAGGATTTCATATCGAAGCAACACTACTATCCAGGTTCCTTCTCATAGCCCTACTATCCAGGCTTTCATATCGAAGTAACCCTACTATCCAGGTTCCTTCTCACAGCCCTACTATCCAGGCTTTCATATCGAAGTAACCCTACTATCCAGGTTCCTTCTCACAGTCCTACTATCCAGGCTTTCATATCGAAGCAACCCTACTATCCAGGTTCCTTCTCACAGCCCTACTATGCAGGCTTTCATATCAAAGTAACCCTACTATCCAGGTTCCTTCTCACAACCCTACTATCTAGGCTTTCATATCAAAGTAACCATACTATCCAGGTTCCTTCTCATAGCCCTACTATCCAGGCTTTCATATCAAAGTAACCTTACTATCCAGGTTCCTCCTCACAAGCCTACTATCCAGGCTTTCACATCGAAGTAACCCTACTATCCAGGTTCCTTCTCACAGCCCTACTATCCAGGCTTTCATATCGAAGCAACCCTAATTTCCAGGTTCCTTCTTATAACCTTACCATCCAGGTTTCTTTTCTCTTATTTCCAAACAACGGTCCATAACACTGTAAGACCTGGACCTAATCAAACACGATTGGTTTCGCTTTTCCCCAGTAAGTCGCGATGCAACCTGTACACTGACTAGACATGAAATTCACCTCCGGAGTTAATTCCCCAGTAGAGTAACGGACAACTGAAGCTCCTAAAATTCTATATCTCTTAAGACAGATACCAACATTCCTCATCAAATTCTTCCTCAACAACAGCAACAGGGACTCTCGTTAAAGAAATATCTCAGGAAATCCACATTCTCTAGATGGCATCTTTAAGCCCATATTCGACGATTCTCTGCCGCATCCAGGATGGCATCTTTAAGCCTATCTCCGATAATCTTCAATCCTCAACCTCCAAATGGCATCTGTAAGCCCATTCCCAATATCACAAGTCAAGTTCCACTTCCTGCGAGTGCAAATTTCTGGGCACTCTAGTGTTCAATCATCTTCCACCTTCAGATTATGAAAGGCAGAGCAGCCAATCTACATCCTCAGGTTTAAGAAGATTGAACAGGGGAATTTGTTGTACCCCAAAATTTTCCCTCTCATTTTACTCAATACATGTCAATTGAGGTCCCCAAGTTGCTCAAGGAAGTCCAAGAGTTGACTAGACCAACTCTCTCCTAAGGCAGTATACCTCATATTAGGGTTTCATTTTTCATCAAGATGATTGAGTCCAAAGGATCCCAAATGCCTTCCAAGGTCCTAATATGTTCCCAAGATCATCCATGTCAAGTTTCATGCCTAGCACAAGAAGTTTGCTCAGCCAACTGCTCAGATGCTTAAGAATCGACTGTATTAGGTCAAAAGTCAACTGTGGCCTACATACAGTCAAACTTCAAGATCTTTGGTCAACATCATCATTTTTAAGTGTTATCCATCATTTGATCAGTGGTTGATAATGATTCCTCAAGGGATGCTCCAAATTCATCAAAACCCAAAAGTTGCCAAATTAGGGTTTTGCAGGAAAAGTCAACCCAACTTTGACCAAGCATAACTTCTTCATACTTTATCATAAAGTTTCCATCCAAATCTCATTTTGAAGAGGATACAATTCCCTATAATCCATATTCAGCCCACAAGTTCAAAATATGCACTCACAAAAAGATATGAATTTTGACATTATAGGTCATTTTGAAAAGTCAACAAAAACACCTTTTGGGTCAAAGCTTCATACATGAACAAGGAAGACTCAATTGAGATGAAACCAAAAGGTTTGTTTAGAGGACATCCTAAGATTTCTAAAAAGTCCAAGAACACCCTCCTAGGGTAAAAGTTGAGAGAGTTGTGCATTGTCAAAATTGGCAATTTTTGGAAAATTGTCAAAAGTCAACATTGATCAAATTTGCATTTTTTCCAAAGGGGCCCATGTTTTCTTGCTTGAAACATGTTTCTAATAGGACTCACGACCCCTGAGCTCATTCACCTCTTATTTTATTATTTTTATCATTTATTTTGATTTTTTATTAATTTAAATCAAAATAAATCAAATTAAATGGTAAAATAATGAAAACAAATCCAATCTTGAGATTTTTATGCATATTTTGAGTCCATGTACAGCTAGTATGCCAGCCAAGTCATGCAAGGTTCATTAGGGTTGAAAAAGATTGGATTGAAGCTAGTTTTGGAAATAAATCATACATGAAGCAAATCAAATCCAATTTTCATAATTGTCAAAGATTTGATACAAATTTGTTGACCTAATTCAGTCTACTATAAGTGCATAATAATTCCAGATCAAAAAGAGAAGGATTGGAGGCGTGAAATTGCAAGAAGAAAACTCAAAAATTTCAAAGAAAAGTGTGAGACCTATCTTCTTCCACAGGCCAATTCGAACCATTCCAAAGCTTCTAATCCATTCCTAGACATCTCAGGAAGCTAATAACATTGTTTTCCAGCCTTGAAGCGTCCAGAATCATCACATTACGAACTCACGGTTTGCACAAAAAACTCAAACTCGATTTCAATGTTTTACGCATCCTAAACGCATGTTATCCATATATTCTTGTTCATAATCATTATTGTAAGCTTTCTGTATAGCGTAATTATACTAACAATGCAGGAATCCATATTCACCATTGGTAGGGTTTAAGAGATCGATTTGGGGATTTTTGTTACAGGGAAAATTGGACCATGGATGGGGTACCATGACACTCGTGAGACCAAGACGAGTTGATTGGTACCATTACAATTGATTTATATTGCGTGTACAGGATTTTTGAGATGGACAGGTTTGTAGCTACAGACCTTTGTCCGTAGGTAAAAGTACCAGAGCCTAAGACGACGGTCCAAAGAAGAAGATGATGCGTGTCAAAGCATGGTTGGCCAATTAAAATTTGGCGCGCGTTTTCTGGCCACTAACTATTTTCCCAATATATTATATGTTCATTATTATATTAACAATTGAGACATCCAGCGCAGTTGGTCAGAGGAAGGAAGTCAGAAGCTCATGTCCTGGGTTCGATCCTAGGCGTGAGCTTTTGGCATTTTCTCCATTATTTTCACCAGATCCAGCATACCTCACCTTCTGAGGATCATCAAGAGCCCTCTAATCTCATCCTCTAGGTCCATCTCTAGCCAGATCCAGCACACCTCACCTTTTAAGGATCATCAAGGACCCTTTGATCTCATCTTCTGGATCCATCTCCAGCCAAATCCAGCACACCTCACCTTCTGAGGATCATCATGCGCCCTCTGATCTCATCCTCTGGATCCATCTCCAGCCAGAACCAGCACACCTCACCTTTTGAGGATCACCAAGCCCTCTCAGATCTCATCCTCTGGATCCATCTCCAGCCAGATCCATCACACCTCACCTTCTGAGGATCATCAAGAGCCCTCTGATCTCATCCTCTGGATCCATCTCCAGCCAGATCCAACACACCTCACCTTCTGAGGATCATCATGCGCCCTCTGATCTCATCCTCTGGATCCATCTCCAGCCAGATCCAGCGCCAGCATACGTATGTCCAACATGAGTCCCCAGAAGATGGTCTCATTGGATCAGGCGCCAGACTCTGGGCCATCTTTTTGGGTTTCAGAAGTTCAGCACCCCCCTATTTGCTAACAGCAGGCCCATTTGGTTATTTCTACTATTTTTCTTTAATTTCTTTTCTTTAATTATTTTGTTTTTTTAATCAATACAAAAATTATTTTGTTAAATTAACAAATCAAAAAAATCACAAAAAGACTTATTTTCTTAATAAATATAATTTTTAATTAATTATTTTAATTAATTTAGGGCAACTTTAACTTCTTTCATAATTAAAAACAATTAGAAATTAGGTTTAATTAATTTGTGATTTAATTGTTTTCTCAAATAAAAATCCACAAAAATTTATTTCTCTCAGTTAAGGTTTTAAGTTATTAATCACCGTCCTCGTATTTAATTTTCCGTGTGCTTGTTAATTATTTTTTCCATTATTTTGTAATTGTTCAGGGTTTGTAATAGTTAAATTAGGGTTTTATTTCTTGCTTTAAATCCCCGATTTTTGGCTATGAAATTAATCCCCCTCCCCGAAGCCTTATAATAGCTAGGTTTTACTTCCTCACACTTTTAATTTCCGCAATCTTTAACTGTTAGATGTATGGCTAATAGGATTGTATGGCAAGAATGTCTGGAAAATTAAAACGGTAGAAAACCTTAATGTGCAAAGATTAAATAACTGAAACAAATCATATGCACATATTCACTCCTAGGGTTTACCTCACTTCGGTTTCCTTCGGTAAACAATCATTAAGCATAGAAGATTTTAGTGGTTGCCCTCCAGTCTCAAGAGAGCAAGTTGTCTCATTCGAATGTTGCCTCGGAAATGTTGCCTCAGAAACGTTGCCTCGGAAAGATCTTAAGACTCTAGGGTTATTACTAAAGTTTTCTAACTATTGCTTTAGTGATTGTACTTGTCCCTTTCGAATGTCCCTTACAAACGCCAACGACGGTGCTACCTACTCCTTAATAGTGGGATAGCGCTGTCTAAAGGAAATAGAACAAAAACGATCTTTTTTGAGTAGGTAGATGCTAGTAGGTACTTGCTCAAAATAAAACTTTTCACACAAACAATTTTCAAAAATAGTTTTCAAAACAACTTCGTCACACCTTTGAGGACTGATACAAGGATTATCACGAAGTAAAAACATTTTCAAGACAAACACACACAAGCAATTTTAAGAATATGAGAAAGTACCTAAGAGCCCGTAGATAACTACTGATAGAAAGGGTGCTAGCACCTTCCCTTTCTATAATCTACCCCCCGTACTCAGAATATCTCGAAAAAATGTTTTTTCTGTTCTTTTTCCTTTTCCATGATTGGATGAAATAAAAGTCGGTGGCGACTCTTGCTTACCGCGACATTTTGCAAACACAAAACAAAAAATGCAAACCAGTATTAAACAGTCGGTTTGGCCACCGTATCACAACTTACAAACTCCCCCTTTGGCAAATTTTGGCTAAAACATTATTAGAGTATATTATCAGAGCAACAACACAATTATCAGAGCATTATCAAGGCAGCAGCATAAGCAAAGCAATCAAAACATACATTCAGTTAGCAGTTAGCTTTTAGTACATGAAGATTAGCTGTTAGCACAGGAAGATGTCAAAATATCTTCTGGGACATGAGGCTTCCCCTCAAGTATTTAGATCCCCCTCAATCAATGGTCAGTGGTCAGTCAGTGGTCAGTGGTCAGTGGTTAGCCAGTCACTCACTCACTTTCTCTCCCCCTTTTTAGTCATGATATGCCAAAGAAAGGATGCAATCAAGATAATATCGGTATTAGGGTACATACCATATAATTTAAATGTCAAGCATATGCAAGTGCCAAAAAAGAAACAAGGAGTTCAGATAAACATCAAGTAGTCTAATTGTCATCAAGACCAGTTGACTTGGTTGTACCAGAACTTCTTTCCTCACTGGAGTCTTCACCTTCAGAGCTTACTGTATCATCAAGGTTCATGTCCTTTTGCAGTTCCTTGATCATCTTTTCAAATATTTACTTCCTAGATGAGCTCACTCTGATTACATCATCTAACTCCTTGTAGGCTTCCCTTAATTCATTGATCATATCATCCTTGGTGGAGTTCTTTTCAGCAGGTGCAGATGTTAAAACAAGCCTGGGACACGTTTTCCTGAAAAGAGCTTAAAATGGAGGGTCAAGGTAGACTCCCTCTTGCACACAACATCATTTCGACATAGGGTTCTAGGATGCTGATTTAGGATAATTCCATAAAGTAGGGAAGGAAAAGCAATTGGCATCTTAATGGCACAAGTTCCTGCATGTTTGATGGTCTGATTAAAGATATAAGTCCCATAATCAAAAAGTTTTTGGTTTCCAATAGCATAAATTAAATTTCCTAAATCAATGGAGATGGTTGAAGTGTGATTAGTGGGAACCCAATTTGCAGCTGCAATCTTATGTAAAATTGCATATTTCACACTCAGTTTGCTGACAGGAAGTTTTTTTTCCATTGGCCACTCACTTACTTGATTAACAGTAATGGCTCTACACACTTGATTGTCTGTTACTTCCAACTTATAACATACATCTTCAGAACTATCTAAAAATTTGTTTATAATGGTAGGAGAAAATTCTACACACTTTCCTCTAACAAAAACCTTTCTATACTCCTTACTCTTATGGTCAGCACAGCCAATGGGAATATTAACAATGAACTCCTTAACAAGAGTTTCATAGCAATTTGCAAACCTGGTAACTGTTTTCATTAGTCCAGCATAGGAGATCAGCTCCATGATTTCCTTACATTCCAAAGCACTAGCTCCTAGTTCTCTCTCCAGGGAAATCCTTCTTTGATACACATACTTCCACTTTTCAGCATTCCCAACAGAGTGAAAGGAGATGTTGTCAAGTGGGGGCATCAGGAACCCTAACAGACAATTTCTTATTTGCATACTTTTTGATAGGAGAGATGTCCTGGACATCTTTCTCAACATCATACTCAGAGTCAGTCTCTCCAATCAGAACATCTTTCTTCTTACTCTTGGATCTTTTTACAGCATCCTCATCATCATCAGTAGAGCTAACAGGTCTAGCTTTTCTCTTGCTAGAAGGAGGGACCACTTTACTTCCTGCTTTTGGGGGGGTCCACACATGGTTTTATTCTTGATTTTCTTGGGAGGGGGTGTGATGCTTGCATCTTTCACTCTCCTGGACTTTAGCCTTCTAGCAATACCAGGTACAATATTAGTGATGAGCTCATTGTCAGACAGCTCTTCAACATTGACTACATTCACAGCATTGTGACCTTCTCCATCCTTGGAGGCAGTAACATCTTCTTTAGAAGTATATTTTTCTTCAACATTTTGTTCAACATTTTCCTCAACATCTTGATCAATATTTTCTTCTTCCACATCTTTTAGGACAGAGGTAACAAGCTTCTCAAGTTTTCTATCAGTAACATCATTCTTGGATGATTCAGCAGCATCATTTAGGATTACTTCCTTTGTCAGCAGGAGGAGGCATGCAAGCAAGGGGAGTAGAAATCCCAGGCCCAACAAATCCTTCATTTAATACACTGTCCACAAGCCTTCTGATGCTTCTATCAACATTGAAAATTTCTTCTTCAGTTCTATTGTCAGTAGCAGTAGAAGAGTTACCTTTATCATCTTTAGATTTCTTAGCTGGTGATGATCTAGGTTTCTTGACCTTTTTCTCAATTGGAGGGATCGTTGATAGAGGAGTAACATCTAGTACTCTGTCAAGGGAAATATTTTCATTGGAAGATTTTTGAGGAAGATGATGTGTGATGTTGAGACATGTTTGAGAATTTTTTAGCAAGGTGATGAAGAATGGAAAGGGTCATTTTTCTGCGGAAGAGAATGAAGAGTTTGTGAAAGTAGAGAGAAGAAATTCTGTAGCGTGTGAGAAACAAGTTGAGGTAGTCTTGTAATGATTGCTTTATAACTTTTATTTGTTGGAAACACAAATAATGCAATATCACTTTAATGTTATTCCCACACACTTTTAATTGCTAAAAGCCCTCATACAAGCATTACCTTAATTCTCCTCTTAAATTCTCAAATTGATTAGCATCCAAAGCTTTTGTGAAGATGTCAGCCAGTTGTAACTCAATGGCTACATGTTCTAAAGCAATAATCTTTTCTTCAACAAGCTCTATTATAAAGTGATGACAGATGTCAATATGCTTGGTCCTGCTGTGTTGAATGGGATTCTTTGCAATGTTTATGGAGCTTAAATTGTCAATGAATAATGTCATGACATCTTGTTTGACATTATATTCTGATAACATTTGTTTTATCCAAACCAGTTGAGAACAACTGCTTCCTGCAGCAATGTACTCAGCCTCAGCAGTGGACAAAGACACATAATTTTGCTTCTTACTGAACCAAGATATGAGATTATTTCCCAGAAAGAAGCATCCTCCTGATGTACTCTTTCTATCATTAGCACTTCCTGTCCAATCAGCATCACAAAAACCAGTTAAGGCAGAATTTGATCCATGAGAGTACAACATACCATAGTCACTTATCCCATTCACATGTTTAAGAATCCTCTTCACATGGTTGTCATGGCTAATTTTAGGATCAGCTTGATATCTTGCACACACCCCTACAGTAAAGGAAATGTCTGGTCTGCTAGTTGTGAGATATAAAAGACTGCCTATCACGCTTCTATAGAGACTTTGATCTACACTTACTCCTTTTTCATCTTTAGTCAGCTTCAGATGTGTGGGAGCAGGGGCAACTTCAGATGTGTGGGAGCAGGGGTTCTTTTATGACTGGCATTCTCTATCCCAAATTTCTTCACTATATTCTTGGCATGCTTGCCCTGAGATAAAAATATGGAGTCTTCCATTTATTTAACTTGCAGACCAAGAAAATAGGTTAATTCACCAACAAGACTCATTTCAAATTCAGACTGCATTTGCTTGACAAAATGTCCCACCATCTCATTTGACATCCCTCCAAATACAATACCATCAACATAGTTTTGAGAAATTATAATCTTCCATTCTTCTTCTTTTACAAAGAGTGTTTTGTCTATGCCACCTTTCCTATATCCATTCTCCCCAAGGAATTTTGTCAGTCTCTCATACCAAGCTCTTGGAGCTTGCTTCAATCCATACAGAGCTTTCTTCAGTTTATAAACATGTTTAGGAAAACTTGGATCAACAAATCCTTTTGGTTGTTCAACAAAAACTTCTTCATTCAGGTACCCATTCAAGAAGGCAATCTTTACATCCATTTGAAACAATTTAAATTTCAAAATGCATGCAACTCCCAACAGTAGTCTGATTGATTCAAGTCTAGCTACAGGAGCAAAGGTTTCATAAAAGTCCACTCCTTCAATTTGAGTGTATCCTTGTACAACTAACCTTGCCTTATTTCTAGTGACCAACCCTTTTTCATCAGATTCATTCTTGTATACCCATTTAGTACCAATCACATTTGTCCCTTCAGGTCTTAGAACCAAATCCCAAACCTCATAGCTACTAAATTGTTCCAGCTCCTCTTTCATAGCATTAATCCAGAACTCATTAGTTAGGGCCTCTTTGACATTCTTAGGCTCAATTTTTGGTACAAAGCAAGAGTTTGAAATTCATTCTCTTGATCTGGTGGTAACTCCTTTATTTGGATCTCCTATGATAAGCTTCTTAGGATGATCTTTCTGAGTTCTAATTGAAGGTCCTTTATTGAGGTGACGAGGTTAGGGATCTTTTTAAGGAGGATTAGAATCAATACTTATGTCATTTGATTCAGTTGGACTATCAGGAAAAGATGTTCCAACATCTTCTGAGACATCTTCTTCAACATTCCATCCTATATCATCAATAGTAACTTTTATTGACTCCATCATAACTTTGGTTCTGGAGTTAAAAACTCTGTATGCTCTGTTGTTTGTAGAGTAGCCTAGTAATATTCCTTTATCACTCTTGGGGTCCATCTTCCTCCTTTGTTCACGATCATCTAAGATGTAACATTTAATTCCAAAGACATGAAAGTATTTAACAGTTGGTTTTTTTCCCCTCCATATTTCATATAAAGTAGCTGAAGTGTCTTTCCTTAGAGTGACTCTATTATGAATATAGCATGCAATATTCATAGCTTCAGTCCAAAAATGGTGGGGTAGCTTCTTAGCATGAATCGTGGCTCTGGAAGATTCCTGGAGAGTTCTATTCTTGCATTCTACAATCCCATTCTGTTGAGGAGTAATGGGAGAAGAGAATTCATGGCTGATTCGTTCAGAGGAGTAAAACTCATCAAATTTGCTATTCTCAAATTCCTTTCCATGATCACTTCTTATTCTTATGACATGGCTTTCCTTTTCCCTTTGAAGTTTTTGACAAAGATATTTGAACACTTCAAAATTTTCTAATTTTTCTCTAATAAAGTTTATCCATGTGTATCTAGAAAATTCATCTACAACAACATATGCATACTTCATACCACCAAGACTTTCAACCTGCATAGGTCCCATCAAGTCCATGCGGAGAAGTTCCAAAACATTTTATGTAGTAAGATGTTGAATCTTCTGATGTGACATCTTAGTCTACTTTCCAATTTGACAATCACCACATACCCTTCCTTCTTCTATATTGAGCTTAGGAATCCCTCTCACTGCTTCTTCAAATATAATTCTCTTCATACCTTTCAGATGTAAGTGCCCCAATTTTTGGTGTCATAGTTTAACTTCATTCTCTTTGGCTAAAACACATGTTGAGGAGAGGTTTAACTCTTGAGGAACCCATAGATAACAATTGTCTTTAGATCTGATTCCTTTCATGATAACTTCATTCTTTTCATTGCACACAAGACATTCTTCCTTGGAGAATTTAACTTTGAATCCTTGATCACATAGTTGGGTTATGCTTATCAGGTTAACTGTTAGCCCTTTTACAAGTAACACATTATCAAGCTTAGGAACTCCTGAATAGTCAAGCTTGCCAACACCTTTGATTTCTCCTTTTGCTCCATCACCAAAATTCACATAACTGGTGGAATGAGATTTGACATCCACCAATAGATTCTTGACACCTGTCATGTGTCTAGAACAACCACTGTCAAAGTACGAGTCATCTTTGCTTGATACTCTGAGGGAGGTGTGAGAAATGAAACTACCAAACTTAGACTTGGGAACCCACTGTTTCTCCTTTTTGCTATTTTGGGGAGTCTTATCAGTTTTGGGAAGAGGAGAATTTTTAGGGTATCCATACAACTTGAAACAGAAGGGCCTTATATATCCAAGCCTTGCACAGTGATGAAATCTCCAAGGTTGGGGATTCTTCCTGGTGTGATTAAGCTTTTTCTTCCCATGATGTCCTTTCTTCACATGAGGTTTCCCAAGATGTCCTTTATTATTATGATATTGAGACATTTGATTCAACATCTTTGGTTTAGGCTTGGCATGACTGGAAACAGATGAATTCTGTTTGCCATGATGATGTTTGCCAAGATGTCCTTTCTTACCATGATGTTTTCCCACATGTTGAGACATTTGATTCAACATCTTTGGTTTAGGCTTGGCATGAGTGGAAATAGATGGAGGCTCTTCTTAGTTAGGTTCCTTTCTCTCATTGAAACCTAAACCACTCTTATCTCCTGTCACTCTTCCTGCTTGGAGAATTTAATCTAATGAGTTAGACCCATTATTCAACATCTTGATAGATTTGACCATCCTATCAAGATTTGAATTTAGAGAGGACACTTCACTTTCCAGATCAGAAATAGTTTTAAGATGCTCTTCCCTTTCCTCCTTTATCTGAGTTATGATGGCTTTCTGTTTCTCCCCTTCAAGACACACTTCTTCACTTCTGAGACATGATTCTTTGTACGAAGCAACTAACTCATCAAAGGTTAGTTCCCTATCACTAGACTTTTCATCAGATGCATATTTTCTTCTCAAAGCTTTAACATATTTGGAAGATTCTTCAAGATCACTCTTTGAGTCCTCTTCAGACCAAGTAAAAGATAGATTCTTCTTTTGTTTCTTTAGATATGTAGGACATTCATCTCTAATGTGATCAAATCTTTCACATTCATGTCATTGTATTCCCTTCCCTTGAGAAGATTTTTTTTCCGCCCTTTTTCTTCCCACCTCATTTGACTTATAGATGTCAGATGGGGTGTTCTTGACATTTGATCTTTGGTTCTTGTCCATTATTTTTATCACTTTATTAAATTTTCTTCCAAGCATAGCTAAAGCATTTGATATTCCTCCATCTGTATCCAGATCACAGTCCTCTTCTTCATCTTCAGTATTAGATACAAAGGCTATGCTTTTGTTTTTCTTCTCAGATCTTTCATTTATTCTTAATTCAAATGTTAGAAGGGATCCAACAAGTTCATAAACTTTCATTTTGTCGATGTCTTGGGCTTCTTCTATAGCAGTTACTTTCATATCAAATCTCTTGGGAAGAGACCTGAGCATCTTCCTCACCAATTTGTCTTTAGGTATTTTCTCTCCTAAAGCACTGGAGGCATTAGCAATTTCAAGGATGTTCATATGGAAGTCATTTATACTTTCATCATCTTTCATACTCAAATTTTCAAATTTTGTGGCGAGTAACTGAAGTCTTGACATCATAACTTTGGATGTGCCTTCATGAGTAGATTAAAGAATCCCTCATGCATCCTTAGCAACTTCACATGTATTCACTAACCTGAAAATGTTCTTGTCAATTCCATTGAATATAGAATTCAAGGCTTTATAATTTCCAAGAGAAATTTCATCTTCTTCCTTAGACCAATCTTCTTCAGGTTTTAATTCAGAAGTAGGTTCTCCATTTTTTTCCCAATTTGACAGGGTGTTTCCATCCTCTTAAAACAACTTTCCAAGCCATGCTGTCTAAGGACTTTAGAAAGGCAACCATACATGGTTTCTAGTAGTCATAATTGCTTCCATCCAGAATGGGTGGTCTGTTCATAAATCCTCCTTTCTTGTCCATAGTACCATAAAGTATCTTCCCTGGATCTCACCCAGATAAAGAGCAGGATGCCTTCTCTGAAACCAATTGAAATTTGGGTATCATATATGTGATGTCGAATGAGATGTCACAACACAAATATTTGTTTGCAAGTAAGGTGCAGTAAAATCAAAAGCAGTAAAAACACAAGAGATTATTCACCCAGTTTAGTGTACAACAACACCTACTCTGGGGGCTACCAAGCCAGGGACAAGTTCACTAATTAGTATCAATTCATAGACCCTCAGTAAACAACCAATTTACAATCTAATCACTTAATCACTACCCAAGCTAAACTTTTACCTAAGACTCACCTAGGTATGAGGCCATCCTCAAATCCCTTCAATCACTTACAGTGAAGAACTTAACAGAATTAATAATTTTGAAACACTTCAATCATTCAATGCTTAAAAGCTTATAAATGATACACAATTAACAACCCAAATAACAACTCAAGTATTTAAATTAATACTTAGAGTGTATTACAAATAAAAAGCCTAGACTTCTAATTAGAAAGAAAGTATTCTTCTTCAAAAGTTGCTTGTCTATCAATAAGGAAGAAATTCCTTATATATTCGAAGCTTTAGGCTTGGGCTTAAAAACAAATATTCAAATCTTTTGAATATTTCCATAAAAACAGGCCAAGATAAAATTATGCAATTTAAAAAATATTCCTCCATATTTTTCGCAGCCCGTAGATCACAAATCCTGAATTATAGAATGCTGGAAATCAGGAAACAAAAGACTTAACTGATTTTGGGCTGAGATCAGTTCAGTAGGCAGATGTTAAGACATCTGCTTTGACATTATTCGAAACAGTTTTGCTCCAAATGTTAAGATATTTAGCAAAATATTAACAAGTCATTGTTTTACCAAAATTGTTGCCAACAAACACTTACATGATCTGAATTAAAGGGCTTATATCTAAATGAAGAGTTAGGAACCTTTGGAAATATGTCAACATTCATGCAAGAGTTGGGTAAAAGTGAACTCTATATTGCTTCATCAATGGAGGACCGAGTGATGGTAATCAGAACGCTAACGATGTAAGAATGAATGGCATTTTCATCAGGACTGATATAAACATGAAGCCATAAGTTCTTTAAGAGGTTAGGATAAATAGGACCTCTCAACATTGTTGCATACCCAGGCCATCCTTGATTTTTAATAAACTTGTTGATGAAACCATCATCGGACACATAGTTGGGTCTTTTCTCTTTGATTACCTCGAGAAGAATTTCATCTCCTTGAAAGGTTCTAACAACCATGATATGCAGACAAGCTTTAAGAGAAGACACGGTCAAAGATGATACAAGGATTAGGACTTGATGAATGACTATATATGAGAGGATATATAAATAGTCACTCAAGCAGTTCACGAGGTAAGACGATTTAAACACTCAAATGACGTCATGGATTGCTAAAAGAAGGAAATGAAAAGAGAAGTAGATCAAACATTAAGATGAGAGAACACGAAAACATTTAATTAGAAAACGACAAGGAATATAAGACAAAGGCATAGGGGTATGACATGAAACGAATGTTCCCAAGACATAATGAAAAGGAGTAATTAAATAAATGTAATTATGATTAATCAATTTCAAGAAAAATAACTACTCGTGAATGACCTAGGTAGAGTGTGATAGACACTAATTCTATTTAGGTAATGCGTTTGATATTCTCAGCATATGGAAAACCACGAAGATTTCCATCTGATCAGGAACATTTCTGACCGAAACATCTGCTGACGACTGAGATAAAACAAATTAGAAGTCTTTTGTTTAAGTCAAAATTTTTCCCTTCAGACTACGACTAAAACACGTTTAATTCTAATGACATCTTACTTTGGGCACGGATCTATTTTCAGATTCTTTAGAATAAACAGAAATCTATCTTCAGCTAAGGGTTTTGTAAAAATATCAGCCTACTGATGGTCTGTATCTATGAATTTCAAAGATATGATCCCTTTCTAAACATAGTCTCTAATAAAATTATTATTGATTTCTATGTGTTTAGCCTTAGAGTGTAGTATAAGATTCTTACTTAAGCAAATAGCAGCAGTATTGTCACAGAAGATAGGAATTTTACTCTCATAAATCTAATAATCTTCTTGCTGATTCTTCATCTATAACATCTAAGTACTACATAGTGCTGCTAAAATGTATTATGCTTATGCTGTTGAAAGAGCAATTGTTGATTTCCTCTTGCTTGACCATGAGATCAAATTCTTGCCTACAAAATGATAGTTTCCAGAAGTACTCTTCCTCTCTAGCCGATCTCCAGCGTAGTCTCTTCTTTCTCCAAAATACATGTTGGATCTATTGGAGTCTTTGCTACAAGGCAGTCTGTCATGTTAAATTTATTTAGAAGTTCTTTAGTGTATTTACTTTGATGTATGTAAGTAGCCTCTGGTTTTTGATCAATCTGGATTCCCAGAAAGAACTTTAGTTCTTCCATCACGCTCGTTTCAAACTCAGCCTACATTAGCTTAGAGAATTCCTCGCAGAGGGATGGATTAGCAGAACAAAAAATAATATCATCAATATAAATTTAAGCAATTAGAATATCACTTTTGAAAGTTTTGCAGAAGTGTGTGGAGTCAACCTTTCCTCTGGTAAATTTGTTTTCTAGAAAAAAATTACTCAATTTGTCATACCAAGCTCTGGGAGCTTGTTTCAAGCCATAAAGAGATTTCTTTAGTTCAAAAACAAAGTCTGATTTCTCATAGTTTTCAAAGACGGAAGGTTGTTTGACATATACTTCTTCTAAAATATAATTATTCAGAAATGTACTCTTAACATCCATCTGATAAAGGATAATGTTATGATTGACAGAAAAAGAAACTAACAATCGAATAGCTTCTAAAATAGTGACTGGTGCAAAGGTTTCTGTATAGTATATCCATTCTTATTGACTATAACCTTGTGCAACCAGTCGTGCTTTATTTCTGAAAACTTCACCCTTCTCATTGGGCTTGTTTCTGAACACCCATCTGGTTCTAATGACGTGGACACCTTTAGGTTTCTAAACAAGATCCCATACTTTGAGAATTTTTTCAGTTCTTCTTCCATAGTCAGAATCCAATTTTTATCTAGAAGGTATTCTTAAATAGATGAAGGTTCTATTAAATAAACTAAACCTAGAAGCACTTTATCAGAAGGTTTGAGAGTTGATCTTGTTCTGACTGGAGCATCTTTACTTTCAAGAATAAGGTCTTCAGGATGAAAGGGTGTGATTTTGTTCTTCCTTGGTCGAGGTTGATTAGAAGAACTATCAACAACATCAGAAGAAGGAGCTTCTGATTCTTTATCTTCTTGAATCTTCTCCTTTGGTTCAGCAAATGTTATGGTTATATCTGCAAGCTTTTCACACACCTTTGACTTTTCATAATCAAGCTTATCATCAAATATGACATGGATTGATTCATCCATGACTCGTGATTCTATGTTATAAATTCTGAAGCCTTTAGAGCACTCAGAGTATCCTAATAGCAGACACTTATGTGCGTTGGAATTAAACTTACCCAGATTCTCTATAGTGTTTAACATATAACAAGTACATCCAAATGGATGGAAATAGGAAATGTTGGGCTTTCTATTCTTCCACAATTCATAAGAAGTCTTACTCAAAATAGGTCATATAGAGATATATTTTGAATATAACACGTTATATTCACTGCTTCTGCCCACAAGTGCTTAGCCATATGCGTTTCTTGAATCATGGTGCGAGACATTTCTTTCAGTGTTCTATTTTTCCTTTATACAACCCCACATTTTATGGAGTTCTAGGATAAGAAAAATCATGTACTATGTCATTTGAATCAAAAAGTTTTTCAAAATATTTATTTTCAAATTCTCCGCCATGATCACTTCGAACTCTGACTATTTTGCAACCTTTTTTATTTTGCACTTGGGAATTGAAGGAAGAAAATACAGAGTATGACTCATCCTTATGTTTCAAGAATTTTACCCATGTCCATTTGCTATAATCATCAATGATGACAAGTCCATATTTCTTACCTTTGACAGGAGCAGTTTTAACTGGTCCAAATAAGTCAATGTGAATAAATTCTAATGGCCTAGAAGTAGAAACAATCTTTTTAGCTTTGAAAGAGGTTTTTGAAAATTTTCCTTTCTAACAAGCTTCATAAAGGGCATCTGAAGTATACTTTAGATTGGGCAAGCCTATGACTAATCCAAGTTTATTTAGTTGAGAAATATTTCTCAAGCTAACATTGACCCAGACATCGATGCCAGACCCATTGTTCTTCTTGAATAGTCAGAAGACATTTTACATTTTGATTTTTCAAATCTGATAATCTTATTTTGTAAATATTGTTCTTTATCTTGCCATTGAACAAAATTGAGCCATCCTTCTGACTAATAACTTTACAGGACTTTTGATTAAAAATAATTTCATAACCATTGTCACTAATTTGACTAATTGACAATAAGTTATGCATAGACCCTCGACTAAAATACCATTGTTAATAGAGGGGAGTTTACCATTACAAATTGTTCCAGAACTGATGATCTTTCCCTTCTGATTGCCTCCAAAAACAACAACTCCTCCAGACTTAAGTTCCAACTTGGAACATATGCCTTTCGCTCGTCATGTGTCGCGAGCATCCACTGTCTAGGTACCATGATTGGTGTTTCAATGGCTCCATCAAGGACATCTGCAACATAGATTATCTGATCCTTAGGTACCCATTTTCTAGGTCCTTTCTTGTTAGCAATTCCAGAGATTCTGAAACCTTTGGACTTATGTGCAACAGGATAATCATATGAAAATTTTGGATGATACTTTGGTTTAGAAGTTTCTTTTTGTGACCGTGTTTGTGCTACAGTAGTATCAGAACCTTCTTGTTCCTGACATTTCAATTTTGTGCCAGCAAGCACGAAATATTCAGAAAGAGGTTTTGGTTTGATATTCAGAGTCTAATCAATTTTCTTTGATTTTCCTGAATATCCCAAGCCTCTGTTCCATTTATACTAGCACCATAGATCATTGAAGCCATTTTGCTTCTATCTATGCTCTTAGCTAGAAAATGCTGAAAAACTCTATCATATTTGATTACTTCATCAGTAATAGATGTGGTAGATATTATCTCTTCTTCCAATCTAGACATTTTACTTTTCAGAGAAATGTTTGATTTTTCTAAAGCAAATAATTTTTCATTTAAGTCATAAATGTTTTGCTCATCTATAGTAGTGTTCATAGAAGTATCCACAAATATCTTTTTCAAGATTTTGTGTTTACTTAGAAGAAGTTGATATCTTTTCATTAATTTAGATAAACCAATTTCAAGTTCAGAACGAGATAAGAAAGAAAGTACCTATTTGTCGTCATCATAGTCTAACTCATAGTTAAGTGTCAGTTAATCTTCTGATGGTTCTTCTCCCTTATTGGTCCTGGCCATAAATTCCATGTTTGCATGCTCTTCATCACAATCTTCATCTTCTGGTTTTGAATCATCCCATGTTGCCATGAGACCCTTTTTATCTTTGTAATCCTTCTTAGGCTTATTGTCTTTCTTAAGCTTTGGACAATCATTTTTGTAATGTCCAGGCTCGTTGCATTCAAAGAAAGTAACTTCTTTTCCAGAAGCATTCCTCTGGCCAAAAGTGGATTCACCTCTTCCGTAGGTCCTTCGTTAACCTCTCAACTTTCTTTGTCTGTGCTTCCAGATTTGTCTTATTCTTCTGGATATAAGAGAGAGTTCATCTGAATCTGAATCTTCTTTAGATTCTTTTGATTCTTCCTTAGCTTGATAAGCCTTGGTTTTCCCAAAAGTAGACTTTAGAGCAACTGATTTTACCCTCTTCTGAGGTTCATCTTGTTCCAGCTTTATTTCATGACTTCTTAAAGAGCTAATTATCTCCTCAAGAGAGGTGTTGTTCAGATCCTTTGCCAATTTTAAAGTAGTTACCATTAGTCTCCATTTTACAAGCAGACTTTTGATAATCTTTTTAACATGATCTGCGGTGGAGTAACCTTTATTCAGAACCTTAAGTCTTGCCACAAGAGTATGAAATCTTGAAAACACTGTTTCCATAGGTTCGTTGTATTCTATCTTGAAGGCTTCATATTTTTGAATTAAGGCCAAAGCCTTTATTTCTTTTACTTGTTTGTTGCCTTCATGTGTCATCTGAATAGAATCAAAGATAGACTTTGCAGTCTATCTATCTGTGATTTTCTCATATTCATTATATCATATAACACTTATAAGAATGGTTTTTGCTTTGTAGTTAATTCTACATACTCTCTTATGTGCTTTTGTTATTGCACTTCTTGCAATCTTATGACCTTTATTGTCTATTGGGTGAGTGTAGCCATCAACTACCAAGTCCCATAGATCTAAGTCATATTCCAGAAAATAACTTTTTATTATATCCTTCCAATTGTCAAATTTCTCTCCATCAAACATAGAAGATTTTGAACTATAGTGATCTCTATCATTATCCCTAAGAACCGGAGCTCTGATACCAATTGAAGGTGTGAAAAACACAAGAAATAGGGAGGGGGTTGAATTGGGTTTTAAATAAAAAAAATTCTATATAAATATTATTCCTCTTTAAGTTAAAATACTTTTTCCTTCACTCTTGATAATAACAATAAGTAAGAACAGGAAGTAAAGAACAAGGTATGTTTATACTAGTTCACTTAAAAATTATCAAGCTAGTCTAGTCCACCCGCCAAGGTGATTTCTCCTCACTCAATCAAGGACTTAATTCACTATAACCAAACTGATTACAATTTGCACAAGCTACCCACAAGTGACTAACAACCTTTAAGACACACAAGTCCTAGACTTCTTAAGGATACATACCTACCTGGTCCCTTAAGGAAAATCTTGCACAAGCTACCCGCAAGTGACTAACAATCTCTAAGACAAACAAGTCTATACTTCTTAAGGATACAAACCTATCTGGTTCCTTGAGGAAAAATCAAACAACAGTTTGAATACAAGTTTTGTTTACAAGAGTATTGCTTCTACACAAGCTGAATATGTAAACTATTTTAAGAACAATGACTAAAAAATATGAAAGTTATGAATAACACTTTGTGTATGGATATCTTGTTGATTGGAAGCTTTATCTCTTAGTCTTCAATCCTTTATATAGTGAATAGAATAATATTTCCATTGAGGGGTACTCTTGGGATTTCCATAAACATTTGGCAGCTTGAGCAATAACGTGGGGGACAAGATCGTGTAATATGTCTGTCCTTTCATGGTAGTGGAATGAAACGTTAATTGTAACATGTACTATTTGTACCACGCTAACATTATATTATTTCCTTTTGCACTTTAGAGGCTTCTGCATGCATGGGTTTAGAAGCGAGAACATAACACAAGGTCATCCGAACTCCAAGTCTTCAGAACTGCTTCTTTAGAGTCTTCAGCACTTGGTTATGAGAATCTTTTCTTGGAACCTTGGGTCTTTAGAAATTCAAGTATTTATAATCTTTAAAACTTTTGTCTTTAGAGTCTTCAGCACTTGGTCTTTAGAACCCTTATCTTTAGAACCTTGGGTCTTTAGAAACTTGAGTCTTTAGCATCTAGACTTGAGTAGGAACTTCTGTCTTAAGATCTTCTGACTGTTTCTTTAGAACCCGTTGTCTTCAGAAACATGAGTCTTCAACATCTGGACTTAAGTAGCAACTTCTGTCTTCACATCTTCTGACTGGTTTCTTTAGACAAACATCAGAGCTTACACTTCAGATCCTTATGGAGTGTCTTGCTATTGTTCAACAGAACTTGTGTAGTGCATAAAGGAAACTAATTCTCTTCTAATGTCTTGGCCACACCATCTATCAAAAGCAGAACCTATTTGTTAAGTACTCAACAATAACAAACATTAGAGTATCAAAGTTGTTCATACAAACATACTCATTTGTTATCATCAAAACTCAGAGATAATATTGCAGAACCAAATCTTATTCTTATAATATCTGCAGAACCTAATTGCTACATGCGAGCCTATATTTAAATTACTTCGAAAGGATCAAGCAGTGGTATGGAATAATGATTGTCAGACAACCTTCGAAAAAATAAAGCAATATTTATAATAGCCACCAATCTTGATGCTACCAGTTCCTGGAAGACCGCTCATCATGTACTTATCAGTGCTTGAGTGGTCAATGGGATGTGTATTAGGACAACATGATGAAACGGGTAGAAAAGATCATGCAATTTACTACCTCAGCAAGAAATTCATCGACTGCAAAAACTTGGTACTCACTTCTCGAGAAGACTGGCTATGCTTTAACTTGGGCTACTAAACGATTAAGGCAGTATATGCTAACTCACATCACTTGGTTAATAGCAAGAATGGATCATTTGAAGTATGTGTTTGAAAAACCAGCTCTTACAGGAAGGATAGTTCTGTGATATGGTGGCAGAACCGAATGTTTAATACTGGTTTTTGCATTTTTTGTTTGCAAATGTTGCGGTAAGCAAGAGTCGCCACCTAATTTTCTTTTATCCAACAAAGGAAAGGGTGAAAAGAACAACAAAAACCTTTTTCGAGATTTTCTAAGTAAGGGGGTAGATTATGGAAAAGGGAAGGTATTAGCACCCTTTCCATCCGTGGTTTTCCACGAGCACTTAAATACTTGATCATTTTTTGAAAATTGTTTGTGTTTGTGAATTTTTGAAAGATTTTTCTTTGCTTTATGGTAACTCTTGTATCAGTCCTCAAGAGTGCGATAAAGCGTTTTTTGAAAATAGTTTTTGAAAAGTGTGTAAGTGTGAAAATTTTAGATTTGAGCAAGTACTTAAGAACAATATACCTACTCGAAAAAGGATGTTCTTTTCCTCCTACCCTTTAGGTAGTGCTATCCTACTATTAGTGAGTAGGTAGCCCTATCGTCGGATGTTGAAGGACAATCGAAGGGACGTTTTACAATCACGAAGGCAATTTATGGAGACACTTTAGCAATTTTCTTTTAGGGACTAGATCATTTACCGAAAGTCAACTGTAGGGTCATCGATGGACTATGATCTTTTTTGATTTATGGGTCTTTACTAAAGCGTTCCTGCCTCATGACTATTTTATTTAAAGGAAACCAGAGTGGGAGATACCTTAGAGGTGCGCATGTGCAAGTGTGTTGAGATTAAGTTATTTTTTGTCTTTTTGTTAGGTTAGCTAACGTTTAATTATTAGTCGTTCCATACACGCCTAGTTACTAACAGTAATATATACAGAAAAATAAAATGCAGAAAGTATAAATCTAGACTATTACATGGCTTTGGGGAGGGGGATTTACATTCCAAAGCAATTGGGGAAAAGAAAATAAAGCAATAAAAAGAGTCTACTTATCATCTATTACATCTCATACAGCGATTACAATAATATAAACAATGTGAAAGGAAATAAACGCGCGAAAAGTTGAAAGTACGTCTGAAAACATAAAAGAAAATCTTTTTGTTGTTGGTTTTTAATTTAAGAAAATAACGAAATTAATTATTCTAAAGTCTATTTAGAAAATTAACTTAAGAAAAATAAACTAAACTCTTTTTGTGGTTTTTTACATTTATGAAAAGAAATATTAAATCTAAATTAAGTCCTAAATTCTAGTTCATTTTAAATTAAGAAAATAGTTAAAATTTAATTAATTAATTAATTAAAGAAATTAATTATTTAATTAAAAAAATCTATGCCTAATATTTTTGTGAGTTTTTTATTATTATTATTAAAAAATATTAATAAATGAAATGATTAATAAAACAAAAAGAAAAGAGACTGGACTTGATGGCTGAAGTAGAATGGGGGTTGCAATTGAAATTTCGCTAAGCCCGGATTGTGAAGCCCAGGTCTATCCTTGGATCTAGTGTGGGCAGTACTTGATGGTACATGGTATCTCATGTTCTAGATGTCATGCATTCCATGTAATTCCCCTAACCTGGTCTAAGGATATCCAAGAACTCATATACACACATTAGAACATTCAACAATTAATAAAAATAGAGATTCGAATTTGAGATTATACCAAAATGGTAATAGCTTGGATCCGGTGATCTGGGAACTTGCAAGCTTTGAGGATGGTTGGAACAAGTCCCTGGGAATCTCAATAGCAATGTATGATTAAAGTGGGTTTCGAATTTTTACCGCTTTTGATAATTTTTCAAAAATGGTAGAGCTCTTGTGATACGGTGGCAGAACCGACTGTTATACTGGTTTGCGTTTTTTGGTCGCAAATGTCGCGGTTAGCAAGAGTCGTCACCTACTTTTATTTTATCCAACAAAGGAAAGGAAAAAGAACAAAAAAACCTTTTTTCGAGAGTTTCTGAGTACGGGGGATTGATTATAGAAAGGGAAGGTGTTAGCACCCTTTCTATCTGTGGTTTTACATGGGCTCTTAGGTACTTGCTCATTCTTAAATTTCTTTTATGTGTTTGTGTGTTTGAAAAAGTTTTACTTCGTGATAACCCTTGTATCAGTCCTCAAGATTGTGACGAAGTTGCTTTGAAAATTGTTTTGAAAAATGTTTGTGTGAAAAATTTTGTTTGAGAAAGTACCTAGGAGCTAATCTACCTACTCGAAAAAAGTCTGTTCGTTTTCCTTTAGACAGCGCTATCCTATTATTAAGGAATAGGTAGCACCGTCGTTGGAGTTTTAAGGGACGTTTGAAGGGACAAATACGATCACAAAAGCAATGTTAGGAAATTTTAGTAATCATCCTAAAGTCTTAAAGATCTTTTTTCGAGGCAACATCTGAATGGGTCATTTTAGATCTTTTAGGACTAGAGGACGACCACTAACATTCCCTATACTTTATGACCGTTTACCGAAGGAAACCGGAGTGGAGTAAACCCTAGGAATGAGCATATGCAAGTGTATTTTTTCAGTTAATTATCTTTGCACAATTAGGGTTTTATACTATTTTAATTTCAATTTATCTTTCCATACAATCCTATACATACATCTAAGCAATTTATAGTTTGAGGAACTAAAAATGCGAGAAGTTAGAGTCCTAGTTATTACAAGGCTTTGGGCAGATACATAATTATTTTTGACTGAAAATAAAATGCGGAATTAAAACCCTACTTAAATCTATTACAAACTCGGAGCAGTTACAATAATAATAAAAAGGAAAATTAAAAGCGTGCGCGGCGAATTAAATGCGAGAAATAATTGGAAAGCTTAAAAAAATCTAATTTGAGAAAAATATTTATGTTATTTTTTGAGGGGAAAAAACTAGGTTATGTACAAAATTAAACCCTAATTATAATTATTTTAAATTATAATAAAAGAGAATTAAATTGCCTAAATTTAATTAAACTAATTAATTAATAAAAATATTTTTATGAAAAAAAACATTTTGATGTTTTTATGATTTTTTTGATTAAATAAAAAACATGATTTTTGGAGTTATTTGAAAAAGAAATAGTTAATAAGTAATAAATAAAAAATTGAAATAAAAAAGAATAGAATTTGGGCCTATATGATGAGAAAATAGGGGGGTGCGTTTCTGAATTTATCCAGGCCCATTATGGCTGAGCCCACTCCTGTGCTTGATTCAGTGTTGCTACGCCTGGAGAGTGCACCATGGTTCCTCCTTGGTTTGAACTTTGGATCTGCGTTGGCAATGATCCAGTGGCTGGATCAGTGGGGCGCATGATGGACATCTGGCCTTGTAATGCATGGGATCTGCAATCACATGTTAAGAAAATAAATAAAATATGCTGGGACCTGGGATCGAACCCAGGTCCTCCCACTCATTCAATGCTTGCCCTGGCCATTTGTGCTACGTTGTTTAGTTGTAACAATAATAAGATTAAATTATAATATGCAAAACAAGGTGAGTAACTGAAAAAACACGCGTAATTAAAATGGCCCAGTGGGATGGTGACAAGTCATCATCTTCTTCCCTGTCTGTCGTCTTAGGCACCAAACTTATACCTACGGACAAAACTCCATAGCTATAAACCTGCAAGCTTCAAAAATTCATATGACGCATAATAAATTAATTCTAATTATACCAATCACCTCGTCTTGATCTCACGAGTATCATGGTATTATTTTCTTGGTCAAATTTCACCTATACAGAGAAGCCCCAAAACGGCTTCTTAAACCCTAACCATGGCAATCATCAATAGATGCATCGAAACATCAATTAAATCATTCAAGCATGTTGCAAATACGTTAATAATCACAAATATATCACTAAAACATGCTTAGGATGCAAGAATTGTCGTAATCGATTTTGAAAAAAGAGGCAAACAGTGTGCAGACTATGGGACGATTTTGGGCTTGGGAATGCTTGCAATGAATCGTGTTAGCTTCAGGAGACGTCCAGGAAGCGATTGGAAGCTCTGGAATGTCTTGAATCACCCTCTATGTGAGAAAATGATCCACCACTTTTTGTCCAATTTTTGAGTTTTCTTTCCCAGCTCTCACGACTGCAACACTTGTTCTTTTGCATTGTTTTTGTTCATTATATGTAGTGTGATGAATTAGGGCAACAAAAACGACCTGAATCATTTGGAATTATGGAGATTGAATGTGATTTGCCTGATATATGATACATTTCCAAAACCATCCAAATCATGCTATTTTTGCCTCAATTTTCCTTGATTCAATTTGATCTGATTAGGCCATCTTAATTAGATTTGATTCTCACCAAAATCAGATCAATAAATCAATCTTTTATAATTTTTGTCATTTATTTGATTTAATGTGATTTTTAATAAATAAAAATCAAAATAAAATAAATAAATATAGCAAATAATATATGGCTGCTGATTTGGGTCGTGGACCATGTCCCTAACAAGATACAATCCTAAAATGCTAGGCCCATTTGACAAAAAATGCACTTTTGAGCACATTTGACTTTTGGCAATTTTCCAAAAATGGTCAACTTTGACAATGCATATCTCTTCCAATTTTAATCCTGGGAAGGTTTTCTTGGACTTTTTAGAAAGCTTAGGATGTCCCTTAAACAACCCTTTTGGTTTCATCTCAATTGGGTCTTCCATGTTCATGTAAGAAGCTTTGACCCAAATGGTGTTTTGTTGACTTTTCAAAAGGACCTATAATGTAGAAATTCATATCTTTTTATGAGTTATTTTTTGAAGTTGATGGATAAAGATAAGTTGTAGGAAATTGAATTCACTTCAAAATGAGCCTTGGATGAGAAATTTCTGATAAAGTATGAGAAAGTTAAGCTTGGTCAAAGTTTGGTTGACTTTTCCTGAGAAACCCTAATTTAGCAACTTTTGAGTTTTGATGAATTAGGAGAATTCCTTAAGGAATCATGATCAACCCTTGATAAAATGATGGATATAACTTCAAAATGTTGATGTTGACCAAAAATCTTGAAGTTTGACTGTATGTGGGTCACAGTTGACGTTTGACCTAATACAGTCGATTCTCAAGCATCTGAGCAGTTGACTGAGCAAACTTCTTGTGCAAGGTATAAAACTTGACATGTATAATCTTGAGAACATATTAGGATAATGGAAAGGATTTGAGGCCCTTGGAGTTCACCCATCTTGATGAAAATGGAAACCCTAGTTGGAGGTTCATTGCTTTAGGGGAGGGTTTGTCTGATCAACTCTTGGGCATCCTTGAGCAAGTTATGGGTCTTGATGAACATGTGTTGAGTAAAATGGGAGCGCAAATTTTTGGGTACAACAACTCTCTCTAGGTTGTGTAGGCATCTTGAAATGCTTGCTAGATGCTTGTTTATATAGAGAGAGGAATGAGGAGACAAGAAAACAAAGGTTTAAACAACCTTAAAGCAAACGTTTCAAAGCCATGAATGAAATTTATAACTTTGACCAAAAATAAGGAAACTTGTCATTTTTTGAATTTGAATGAATGTGGACACCTTTGCACGAAATTTTACGGGCCTAGGCTGTCCAAAACATCAACCCAAAGCTCAAAGCCCATTTCCAATTATTTTTTACATTTTATTTTATATTTATTTGAAATAAATTAAAATAAATATGAATAAAATAGTTAGAAAATGCAAGGCATGTCAAGAATAATTTTATAGGTCCTCTATAAACTTAGGAAGATGCTTGAAGTCCAAGAAATTGAGCCCTTGCCTTAAAACTTTAAATTTGCTTAATGCATAATTCTTGAAAATTTCCCAACTTGGGCAAACCATAACTTGCTCAAATTTATCTCATGATGATGATCTTGGACTTTTTGGAAAGCCCAAGATGTCTACTTCAATCCCTCTTTTGATCAATTTTGCATTTGAAGGTGTTATCTTGATGTTAAAGGTCTTGGCAAAAAGTGGCTTTTATTCACTTTCTAAAAATGACATGTAATGTATGAACTTGTATCTTTCAAATGGTGCATTTCTTGAACTTGATGGCTTAAGATAAGTTGTAGGGAATTGGATTCTATTCAAAATGAGCTTTGGTTGGAAAATTTCTGATAAAGTATGAGAAAGTTATGCTTGGTCAAAATTTGGTTGACTTTTCCTATAGAAACCTCAATTTGCCATTTTTGACTTTTGATTAATTAGGAGCATTTCTTGAGGAATCATGATCAACCCTTGATAAAATGATGGATATCACTTCAAAATTTTGATGTTAACCAAAAATCTTGAAGTTTGACTGTACATGGACCACAATTGACTTTTGACCTAGCATAGTTGATTTTCCAATACTTGAGCAATTGACTGAGCAAACTTATTGAGCAAGGCATTAAACTTGGCATGGATGATCTTGAAGACATATTAGGACCATGGAAAGCATTTGAGACCTTTGGATCTCAACCATCTTTGTGAAAATTGAAACCCTAGTTAGGGGTTCATTGCCTTATGAGGAGATTTGTCTGGTCAATTCTTGGTCAACCATGAGCAATTGAGAACCTCTAGGAGTATGTCTTGAGTGAAATGAGAGGGAAAATTTTGGGGTACAACAGCTGCCCCTGTTCAATCTTCTTAAACCTAAGGATGTAGATTGGCTGGTCTGCCTTTCGTGATCTGAAGGTGGAACATGATTGAACACTAGAGTGCCCAGAAATTTGCACTCGTCTGAAATGATACTTGACTTTGTAGATAATATCAGGAATGGGATTATAGATGCCATTTGGAAAATATGATAGAAGACAGACAAATATGGGCTTAAAGATGCCATCCAAGGAGTATGACGGAGAGTTGTCGGAGATAGGCTTAAAGATGCCATCCAAAATAGATGTTGACTTCATAAGAAGTCTATTTGTGGGGATTCCTATTCCTGCTGTCCCAGGAGGAGTCCGCTGGGGAATTTTTTTAGGGGAATAGAGTCTAGGAGCTTCGGTTGTCCATTAATCTACTGAGGAGTCATCTCTTGACTGAAGAGCTGGAAGTGAACTAATATCTGGTCAGGATCCAGGCTTCACAGTGATTTGCCGAGGATAATAAGGTTGACTGCTATCTGGTCGTATTTATGGCTTCACAAAAAATTATAGGGGAAATGAGATGAAACTGTTATCTGGTCGTACCCCAGACTTTGCAGTTTCTCAAACTGGAATAGAAATAAAAAAAATCTTAGTGTCGATTTAACTGAACCAGAGAAAGGATCTATCAGAAAAGTATCAGTAACAAATCAATGGTCGATTTAAATTGAACCAGCAGAGGTCTTGATTTATCTTTGACTGGATAAGAATCAGAAAAATCTTAGTGTCGATTTAACTGAATCAGAAAAGGTCTTGGATTATCTTCAACTGGAATAGGAATCAGAGAGATCTTAATATCGATCTAACTGAACCAGAGGAAAATCTTGAATTAACTTTGACTGGATAAGAATCAGAAAAATCTTAGTGTTGATTTAACTGAACCAGAAAAAAGTCTTGGATCATCTTCAACTGGAATAGGAATCAGGGAGATTTTAGTGTCGATCTGACTGAACCAGAGAAAAATCTTGAATTAACTTTGACTGGATATGAATCAGAAAAATCTTAGTGTCGATTTAACTGAATCAGAAAAAAAGTCTTGGGTCATCTTCAACTGGAATAGGAATCAGAGAGATCTTAGTGTCGATCTGACTGAACCAGAGAAGGTCTTTAATTAACTTTGACTAGAATGGAAATCAGAAGAATCTTAGGATCGACTCAACTGAACCAGACAAAAGTCTTGAATTAACTTCGACAGGATAAGAATCAGAAAAATCTTAGTGTCGATTTAACTGAACCAGAAAAAAGTCTTGGATCATCTTCAACTGGAATAGGAATCAGAGAGATCTTAGTGTCGATCTGACTGAACCAGAGAAGGTATTTGATTAACTTTGACTGGAATGGAAATCAGAAGAATCTTAGGATCGATTCAACTGAACCAGACAAAAGTCTTAGAATATCTTCAACTGGAATAGAAATCAGAGAGATCTTAGTGTCGATCTGACTGAACCAGAGAAGGTCTTGGATTAACTTTGACTGGAATGGAAATCAGAAGAATCTTAGTATCAATTCAACTGAACCAGACAAAAGTCTTGGAATATCTTCAACTGGAATAGAAATCAGAGAGATATTAGTGTCGATCTGACTGAACCAGAGAAGGTCTTGGATTAACTTTGATTGGAATGGAAATCAGAAGAATCTTAGTATCTATTCAACTGAACCAGACAAAAGTCTTGGGTCATCTTCAACTGGAATAGGAATCAGAGAGATCTTAGTGGCGGTCTGGCTGAACCAAAGAAGGTCTTCCGAGAACGTCGTTATGAGGAAGATGTTGAAATAGCCTTTCGTTAGACGTAGCTTTGGAGAAGACTACCAGGTCTTGTATGAAATTAATTGTGATGATGTTCTCAAAATAAATGAGATTATACTGTATGTGATGTGTATGTGCATGCCATGATGTATGAACATGGGATGCTATTGTGATGTTTCTTAGTCTGGGAAAGTAAATCCCGGACTGCTGCTAGAGAGTATAAGGAAGTTGAATCCTTCATTTTCGCTGGGCATGATGGGTGGAGATGATTTGTCGGGGATTTCCTCTTTCTGTTTGAGAATATTCTGTCGGGGATTGACTCTGCTTGAGAATAAATCTGTGGAGGGAGATGATGCTTTGTTGGAAGATTTTTCTGATGTAGAGAAATAAACTCTGTTGGGGAATGAGCTTCTGCAGTTGGAGAAATAAACTCTACCCAGGAGGAGGTTTTATGAACTGTTTGAAATTATAAAGCTCGCCGGAGAATACAAATTTCAACTCTCTGAAGGAACTTCGCTGGAGGAGGTAATTCCTGCTTGGGGAAGGAGAGATCAAAACTTTGGTTGTTTCTACTTTGTGGGGAACATAGACATCACGAGGTCGTATGTAATGGTGACTTCGTCTCAAACTGTCTTTTCCCCTGTACTTGCTGGAAAGAGTAACTGTCGGGACTGCAAATTGTTTCCTAGACTTTGCCCCATTTCTTAAAATCATTAGTAACTATCTTTTTGTTTTTTATGCAGGTATTTGTGAACAGTAATCATACTTAAATTCATATGTCAAAAATAAGTCATTGGACATTTTTGCAAAACAAAATAGAAAAAGAAAAACAAATAGTTTTGTACTTTCAAGGAATGATTTGTATTGATTTTTTTTTGAAGTTCGCCTATAACATGCATTTTGTACAAAGAGACTGATGTTCTAGTAGGAGAACACCGTCATAAGAAATGAAAATTACACAAAATAGTGTACAAAGAGAAAACAACTATGTGTAATAATCCCATTGAGTTTCAAATCTTCTATTGCCCCTATGTCTTCGAGCGTCTCATCACTTTGCTACTTGTCCGAAGGTGACTGGATTGATCGGTAACGTTTGAGCTTGGTAGTTGATATTGAAGTTTGGTCGCAAGGAGATCCAATGGGACATAGTAGTACACTTCAAATCCCTAACTTTTTCCTGGACCGCTCTTTCGGGTTTTCAGTCCACCGGGATACCCTTTTTTGCCCAAGCCGCCTTTACAGGTTTTCGACTTGCCGGGTGTACATATTCTTTTGTATTTATCCCTAATTTTTTCCCGGACCCTTTTGGTTCGTCGGGATTTCCTTATTTTTGCCTAGGCCAGTCAACCTAGCGGGTCTTTGTTTACGCGTAGTATATTTTCACTATGTTCGCATTAACATGGTGAGGAAGGTCGTCACCATCCATGTTGGTTAGAATCATGGCTCCACCGGAGAATATGCTTTTGATCACAAATGGCCCTTCGTACGTGGGAGTCCATTTGCCCATGGGATCACCTTGTGGCAGTATGATGTGCTTAATTACCAAATCACCCACTTGATACACTTGACGTCTGACCTTTTTGTTGAAAGCGTTGATCATCCGTTTTTGATACATTTGACCATGACAGACAACAATAAGCCTTTTCTCATTAATCGGATTTAGTTGATCAAGTTGAGTCTGGATCTGATCGTCTTTGTTCAAACCCGTATCCTTCATGATCCTCAGAGAAGGGATCTGGACTTCAATAGGTAGGACAACCTCCATACCATATACCAGAGAATAAGATGTTGTCATGTTAACGTACGTGCTGAGGTACGGTAACCATGAAGAGAAAATGGTAATATCTCGTGCCAGTCTTTGTATGTCACTGTCATCTTCTGTATGATTTTCTTGATATTTTTGTTAGCAGCCTCCACAACGCCATTCATCTTCGGCCGGTAAGGGGAAGAATTATGATGTTGGATCTTGAATTGTTTACAGAGTTCGATGATCATTGTATTGTTGAGATTCGTACCATTGTCTGTGATGATTCTCTCTAGAACTCCATACCGAAAAATCAGGTTATGCTTCATAAACCCCGCCATAACATTCTTGGTAACAGTAGCAAAAGAGGCAGCCTCAACCCACTTCGTGAAGTATCAATGGCCACTAGGATGAAGTGATGCCCATTGGAAGCGGTAGGCCTAATCTCTCAGATCATGTCAATGCCCCACATTGCAAAGGGAGTTGTCAAGACGTTTAAGGGAACCAGAGGTACATGTACTTTATCAGCATAGATATGGCATTTGTGACAAGTTTGGGAATGTTGATAACAGTTTACTTCCATAGTGGACCAATAGTATCCTGCGCGTAGGATCTTTTTAGCCATGGTGTGTCCACTAGAATGGGTGTCGAAGGTACCTTCGTGTAAATCTGCCATAATCCTCTCTGCTTCATTCTTATCTACGCACCAAAGTAAAGTAGAGTCGTGATTGCGCTTGTAGAGGATTCCATTACTGAGGAAGAATTTTGCGGAGAACCTTCTAAGAAACTTCTTATCATTGACAGACGCCCCCTCAGGGTAATCTTGAGCCTCGAGATACCTTTTCACTTCATGAAACCAAGGTTTTTCTGCTACTTCTTTTGTGTCAATCTCATAGCAGTATGTTGGTTCTCCCAACCTCTCAATGGTGATCCGAAGAGCCTCGTTGTCCCACTTGACCTTGAACATAGATGACATAGTAGCTAGCACGTCCTCTAACTGATTTTCTTCTCGTGGGAAGTGTTCAAAGGTGACCTCTTCAAAGTGTGGAAGCAATGCCAGCACATGTTCTTTGTAAGGGATAAGATTTGGGTGTTTCGTATCCCACTCTCCTTTGATTTGACTTATAACCAAAGCTGAATCCCTGAAAACACTCAAGGACTTAATCTTCAGGTCAATAGTAGCTTTTAGACCCATGATGCATGCTTCATACTCCTCCATATTGTTGGTATAGTTGAAGCATAGTCGGGCGGTGAAAGGAGTATGACAACCCTCAGGAGATATGATTACAGCACTGATGCCATTACCGAGTGTGTTGGATGCTCCATCAAAAACCATGGTCCATCGGGATCCTTCCTCAGGTCCTTCATCCGGTCCAGGTTCTTCGCAGTCAGTCACTAACATAATGTTCTCATCCAGGAACTCAAAATTCATGGACTGGTAGTCACCCACAACCTGATAAGCCAAATGATCAGCTAGTACACTTCCCTTGCTTGCTTTCTGGGTCGTGTATTGGATGTTGTATTCGGTCAAGATCATTTTCCATCTTGCTATTCTTCCCGAGAGAGCGGGTTTCTCGAAGATGTACTTGATCGAATCCATCTTAGATATCAACAAGGTAGTGTGGGTCAACATATATTGTCTCAGCTGGCGAGCAACTCTTGCCAAAGCGCATAAAGTTTTCTCGAGCAGTGAGTATCTTGTTTCACAGTCGGTAAACATTTTTCTAAGGTAGTATATTGCATTCTCTTTTTGACCGGACTCGTCATGCTACCCCAACACACACCCCATTGAATTATCTAACACTGTTAAGTACATTATCAAAGTTATTCCTTCAATCAGAGGCATCAAAATTGGAGGCTCTTGAACGTATCCCTTGATTCTCTCGAAGGCGGTCTGGCATTTGTCATTCCACTTTACCACTTGATCTTTTTTCAGGAGTTTGAAGATTGGCTCACAAGTAGTAGTTAAATGGGAAATGAACCTGGCAATGTAATTCAGGCATCCCAAGAAACCTACAACCTCCTTCTCAGTGCAAGAAGCCGGCATCTCTTGTATTTCCTTCACCTTTGCAGGGTCTACCTGAATGCCCTTGTCATTGACAATGAAACCTAGGAGTTTACCAGACCTTACCCCAAAGGTGCACTTGTTCGGATTTAACCTCAGCTTGTACGTCTTCAACCTATCAAACAACTTTTGTAGATGATCAAGGTGCTCTTATTCAGTTTGAGACTTGGCTATCATGTCATCAACATAGACCTTTATTTCATGGTGAATCATGTCATGAAACAAAGCTACCATGGCTCGCTGATAGGTTGCCCCAACATTCTTCAACCCAAACGACATCACTTTGTAGCAGAAAGTGCCCCTATTGCATGACGAAGGTTGTCTTCTCCATGTCTTCAGGTGCCATCTTAATCTGATTGTAACCAGAGAAACCGTCCATGAAGGAAAAGATCTTGTGTTGTGCAGTGTTTTCAACCAGAACGTCAATGTGGGGAAGCGGGAAGTCATCCTTGGGGCTGGCCCTGTTCAAATCTCGGTAGTCCATACACATTCATACCTTGCCGTCCTTTTTAGGTACCGGGACTACGTTAGCAACCCATTGGGGATAAGAAGTAACAACTAGGAACCCAGCATTGAACTATTTCATAACCTCTGGTTTGATCTTCTCTAACATTTCAGGGCGCATGCGGCGGACCTTCTGCTTTACCGAAGGGAAATCTTCTTTAGTTGGCAGACGATGATCCATAATATTTTTGTCCAGTCCTGGCATGTCTTTATACGACTAGGAGGATATCTCAACATAATCATGCAACATCTGAATCAAACACTGTTTGACACGAAGCTCCAAATTTGCACCTATCTTGACCTCTTTTCTATTCTCTTTCGGGACCAAATTCAATGTCTCAATTGGCTCTTCATAAGGTTGTATGGCCCTTTCTTCCTGCTGTAACAGTCTAGCAAGTTCTCCGGGTACCTCACAATCTTCCTCACTTTCGTCCTCGGCTTGGTTGATCGGATTTTCAAAGTCATAACTGGCAATAGTAGAACTGTTATCAATGAGATCCAGATTGGATATGGATCTGCAATTTGATACGTGGATGTGTTTAAGAGCATAGTTGTATAGACAAAGTAAAAAGTAGAAAAGAAAAACAGAGAGCGTAAAATTTGTATGCATAAACGTCCAATGCTTTATTAATTCCATATGAAATTGAAACATGATAACCCTCACAAATAAACCATTATGCCCCGGGTAAGACACATGGCCAAAAAGTTTATATTGTTTATTACATATCCAAAAATAAGAAAGACAATTAGTTCTGAACAAAAGTAATTGGTACAAATTCCTTTGTCGTCCAGTTACTGGGTCCACTGTTGGTAGTAGGGAAGATCCAGCTATCCACATCATAGTCATTGTCAGCATCTTCTGTGGCGGAGACAACATCAATAGCATTGATTCCCGAGCCATGCTTGGGCATGGGTGCAGTTTTGATGTTGGGAGTTTTCGGAGCATAGAATTCAATCTCCTTTGCTTCAATAAGGTCTTGCGCCTTGTTTTTCAAAGCCCAACAGTCGTTCGTGTCATGCCCCGGAGTCTCAGAGTGGTAGGCGCATCGAGCATTGGGATTGTAGCGGGGAGATACAGTGTTGGGATTCTTAGAAGCTTCCCTCAAGGTAACCAAATTGGATTTTAGTAATTGATGCAAGACTTGAGATAAAGTAATATTTATTCGGGTAAATTGTCTCACAGGCCTTTCTGCTCTCGGCTAATTATTCCTTTGTTGAGTAGGTGCATGTTTAGAGATCATAACAGTCCCTACCACTGGACGATGTTCAGTTCTGTCTTGATTCCTTTGGTTGTACACCGCACTAACCTTTTTTCCCCAGAAAATGGCTTCCTTGCTGCACTGAAGGACGCATCCTTCTGGATCTTACCACTCCTAATTCCAGCTTCCACTCTTTCTCCCGTCAAGATCAATTCAGTGAAGTTGGCTGAGGAGCTTTCAATCAGGTGATTAAGAAACGGACCAGACAGGGCACCCAGAAACATATCCACTAGCTCCCTATCAGACATGGGGGTTAGACTCTTCCTGCTAAATCCCTCCACTTCTGAGCATAGTCTTTAAAGCCCTCGCTCGAACTCATATACATACTTTGGAGTTGTGTGTGAGTGGGATCAAGGTCTGCATTATACCGATACTACTTGTACAAAGCAGCAGCCAGGTCTTCCCAATTAAGGATGTTGGCCCTTTCCAGTTGGTAGAACCATTCTAGTTGAGTTCCGGATAGACTATCCTGAAAGAAGTGGACCCATAAGTCCTTGTCAGCGGTGTGAGGCTGTATCTTCCTCACATAAGATTGGAGGTGCTTCTTGGGACATGAAACCCCATCGTATTTGGCAAACACCAGCACCTTGAACTTTCGCGGATGACAATTCCAAAAACTTAACCCAGCTCTTCAAAACCCAGACCTGGTACCTCCCGGACCTCCATTGCATTCAAACGATCCTCCAGCTGTTTGTATTTTTCATCAGCGGGAGGATATTGTTCCTCATCATAGTTAGATTCATCATTGGATTCTTTTGGACTGGAGTCTTTCTCTCTTGTTTCCTCCTCTTGATTGTTTCCTTCCTTTGATGAAGTTATCAGTTCAGAGGCTCACCGCACTGGTCCTTTGATTCTTCTTCCCAGATTCACTAACCCAGTTGGCTTCTTTGACTTCTTCTTTTCTTTAACAAGTAGGGCTTTCAGTTCTTCTTGCCCCTTGGTCAGAGCCATGATCATCTGTTGAAACTGAGCATTCTGAGTCTGTAGATCCTTCACTGTTTATTCTAGAGCCATTGCTGAAATAAAAAGCGGGGAAGATGAGAAACCTATTATGAAACCTGTTTATGCAATGATATGTATGATATATGTATGCAATGTTTTCAAGGATCTCGTGGGGTAAACAAGAAATGTCAGAAGTTGAAATTTGCAGCTTTGATTGAAGAACTTCGTATCATTGAGTGTCCTTCTACGAGAGTCAAGCTCACCATATCAAGTGGGTCATAGCCCCTGACTCAAGTTGTTGAGTTTTGATCTTCTGACGACATTGGCTAGAGGAAAATAAATCCCCTTTTCCCCTTGCTAGACGTCTAATTTACCATAACATGCATCACAAACCCTTGAGATCCTCGAAATGATTAAGGAAATATTGTGGCATGATGTTATGATGTGTATGATTATGCTAAGAAATCACATATATAGCAAGCAAATCACACAAAAGACCTTAAGTTTAAGGCTTGCATGGGTTTTAAGGTATTACCCTCTTGAAGTTGGATTGGTTCAACCTGTCCTATAAATAGTAACCGGGTTCTAAGGGATCTCAATATCACTGATCTTTCCCACAAGCTTCGTTCGATATGCGACTGACTCACAACCAAACAAAACTCAGGAGTCAAATCTCAATGAGTGTAGCATCGAGTATCTGCCGACTTTTGGAATACACCAAAGACGGCCATCTCACTACGTCTTAATGGCCAAGTTGTTCATTTAAAGGTTCTAAGGTCAGTTGATGCTTTATAACACCACACAGTGGCCTCGTATTCTCCTTGATTAACTCAAGGGCTATCGGTACCAACCAAAGTGTCGCATCAACATGTCCATCGCTTCAACCGTGTCGGTATACCCCGCACAGTTTCCACGATCTATTGCTACTTACCTAACAGGTTTCCCCAGATCTGGGTCTAGGATATATAGTAACCCAAACAATCCCTTAAAAGTAAAACAAACAAACAAACAAACAATTTAGAAATGATTTAGACCCTAAGGTAAACCCCACTTTATTATACTCCCCAGCTGAGTTGCCAGTTCTGTGATACGGTGACAGAACTGACTTTTTAATACTGATTTTTGCGTTTTTTGTTCGCAAATGTTGCGGTAAGCAAGAGTCGCCACCGACTTTTCTTTTATCCAACAAAGGAAAGGGTGAAAAGAACAGAAAAATACCTTTTTCAAAATTTTCTGAGTAAGAGGGCTAGGTACTTGCTCATTTTTTGAAAACTGTTTGTGTTTGTGTGTTTTGAAAGATTTTTGTTTGCTTTATGGTAACTCTTATATCAGTCCTGAAGAGTGTGATAAAGCGTTTTTTGAAAATAGTTTTGAAAAGTGTGTAAGTGTGAAAAATTCAGATTTGAGCAAGTACTTAGAATAGTATACCAACTCGAAAAAGGATGTTCTTTTCCTCCTACCCTTTAGATAATGCTATCCTACTATTAGTGAGTAGGTAGCCCTATCGTCGGATGTTGAGGGACAATCGAAGGGACATTTTACAATCACGAAGGCAATTTATGGAGACGCTTTAGCAAATTTTTTTAGGGACTAGATCATTTACCGAAAGGAAACTGTAGGGTCATCGAGGGACTATGATCTTTTTTTGATTTATGGGTCTTTACTAAAGCGTTCCTGCCTCATGACTGTTTTATTTAAAGGCAACTAAAGTGGGAGATACCTTAGAGGTTCGCATGTGCAAGTTTGTTGAGATTCAATTATTTTTTGTCTTTTTGTTAGGTTAGCTAACGTTTGATTATTAGTATTTTCATACACGCCTAGTTACTAACAGTAATATATAGAGAAAAATAAAATGCAGAAAGTATAAATCTAGACTATTACATGGCTTCGGGGAGGGGGATTTAAATTCCAAAGCAATTGGGGAAAAGAAAATAAAGCAATAAAAAGAGTCTACTTATCATCTATTACACCCCATACAGTAATTACAATAATATAAACAATGCGAAAGGAAATAAACGCGCGAAAAGTTAAAAGTACGTCTGAAAACATAAAAGAAAATCTTTTTGTTGTTGGTTTTTAATTTAAGAAAATAAATAAATAAATTATTCTAAAGTCTATTTAGAAAATTAACTTAAGAAAAATAAACTAAACTCTTTTTGTGGTTTTTTATATTAATGAAAAGAAATATTAAATCTAAATTAAGTCCTAAATTCTAGTTCATTTTAAATTAAGAAAATAGTTAAAATTTAATTAATTAATTAATTAAAGAAATTAATTATTTAATTAATAAAATCTATGCCTAATTTTTTTTGTGAGTTTTTTATTATTATTATTAAAAAAGATTAAGAAATGAAATAACTAATAAAACAAAAAGAAAAGAGATTGGGCTTGATGGATAAAGTAGAATGGGGGTTGCAATTGAAATTTCGCCAAGTCTGGATTGTGAAGCCCATGTCCATCCTTGGATCCAGTGTGGGCAGTACTTGATGGTACATGGTATCTCATGTTCTAGATGTCATGCATTCCATGTAATTCCCCTAACCTTCTCTAAGGATATCCAGGAACTCATATACACACGTTAGAACATTCAACAATTAATAAAAATAGATATTCGAATTTGAGATTATACCAAAATGGTGATAGCTTGGATCCGGTGATCTGGGACCTTGCAAGCTTTGAGGATGGTTGGAACAAGTCCCTGGGAACCTCAAGAGCAATGTATGATTACTAGTTCGGACCAAAAGTACCTGCAAAGTGGGTTCGGATTTTTACCGCTTTTGATAATTTTGAAAAAATGGTAGAGCTCTCTCTAGGTTGTGTAGGCGTCTTAAAATGCTTGCTAGATGCTTGTTTATATATAGAGGAATGGGGAGACAAGAAAACAAAGGTTTAAACAACCTTAAAGCAAACGTTTCAAAGCCATGAATAAAATTTGTAACTTTGGCCAAAAACAAGGAAACTTGTCATTTTTTGAATTTGAATGAATATGGACACCTTTGCACGAAATTTTATGTGCCTAGGCTATCCAAAACATCAACCCAAATCTCAAATCCCATTTCCAATTATTTTATACATTTTATTTTATATTTATTTGAAATAAATTAAAATAAATATGAATAAAATAGTTATAAAATAAAAGGCATGGCAAGAATAATTTTGGAGGTCCTCTATAAACTTAGGAAGATGCTTGAAGTCCAAGAAATTGAGCCCTTGCCTTAAAACTTCAAATTTTCTCAATGCATAATTCTTGAAAATTCCCAAGTTTTCCCAACTTGGGAAAGCCATAACTTGCTCAATACTTATCTCATGATGATGATATTGGACTTTTTGGAAAGCCCAATATGTATACTTAAATCCATCTTTTGATAAATTTTGCATTTGAAGGTGTTATCTTGATGTTAAAGGTCTTGGCAAAAAGTGGCTTTTATTGACTTTCTAAAAATGACATGTAATGTATGAACTTTTATCTTTCAAATGGTGCATTTCTTGAACTTGAGGGATGAAGATAATTTGTAGGGAATTGTATTCTCTTAAAAATTATCTTTGGTTGGGAAATTTCTAATAAAGTATGAGAAAGTTATGCTTGGTCAAAGTTTGGTTGACTTTTCCTATAGAAACCCAATTTGCCATTTTTGGCTTTTGATGAATTAGGAGCATTTCTTGAGGAATCATGATCAACCCTTGATTAAATTATGGATATCACTTTAAAATTTTGATGTTGACCAAAAATCTTGAAGTTCGATTGTACATGGGCCACAGTTGACTTTTGACCTAGCATAGTTAATTTTCCAATAGTTGAGCAATTGACTGAGCAAACTTATTGAGCAAGGCATGGAACTTGGCATGGATGATCTTGAGGATATATTAGGACCATGGAAAGAATTTGAGTCCTTTGGAGCTCAACCATCTTGATGAAAATTGAAACCCTAGTTGGGGGTTCATTGTCTTAGGAGGAGAATTGTCTGGTTAATTCCTTGTCAACCTTGAGCAATTGAGAACCTCTAGGAGTATGTCTTGATTGCAATTAGAGGGAAAATTTAGGGGTACAATAATAGTCAGGTGGCATATGTTGTTATCCGAGTACGACATCCAATATATTACTCAAAAGGCCATCAAGGATAGTGTACTAGCTGATCATCTGGCTCATCAGCCGTTTCCAGAATATCAAGCAATGAAGTTCGACTTTCCAAAACATATGTCATGGCTATAGGTGACTACGAAATACCAGGACCTAACAAAGGACTTGAACTAGGGGAACATTGGACAATCATGTTTGATGGTGCTTCAAACGCATTAGGGCATGGTATTGGGGCAGTGTTGACTTCTCCATGTAATTTTCACAAACCTTATACTACAAGGTTATTGTGATACGGTGGGAGAACTGACTATGGTTTTGCGTTTGTTTTCGCAAATGTTTCGGTTGAGCAAGAGTCGCCACCGACTTTTTATTTTATCCTAAGGAAAGGTTTAAAAAGCACAGCAAAAACCTTTGAGATTTTTCTTGGGTTCGGGGAGTAGATTATAGAAGGGGAAGGTATTAGCACCCCTTCTATCCATGGTTATCCATGGGCTCTTAGATACTTGCTTAGATCAACTTGCCTTAGTTTTCAATTGTTTGAAATGGTGCTTTGTGTGTGGCTTTGAAAAAGATGCCTAGCACAGGCTACCCTTGTAACAATTCTTTACTCGAATGTTTTACAAAGGTGTTTGTCTTTTTGAAAAGATGTTTCAAGGGTTTGAAAAGTTGATTTTTGAAAGTGTTTGTGAAGTGGGTTTTTGAAATAAGGCAAGTGTTTTTCTTGGAAAGTTGACAAGTACTTAAGAGTTCATCTACCCTAAAATTTTCTCAAAGATTTTTGTCATGTTTTAAGCCTTTTGACAATTTTGTTCCACCATTGCATTTGGTGGACAATTTTGTCTTAGGAGATGAAAGGGACGGGCGCGGGTCATCGTTTAGACCATAGTTGCAATAGTGTTAAATGTCTTTGGGCAATTTTCTTTTAAAAGGGACTTGATCATTTTATTTAGGCAATCATTTTGAGGGACTATGATCATTTGTTTGTTTGTTTTACCCAAAGAAATTCAACATGCAATATGGCCCATTTTTGAAAGGCAACAAAGTGGAATACCCTAGGGGGTGCAAGTGTGAGATGTGTTGTTTACTTTCATGCTCATTTATCTTGTATTAGGTCCAACTATTTTTGTTCATTTTTATTCGCATACAAAACCCTAATTCTAGCATAGTATGTTTAGAAAGTATTAAAAGTGCGAAATTTAAATTCCTACGCTATTACATCACAATAATATGGGGAGGGGGGTACAAATGTTTCAAATGGGGTTTATTTGGGCAAGAATTTAAATCTAAGCTATTACATCATTTTTAGGAATATTTACAAGATAAATAATTGCATAATTAAATGGAAATTGAAATAAATATGCAAAATATAAAAGGAATTTTTATGTATATGTAAAAGAGGGTATTATTTATGTAAAAATAAAGAAAATAAGAGGGTATTATTTTAAGGTATTTTCAAATTTAGGGTAAAAACCCTAATTTTAATCAAAATGTATATTAATTAATTAATTCATACAATATTCATTATTTACATACAAAAATAAAATAAAGTATGATATATTTGTAAAAAAGGCATTTTTAGTATTAAACATTAAAAAATAAAATATGTACTTTTTTTTTGTGTTTTTACTCTAAATGCATTAATATATATATGTATATTTATATTATTTTAAATATGTACTATATATATAAATAATAATAATAATTAATTTTTTAGAAAATAGTATTTTTTATATAAAATATTTTCAGAGGGTAATATAAAATAAAAATAAAAATAGAAGTGTTTTTACATATTTTTCTATTTATCCTAAATAATAATATGTATTTATTTATATATAAACAAAAGAAAATCAAATAAAAATCAAATAAAATCAAAAAATGATGAGAAAAATATTTTCAAAATTTTAATATGCTGAGAAAAAATAAATGAGTCAAATGAGAAAAGAAAAAGTCAAAAATCATGAAAAATGAAGCAAATGGGCTTGGGGGGTAAGAAAATGGAAATAGGGTGTAAAAAGAAGAGACCACACAGGCCCAGCCCATGTGGCTTCATCTTCAACCTTTGTTCAGCAACATTCAAAAACGCGCGCCCTGTACTCCAGCTGCTAACTCCTGATTCCTGGCTTTTTAACAAAAACTCATAACATAAAAAATGCTCAGCATGAAGAGACGATTCTAACCATGTATAGAACTTGACCTAACTCTCTAAGATGAAGGAGAATTTCTCCTCCCCCAAATCCTAACCTAGTTTATCTGTCATTTTCAAACTCCAAATTCTCTCTACTCAGGCAAAAGAAATGAAAAGTAAAGACATGGACATGTTCAGTGGCATGAGTATGACATTATTTCTTCACAAACTTAAGACTAATGATGCATAATAAGAGAGATACGAATTCAAAATTTTACCTATTCAGCTGAACTTCTATCTGGAGATGTAGGAACCTTCAGTGCAAGGTGATGATTGGAAAAGCTTCCTTGAGGTCCAGGGATGCTGTTTCAATGCTTACTTTGCCTTGAGAACTTCTGAATCAAGCTAGAGAACTTCAACTGCAAAACAGAAAAAACAAAAATGGTGAAGTGGCTTAGAGGTGTTACAAGTTGTGTCTTAGCTTCTGGATAGTTTGCATAGGTTGTAAGGAAGGTAGAGGAACAGGTTTTGGCAAGAATGCTCGAGAGAAATGGGAGTTGGCACTCAAACTGCAGAGGCAACTCTGTTTTTGCAGTTTGAGGATGATTCTGAGATGGAGGGTGTTTTAGAGGTGCAAGGGTCGTGTATTAGCTTGGTTATGTTGTCTTGAGTGTGTTTGATAAGTTTGTTCTTGTGTTCTAATGCTGAGATGAGAGTTGTTGTGAGTTATGGAACTTTTCTTCACACTTAAGCAACAAAATGCAACTTGAGTTTCTAGGCATGTAGAGAGCCCCTAATGTGCTACATAATCCCTCCTTGATCAGTGTGTTATGTTCATAATCTTGTGCCATTCAGATTTGCAATGTACTTGTTGGATTTCAAAATTGACATAAAGCTACCTTTTACCAAAATGGTTAATTTGCTTTATCTAGTTTGGGATTAAACCTTTATACAATGTTCAAACTCATAGAACAACACCTTAACACAATGAATATGCATTAAATTATGGAGTGTAACTTGGTTTAAGGACCTGTAATCTAACCTAAAGCATGCTGAGTTCAAATTGCAAAGTTATGGGCATGGAACTTGGTCATGAACAAAGTGTTTTTTTGCTATATTGTGAAATTCGATTCTCTCTAACCATGAGGTTGTTTGAGAAGTTCTTGGACATTTTGGAAAGCTTGGAATGTGCACTACAATCCATATATGAAATGAAAATTGAAATTCCAAGTGGAAGTGTATGGAAAATGGCCTTGAAGTGGGGTAGAAAACCTTGTCAAAATAGGTTAAAATTTCACTAAGTTAAAAATGGTTTAGTGCCCTTATTCAAAAAATTGTAGCTTGAGATACAAGCTTCAAATGAGAAAACTTTGTGAATCAAAGTTGTAGATTATGAAACAAGCTACAACTTTCATGTTTGGACTTTTGTTTGAATCCAAATGGATCTTGGTGAAAAAGTGGGGAAAAGTTGGGAAAAAATTAGGGTTTTTCATAACTTAGAAAAATTCTAAGTTATGAAAAATTCAAATTTCTAACCCTAATTTGCATTTTGTGATTTCTTGGTGAACAAGTTTCATGATTTGGCATGTTTTGATGAAAAATGAATCTTGACTCTTGATTTTGACCAAAAAGTCAAAGTTTGACTTTTCAGTATACAGTCAAAACTGATCAATTGACTGGGAAATTCAACTGTCAATCTTGTGTACTTGGGATCTTTTGAGCTTGTTGATCATGTCAAGATAATTCCATGGGGTCCTTGAGTCCATGTGTGAGCTTGGTTTGCCATTGGCTAGGTCAAACAGTCAAAAATTGCCTTTGTACAGTCAAAACCCTAAAAATGACCATTTTGCCCTTTTGGTGATCTGATCAAATTTCTTGTGAAATTGTGATCCAAACTTGATTAAATGGTTCATGTGAGTCCAATATGTTGATGTGGGTTAATTTTCATGAGGTTTGACTGTCAATTGGCCACAGTTGACTTTTTCCCCAATACAGTTGATTTTTAGGTCAACTGTCCAATTGACTGGGCAAAACTTGGAATCAGGACTTGAAACTTGATATGGGTAAACTTGGGAGTCCAATATGAGGCATGAAAGTCATTTTAGGCATTTTAGGTCAAAATCTCTCTGTGCAAACACAAACCCTAATTTTGAGTCCACAGTGCAAGGATAGGTCTTGAGCAGATGAAACCCTAACTGGATCTTGAGCTTCAAAGGCTTTGTGATGAGAAATCAATGAGAAGTGGGAGGGCAAATTTTGGGGTACAACAGTTGCCCCTGTTAAATCTTCTTGAATCCGAAGAGTTAGATTGGCAAGCTTGCCTTTCGTGACTCGAGGGTAAAAGGAGATTGGACACTAGAGTGCCCGGAAATTTGCACTTGTCGAAGCAATGGATGCGGGAATGGGCTTAGAGATGCCATTTGGAGATGGGCTTAATGATGCCATCTGGGAGAGTGACAGAAATCTTGTCGGGGATGGGCTTAGAGATGCCATCTGGAAGGGAATATCAGGAAAGTGTCCAAGCTTCGGACCATTTTTGAACTGGGGGGTCTGAACAAGCAATAGATTGACATCCGTTGTTGGGAGGAATCTGTAAACTGTTTTCAGTGGTTTGGAGAAGAAACTGAACAAGCGATAGGTTAACATACGTTTACTTGGAGAACCCGTGAACTGTTTTCAGAAATCTTGAAGTTGAATAAGCAATAGAGCAGCATCCGTTGTTGGGAAGCGTCCGTAAACTGTTTTCAAAAGTTGCATCTGAACAAGTCGATAGATTAACATCCGTTGTTGGGAAGAATCCATAAACTGTTTTCGGAAGTCTTGAAGAAGAATCTGAACAAGTGACAGGTTAACATCCGTTTACTTGGAGAACCCGTGAACTGTTTTCAGAAATCTTGAAGTTGAATAAGCAATAGAGCAGCATCCGTTGTTGGGAAGCGTCCGTAAACTATTTTCAAAAAGTTGTATCTGAACAAGTTGGTAGATTAACATCCGTTGTTGGGAAGAATCCATAAACTGTTTTCGGAAGTCTTGAAGAAGAATCTGAACAAGTGACAGGTTAACATCCGTTACTTGGAGAACCCGTGAACTGTTTTCAGAAATCTTGAAGTTGAATAATTTTAGTCTGTCGACTGATCTTTCCTGAAAAGGTAAAGAGTTAGTTTCATGCAATGTTATGATGCATGATGCGATATACGTGACATCAATGTTTATGACATGAATGTGATGAATGCGCATGTAAGCTGACGAGCTATCTTGCTGAGGATAAATGAATTCGAGGTGGCCGATAATAAAAGCATCTTGACTGCTGCTGGAGAAAATAAATCCTTGGCTACTACTGGGGAAGAGAATTCCTGATGGCCTCTACTGGGGAGTATAAAACTAGTAGACTCATGCTGAGGAGGTAAGACTGAGAACCTTTAATTTGATGGGAAGTAACTCTGGCGATCTCACTGGGGAACTCAAGATTTCTCTTTCTAAGACTCTGTGGAGAGAAGGCTCATTAGTCTGGCTCTGCTGGGGGTTGATAATTCGAAATTTTAACTCGGCTGGGGATAACAAAGATAAGCTTCTCCGGGGATCATATTGATAAGTTAGGCTGGGGAATTTTGATGAACTCCGCCGGGGATAGGAAGAATTCTGGCGAGTGCGATCTTCTGTGGCTGTTAGCTGAGGATAACCCAGTTATAAGCCTTTGTGAGGAATAACTTTGAATAAAAAACAGGGGAGACGTTCGTGCTCTGCGGGGGAGTACCTTCCAGAATCTTACTGGGGATGAGCTTCAAGACTTGCTAAGGATATGGATTCCAAATCTCCTGGGGGTTTCCTTTAAAAGGGTATCAAGGTATTCACCTATACCTTCATCCTATCAGTAATCCTTTTTAGGTTCATTTAGGAAGTGATTACGTTTCAAATGCATATGCCTATTTAACAAAACATTGGACGTTTCTCAAAATAAAACAAATAGTGCAAAAAAGAAAAAGGGAAATGACACAAATTTTTGGGAAGAGTATTTGTATTGATTTTCTTTGAGTATATTTGTACAAAGGAGACAATCATCCTAGTAAGAGGATTTTGCCGTAAATATTGAAAGATTTTATACAAAATAAAGGATGGCTATGTGAAATAATTCCATGGGATTCCATTCTGCTACAGCTTTCACAACTCTGAATATCTGCCCGTTCAGTGCTTCGTTTTGATGATGACTGGATTGATCAGAAGTCTGGAACTGGTTGATGAAGAGATTGTCTTTGAAGTGATTCGACGAGACATAGTCATACGCTTTAATTCCCTAACTTTTGCCTGAATCGCCCTTTCGGGTTTTCGATCCACCGGGAAACCCCTTTTTGCCCAAGCCGCCCTTTCGGGTTTTCGACTTGCCGGGTGTACAGATTTTTTTTTGTTTTTATCCCTAATTTTTGCCTGAACCGCCCTTTCGGGTTTTCGGTTCACCGGGATGCCCATTTTTGCCCAAGCCGCCCTTTCGGGTTTTCGACTTGTCAGGTTATTTTATGCGTAGTATCTTTTGACTATGTCTGCGTTCGCAGGGTGCGGCAAATCCTCACCGTCCATGGTGGTCAGAATCATTGCACCACCAGAAAATATGCTCTTGATCACAAATGGTCCTTCATATGTAGGAGTCCATTTGCCCCTGGGATCACTTTGCGGCAAGATAATCCGCTTGATTACGAGATCCCCGACTCGATACACTTGACGTCTGACTTTCTTATTGAAGGCCTTGATCATCCGCTTTTGATACGTCTGACCATGGCATATAGCAGCAAGTCGTTTCTCGTCGATTAAATTGAGTTGATCAAGTCGGGTCTGCATCCAATCATCTTCATTCAAACCTGCATCCTTCATAATCCTCAGAGAAGGGATCTGGACTTCCATAGGCAAAATAGCTTCCATGCCATAAACCAAAGAAAATGGGGTTGCCCCAGTTGAAGTACGCGTCGTCGTACGGTATCCATGCAGAGCAAACGGTAACATCTCATGCCAGTCTTTGTAAGTGACTGTCATTTTCTGAATGATCTTCTTAATGTTTTTGTTCGCAGCTTCAACAGCACCGTTCATCTTCGGCCGATAGGGAGATGAATTGTGATGATAAATCTTGAACTGTTCGCATAATGCAGTGATCATTGTGTTATTCAGATTTGTACCGTTGTCCGTGATGATTCTGTCTGGAACACCATACCGACATATGAGATTTTGCTTGATAAAGCGGGCAACCACATTTTTAGTAACAGAGGCGAAGGAAGCTGCTTCGACCCATTTAGTGAAGTAGTCAATGGCAACCAGGATGAAGCGATGTCCGTTGGAAGCCGTGGGCTTGATCTCTCCAATCATATCAATGCCCCACATTGCAAAGGGCCATGGAGCAGTCAGGACGTTGAGGGGAACCAGAGGGATATGAACTTTGTCAGCATAGACTTGACACTTGTGACAAGTACGGGAATGTTGATGGCAGTCAGCCTCCATGGTAGACCAATAATAGCCTGCCCTTAGGATCTTCTTAGCCATTGTATGCCCGCTCAAGTGAGTGCCAAATGTGCCGTTGTGTATATCAGTCATGATCAACTCTGCTTCTACTTTATCCACACATCGGAGTAGTACACAATCATGGCTTCGTTTGTAAAGGATGTCGTTGCTCAGGAAGAACTTAGCAGCGAATTTCCTTAAGAACTTCTTGTCATTCACGGAAGCTCCTTCAGGGTAATCCCTAGTCTCGAGATACCTTTTGCTTTCATGGAACCAAGGCTGTTCCACTACTTCTTCGGTATTAATCTCGTGGCAATGTGCTGGCTCATCCATTCGCTTGATGGTGATTTGGGGAGCCTCGTTATCCCAGTTGAGTTTAAACATGGAGGACATTGTGGCCAGAGCATCGGCTAGTTGATTCTCTTCTCGCGGGAAATGCTCGAAGGTAATTTGCTCGAAATGAGGCAACAATGTCAGGACATGTTCTTTGTATGAGATAAGATTAGGATGCTTGGTATCCCAGTCTCCTTTGATTTGGCTGATGACCAAAGCCGAGTCCCCGAATACGATCAAAGATTTGATCCCCAAGTCTATAGCAGCTTCGAGACCAAAGATGCAAGCTTCATACTCAGCCATGTTGTTTGTGCAGCTGAAACAAAGTCGGGCCGTGAAAGGAGTGTGACAACCTTCCGGAGAAATGAGTACTGCGCCAATACCATTTCCAAGTGCATTTGAAGCACCATCAAAGTACAGGGTCCATCGGGATCCCTTCTCGGGTCCGTCATACGGTCCGTCACTTTCAGCGTTGTCCAAATTCATGATGTCCTCGTCTGGGAAGTCAAACCTCATGGGTTGATAGTCTTCAATAGCCTGATGAGCCAGATGGTCAGCTAGTACACTCCCTTTTATAGCTTTTTGGGTGGTGTACTGGATGTCATACTCAGTTAAGATCATTTGCCATCTAGCTATCCTTCCAGATAAGGCGGGCTTCTCGAAGATATACTTGATAGGGTCCATCTTGGAAATTAACAAGGTAGTATGGGTCAACATATACTGTCTTAGTCGACGAGCAGCCCATACCAAAGTGCAGCAAGTTTTCTCGAGCAGTGAGTAGCGAGTCTCACAGTCGGTAAACTTTTTGCTAAGGTAATAATTAGCGTGCTCTTTTCGACCAGACTCGTCATGCTGGCCCAAAACACACCCCATTGAGTTATCCAAGACGGTTAAGTACATGATCAATGGCTTTCCTTCGACAGGTGGCATCAGAATAGGAGGTTCTAACAAATACTCCTTGATTCTATCAAAAGCAGCTTGACAATCATCGTTCCATTCAACTACCTGATCTTTCTTCAAGAGTTTGAAAATTGGCTCACAGGTAGAAGTCAGATGTGAGATGAATCTGGCAATATAGTTTAAGCGCCCCAAGATTCCTCTGACCTCCTTTTCAGTGCGGGGAGCAGGCATCTCTTGTATTGCTTTTACTTTTGCCGGATCGACTTCAATGCCTTTGTTGCTTACAATAAATCCCAGGAGCTTACCAGACCTAACTCCAAAAGTGCATTTACTTGGATTCAGCCTGAGCTTGTACTCTTTTAATCTGGCAAACAGCTTTTCCAGATGTTCAAGGTGCTCTTCCTCTATTTGTGACCGAGCTATCATATTGTCTACGTAGACTTCAATCTCATGATGTATCATGTCATGAAATAAAGCTACCATGGCGCGTTGATAAGTTGCCCCTGCGTTCTTCAGCCCGAACGGCATCACTTTATAATAGAAAGTGCCCCATTGTGTGACAAAAGTCGTTTTCTCCATATCCTCGGGGGCCATTTTGATTTGATTGTAGCCCGAGAATCCGTCCATGAAGGAGAACACCTTATGCTGAGCTGTATTGTCGATCAAGATATCAATATGAGGTAGCGGGAAATCATCTTTAGGGCTGGCCCTATTCAAATCCCGGTAGTCCACACACATTCTGACTTTGCCATCTTTCTTCGGTACCGGTACGATGTTAGCGACCCATTGAGGATAGGACGTAACAGCCAGGAAGCCAGCATCGAATTGCTTCATTACTTCTGCTTTGATCTTTTCGGACATGTCAGGCCTCATTCGGCGAACTTTTTGCTTGATTGGTGGACAGTCTTCTCTTGTGGGGAGACGGTGAACCACGTTGTCGGTGTCTAGACCCGGCATGTCTTCATAGGACCAAGCGAAGATTTCAACATACTCATTCAGCAACTGTACCAAGCGCTCCTTTACTTTTGGTTCCAGGTTGGCACCCACTTGCACCTCCTTCCGATCCTCCTCGGTTCCCAAGTTAACAGTTTCCAATGGCTCTTCATGCGGTAAGATGGCCCTTTCCTCTTATTGCAGGAGTCTGGCTAGTTCCCCGGGTACTTCACAACCTTCGTCATCTTCATACTCGGCTAGATTGACCAGGTCTTCAGAGTTATTGAAAGATACAGCAGAATAGTCACCCATGGAATCCGGAGTGGATGGGTACCTGCATTGGTGAGTGTGGGTGTGTGTAAGGGATAGCCATCCTTAAACAAAAAATGCAAAGGGAAAGAGAATGAACATAAGCAGTTTATCAAATGAAAAACGTCCAATGAATCATTAAACATGGCATATGAATATGAAAAATAGTCAAAACCCTTACAAGTGGACCTACATGCCCCGGGCAAGGCAGGAGGTGAAAAGATAGTGTACGGATTGTTTGAAAGTAAAATATTACAGACCAAATAAGAAATGTTTAACAGATAAATTACTGATGAATAAAAGTGATGGGGACAAAGTCTTTAGCCTCCCAATTGCTCAATCCTCCTTTGACCGTTGGATAAATCCACTCTTCAATGTTGCTTTCCTTGTCTTCATCTTCCAGGGCGTTGATTCTGTAAGGAGAAATTTTGACTGGCGCTCTTTCAATCTTTGACTGGCGCATAGCTTTCTGGCCAGCGGCTGTGAAACCTAATCCAAACTTATCAGTTTTATGCGGAAAATTGGGTAACTGCCCCCACGCTGAATTCTTTCCCTCTTTAACTGCAGCCCTTGCATCCTCCAGAGATGCCATCCTGGCCATCTGTCTTGGTGTCTCAGCTGCCAACTTCGCCACAACTATTTCAGGAAGAACTTCTTCGAAATGTTGAAACGGCGTCTCAATGAACTCTCCTTCAACCTCCACATACTGGAAAGAATTTAAATGGATAATCATGTACTCTTCTTCGCCGTGGACAGTAATGATCTTTCCCTTTACAGGATACTTCAGCATCTGATGCAAGGAGGAGGTGACTGCTCCAGCATGGTGTATCCAAGGTCTACCCAGCAGGCAGGAATATGATGGACGGATGTCCATTACATAGAATGTGGATTTAAACACCTCAGTACCTATCTTGACAGGAATTTCAACTTCTCCATGGACCATTCTTTTCGACCCATCGAAAGCTCTGACGACAATATCACTAGGCTTCAACTCCAAACCTTCGCAATCTAGCCGGTCCAAGGCCTTCTTAGGCAAAACATTCAGCGACGACCCGGTATCAACCAAAACATGTGCAAGGGTGGTTCCGCGGCATTCGATTGAAATATGCAAAGCATCATTGTGATTTCGGCCTTTAGGGGTTAGGTCGGCATCAGAAAAGCCTAATCCATTGTCCGCAGTCAGGCTAGCCACGCAATGTTGAAATTGATCTGTAGAGGTTTCCTGGGGCACATGAGCTGCCTTTAGAAACTTAATCAAAGCTTGAGCGTGCGCTTCTGAGCAAACCAACAGTGCCAGCATGGAGATCTTGGAGGGGGTTTGCCCCAATTGTTCCACCACATCATAGTCACTTCTCTTGATTATCCTTAAAATCTCGTCCATTTCTTTCTTGGAGGCTTCCGGGATCACCAAGGGCTGAACCCTCGTCCTGACGGGCTCATCTTGTATTCCCTTTCCTCTGTCAACAACGGTAGGGGAGACAACACTAGGAACAACAAATTCTTCAATCAAAGGAGTTCTAGCGGAGAGTTTTACTGGTGCAGGGATGACTTCTTTAGCTGATGAGGGTCCAAAGACTGCTCTTGGAGGAGCAATCTCTGGAGAAAATATTCTCCCGCTCCTGGTGATTTTGCTGGTGCCCGCAATGTTACTAATGCTGGCTTCTTCATCACCTGAATTTTCTTCAATTATTTCAACTTGCTTGATACCATGGTAATAGATGTCACCACCATAGTTCCAAGGTATCGACTTCTCAGAAACATGGGGAATAGGCCCCGGCATTGTTATCTTCAAAGGTATAGACTTTGCAGCTGGTGTAATCTTAACAGGCTTTTTGACGGCCTTGGAAAGATTGGCGTGAATGGTTATGATTGAGACATTTTCAACATGAACTGGAACAGCAGGAACTTTTTCGAACAAAATTTGTCGGCTATCCATGAGGCCTTGGATGCCTTTCTTTAACAGCGGACAATCAAACGGCAGAGAGTGGCAACAATAGCAGTCTTCTTTACATCCCGGGAAGATCCCGGCCCTTAACAAATTCAACTTAATGGTTAGCAGCGGAGTAGTCAGATCACTAACGTCAGCAACATACAGATCCTCTTCAATGGCATTGACATTCCGACCGTGCTTCGGCATAGGTGCAGATATCACATTGGGTTTTTCTGGAGCGTCAAACTCTACCTCCTTAGCCTCTATCAGGTCCTGGATCTTATGCTTGAGTGGCCAACAATCATTGGTGTCGTGTCCAACACTGTCTGAATGATAGGCGCACTTGGCATTGGCATGATAATGCGGGGAGGACGTATTTACATTCTTTGGCGCCTCCTTGATGGTGGCAAGATTCAACTTCAACAGATGGGGAAGCACTTGTGCTGGAGTCATATTAATACGAGTGAACTGCCGTTGTGGCCGTTCCACTCGTTGTTGATTTGGTCTGGATTGGTTGTAGCGAGGCTGCTCACTTGGGGTGTTTTGAATCATTACGGCCCCCACAGTTGGCCGACGCTCCATCTTCCCTGCTCTTCTTTGAGAATATACCATAGATGTCTCCTTCTTAAAAGGCTTCTTCTCAACACTTGCAGCAACACCCTTCTGAATCTTTCCTGACTTGATGCCAGCTTCTATTCTTTCGCCCGTTAAGATCAAATCGGTAAACCCCGCGAAAGAGTTACCAATTAGATGATTGAAAAATGGCCCAGATAGGGTCCCAAGAAACATGTCAACGAGCTCACGATCGGTTAAAGGAGGCTGCACCCTGCCAGCCAAATCCCTCCATTTTTATGCATATTCTTTGAATCCTTCACTTGTTCCTAGTGACATACCCTGAAGTTGGGTACGAGTAGGAGCAAGATCAGAATTATACTTGTATTGTTTATAGAAAGCGGTGGCCAAATCTTCCCAATTTCTGACACTGGTTCCTTCTAACTGATAAAACCATTCCAACTGAGCTCCCGACAGGCTGTCTTGAAAGAAATGAATCCAGAGATTTTTATCTGCTGTATAGGGTTGAATCTTTCTCACATAGGACCTGAGATGCATTTTGGGGCAGGACAGCCCGTCATACCTTACAAACACTGGCACCTTGAATTTTGGGGGAATCACAATTCCGGCAACCAAGCCCATGTCTTCAAAATCCAAACCCGGTACCCTTTGCAATTCCATGGCAGCCAATCTGTCTTCTAAACCCTTATATTTGTCATCAGCTGGAGGATACTGCTGGTCAGAATAATCTTCATCCTCTTCAACCTCTTCCTCCTCTGCATCAGATTCGGAAGGCACTGCAGCTCGATCTCTTTTACTAGTCCCTTCATCAGAAGTAGGAGGAAATTCAAGCACCCTCCGAGCTTCTCTGTCAAATCTTCTCCCCAAAGTAGCCACTCCGACTCTCTTTTTCTTCTTCACTAGGTCCTTACTCTCCAGATGAGCCTTGATATCCTCTTGACTCTTGACCAAGGTCATCAAGAGTTGCTGGAACTGTGCATTCTGGGCTTGTAGGTCTTTGACTGTTTGCTCGAGATCCATCCTACTGAAATAAACAGCAGATAGATAAGGAAACCTGGAGTGAGACCTGCTTATGCACATGATGAATGGTATGCTGATGTATGCAATGCATTCAAGGATTTAGGATATTCAAAGTTGTTTCAGACAAAGAAGAACGCACGTCATATTAATAAGAAGAAATTTGTTAGTACATAAATGCCCCATGGGCCAAATGTTACAAAATAAACTTCTCAAGGCAGAAAGACATTGCGCAACCTCTTCGGTGCGATGTAGGTGTTGAGGGCCTCTTGCTCGTGGAGTCGGCGGGTAAGCTCTAGAACCTTCTTTTCACTGGCGTAGTAGCTAGCTTCGAAAGTGTTCCGTTCCACCTTGAGCTGAATCCAACTTTTCTGCTTTTCCTCCCACGATGTAGGCATGTCTGGATGCAAGATGGTGTAGGGAACCTCTCCTTCATTGACGGGCTCTTTAATCACTGGCAGTACGTGAGGATAAGGCATCATTAGACTTTGGGCTCGGGCTCGTACCCACTTGAGATAGGGCTCAAGAGGGATGGAGTTCTTGTGTCCCAGAGTCTTGATATCAACCTTGTTGAGTTTTCCCCAAGCTCTGATGAATCTTTGGCGAAGTCCTTGCGCATCGTTGTCGAAGTCGAAAACTAGGCTAGGAATCAGCATGTCATGAGGGCCATCCCTCCGTGCATATCCAAATTGCCTCAAAGCTAGGCAAGGGTTGTAGGTGATACCTCCTCTAATTCCAAGTAAAGGAACATTAGGAAATTCTCCGCAACGATCGACGATGATGACATTTTCTCTGGACCGAGAACACCAATGCACATCAGAATGAGTGAGAGTCATCAATCGTTGGGACCACCTTGTACCTTGGTCATTCTTCAAGACATATTATGGAAGGTGCGAAATAAACCACCTTGCGAGGATAGGAGTACAGCACATGAGAACACCCCTCTTTCTCATTGTTCGTGTGTAAAATGAGTGAAGGATGTCCCCAAGCAATGTTGGTATTGGATTTCTGGACAAGAAGATTTTGACGGCGTTGACATCTACCAATTGGTTAGGATTCGGGAACAAGACCAACCCATAGATAAGGAGTGCCACAATCTCTTCAAATTCTTGTAGGTCCAATGAGTTCCAACATTCTTGTGCCTTCTCAAATAAGAATTTTGCTAATAATCCTTTGACGCCGCTTCTGGTTTCCCAATGCCCCTTGATTTCAGATGGTTGTAGATGTAGTGCTCGAGCAACATCTTCAGGCTTTGGTTCCTTCTCCGTACCGTTGAAGGGTAGTTGATTAAGGATAGGGATTCTTAGGAGTTGAGAAAACTCCTCCAAAGTGGGAACCAACTGATAATCAGGGAAAGTGAAGCAGTGGTGAAGAGGGTCAAAGAACTGGAATAGCACTTTCATCATGTCTTCTTCAATGTTGGTGTTGACTAGGCTGAGCAGTCTACCATGTCTTTCACTGAAGGATGTATTTTCCGGAATTCTTGAAGTGATCTCCTTGAGTTGAGGAGAGATTCTCACAAGGTTGACTTGAATGGTGTTTCTGCGAGGAATTTCCATGTCCTACAAAACAAGAACAAAGCTGAAGATCCAAAACCCTTGAAATGGTTAGTGAATGCATATGATGTTTTATGATGTTTATGATGTATGCACAAAACATATGTACAAGCAAATCACACCAAACCCTAATTTCAGGCTTGCATGAGGTTTCATAGGTAAGTACCCTCTTGAGTGTAGTTGGCTTAAAAACCTGTCCTATAAATAGTAACCGGGTTCTAAGGAGCTCAATATCATTGGATTGTTTTCATTGTTCATTGTTTTGGTTTAGCCACTTAACTAGCGACCAAAATATTCCAAGAAAACAACCCTCAATGAGTGTAGTATCGAGTATCTACCAACTTCGGACTGCACCAAAGCCGGTCATCTCACTACCCCTAATAAAAGGCCAAGATGGTCAAGTAAGGTTCTAGGTCATTAGTGCTTAGTGACATCACTCAGCGGCCCCGTACTCTCCTTGATTGAACTCAAGGGTTACCGGTACTTACAAATATGTCGCACTAATATAGCTATTGCTTAGACCGTGTCGGTATACCCCGCACAGTTTCCACAACGTATTGCTATCTATGAATGTTTCCCAAAATCCGGGTGGAGGACTGTAAACCCAAACAATAGAGCCAAAGTATAAAGCAAGCAAATCAAATAATTAGTCATGCAAGAGGGTGATCTAAGCCCTAAGGTTACTCCACTTTAAAATTGTCCCCAGCAGAGTCGCCAGTTCTGTGATACGGTGGGAGAACTGACTATGGTTTTGCGTTTGTTTTCGCAAATGTTTCGGTTGAGCAAGAGTCGCCACCGAATTTTTATTTTATCCTAAGGAAAGGTTTAAAAAGCACAGCAAAAACCTTTGAGATTTTTCTTGGGTTCGGGGAGTAGATTATAGAAGGGGAATGTATTAGCACCCCTTCTATCCATGGTTATCCATGGGCTCTTAGATACTTGCCTTAGTTTTCAATTGTTTGAAATGGTGCTTTGTGTGTGGCTTTGAAAAGGTTTTGAAAAAGATGCCTAGCATAGGCTACCCTTGTAACAATTCTTTACTCGAATGTTTTACAAAGGTGTTTGTCTTTTTGAAAAGATGTTTCAAGGGTTTGAAAAGTTGATTTTTGAAAGTGTTTGTGAAGTGGGTTTTTGAAATAAGGCAAGTGTTTTTCTTGGAAAGTTGACAAGTACTTAAGAGTTCATCTACCCTAAAATTTTCTCAAAGATTTTTGTCATGTTTTAAGCCTTTTGACAATTTTGTTCCACCATTGCATTTGGTGGACAATTTTGTCTTAGGAGATGAAAGGGACGGGCGCGGGTCATCGTTTAGACCATAGTTGCAATAGTGTTAAATGTCTTTGGGCAATTTTCTTTTAAAAGGGACTTGATCATTTTATTTAGGCAATCATTTTGAGGGACTATGATCATTTGTTTGTTTGTTTTACCCAAAGAAATTCAACATGCAATATGGCCCATTTTTGAAAGGCAACAAAGTGGAATACCCTAGGGGGTGCAAGTGTGAGATGTGTTGTTTACTTTCATGCTCATTTATCTTGTATTAGGTCCAACTATTTTTGTTCATTTTTATTCGCATACAAAACCCTAATTCTAGCATAGTATGTTTAGAAAGTATTAAAAGTGCGAAATTTAAATTCCTACGCTATTACATCACAATAATATGGGGAGGGGGGTACAAATGTTTCAAATGGGGTTTATTTGGGCAAGAATTTAAATCTAAGCTATTACATAATTTTTAGGAATATTTACAAGATAAATAATTGCATAATTAAATGGAAATTGAAATAAATATGCAAAATATAAAAGGAATTTTTATGTATATGTAAAAGAGGGTATTATTTATGTAAAAATAAAGAAAATAAGAGGGTATTATTTTAAGGTATTTTCAAATTTAGGGTAAAAACCCTAATTTTAATCAAAATGTATATTAATTAATTAATTCATACAATATTCATTATTTACATACAAAAATAAAATAAAGTATGATATATTTGTAAAAAAGGCATTTTTAGTATTAAACATTAAAAAATAAAATATGTACTTTTTTTTTGTGTTTTTACTCTAAATGCATTAATATATATATATATATATATATATATATATATATATATATATATATATATATATATATATATATATATATATATATATATATATATATATGTATATTTATATTATTTTAAATATGTACTATATATATAAATAATAATAATAATTAATTTTTTAGAAAATAGTATTTTTTATATAAAATATTTTCAGAGGGTAATATAAAATAAAAATAAAAATAGAAGTGTTTTTACATATTTTTCTATTTATCCTAAATAATAATATGTATTTATTTATATATAAACAAAAGAAAATCAAATAAAAATCAAATAAAATCAAAAAATGATGAGAAAAATATTTTCAAAATTTTAATATGCTGAGAAAAAATAAATGAGTCAAATGAGAAAAGAAAAAGTCAAAAATCATGAAAAATGAAGCAAATGGGCTTGGGGGTAAGAAAATGGAAATAGGGTGTAAAAAGAAGAGACCACACAGGCCCAGCCCATGTGGCTTCATCTTCAACCTTTGTTCAACAACATTCAAAAACGCGCGCCCTGTACTCCAGCTGCTAACTCCTGATTCCTGGCTTTTTAACAAAAACTCATAACATAAAAAATGCTCAGCATGAAGAGACGATTCTAACCATGTATAGAACTTGACCTAACTCTCTAAGATGAAGGAGAATTTCTCCTCCCCCAAATCCTAACCTAGTTTTTCTGTCATTTTCAAACTCCAAATTCTCTCTACTCAGGCAAAAGAAATGAAAAGTAAAGATATGGACATGTTCAGTGGCATGAGTATGACATTATTTCTTCACAAACTTAAGACTAATGATGCATAATAAGAGAGATACGAATTCAAAATTTTACCTATTCAGCTGAACTTCTATCTGGAGATGTAGGAACCTTCAGTGCAAGGTGATGATTGGAAAAGCTTCCTTGAGGTCCAGGGATGCTGTTTCAATGCTTACTTTGCCTTGAGAACTTCTGAATCAAGCTAGAGAACTTCAACTGCAAAACAGAAAAAACAAAAATGGTGAAGTGGCTTAGAGGTGTTACAGGTTGTGTCTTAGCTTCTGGATAGTTTGCATAGGTTGTAAGGAAGGTAGAGGAACAGGTTTTGGCAAGAATGCTCGAGAGAAATGGGAGTTGGCACTCAAACTGCAGAGGCAACTCTGTTTTTGCAGTTTGAGGATGATTCTGAGATGGAGGGTGTTTTAGAGGTGCAAGGGTCGTGTATTAGCTTGGTTATGTTGTCTTGAGTGTGTTTGATAAGTTTGTTCTTGTGTTCTAATGCTGAGATGAGAGTTGTTGTGAGTTATGGAACTTTTCTTCACACTTAAGCAACAAAATGCAACTTGAGTTTCTAGGCATGTAGAGAGACCCTAATGTGCTGCATAATCCCTCCTTGATCAGTGTGTTATGTTCATAATCTTGTGCCATTCAGATTTGCAATGTACTTGTTGGATTTCAAAATTGACATAAAGCTACCTTTTACCAAAATGGTTAATTTGCTTTATCTAGTTTGGGATTAAACCTTTATACAATGTTCAAACTCATAGAACAACACCTTAACACAATGAATATGCATTAAATTATGGAGTGTAACTTGGTTTAAGGACCTGTAATCTAACCTAAAGCATGCTGAGTTCAAATTGCAAAGTTATGGGCATGGAACTTGGTCATGAACAAAGTGTTTTTTTGCTATATTGTGAAATTCGATTCTCTCTAACCATGAGGTTGTTTGAGAAGTTCTTGGACATTTTGGAAAGCTTGGAATGTGTACTACAATCCATATTTGAAATGCAAATTGAAATTCCAAGTGGAAGTGTATGGAAAATGGCCTTGAAGTGGGGTAGAAAACCTTGTCAAAATAGGTTAAAATTTCACTAAGTTAAAAATGGTTTAGTGCCCTTATTCAAAAAATTGTAGCATGAGATACAAGCTTCAAATGAGAAAACTTTGTGAATCAAAGTTGTAGATTATGCAACAAGCTACAACTTTCATGTTTGGACTTTTGTTTGAATCCAAATGGATCTTGGTGAAAAAGTGGGGAAAAGTTGGGAAAAAATTAGGGTTTTTCATAACTTAGAAAAATTCTAAGTTATGAAAAATTCAAATTTCTAACCCTAATTTGCATTTTGTGATTTCTTGGTGAACAAGTTTCATGATTTGGCATGTTTTGATGAAAAATGAATCTTGACTCTTGATTTTGACCAAAAAGTCAAAGTTTGACTTTTCAGTATACAGTCAAAACTGATCAATTGACTGGGAAATTCAACTGTCAATCTTGTGTACTTGGGATCTTTTGAGCTTGTTGATCATGTCAAGATAATTCCATGGGGTCCTTGAGTCCATGTGTGAGCTTGGTTTGCCATTGGCTAGGTCAAACAGTCAAAAATTGCCTTTGTACAGTCAAAACCCTAAAAATGACCATTTTGCCCTTTTGGTGATCTGATCAAATTTCTTGTGAAATTGTGATCCAAACTTGATCAAATGGTTCATGTGAGTCCAATATGTTGATGTGGGTTAATTTTCATGAGGTTTGACTGTCAATTGGCCACAGTTGACTTTTTCCCCAATACAGTTGATTTTTAGGTCAACTGTCCAATTGACTGGGCAAAACTTGGAATCAGGACTTGAAACTTGATATGGGTAAACTTGGGAGTCCAATATGAGGCATGAAAGTCATCTTAGGCATTTTAGGTCAAAATCTCTCTGTGCAAACACAAACCCTAATTTTGAGTCCACAGTGCAAGGATAGGTCTTGAGCAGATGAAACCCTAACTGGATCTTGAGCTTCAAAGGCTTTGTGATGAGAAATCAATGAGAAGTGGGAGGGCAAATTTTGGGGTACAACAGTTGCCCCTGTTCAATCTTCTTGAATCCGAAGAGTTAGATTGGCAAGCTTGCCTTTCGTGACTCGAGGGTAAAAGGAGATTGGACACTAGAGTGCCCGGAAATTTGCACTTGTCGAAGCAATGGATGCGGGAATGGGCTTAGAGATGCCATTTGGAGATGGGCTTAATGATGCCATCTGGGAGAGTGACAGAAATCTTGTCGGGGATGGGCTTAGAGATGCCATCTGGAAGGGAATATCAGGAAAGTGTCCAAGCTTCGGACCATTTCTGAACTGGGGGGTCTGAACAAGCAATAGATTAACATCCGTTGTTGGGAGGAATCTGTAAACTGTTTTCAGTGGTTTGGAGAAGAAACTGAACAAGCGATAGGTTAACATACGTTTACTTGGAGAACCCGTGAACTGTTTTCAGAAATCTTGAAGTTGAATAAGCAATAGAGCAGCATCCGTTGTTGGGAAGCGTCTGTAAACTGTTTTCAAAAGTTGCATCTGAACAAGTCGATAGATTAACATCCGTTGTTGGGAAGAATCCATAAACTGTTTTCGGAAGTCTTGAAGAAGAATCTGAACAAGTGACAGGTTAACATCCGTTTACTTGGAGAACCCGTGAACTGTTTTCAGAAATCTTGAAGTTGAATAAGCAATGGAGCAGCATCCGTTGTTGGGAAGCGTCCGTAAACTGTTTTCAAAAAGTTGTATCTGAACAAGTTGGTAGATTAACATCCGTTGTTGGGAAGAATCCATAAACTGTTTTCGGAAGTCTTGAAGAAGAATCGGAACAAGTGACAGGTTAACATCCGTTACTTGGAGAACCCGTGAACTGTTTTCAGAAATCTTGAAGTTGAATAATTTTAGTCTGTCGACTGATCTTTCCTGAAAAGGTAAAGAGTTAGTTTCATGCAATGTTATGATGCATGATGCGATATACGTGACATCAATGTTTATGACATGAATGTGATGAATGCGCATGTAAGCTGACGAGCTATCTTGCTGAGGATAAATGAATTCGAGGTGGCCGATAATAAAAGCATCTTGACTGCTGCTGGAGAAAATAAATCCTTGGCTACTACTGGGGAAGAGAATTCCTGATGGCCTCTACTGGGGAGTATAAAACTAGTAGACTCATGCTGAGGAGGTAAGACTGAGAACCTTTAATTTGATGGGAAGTAACTCTGGCGATCTCACTGGGGAACTCAAGATTTCTCTTTCTAAGACTCTGTGGAGAGAAGGCTCATTAGTCTGGCTCTGCTGGGGGTTGATAATTCGAAATTTTAACTCGGCTGGGGATAACAAAGATAAGCTTCTCCGGGGATCATATTGATAAGTTAGGCTGGGGAATTTTGATGAACTCCGCCGGGGATAGGAAGAATTCTGGCGAGTGCGATCTTCTGTGGCTGTTAGCTGAGGATAACCCAGTTATAAGCCTTTGTGAGGAATAACTTTGAATAAAAAACGGGGGAGACGTTCGTGCTCTGCGGGGGAGTACCTTCCAGAATCTTACTGGGGATGAGCTTCAAGACTTGCTAAGGATATGGATTCCAAATCTCCTGGGGGTTTCCTTTAAAAGGGTATCAAGGTATTCACCTATACCTTCATCCTATCAGTAATCCTTTTTAGGTTCATTTAGGAAGTGATTACGTTTCAAATGCATATGCCTATTTAACAAAACATTGGACGTTTCTCAAAATAAAACAAATAGTGCAAAAAAGAAAAAGGGAAATGACACAAATTTTTGGGAAGAGTATTTGTATTGATTTTCTTTGAGTATATTTGTACAAAGGAGACAATCATCCTAGTAAGAGGATTTTGCCGTAAATATTGAAAGATTTTATACAAAATAAAGGATGGCTATGTGAAATAATTCCATGGGATTCCATTCTGCTACAGCTTTCACAACTCTGAATATCTGCCCGTTCAGTGCTTCGTTTTGATGATGACTGGATTGATCAGAAGTCTGGAACTGGTTGATGAAGAGATTGTCTTTGAAGTGATCCGACGAGACATAGTCATACGCTTTAATTCCCTAACTTTTGCCTGAATCGCCCTTTCGGGTTTTCGATCCACCGGGAAACCCCTTTTTGCCCAAGCCGCCCTTTCGGGTTTTCGACTTGCCGGGTGTACAGATTTTTTTTTGTTTTTATCCCTAATTTTTGCCTGAACCGCCCTTTCGGGTTTTCGGTTCACCGGGATGCCCATTTTTGCCCAAGCCGCCCTTTCGGGTTTTCGACTTGTCAGGTTATTTTATGCGTAGTATCTTTTGACTATGTCTGCGTTCGCAGGGTGCGGCAAATCCTCACCGTCCATGGTGGTCAGAATCATTGCACCACCAGAAAATATGCTCTTGATCACAAATGGTCCTTCATATGTAGGAGTCCATTTGCCCCTGGGATCACTTTGCGGCAAGATAATCCGCTTGATTACGAGATCCCCGACTCGATACACTTGACGTCTGACTTTCTTATTGAAGGCCTTGATCATCCGCTTTTGATACGTCTGACCATGGCATATAGCAGCAAGTCGTTTCTCGTCGATTAAATTGAGTTGATCAAGTCGGGTCTGCATCCAATCATCTTCATTCAAACCTGCATCCTTCATAATCCTCAGAGAAGGGATCTGGACTTCCATAGGCAAAATAGCTTCCATGCCATAAACCAAAGAAAATGGGGTTGCCCCAGTTGAAGTACGCGTCGTCGTACGGTATCCATGCAGAGCAAACGGTAACATCACATGCCAGTCTTTGTAAGTGACTGTCATTTTCTGAATGATCTTCTTAATGTTTTTGTTCGCAGCTTCAACAGCACCGTTCATCTTCGGCCGATAGGGAGATGAATTGTGATGATAAATCTTGAACTGTTCGCATAATGCAGTGATCATTGTGTTATTCAGATTTGTACCGTTGTCCGTGATGATTCTGTCTGGAACACCATACCGACATATGAGATTTTGCTTGATAAAGCGGGCAACCACATTTTTAGTAACAGAGGCGAAGGAAGCTGCTTCGACCCATTTAGTGAAGTAGTCAATGGCAACCAGGATGAAGCGATGTCCGTTGGAAGTCGTGGGCTTGATCTCTCCAATCATATCAATGCCCCACATTGCAAAGGGCCATGGAGCAGTCAGGACGTTGAGGGGAACCGGAGGGATATGAACTTTGTCAGCATAGACTTGACACTTGTGACAAGTACGGGAATGTTGATGGCAGTCAGCCTCCATGGTAGACCAATAATAGCCTGCCCTTAGGATCTTCTTAGTCATTGTATGCCCGCTCAAGTGAGTGCCAAATGTGCCGCTGTGTATATCAGTCATGATCAACTCTGCTTCTACTTTATCCACACATCGGAGTAGTACACAATCATGGCTTCGTTTGTAAAGGATGCCGTTGCTCAGGAAGAACTTAGCAGCGAATTTCCTTAAGAACTTCTTGTCATTCACGGAAGCTCCTTCAGGGTAATCCCTAGTCTCGAGATACCTTTTGCTTTCATGGAACCAAGGTTGTTCCACTACTTCTTCGGTATTAATCTCGTGGCAATGTGTCGGCTCATCCATTCGCTTGATGGTGATTTGGGGAGCCTCGTTATCCCAGTTGAGTTTAAACATGGAGGACATTGTGGCCAGAGCACCAGCTAGTTGATTCTCTTCTCGCGGGAAATGCTCGAAGGTAATTTGCTCGAAATGAGGCAACAATGTCAGGACATGTTCTTTGTATGGGATAAGATTAGGATGCTTGGTATCCCAGTCTCCTTTGATTTGGCTGATGACCAAAGCCGAGTCCCCGAATACGATCAAAGATTTGATCCCCAAGTCTATAGCAGCTTCGAGACCAAAGATGCAAGCTTCATACTCAGCCATGTTGTTTGTGCAGCTGAAACAAAGTCGGGCCGTGAAAGGAGTGTGACAACCTTCCGGAGAAATGAGTACTGCGCCAATACCATTTCCAAGTGCATTTGAAGCACCATCAAAGTACAGGGTCCATCGGGATCCCTTCTCGGGTCCGTCATACGGTCCGTCACTTTCAGCGTTGTCCAAATTCATGATGTCCTCGTCTGGGAAGTAAAACCTCATGGGTTGATAGTCTTCAATAGCCTGATGAGCCAGATGGTCAGCTAGTACACTCCCTTTTATAGCTTTTTGGGTGGTGTACTGGATGTCATACTCAGTTAAGATCATTTGCCATCTAGCTATCCTTCCAGATAAGGCGGGCTTCTCGAAGATATACTTGATAGGGTCCATCTTGGAAATTAACAAGGTAGTATGGGTCAACATATACTGTCTTAGTCGGCGAGCAGCCCATACCAAAGCGCAACAAGTTTTCTCGAGCAGTGAGTAGCGAGTCTCACAGTCAGTAAACTTTTTGCTAAGGTAATAAATAGCGTGCTCTTTTCGACCAGACTCGTCATGCTGGCCCAAAACACACCCCATTGAGTTATCCAAGACGGTTAAGTACATGATCAATGGCTTTCCTTCGACAGGTGGCATCAGAATAGGAGGTTCTAACAAATACTCCTTGATTCTATCAAAAGCAGCTTGACAATCATCGTTCCATTCAACTACCTGATCTTTCTTCAAGAGTTTGAAAATTGGCTCACAGGTAGAAGTCAGATGTGAGATGAATCTGGAAATATAGTTTAAGCGCCCCAAGAATCCTCTGACCTCCTTTTCAGTGCGGGGAGCAGGCATCTCTTGTATTGCTTTTACTTTTGCCGGATCGACTTCAATGCCTTTGTTGCTTACAATAAATCCCAGGAGCTTACCAGACCTAACTCCAAAAGTGCATTTACTTGGATTCAGCCTGAGCTTGTACTCTTTTAATCTGGCAAACAGCTTTTCCAGATGTTCAAGGTGCTCTTCCTCTGTTTGTGACCGAGCTATCATATCGTCTACGTAGACTTCAATCTCATGATGTATCATGTCATGAAATAAAGCTACCATGGCGCGTTCATAAGTTGCCCCTGCGTTCTTCAGCCCGAACGACATCACTTTATAATAGAAAGTGCCCCATTGTGTGACAAAAGTCGTTTTCTCCATATCCTCGGGGGCCATTTTGATTTGATTGTAGCCCGAGAATCCGTCCATGAAGGAGAACACCTTATGCTGAGCTGTATTGTCGATCAAGATATCAATATGAGGTAGCGGGAAATCATCTTTAGGGCTGGCCCTATTCAAATCCCGGTAGTCCACACACATTCTGACTTTGCCATCTTTCTTCGGTACCGGTACGATGTTAGCGACCCATTGAGGATAGGACGTAACAGCCAGGAAGCCAGCATCGAATTGCTTCATTACTTCTGCTTTGATCTTTTCGGACATGTCAGGCCTCATTCGGCGAACTTTTTGCTTGATTGGTGGACAGTCTTCTCTTGTGGGGAGACGGTGAACCACGATGTCGGTGTCTAGACCCGACATGTCTTCATAGGACCAAGCGAAGATTTCAACATACTCATTCAGCAACTGTACCAAGCGCTCCTTGACTTTTGGTTCCAGGTTGGCACCCACTTGCACCTCCTTCCGATCCTCCTCGGTTCCCAAGTTAACAGTTTCCAATGGCTCTTCATGCGGTAAGATGGCCCTTTCCTCTTGTTGCAGGAGTCTGGCTAGTTCCCCGGGTACTTCACAACCTTCGTCATCTTCATACTCGGCTAGATTGACCAGGTCTTCAGAGTTATTGAAAGATACAGCAGAATAGTCACCCATGGAATCTGGAGTGGATGGGTACCTGCATTGGTGAGTGTGGGTGTGTGTAAGGGATAGCCATCCTTAAACAAAAAATGCAAAGGGAAAGAGAATGAACATAAGCAGTTTATCAAATGAAAAACGTCCAATGAATCATTAAACATGGCATATGAATATGAAAAATAGTCAAAACCCTTACAAGTGGACCTACATGCCCCGGGCAAGGCAGGAGGTGAAAAGATAGTGTACGGATTGTTTGAAAGTAAAATATTACAGACCAAATAAGAAATGTTTAACAGATAAATTACTGATGAATAAAAGTGATGGGGACAAAGTCTTTAGCCTCCCAATTGCTCAATCCTCCTTTGACCGTTGGATAAATCCACTCTTCAATGTTGCTTTCCTTGTCTTCATCTTCCAGGGCGTTGATTCTGTAAGGAGAAATTTTGACTGGCGCTCTTTCAATCTTTGACTGGCGCATAGCTTTCTGGCCAGCCTTGAAAGATCTTGCGAGCAGGTTATTATAGGTTGACAATGGAAGTTGATTGCTACCATTATACAAAGACATGTCACAAATGTCAAATCTATGCCAATAAAATGCATGTGCCACCGACTCCTTTGAATTTCCTAAGTTCTCCTTGGCCACTTTCAATGTAGGGAATTGATATGATAGGAATGATCAAATCGAAAGCCTCTAAAGGATAATGGTTCATACTAGTTTCCATCGATTACTTCACCAAATGGGTGGAAGTTGTGTCTTACACAAATGTGACAAGACAAGTGGTTACTCAGTTTATCAAGCAAAATCTTATATGCATATATGGGGTTCCTAGCAGAATCATTATAGATAACTGGTCCAATTTGAACAACAAAATAATGAGGGAGTTATGCGATGAACGGGGCTGTTGAGGCTGCTAATAAGAATATCAAGAAAATAATTCAGAAAATGGTGAAAACCTACAAAGATTGGCACAAAATGCTCCCCTTTTCTCTACATGGCTACTTCACTTATGTGCGTACGTCAACAGGGGCAACTCCTTTCTCTCTAGTATACGGCATGGAGGTAGTACTCCCTGTTGAAGTAGGGATTCCATCACTACAAGTTCTAATGGAAAAAAAACTTGAAGAGTCATAATGGGTTCAGACGTGACTTGATCAACTTAACCTTATTGAAGAAAAACGCTTAACAGCTCTGTGCCACGGCCAATTATACCAAAATCGAATGAAGAAATCATTTGACAAGAAGGTTCATCCTCGAGTGTTCAAAGAAGGAGATTTGGCGCTCAAGAAGATTATACTACCTCCTATTGTACCCCAAAATTTTCCCTCCTCTTTCTCCACAAGAAATCGCAGTTTCGGGCTTTTCCTGATTTTTCAGACTGGCTCAAGAATCGGTCAAACAGACTTTTCTCATCAGTCAGACAAAATTTAGGGTTTTCATTAATTTTAAGACAGTTCAAACAGATTGCTTAGGATTGGTTGAATTGGCTCAAAGTTTGATCAGGCAGGCGTTTCTCCAGTGCTAAGTCAAAAATCAGGGTTTTGTGCGCATATTTCTCAAGAAGAGTTAGTTCTATCAATGCTTTTCAAATTACTCTGAAATAAGAACTGAGGCTGCTGGTTGTTAATTTGCAGTTGTTTGGATTTAATCAGTGAAAGGAGGCATGTGAATGTTTTGTTTGATTAACTGTCGTCTGGTTTGATTAACTGTGCATTGCTTTGGATAATTGGAGCGCCGGGTTTGTTATTGATTGATGATAAGACCATAGTGTTTATCAATTGATTATTTATTTTAAGTTAGAATAATTGGAATTTATTTCCATTTTATTATAATTTAAGAATTATAAACAATTAGATAAATATCTGAAGAAGAATTAAAAAATGAAAGTCAATAAAAGGACTTTTTTATTTATCTTTAAATTATTTGTATAATTGTTATTGTTTACAAAGTATTTACAATAATAATGTTACAGTAATTTAAATTGAAATAAAACTATGTTCTAAAATTTCTAAGTCTTCATCTTCTATCCAATGCTCCCTTGTTGCTCAATTATTTTTCATCTGCAAAACAAAGAACAAGAAAAGTCAGAGCAGATAAAATAATTAAAGATAGACAGTTAAAAAGATTCATCATTAAAAACAAATGGCCGGAATCAGTTTTGCCCTCTCTACAAATCACGAGATTTCTCCCAGTTCATAAAGAGGGATGAAATGCTTGTAATGAAACATGAAATGCACAAAGTTATGATTTTGCACAAATTCAAATTTTTAAGCATACTGCATAAATCAAAAGAATTGTCAACCAAGTTTCCAAACAGCATAAAGGCAAACTGAATTGCAATCTCAAACTAAGCCAAAAGCTGTCAAAATTTGTCCAAGGATATCAAAATATCAACAACTCCAAAAGTTGTCAAGAGAAAGTACATAAAGTATGCAAGAAACATGGAAATATGCAGTGGAAAAGGGACAAGTGCAAGCAACATTCAGAATGCATCATCTTCCTAGGCCATTTATTTTTTCAGAAAAGACGAAATTAAAGCAATAAAAATGCTTTCTTTAACCCGGAGAGAGAAAGAGAGAGGAAAGCAGATTACAGTACAGCAGACTAAAGGCTAAAAAGAGCATGCATCAGAGTTATTCAAAAAGAGGCAGAACATATACAGCAGAAGTGAACACAAAGAGTGAAAGCCGCAAGCCTTGCAAACATGTCCAAGGATTGACCAAGAGCGAATATACCACACCTCCTGCCCTTAAAAGACAAAAAGGTCAAGACCCTGAAAAAATATACAAAAAGCCAACAACCTGCAGAATATATGGCAGAAGTCACAAAGCCTAAAAAACTTCCAAGTCCAAAAAACCTGAAGTATTCAAACATACACGCCCAAAGCCCCTTTTCAAAAACCTGCATAAGCCTTTGCCTCAAAAACCAGCATAAGCCTAAACTGGTTCAAGCCTATCAAACACATAACCTGTGTTAAACCTCAAGCTCAACCTTTTCAAAACCTGCATATGCCTTCAAGCCAAAGCTGCTAAAACCTGGTACTGCAAAAAGCCTAACAGAAGCCTTTCATCCAAACAAATATAACAAAACATTCAAACACCTGCAAAAACCAGTAAAGCACCCAAGCCTTACCATTCAAACAACCATAACCTGCAACTCAAAAGTCCTCAACCAAACCATAACCTGCAACTCAAAAGCCCTCAACCAAGAGCCATAGCCACAAACTAAAGCCCAAGCGTTCAAGGCAACGAAAGCCCTCATAATTGCTTCATCACTGGGCTGACAACAACATCATCAAAATATTCAAGATATCAAAAAATATCAAGCATTCAAGGCTACTCATAGGCAAACATACAAGGCATTCAGCATATCAGCAAATCATCATCTCAAGATCCACAAAGGCAATATACGAAGCATACAGAAGCAAATAGGGTCAAGCATACGAGGCAAAGAGGGACATAAGAAGAAGAGGAAAAAGTGATCAAACTAGGTTTTCAGTTTTGTTCATCATCAAACCGGAAGAAGGCAAAGAAAGCATACAGAGTATCAGATCTCCCAGCAAAGCAAGCCAGCTCATCAGCGCTTTCCCCTCACCTCTGGCCGCCACAGCGCCTCCCAATTCCCCCCTCCTCCGTCTCCAAGAGGTAGTATCCTTCCCTCTTTTTCTTTCACGCACCTCAAAATAACCACAACAATACTTAATCAGAATCAACAAACAAAAATCAGAACATGCAAGGACAAAAATCAAAAACCCTAAAAACGTTCAAAATCGTTACCTTTTTTCTCATTTTTCGCGTTGCCCAACCACTGAGGGAGAAGGAGGGATGATGGCGCAGTGGCCCTAGGCGGAGGGTCTCGATTCAGTGGCCCTTACATTGAGGAAAATGAAGAGGAACGAACGAAATGAGGAGAACGGCGCGCCTCTGTAACAAACCCTAAATCCCTTTCTGAAATGAAACACTCAAACCCTTACAATTGTTTGGCAAAACGTTGGGCCTTGCTCCTTTCTAAAAACACCAAAGCCCATTGCAAATCCGGGTGCACCCCCCCCCTCTTTTGTTCCAATCAGCATTGTGTTTATTTGGGCCTTTGAATTTCCTTTAGCCCATTTTCTTTTGATTTACACATAGACTAACACACTAAATTTTTACTAACTCTTTTATCTTCTTTTTTATAACACAATTAGATCTTGTAAAGTAAAATAACCCAATAACTATTCTTTTCATTATTTTTATCAATTACTCTTTTTATTAAAAAAAATACTTGTTTTTTCTTTTATTTCTTTTTTGACTAAACATTTGCTTATATACAAACATGTAAAAAATTAATTTTTCTTGAAAACATTTATTTTTAACTTTTGTATATAAAATACTAATGCATAAGAATATTAATTTTCTCTAAATACTTTTCTTTTCTTAAAATATTTTGCTTTGTACATAATTAATAAAATACATTATTTTCAATACCTAAAAGAATAGAACTTAAAACATTTTCTTTTCTTTTAATTAAATTTTCTTATTTGTATATAATTAACAAAATACAAGATAAGAATACAAAATACATAACAAACACTTAATAAATACATTAAATTCACATTTTTTTCGCACTTATAAATAATTACATACACATACACCTTTACAATACACATTTGATTATCTTTATACATTGATACATTCATATTTGCTTATCTTGTACATTTGATACTTATTACATTCTGCGATCGCAATTCGATTTGGTTGTAAATTATTGGACACTACTCTCCTTAAAGTCTCATCCCCCATTTGTAAATAATTGTACCCCCATCCCCATGATACTCATATGTAATAGTTTAGGACTTTAAATTCCCACAATTTATCGCTTTCGAATTATACCATGGTTAGACCTAGGGTTTGTATGTACATAAAATCGAACGCTAGATAACCTAATACAAGACAAATACATGAAATCAATACATAATCACACTTGCACCCCTAGGGTAATCCCACTCGTTGCCTTCCAAAATGGGCCATGCTTGCACGTTGAGTATCTTTGGCAAAACAATTCAAATGATCATAAGTCCCTCGATGACGCTTTCGAAAGTTGCCTATCAAAATGATCATAGTCCCTTCAAGCAAATCTCCAAAGACACTTGGCATCATTGCATTCATGGTCCACACGATGACCCACGCCTGTCCCGTTAAACATCCTAAACGCAAGATTGTCCACCAAATACAATGGTGGAACAAAATTGTTAAAAAGGGTTAAAACGTGAGAAAAACCTTTGAGTTAACTTAGGGGTAGACAAAACTCTTAGTTACTTGATCAACTTGCAAAAACGCTTGCCTACTTTTCAAACCACACTCCACAAACACTTTCAAAACAAACTCTCAAAAACATTTGAAACATCTTTTCGAAAAGATACACACCTTCGTATATACTCAAACACGAGTCATTACAATGGTTGCCGAAACAAAGGCGTCTATTTCAAAACATTTTCAAAACACACACACACCATTTCAAGCAATCAAAAATCAAGGCAAGTGATCTAAAACCAAGTAACTAAGAGCCCATGGATAACCATGGATGAAAAGGGTGCTAATACCTTCCCTTTTCATAATATACCCCCCGAACCCACGAAACATCTCAAAAGGTTTTTCCTGTGCTTTTTTAACCTTTCCTTTAGGATAAAATAAAAAGTCGGTGGCGACTCTTGCTAAACCGAACAAGTGCGAATAAAAACGCAAAACTCAAGTCAGTTCTCCCACCGTATCACAGAAGTGGCGACTCTGCTGGGGATTAACTTAAAAGTGGGGTTACCTTAGGGTTTTAGATCACCCTCTTGCATGATTAATTGTTTGCTTTGATTACTTTACCTTTGTGGTTCTCTTGTTTGGGCTTGAAATCCTACACCCGGATTTGGGAAACATTCATAGATAGAAATACGTTGTGGAAACTGTGCGGGGTATACCGACACGGTTGAAGCAATATCTATATTAGTGCGACATATTTGTGAGTACCGATAACCCTTGAGTTCAATCAAGGAGAGTACGGGGCCGCTGAGTGATGTCACTAAGCACTAATGACCTAGAACCTTACTTGACCATCTTGGCCTTTTATTAGGGGTAGTGAGATGACCGGCTTTGGTGCAGTCCGAAGTTGGTAGATACTCGATACTACACTCATTGAGGGTTGTCTTCTTGGAATATTTTGGTCGCTAGTTAAGTGGCTAAACCAAAACAATGAACATGGAAGACAATCCGATGATATTGAGCTCCTTAGAACACGGTTACTATTTATAGGACAGGTTTTTAAGCCAACTACACTCAAGAGGGTACTTACCTATGAAACCCCATGCAAGCCAGAAACTAGGGTTTTGTGTGATTTGCTTGTACATGTGTTTTTACATGCATCATAAAACATCATAAAGCACCATATGCATCCGCTAACCATTTCAAGGGTTTGGATCTTCACCTTTGTTCTTGTTTTGTAGGTCATGGAAATTCGTCGCAGGAAAACTATCCAAGTCAACCTTGTGAGAATCCCTCCTCAACTCAAGGAGCTCACATCCAGAATTCCCGAAAGCTCTCCCTTCAGTGAAAGACATGGTAGACTGCTCAGCCTAGTCAACACCAGCATTGAAGAAGACATGATGAAGGTTTTGTTCTAGTTCTTTGACCCCCTTCACCACTGTTTCACTTTCCCCGACTACCAATTGGTGCCCACTTTGGAGGAATTTTCTCAACTCCTGAGAATTCCTATTCTTAATCAACTACCTTTCAACGTACGGAAAAGGAACCAAAGCCTGAAGATGTTGCTCAAGCACTACACTTGCAACCATCCGACATCAAGGGGCATTGGGAAACTAGAAGCGGTGTCAAAGGCTTCTTGGCAAAATTCTTGTTTGAGAAGGCACAAGAGTGTTGGAATTCCTTGGACCTACAAGCCTTTGAAGAAATTGTGGCACTCCTCATTTATGGGTTGGTCTTGTTCCCAAATCCTAACCAACTTATAGATGTCAACGCCGTCAAGATCTTCTTATCCAAGAATCCCATACCAACATTGCTTGGGGACATCCTCCACTCATTTTACACACGAACAATGAGAAAGAGAGGTGTTCTCATGTGCTGTACTCCTCTCCTCGCAAGGTGGTTTATTTCGCACCTTCCACAATCTGTTTTGAAGAATGACCAAAGCCTAAGGTGGTCAAAACGGTTGATGACTCTCACTCACTCTGATGTACATTGGTGCTCTCGGTCCAGAGAAAATGTCATCATCGTCGATCATTGTGGAGAGTTCCCCAATGTTCCATTACTTGGCATTAGGGGAGGCATTACCTACAACCCTTGTCTGGCTTTAAGACAATTTGGATATGCACGGAGGGAGGGCCCTCACGACATGCTGATTTCTGACATAGTTTTTGACTTCGACAACGATGCGCAAGGACTTCGTCAAAGATTCATCAGAGCCTGGAGGATGCCTAACAAGGTAGACATCAAAACACTGGGGCACAAGAATTCCATCCCCCTTGAGCCTTATCTCAAGTGGGTCCGAACCCGAGCCCAGAGTCTAATGATGCCTTACCCTCATGTTCTTCCTGTGATTAAGGAGCCCGTTAAGGAAGGAGAGGTTCCCTACACCATCTTATATCCTGACATGCCAACGACATGGGAGGAGATGCAGAAGAGTTGGATCCAACTCAGGGAAGAAAGGGATGCTTTTGAAGCCAGCTTCTACGCCAGCGAGAAGAAGGTTTTGGAGCTTACCCGCCGACTCCATGAGGAAGAGACCCTTAACACCTACATCGCGCCAAAGAGGATGCGCAATGTCTTTTTACCATGAGAAGTTCTTGTAATGTTTGGCCCATGGGGAATTTATGTACTAACAAAATTTCTTCTTATTAATATGACGTGTGTTCTTTTTGTCTGCAACAATTGTGAATTTATAAATCCTTGAATGCATGCATAAATAAACATATCATTCATCATGTGCTTAAGCAGGTCTCCACACCAGGTCTCCTTATCTTTCTGCTGTTTATTTCAGTAAGATGGATCTCGAACAGACGGTCAAGGATCTACAGTCTCAGAACTCACAGTTTCAACATCTCTTGATGACCTTGGCAAAGGGTCAGGAGGATCTAAAAGCCCTGTTGGGGAACAAATAGCAAGTGAAAAAGAAGAAGAAGAGAGTCGGGGTGGCTACCCTGGGAAGAAGGTTTGAGGGTGAAGCCAGGAGGGTTCTTGAATTTCCCCCTACATCGGAAGAGGGAACCAGTAAAGGAAAAGGGGTCGCGGTACCATCTGAATCTGAAGTTGAAGAGGAAGAGGCGGAAGAAGACGAAGACTACTCAGAACAACAATACCCGCCAGCCGATGACAAGTACAAGAGTTTGGAGGACAAGTTAGAAGCTATGGAGCTGCAGAGAGTTCCAGGCTTAGATTTCGAAGATTTGGGATTAATTGATGGAATTGTGATCCCCCCGAAGTTTAAAGTGCCAGTTTTCGCAAGATATGATGGGCTGTCTTGCCCGAAGATGCATCTAAGGTCATATGTCCGAAGAATCCAACCTCACACATCTGATAGAAACCTTTGGGTACATTTCTTTCAGGATAGCATGTCTGGCACACAGCTGGATTGGTTCTACAATCTTGAGAGATCAGAGGTACATAGTTGGGAGGATCTTGCAACTGCTTTTTATCGCCAATATCAGTATAACTCTGACCTTGCACCAACCCGTACTCAGCTACAGAGTATGGGGATGGCCTCAGGTGAGGGATTCAAGGAATATGCCCAGAAGTGGCGCGATCTGGCCGGAAGAGTGCAGCCACCTCTGCCTGATAGAGAGCTTGTTGATATGTTCCTGGGGACCCTGTCTGGTCCATTCTTTAACCACCTGATCGGTAGCTCTTCCGCAGGGTTTACCGAATTAATTCTGACTGGCGAGCGGGTAGAAGCCGGTATCAAGAATGGGAAGATTCAGAAGGATGCCTCTGCATCTACAACTGTTAAGAAATCATTTCCGGTGAGGAAGGAAACGGCTGTTGTGTATTCTCAGAGAGGAGCAGGAAGAAATGAGCGTCGGCCGACTATGGGGGTCGTGATGATCCAGAATCCATCAAACGATCAGCCTCACAATAACCAGTTCAGACCTAAACAGCAATGGGGAGAACGGCCACCACGACAGTTTACCCGCATCAATATGACACCTGCGCAGGTTCTTCCACATCTGTTGAATTTGAATCTCACCAAGATTAGGGAAGCACCGAAGACTGTGAATACTGCTTCACTGCACTATCATCCCAATGCTAAATGCGCCTACCATTCCGATAGCGTCGGACATGACACAAATGATTGTTGGGCGCTAAAAAATAAAATCCAAGACTTGATAGATGCAAAAGAGGTGGAGTTCGATGCTCCAGAGAAGCCAAACGTGATATCTGCTCCGATGCCGAAGCACGGTCGAAATGTCCATGTTATCGAGGATGATTTGTATGTTTCTGATGTCAGTGACCTGAGGACTCCGCTGTTAACCATCAAGTTAAATCTGCTAAGAGCCGGGATTTTCCCGGGATGCAAAGAATACTGCTACTGTTGTTACTCTCTGCCATTTGACTGCCAATCACTGAAGAAAGGCATCCAAGGCCTGATGGACAGTCAACAAATTCTGTTTGAGAAGGTTCCTGCTATTCCAACCCCTGCTGAAGATGTTTCAATTATCACCATTCACGCCAATCTTTCCAAGGCCGTCAGAAAGCCTGTTAAGATTACATCAGCTACAAAGATTGTTCCCTTGAAAATAACTATGCCTGGGCCTGTCCCCTACAGTTCTGACAAGTCAATACCATGGAATTACGGTGGATAAATCTACTACCATGGTGTTAAACAAGTTGAAGTAACCGAAGAAAGCTCTGATGAAGAAGAGGCCAGCATTGGAAACATTGCTGGTACAAGCAAGATCACCCGAAGCGGGAGAATATTTTCTCCAGAGATTGCTCCCCCAAAGGCAATCTTTGGACCCTCAACTGCTGTCAAAGTTAATCCTGCACCAATAAGACTTTCCGCCGAAACTCCGTTGATTGAAGAAACTGTTATTCCCGTTGTTGTCCCTCCTACTTCTGCTGATAAAGGTAAAGGGACCCAAGATGAGCTCGTCTGGACGAGGGCTCAACCTTTGGTCATCCCGGAGACCTCTAAGAAAGAGATGGAGGAGATCCTGAAGATAATTAAAAAGAGTGATTATGACGTGGTAGAGCAACTGGGGCGAACCCCCTCGAAGATCTCCATGTTAGCATTACTGCTTTGTTCTGAGGAGCACGCCAAAGCATTGATCAAATTCCTGAAGACAGCCCATGTACCCTAGGAAACCTCTGCCGACCAGTTCCAAGACTGTGTAGCCAGTCTTACAGCAGACAACGGTTTAGGTTTCTCTGATGCTGACCTAACCTCAAAAGGAAGAAAACACAACGACGCATTACATGTGTCAGTAGAATGCCAAGGAACTACTCTGGCCCATGTTCTGGTCGACACTGGTTCTTCTCTGAACGTGCTGCCCAAGAAGGCTCTCGACCGTTTAGATTGCGAAGTCTTGGAGTTGAGGCCAAGTAAATATCATTGTAAGGGAATTTGACGGGTCGAAGAGAATGGTACACGGAGAGGTAGACATTCCCATTAAGGTTGGGACAGAAGTGTTCCCCTCAACTTTCTATGTGATGGACATCCGTCCGTCATACTCTTGCTTATTGGGGAGGCCATGGATACATAACGCTGGGGCAGTTACCTCCTCCTTACATCAAATGTTGAAGTACCCTGTCAAAGGAAAGATCATAACCGTGTACGGTGAAGAGGAATATATGATCAGCCACTTGAACTCATTTCGGTATGTAGAGGTGGAAGGAGAATTCATTGAAACACCATTCCAGCACTTCGAGGAAGTCTCTCCTAAAGTGGCAGTAGCAAAAGTGGTAACTGAGGTACCAAAGCAAATGGCCAGGATGGCATCTCTAAAAGACGCGAAAGCTGCATTGAAGGAAGGAAAGAGCTCAACATGGGGTCAGTTGCCTGATATTCCTCACAAAACAGACAAGTTTGGATTAGGTTTCACTGCCGCGGGACAGAAAGCTATGCGCCGCTCAAAGGTTGAAAGAACGCCCATCAAGATCTCTCCTTATGGAATCAACGCTTTGGAGGGTGAGGACGAAGAGGCCAACATTGAAGATTGGATCTACCCAACCATCGAAGGAGGACTACGCAACTGGGAGGCAAAAGACTTTGTCCCCATTACTTTTATTAATCAGTAATTATCTGTCAAACATTTCCTGTTGGTTTGTAATATTTACTCTTGAACAATCCGTACACTACTTTTTTACCTCATGCCTTGCCCGGGGCATGTAGGTCCATTTGTAAGGGTTTTGATTATCTTCATATCCATATGCCATGTTTAATGATTCATTGGACGTTTTTCATTGATAAACTGCTGTGTTCATTTTATTTCCTTTTTGCATTTTGTTTGTTTAAGGATGGTTATCCCTTACACACACCCACACTCACAAATGCAGGTACCCATCCACTCTGGATTCTATGGGTGACTATTCTACTATGTCCTTCAATAACTCTGAAGATCTGGTCAATCAGGCTGAGTATGAAGATGACGAAGATTATGAAGTACCGGGAGAGCTAGCCAGACTTCTACAATAAGAAGAAAGGGCCATCTTGCCTCACGAAGAGTTGTTGGAAACTGTCAACTTAGGAACAGAGGAAGACCGGAAGGAAGTACAAGTGGGTGCCAATTTGGAGCCAAGTGTCAAGGAACGCTTGATACAGCTTTTAAATGAATACGTTGAAATCTTTGCCTGGTCTTATAAAGACATGTCGGGTTTAGACACAGACATCGTGGTTCACCATCTCCCTACAAGAGAAGATTGTCCACCGATCAAACAAAAAGTCCGACGAATGAGGCCCGACATGTCTGAGAAGATCAAAGAAGAAGTAATGAAGCAATTCAACGCTGGCTTCTTGGCTGTTACATCCTATCCATAATGGGTTGCTAACATCGTGCCAGTACCTAAAAAAGACGGCAAAGTCAGAATGTGTGTGGACTACCGGGATTTAAATAGGGCCAGCACTAAAGATGATTTTCTGCTACCCCATATCGACATTTTAATTGACAACACAGCTCAGCACAAAGTGTTTTCCTTCATGGATGGCTTCTCAGGCTACAACCAAATTAAAATGGCCCCCGAGGACATGGAGAAAACAACCTTTGTTACACAATGGGGTACCTTCTGCTACAAGGTGATGCCGTTCGGATTGAAGAACGCAGGGGCAACTTATCAATGCGCCATGGTAGCTTTATTTCATGATATGATACATCATGAGATCGAAGTTTACGTAGACGACATGATAGCTCGATCACAAACAGAGGAGGAGCACCTTGAACATCTATAAAAGCTGTTTTCCAGGTTGAAAGAATACAAACTCAGGCTGAACCCAAGTAAGTGTACTTTTGGAGTTAGGTCTGGTAAACTTCTAGGGTTCATTGTCAGCAACAAAGGCATTGAGGTCGATCCAGCAAAAGTAAAAGCAATACAAGAGATGCCTGCTCCCCGTACTGAAAAGGAGGTTAGAGGATTCTTGGGGCGCTTAAACTATATTGCCAGATTCATCTCTCATCTGACTTCTACCTGTGAGCCAATTTTCAAACTATTAAAGAAAGATCAGGTAGTCGGATGGAACGACGATTGCCAAGCTTCTTTTGATAAGATCAAGGAGTATTTGCTAGAACCTCCTATTCTGATGCCACCCGTCGAGGGAAGACCATTGATCATGTATCTGACCGTCTTGGATAACTCGATGGGGTGTGTTTTGGGTCAGCATGACGAGTCTGGTCGAAAAGAGCATGCTATTTATTACCTTAGCAAAAAGTTTACCGACTGTGAGACTCGCTACTCACTGCTCGAGAAAACTTGCTGCGCTTTGGTATGGGCTGCTCGCCGACTAAGACAGTATATGTTGACTCATACCACTCTGTTGATTTTCAAAATGGATCCTATCAAGTATATCTTCGAAAAGCCTGCTTTATCTGGAAGAATAGCTAGATGGCAAATGATCCTAACTGAGTATGACATCCAGTACACCACCCAAAAAGCTATAAAAGGGAGTGTACTAGCTGACCATCTAGCTCATCAAGCTATCGAAGATTATCTATCCATGAGATTTGACTTCCCAGATGAGGACATCATGAATTTGGACAACATTGAAGGTAACGGACCGTATGACGGACCTGAAAAGGGATCCCGATGGACCCTGTACTTTGATGGTGCTTCAAATGCACTTGGAAACGGTATCGGGGCGGTACTCATTTCCCCGGAAGGTTGCCACACACCTTTCACGGCCCGACTCTGCTTCAGTTGTACCAACAACATGGCTGAATATGAAGCTTGCATTTTTGGTCTCAAGGCTGCCATAGACTTGGGAATCAAATCTTTGATCGTATTTGGGGACTCGGCTTTGGTTATCAGTCAAATCAAAGGAGAGTGGGATACCAAACATCCCAATCTTATCCCATACAAAGAACATGTCTTGACATTGTTGCCTCATTTCGAGCAAATCACCTTCGAGCATTTCCCGCGAGAAGAGAATCAGCTAGCAGATGCTCTGGCTATAATGTCTTCCATGTTTAAACTCAATTGAGATAACGAGGCTCCCCGAATCACCATCGAGCGGATGGATGAACCTGCGCATTGTCACGAGATTAATACCGAAGAAGTAGTGGAACAACCCTGGTTTCATGAAATCAAAAGGTATCTCCAGACTAGAGAATATCCCGAAGGAGCTTCAGTAAATGACAAAAAGTTCCTAAGGAAGTTTGCTGCCAAGTTCTTCCTGAGCAATGGCATCCTCTATAAACGCAGCCATGATTGTGTTTTACTCCGATGTGTGGACAAAGCTGAGGCAGAGTTGATCATGACTGAGATACACAGCGGTACGTTCGGCACCCACTTGAGCGGACACACGATGGCTAAGAAGATTCTAAGGGAAGGCTATTACTGGTCTACCATGGAAGCTGATTGCCATCAACACTCCCGTACCTGCCATAAATGTCAAATCTATGCCGATAAGGTGCACATTCCTCCGGTTCCTCTCAACATGCTGACAGCTCCTTGGCCATTCGCAATGTGGGGCATTGACATGATTGGAGAGATCAAGCCCACTGCATCCAATGGACATCGCTTCATCCTGGTCGCCATTGACTATTTCACCAAATGGGTCGAAGCAGCTTCCTTCGCCTCTGTTACAAAAAATGTGGTTGCCCGCTTCATCAAGCAAAACCTCATATGCCGGTACGGTGTCCCCGACAGGATCATCACAGACAATGGAACCAATCTGAATAATACTATGATCACCGCTCTATGCGAACAGTTCAATATTTATCATCACAATTCATCTCCCTATCGGCCGAAGATGAACGGTGCTGTTGAAGCTGCGAACAAAAACATTAAGAAGATCATTCAGAAAATGACAGTCACTTACAAGTACTGGCATGAGATGCTACCGTTTGCTCTGCACGGATACCGTACCACAACACATACTTCAACCGGGGCAACCCCATTTTCTTTGGTGTACGGCATGGAAGTTGTCCTGCCCATGGAAGTTCAGATTCCTTCCTTAAGGATTATGAAAGACCCAGGTTTAAATGAAGATGATTGGATTCAGACACGACTTGATCAACTCAATTTGATCGACGAGAAGCGACTCGCTGCTGTTTGCCATGGTCAGACGTACCAAAAACGGATGATCAAGGTTTTCAACAAGAAAGTCAGACGTCAGGTATATCAAGTCGGAGATCTCGTGATCAAGCGGGTTATCTTACCACAAAGTGACCCCAGGGGCAAATGGACTCCTACTTACGAAGGACCATTTGTGATCAAGAGCATATTTTCTGGTGGGGCAATGATTCTGACCACCATGGACGGCGATGATTTGCCGCACCCCGCGAACGCAGACATAGTCAAAAGATACTACGCATGAAATAACCCGACAAGTCGAAAACCCGAAAGGGCGACTTGGGCAAAAATGGGCATCCCGGTGAACCGAAAACCCGAAAGGGCGGTTCAGGAAAAAATTAGGGATAAAACAAAAAAATCTGTACACCCGGCAAGTCGAAAACCCGAAAGTGCGGCTTGGGCAAAAAGGGGTTTCCCGATGGATCGAAAACCCGAAAGGGCGATTCAGGCAAAAGTTAGGGAATTAAAGCGTATGACTATGTCTCGTCGGATCACTTTAAAGACAATCTCTTCATCAACGAACTCCAAGCTTCTGGTCAATTCTGTCACCGGCAGACGAAGCATTGAACGGACAGATATTCAGAGTTGTGAAGGCCATAGCAGAATGGAATCCCATAGAGTTATTTCACATAGCCATCTTTCTTTTGTATAAAATTTTCAATTTTTACGGCGACATCCTCTTACAAGGATGCCCGTCTCCTTTGTACAAAGATGCTCATAGAAAGTTAATACAAATACTTTTCCAAATACACAAATTTGCTTTGTCTTCCTTTTTCTCTTTCACACTTATGTTTACTTGAGAAACGTCCAATGTTTTGTTAAGTAGGCATATGCATTTGAACATAGTCATTTCCTTACAAATCAGGAGAAGATGATTACTGATGGGTTGAAGGTACAGATAGATATCTCGACGCCCTTTCAGAAGGATTCCCCAAACAGAGTTAAACTCCAAGATCCTCAGCAGAACAAGAGCTTTCTCAAAGCTGATCTCCCCAGCCAGAGAGCCTTCCAGAACTTAGTCCCCCTCAGAGATAAGTTTCATACCCCCAGTGGAGTCCTAAAATCTGAAGATCTCCCCAGCGGAGCTAAAACTTCCAACTACCAATCCCCATTGGAACCAGACCAGTAAACATTCTCCCCACAGAGATACTTCCCACCAGACTGAAGATTCCCAGTCATACCTCTCCAGCATAAGTCTACCAGGTTCTGAACTCCCCAGCAGAGATCATCATAATTCTCGCACCCCGCAAGTCACCAAGGAGTTCCAATCCCCAGCAGTGGTCCTAAGATCTCTCGACAGGTGAAGATCTTGTTCCCCAAGCAGTTGGCAGACAACAAGGATTTCTCATCCTCAGTAACCCCAGAGTTCTTCTATCCCCAACTTTGGTTATGGGTTTATTTCCCCAACATTTGTCCAGGATTTATTCTCCAGAACAAATTACATTTCAGATTGATCGGTCGTTCAAAAACTCCTTCATCATCTATTGGAAGCTACAGTCGTCAAAGATCAAATTCTCACAAGATTCAAGTTACAAAGCCCAGATATGACCGGATAGTATCTTAATCCCTACAGCATATTATGAAGCCCGGAGTACGACCGGATGACAATGCCATACAACCATCAAACTTGGATTACGACCAGATAAGGATGTCCCCTCGGGACAGGCTATGAAGTCCGGATTCGACTGGATAATAGTTTAATCCCTAACAAGCTATTATGAAGCCTAGATTGCGACCAAATAACAATACAAATTTCTGTGAAGCCTGGATTATGACCAGACAGCAGTCAAGAATACTACGAAGCCTGGAATTGACCAGATAGTGGTATATCTTTAACACAAGCCGTGAAGCCCGGATTTAACCGGATAGCAGCTTAGCAAGCTATTGTGAAGCCTGGATTGCGACCAGATAACAATACAAATTTCTGTGAAGCCTGGATTACGACCAGATAACAATACAAATTTCTGTGAAGCCTGGATTACGACCAGACAGCAGTCAAGAATACTACGAAGCCTGGAGTCGACCAGATAGTGTTATATCTTTAACACAAGCCGTGAAGCGCGGATTTGACTGGATAGCAGCTTAGCAAGCTATTGTGAAGCCTGGATTGCGACCAGATAACAATACAAATTTCTGTGAAGCCTGGATTGCGACCAGATAACAATACAAATTTCTGTGAAGCCTGGATTACGACTAGACAGCAGTCAAGAATACTACGAAGCCTGGAGTCGACCAGATAGTGGTATATCTTTAACACAAGCCGTGAAGCCCGGATTTGACCGGATAGCAGCTTAGCAAGCCTCTGTGAAAGCCTGGAGATCGACCAAATAACAGTTAAGAATTAGCAGAATGAAGACCCATTCTCAGTCCCTCACAGAATATTCGAATATCCTCCAGTGAAGATCACCTCAAGACAGGAATCCCCAATAGATTGACATACAATCCGAACTCCTGATCCCCCAATAGTGGTCCCAGGACTTCTCATCTGCAACGATCAAAAGATTCTTGCCCTACCCAGCAGCAGTCAAGGAATTATTTTCCCCGGCAGCAGTCAAGATTCTTTTATCTTCAGCCGTCCAGGATTCATCTATCCTCATCAGGACAGCTCATCAGCTTACATACGCGTTCATCACATTCATATCATAAACATTGATATAACATACATTGCATCATACATTTCATGCAACATGACTTCGTGTTTCAGCTAATATCTTACCCTTTTTCAGGATAAGAATTAGTAAGCTTCAAATTTAAGACTTCTGAAAACAGTTTACGAGTTCTCCAGTAACGGATGTTAACTTATCGCTTGTTCAGATTCTTCTCAACTTTTGAAAACAGTTTACGGACGCTTCCCCATTGACGGATGTTGCTCTATTGCTTATTCAACTTCAAGACTTCTGAAAACAGTTTACGGATTCTCCAAACATGGATGTCAATCTATTGCTTGTTCAGACCCCCAGTTCAAAGATGTTCCAAAACATGGTTACCTTTATGATACCCGTCCACTCACCAATGACATACAGTTCAACATTTCCAGATGGCATCGTTAAGCCCATCCCCCGACAAGATTTTGTCACGCTCCAGATGGCATCTTTAAGCCCATAACCAAATGGCATCTTCAAGCCCATTCCCTCTACCATCACATCACCGAGTGCAAATTTTTTGGGCACTCTAGTGTCCAATCTCCTTTTACCTTCGAGTCATGAAAGACAAACTTGCCAATCTACCTCTTCAGGTTCAAGAAGATTGAACAGGGGCAACTGTTGTACCCCAAAATTTTCCCTCCTCTTTCTCCACAAGAAATCGTAGTTTCGGGCTTTTCCTGATTTTTCAGACTGGCTCAAGAATCGGTCAAACAGACTTTTCTCATCAGTCAGACAAAATTTAGGGTTTTCATTGATTTTAAGACAGTTCAAACAGATTGCTTAGGATTGGTTGAATTGGCTCAAAGTTTGATCAGGCAGGCGTTTCTCCAGTGCTAAGTCAAAAATCAGGGTTTTGTGCGCATATTTCTCAAGAAGAGTTAGTTCTATCAATGCTTTTCAAATTACTCTGAAATAAGAACTGAGGCTGCTGGTTGTTAATTTGCAGTTGTTTGGATTTAATCAGTGAAAGGAGGCATGTGAACGTTTTGTTTGATTAACTGTCGTCTGGTTTGATTAACTGTGCATTGCTTTGGATAATTGGAGCGCCGGGTTTGTTATTGATTGATGATAAGACCACAGTGTTTATCAATTGATTATTTATTTTAAGTTAGAATAATTGGAATTTATTTCCATTTTATTATAATTTAAGAATTATATACAATTAGATAAATATCTGAAGAAGAATTAAAAAATGAATGTCAATAAAAGGATTTTTTTATTTATCTTTAAATTATTTGTATAATTGTTATTGTTTACAAAGTATTTACAATAATAATGTTACGGTAATTTAAATTGAAATAAAACTATGTTCTAAAATTTCTAAGTCTTCATCTTCTATCCAATGCTCCCTTGTTGCTCAATTATTTTTCATCTGCAAAACAAAGAACAAGAAAAGTCAGAGCAGATAAAATAATTAAAGATAGACAGTTAAAAAGATTCATCATTAAAAATAAATGGCCGGAATCAGTTTTGCCCTCTCTACAAATCACGAGATTTCTCCCGGTTCACAAAGAGGGATGAAATGCTTGCAATGAAACATGAAATGCACAAAGTTATGATTTTGCACAAATTCAAATTTTTAAGCATACTGCATAAATCAAAAGAATTGTCAACCAAGTTTCCAAACAGCATAAAGGCAAACTGAATTGCAATCTCAAACTAAGCCAAAAGCTGTCAAAATTTGTCCAAGGATATCAAAATATCAACAACTCCAAAAGCTGTCAAGAGAAAGTACATAAAGTATGCAAGAAACATGGAAATATGCAGTGGAAAAGGGACAAGTGCAAGCAACATTCAGAATGCATCATCTTCCTAGGCCATTTGTTTTTTCAGAAAAGACGAAATTAAAGCAATAAAAATGCTTTCTTTAACCCGGAGAGAGAAAGAGAGAGGAAAGCAGATTACAGTACAGCAGGCTAAAGGCTAAAAAGAGCATGTATCAGAGCTATTCAAAAAGAGGCAGAACATATGCAGCAGAAGTGAACACAAAGAGTGAAAGCCTCGAGCCTTGCAAACCTGTCCAAGGATTGACCAAGAGCGAATATACCACACCTCCTGCCCTTAAAAGACAAAAAGGTCAAGACCCTGAAAAAATATACAAAAAGCCAACAACCTGCAGAATATATGGCAGAAGTCACAAAGCCTAAAAAACTTCCAAGTCCAAAAAATCTGAAGTATTCAAACATACACGCCCAAAGCCCCTTTTCAAAAACCTGCATAAGCCTTTGCCTCAAAAAACAGCATAAGCCTAAACTGGTTCAAGCCTATCAAACACATAACCTGTGTTAAACCTCAAGCTCAACCTTTTCAAAACCTGCATATGCCTTCAAGCCAAAGCTGCTAAAACCTGGTACTGCAAAAAGCCTAACAAAAGCCTTTCATCCAAACAAATATAACAATCTTAACAAAAGCCTTTCAATCTTCAACCCCTTATCAAACTTCAAACCCATCAGCTTCTACTCACCACCTCCATCCGCTAATTATCCTTACAATATTCCTCTGCCTCAATCATGCATCACCATCCACAAGTTAATTAACCTCCCCTCAACCCTTACAAACCTGCCAATTACTCTAAAAAACACAACGATAAAACATTTGTAGCCTCGTCTTACGGTTACTTTCGAGATCTACACAAAACACACAGCTCACTCGGTTCATAGCCACAAGCATAAGCCCACACCCCGCCCAACAACAGTCACTACACGAATTCGTAATGATACACATCCAGAAGAAAAAGAGAAGAATGGGGAATCTATAAGCATACTCGAGCAAGATATTCGTGGATTCATTTACATCGCGATTGAAACGCCTTCGGGTGAATCTGACCTGTAAGTATTAATCCCTTTTTCATTTTTTCGTAAACGTTATTGTTGATGTATTACCGCAAATGTTGGCTGAAATTGGGAATAAGGATCTTCGATTTCCGTCAGTAACAACATATGGGTATCGATGTGTGTGAGATCTGAGAACATTAAGCAAGCGAGATTTTTGTTTCCATTTTCTTCTTGTTTTGAGATTTGATGAAAAGAAATTTTGATTGTTGATGAATCTAAGAAAGAGGCGTTGCCTCATTTCAGGGTTTATAACCCGTTCAAGTATTGAGTGGAGTTGGGCCCAGACCCACTGACCAGGTCCGGCCCAACGCAATTTCTTTTTCTTTTTAACTTTTGTTGTTGTTTTATTGATATGATAGATTTTGGGCTGCAATCTTAAGCCCATTTCGAAACTGCTACCTTCTGCCCCTTTTAATTATGTTTACACCCCTCATTTTTTTTTTAAGTTTTAGTTTAATATCTTCTATTTTAACATAACCCTCCTTTTATTTGATTTAGATTAATTTGATAATTTTAGAATTAGTTTATATGTTATCTAATAACTTTAGAGTTAATTTTAGTTTATATTTAATTTAGTAATTTTATAATTAGCTTAGTTTAGGTTAGTGACTTAGAATTTTAAGTTAGTTTAGAATTATTTTAATAATTTTATTTAGTTTAGATTTAATTTTATCAATCTTTAGTATTAATTTTAAAATTTAATTAAATAAGAACATATAATTTCAAAAATTAATTAATTTTCTTAATTAGTTTAGTTTAGGACTTTATGAATAATTTTATTACCATCTTTTATCGCTTAGTTAACTTTCCTTTAAATTATTTAGTTTCTACATGATAAAAATTCAAATAAAAAATAATAGAATAGATTTTTTTATTATTACTTTTTCTTCTTTTTAAATTTTCTCGCAAACAAAATACCAAAAATATTATTTTAATTATTTTGTCAATTAATTTTACTTTAATAAGTTTGTTTTAGTTTAATTAACTGTTCTTTTTTTAAATTCGATTTGGTTGTATTAATTGTTTATTTAGACTTTTAATCGCATTGACGTTTCGATCCATCCCCATTTGAAAACTTGTATCCCCATTCCTAAAAGCTCTGTAATAGCGTAGAATTTTAATTTCCGCAATTTACTGTTTTTCTTTATACTGTATAGTAATTAGGCGTGTATGGCAAGATTTAAAATCAACCCCTAGACAACCCTAATCAAAGACAAATTAACTTGAATCAAACACACTTTTCACACATGTACCTCTAGGGTAACCTCGCTTGTTGCCTCAGAAAAACAGTCATGTCCCTCGAATGTGGGACTCTTTAGCAAAGACCCTCGATAAAAAAAGATCGTAGTCCCTCGATGTTCCTCGATGTTGCCTTCGGTAAATGATCCAGTCTCTTACGAAAATTGCTAAAGCGTCTTACAAGTTACTTTCTATGATTGTACGATTGACCCGCGCCTGTCCCTTCACATCCAATGATAGGGCTTCTTATTAGTCAATGGTAAGATAGCAACATCTAAAGGAGGAGGAAATGAACAATGACCTTTTGAGTAGGTAGAACGTTCATAGTTGCTTGCTCACAAAATTTTCTAAATAACATCTTTCAAACACACCAACACTTTCAAAAAACGAAATATTTTCCAATAAGTCAACACTTTGTATACATTCTTATAGAGATGAGAGTCATTAGAAAGTTCGCCTAAACGAAGGCACTTTTCAAAAATACTTTCAAAACCCATCACAAACACATTTCAAACAAAGAATTTTCAAAGTGATCAAGCAACTAAGATCCCGTAGATAACTACAGATGAAAAGGGTGTTAACACCTTCCCTTTTTATAACCTACCCCCCTAAATCAAGAAAATATCTCAAAAGATCTTTCTTGTTCTTTTCACCCTTTCCTTTATTGGATAAAAGAAAAGTCGGTGGCGACTCTTGCTATCTGCAACAATTGGGATAAAACGCAAAACACTCAAGTTAGTTCTTCCACCGTATTACAGTTGGGAAGTCAGTGACACAAAGAAGAAACCTATGGTTTAAAAGGAGAGAATATCAAAAACATATAAAAACAAATATTTTGTGCATATACAAACACTTGGTCCATATACATATTGGGCATATACAGAAAAAAGTTCAATGCATATCCACTTGTGTTCCATATCGAACTGGGGCATTATGCATATATATCATACATGGAATTTTTTCTATTCCATTTTGGTTAAAACTACAAACTTTTCTTGGGGCCCATTGTCAAATCATCTTATCCGCAAAACAAACAAACACCTTGGTTGAGAACAGACACAACCGGTGAAACTTCGATCTTATCTTGGGTTTAGTTATCTAAAGGTTTGATTACCCAAATATTTTTCAAGTATTTATCCTCTAGGTCGTGTTAGGTATACAAATTTTCAGGATTACGTTATTTATCCTCTAGGTCGTGATAAATACGTAAGACTACCCTCGTGTCGTTTATCCTCTAGGTCATGATAAACGCCCAAAATTTTCAATTATCTATCCTCTAGGTTATGGTAGGTGTGTGAATTTTCTGGATTATGTTATGCATCCTCTAGGTCGTGATGAATACATAAACCTATCCTCGTGTCATTTATCCTCTAGGTCGTGATAAATTCACAAGAGTATCCTTGTTTTATCTATCCTCTAGGTTGTGATAGGTATGCGAATTACCAGAATTATGTTGTTCATCCTCTAGGCCGTGATGAATACATAAGCATATCCTCGCGTCGTCTATCCTCTAGGTCATGATAAATGCAAAAGTTCATCCTCATATTGTTTACTTTCTAGGTTATAGTAAACATAAGAAATCTGCAGTATAATTCATTGTGTTACTCTCTATATGGAAATGTATTATCAAGCTCTATTTTATTCATCCCCTAGGTTGTTATGAATAGACAAATCTGTGTCTTAAGCTTACTATGATAGTCTCGAAGCATTAGTAAGTCAATTTTCAAACTTTTATTATTTACCTCCTAGGTTATGGTAAATACACGAAAAATCTACGATCACTTTTTTAGGTACTGACGAGTTATCTATGTCGTCATATCTAAGTTGAATCAAAACTCTCCGTTCAAACTCTGGTAAGATGATACATCATCAACTATGCCTATTTTTCATACTCTGGGGTATGTTGTACAGTGTATCCTTATATAGCCAATCTATGGTCAAATTTTGGGGTCTTCTAATATTTAATAACCCTCTTATTTGAATGTGCAGGACCTTCATATTCTCGCACCCTTCAATCAAAGGATAATTAAATAGGGGCAACTGTCATACCCCAAATTTTCCCCATTATGATAGTTATATTATTACTATGTTTCTGTTTCATAATCACATAATTTAATTTTTCTTATTTTGAATCTCATTCTAATAGGGGGTGTATGGTCTTAATTTAGGGCTCATGGTTTTATCTTATTATGACGACCCATTAAAGTTCTTTTATGAGGCCTGGTTATAATAATAGAATGGGAGTGTATTTTAAGTAAAACCTCATGGGTTTTTAAATCGAAATAGCCCATTTAGTTTTTAGGCCCATGTAAAGTAATAAAGAAGGGGTCTGATTTAGAATGATTATTACATCATTTGTATTAAATGGTGGGAGAACTGATTTTTGGGTTTGCGTTTTATCGCAAATGTTGCAGATAGCAAGAGTCGCCACTGACTTTTCTTTTATCCAATAAAGGAAAGGATGAAAAAAACAGGAAAGACCTTTTGAGATTTTTTCTTGAGTTCGGGGGGTAGGTTATGAAAAGGGAAGGTGTTAGCACCCTTTTCATCCGTAGTTATCTACGGGCTCTTAATTGCTTGATCACTTTTTGAAATGCTTTGTGTTTGTGTATGTTTGAAAATATTTTGAAAAAAATGCATAAGTGCGGAAATTTTGTAATGATTCTCGTATCGTTGAGAATGTATACAAAATATTTGTTTTGAAAATATTTATGAAAGAAAGTGTTGTCTTGGAAAGTGTTTTGAAAATGCCAATGTAAGGCAATTTGCTTTATAATAACCCTTGTACCAGTCCTCAAGAGTTTTTATAAAGCACTTTAAAAGTAGTTTGTATTTTTGAAAGTGTGAAGTGTGGAAATCATTTTAATTTGTGAGCAAGTGATTACGAGCGATCTACCTACTCAAAAGTCTTTGTTCTTTTCCTCCTCATTTAGATAGTGCTATCCTACAATTGGTTAGTAGGAAGCCCTATTACTGGATGTGAGGGACAAACGTGGGTCATCGTACAGTCATAGAAGGCAACTTGTAAGACGCTTTAGCAATTCTCATAAGGGACTAAGATCGTTTACCAAAGGCAACATCAAAGGGTCATCGAGGGACTATGATATTTTAACCGAGAGTCTTTGCTAAAGCATCCCACGCTCGAGGGACATGACTATTTTTCATCCGAGACAACAAGTGAGGTTACTCTAGAGGTGCGTGTGTGAATTGTGTTTTGATTTCAAGTATTTATCTTTGAGATTAGGTTTTATAATGTTGATTTTAATCGGGCCATACAAACCCTAATTACTAATAATAATAAGGAAAGCAGTAAATTGCGAAAATTCAATGTCATACGCTATTACAACGCTTCGGGAATGGGGTACACGTTTATGAATGGGGGAGGAAAGCAATAAATCCTAATTATCTATTACAAACTTTTAACAGTTACATAATTGTATTAATGCGAAAAATAAACAAATGCGCGGAGATAGAAAGGGGAAAGATGCAAAAATCCTTAAAATTCTAAGTATTTTAAGAAAATATTTTGTTGTTTCTTTTTTAGAAAATATTTGAAATGTGAAATAAAAAATTAGACCTAATTCTAATTTAATTTATAATTTAATTATTTAAAATAAAACAAAGAGTGATTAAACTAATTATTTTTATTTATGAAAATTAAATTGATTAATTAAAACCTAAAGAATTCTAAGTATTTAGAAAATATTTTTGGTCTTTTATTTAGAAAAATATTGGAAGTGATTAATAAAAATAAAACCTAAATCTTAGTTAGTTTACAAATTAATTATTTAAAATAAAACAAGGTGATTAAATTAATTTTTATTTATGAAAAATTAAATTAATTAATTAAAAAAACCTAAATCTAAAATTTTGTGATTTTATTATTTTTCTGATTAAATAAAAAAAGATTAAAAAGAAATAATTAATTAAGACAAAATAAAGAAAATAAAATGGGCTTTGGTGTAATAAGTAAAAAGGGGGTGAGAAGAAGCAAAAATGAAATGTCAGGCCCAACAATAAGTTTTTTGTTTGAAACAAATAAAAAGTAATTAGAATGGGCCTGCGTTTGTAGAAGAAAATGGAGGGGTGCTGGAAAGCAAAAGATCCTAGGCCCATAAGCGCTGGCCCGGATGCTTGTGTGATCCAGTGAGACTGATCTTAGGAAGTCCACCATGGTCCTAGCTTCCTAGAATGCTGGATCTGGAATCTTGAAATCTGATGGTCAAAATGTGAGGTATACCATGCACGCTTTAGACTTGTTTGCACTGGATCTGTGAGAAATAAACATGGAAAATAAAAAATGTCCCACGCCTGGCTCGAACTCGTGACAAGGCATATGTATGACTTAAGAGCAAGCGCGCTGCCACTGGGGTGGTTATTACATCCGATTGTAAAACAATAATCATTATATATAAAATAAAAAAGTTTTCAAAAATGAACTTCATCTTCTTCCTTGCACACGAACAGACTAACAACAACACCATTTTTGAATTTGTAAAACTCTCATTTCTTAACCATTTTAAAAAATGTAAACATCAAACTTGCTTGAATTTTAACCACGAATCCAACCATACAACTTTCAAAAGCTAAAGATCAATAGTTAGGACGAATTTTGTTTGGTACCAAACTGAAACCTAATATTTCAGAAATTTCAATTCCAAAATTCTCATCACATAGTCAACATAAATGAAAACTAAGGACATGGTTAGTTTTAGGGCAATCATATCTATATTTTATCTTTTGAAATTGAGAGCAAATGATGTGTGTAGATGGGGTTTTGAAGTTCAAGAAAACGTACCTCTTGAAGCAAAATCCAATGTCCTCTGCACGACTTCCAGAAGTAATATGATGCTTGCTTTAGCTTCCTGGGACCTTGGTGAGTATGTTGCAACTCTTACTTTGCCTTGAGAGTGTCTAAATTGGTCTACTCAAGTCAAGTTGCAAAGTTCAATTTTGAAAATGGTGGATGATGATGGAGTGGTTACAGAAGTTGTTCAGGGGTTTAGACAACTTCTATATGATGTATCTAAGGTGTTTGAAAGATAAAAGAGGAAAACGCACAAGTGGATTTGAAGTTGGGTGTTGGAAGCTTCAAATGTGCAAAAATGGAGTTTTATAAGTGATTCTGAGTTTGAGAGTGTTTGAGGGCTTATCCATTCGTGCTTTGGCTTACAAATGACCTCTTTATTTATAGGCAAGAGGTTTGACATCTTGAAGTAACCAGAATCTTGAGATAACAAGTTATGGTTTTGAAGCTTGGTTTTGAAGTAACTTGCAAAGTCATGGTTCCAATGCATTGTACCTTGTCTCATGAGTTGTTGGATACTTTAAGCAAGCTTATCTGAACTTTTAAGTTGAGTGTGTGTAGAGGAAACAAGTGAGAGGCTCAAGGAGTTGACAATTGCATAAAGCATACTTTTCCAAAATGGAAGTGTTAACTTTGTGCCATTAATGGAAAATTGTTTTGGATAATGGCTTGAACACTTGGATAATATCTCAAAAGCAAGTGTAATCTTCTTATTATGGAGAGATTTGTGGGTTTAGAGGCCTGTAAAGTGAGATTATGCAGCATGGCTTGAAGATTTGGTTATGAACTTGTCACAAAAATGACCTATAATGCAACCTTAGATACCCAACATCATATCTTTGGAACTTCTAGCTCAAGCATGATCCTTTTATGATCTTGGACATTTTGGAAAGCTTGAAATATTGTCTACAACTTTCATATTGACCACTTTGGCTAAATCAAATGGGATCCTGGTGAAAAATGGGCATGAAGTTGGGACAAAAAACTGATCAAAACTTGTTGAAATTTTTTCTAAGTGTTGGATAAAAACATCATAACTTCATGGGCTCATATCTCTTAAATTAAGAAATTTTTTAGGATCACCCCCACTTTAACAAATTTGTAGAAATCATCAATCCCTACAACTTTCATGTTGAAATATTTCCTTGAATCAGCTTGTATCTTGAGGAAACTTGCTTGTGAAGTTAGGGTTTTTTAGGTACAAAACACTTGAATTTTTTCTAAGTGTTTGAAAATCTTGACTTTTGACTTTTGTTGAATTTTTTATTCTTGATGATCAAGTTTGATAGTTTTTAATGTTTTAATGATTCTTGATTTTTGAATTCCAATGTTGACCAAAAAGTCAAAGTTTGACTTTTGAGTGACTGTTGACTTTTCATCAATTGATTTAAATTTTCAACTATCAATCACTTGCATCTTTAAAAATGTCTTGAACCATGTAATTAGGTCAAGATGTTGTATTTTAGTCCTTAAGATCATACTTCAAGCCATTAGGTCATGCACTAGTCCAAAAGTCAATGATCAGTCATCTTCAGTCAAAACCCTAATTTGGAAAAATTTTGACCTTTGATGATTTGAGGACTTTCCTTGAGGAATCATGATCAACCTTTGATCAAATAATGAATATAACCTCAAAATATTGATGTTGACAAAAAATCTTGAAGTTTGACTGTATGTTTACCATAGTTGACTTTTTGCTTAATATAGTTGATATTCAATCATCTGAGCCATTGACTGAGAAAACATGTGAGACAAGACTTGAAACTTGACATAAGCATTATTTAGGACCTATGATGAACCATGAAAGTTACTTGAGGCATTTTAAGTCCAGTTTCCTTGAGAAAACCAAAACCCTGGTTATAGGCCAATGCTTAGGAGGAGATTTGACCAGTTAACTCTTGAGTAGCTTTGACTATTTGAGACCTTTATGAAAATGTCTTGAAGAAAATGGGAGGGAAAGTTTTGGGGTACAACAGCTGCCCTTGTTCAATATTCTTAAACCTAAAGATTTAGATTGGTTTGTCTGCCATTCGTGACTTAAAGGTAGGAGATGATTGAACACTTAAGTGCCCAGAAATTTGCACTCGCATGTGCCCGAAGTAATGTTGTTGGTTGATTATATTGGGAATGGGCTTAAAGATGCTATTTGGATAGGTGATAGAGAATTGTCGGAGATGGGCTTATAGATTCCATCCAAAGTAATTGTGGATAAAATTTAGACTAAGTTTACGCTCGACTTTAACTAGAAGAAGTATCAGAATAAACCTGCGCTCGATTTAAATTGAGCTAAAAGAGGTATTTTTGTCTTTAACTGGAAGAAGTATCAGAATAAATCTATGGTTGATTTAATCAGAGCCAGAAAATGTCTACTGGAAGAAGTATTAGAATAAATCTACGCTTGATTTAATCTGAGCCAGAAGATGTTTGCGTCCATCTTTAATTGGAAGAAGTATCAGAATAAATCTTTGGTCGATTTAACCTCAGCCAGAAAAAGTCTACTGGAAGAAGTATCAGAATAAATCTACGCTTGATTTAATTTAAACCATAAGATGTTTGTGTCCGTCTTTAACTGGGAGAAGTATCAAAATAAATCTTTGGTCCATTTAACCTGATCCAGAAAATGTCTACTGGAAGAAGTATCAGAATAAATCTATGCTTGATTTTATTTGAGCCAGAAGATGTTTGTGTTCGTCTTTAACCGGGAGAAGTATCAGAATAAATCTATGGTCGATTTAATTTAAGATAGAAAAAGTCTACTGGAAGAAGTATCAGAATAAATCTATACTTGATTTAATCTGAGCCAGAAAAAATCTAATGGAAGAAGTATCAGAATGAATCTATGGTTGATTTAATCTGAGCCAGAAGATGTCTTTGAAAATCTTTGAGGAAATTGCTGAAATAGCCCTTTGTTAGATGTAGCCTTTGAGAAGACTGTTGGGTCATATAAGTAGTTGATGATGTTTGTCTATTGGTTGATCTTTCCTGAAAAGGTAAAGAGTTAGTTATATGCAATGTCATGATGTATGAAATGCATTGCGTAATGATATTCTCAAAATAAATGAGATTGTGCTATATGTGTTTCTTATGCATATGCTATGATATTGGTAAATGATGTATGAATGTTAAATGTTGTTAGAAGTGTATCAATAGTTCCGTATGACATCTTGCGGGGGGAAATGAATCCCTGACTGGTGCTGGGGATGAAGAACATGTGTAATCTCCAACCTTGTCTAGAATGCTTCTGTTGAGGATTCATGCTTGCTGTTTAAGGAAACTCTGCTGGGGAATGTTGACTTCTGTTTGGGGAGAAGAGCTTAGGAACATTATTTGTTCGTCTCTCTACTGGGGAATTTACTTCTTATATACCTTGGTTGGGGATAAAAGAGATGGATAACCTTCTGACTTGTCTGGGGAATTTAATTCTTATATACCCTGACTGGGGATAAAAGAGATGGATAACCTTCTGACTCTTCTGGGGAGAATAAAGTTGACTGATATCTGGTCTGGTTCCAAATTTCGTAGCAATTCTCTGGGGATAGTGGTGATTTCACTGGGGAGATAAATTTTTCGGTAATTCGTAGCCATCTGAGGAATAGACTCAAGCTAGGGAGATTGTAATCTGTTGGGGAAATAAACCCTGTTGGGGAAATAAACCCTATTGACAGAGAAATACTCTGCTGAGGAAATAAGCTCTGCTGGAGAGAAGAAATTTGCAAGGGTTTTACAGTTTTGGAGGAATAAACTCAGTTGGGGAAGAGAATTTCCATGAACTATATTGATTGGAACTCCGTAGATTGGTGATATTGATGAGAAAAGATCATATTCCCTTATCTGCCAGAGCATTTGTCGAAGAGATTGTGGGGAATGTATCTTCATTCAAGATGAAATTGTGAAGATTACTATGGGGATAATCTCATGAAAGTGGCTCTGTGAGGATTTGTGGACGGCTTGAATGTGATCCTAACTCCTAGTGTCTTGAGTACACACTTATTCCTGTTCTTATGCATATATTTTTTAACAGTTAATCATGTTCATATGCATATGTTCATTCAATTTTAGCCATTGGACGTTTTTGCAAACAAGACAAAAAAATTAAAAAACAAAAAGTTAGAATTTTTAGGGTGTATTTGCATTGATAGTTTGCCTATAAACATGCGATTTTGTACAAAGAGACATAAATCCTAGTAAGTGGAAATTGTTGTAAAATGAAAAGAGTACAAAGTGAAAACAAAACATATAGCTATGTGGAAATGATCTCGTCGGGTTCAAATTTCTCTATTGCCCCTATGTCTTCGAATATCTCATCCCTTGTTGTCGGATGAAGTTGATTGAACCAGTCTGTACCATTTAAACTTCTGATTTTGGTAATAAATCTTGTTATAAGTGATCCAACGGGACATAGTCCTACGCTTTAATCCCTAACTTTTGCCTGGACCGCCCTTTCAGGTTTCAGTCTACCGGGATACCCTTTTTTGCCCAAGTTGCCTTTTCAGGTTTTCGACTTGCCGGGTGTATAATATTTTACATATATCAATAATTTTTGCCTGAACCATTTTGGTTCGTCGGGATGCCCTTTTTTTCCTTAGGCCAGTTAACCTAGCAGGTCATTTTCATGCGCAGTATCTCTTGACTATGTTTGCGTTCACAGGGTGCGGGAATCTTCACCGTCCATGGTGGTCAGTGTCATAGCACCACCTGAAAATACTTTCTTGACAACAAATGGCCCTTCGTAAGTAGGAGTGTAATACGGTGGGAGAACAAACTTGTTGTTTTGCGTTTTATCGCAAATGTTGTGGATAGTAAGAGTCACCATCGACTTTTCTTTTATCCAATAAAGGAAAGGGTGAAAAGAACAAGAATAGGAAAGACCTTTTGATAATTTTCTTGAGTTCGGGGGGTAGGTTATGAAAAGGGAAGGTGTTAGCATGCTCTTCATCTGTAGTTATCTACGGGCTCTTAATCGCTTGCTCACTTTGAAAATGCTTTGTGTTTGTGTATGTTTGCAAATATTTTGAAAATGCCTAAGTGCGGCAATTTTGTAATGATTCTCGTATCATTGAGAATGTATACAAAATGTTTGTTTTGAAAATATTTTTCAAAAAAAGGGTGTTTGGAAAGATGTTCTGAAAATGCCAATGTAAGGTAATTTTGTAATGATTATCGTATCGTTGAGAATGTATACAAAATGTTTGTTGTGAAAAGTGTTTTAAAAGTGTGAAGTGTGGAAATTGTTTTAGTTTGTGAGAAAGCGATTACGAGCGATCTACCTACTCAAAAAAGTCTTTGTTTTTTTCCTCCTCCTTTAGATAATGCTTTCCTATCATTAGTTAGTAGGAAGCCCTATCATTGGATGTGAGGGGTAGGCGTGAGTCATCGTACAGTCATGGAAGGCAACTTATGAGATACTTTAACATTTGTCTTAAGGGAATAAGATCGTTTACCGAAGGCAACGTTTAAGGGTCATCGAGGTACTACGATCTTTTTTAATCGAGGGTCTTTGCTAAAGCATCTCATGTTCGAGGGACATGATTGTTTTTATCCGAGGCAACAAATGAGGTTTACCCTAGAGGTTCATGTGTGTGAAGTATGTTTGGTTCAATTATTTGTCTTGAATTAGGCTTTTGCTATGTTTGATTTTAGTCTTGTCATACAAGCCTAATTACTAACAATAATATGGAAAGCGATAAATTGCGGAAATTAAATATCCTACGCTATTACAATGCTTTGGGAATGGGGGTACAAATTTGTGAAATGGGGGAGAAAAGCAATAAAACCCTAATTATCTATTACAGACCATTTGCATAGATAATAATGCAAAATAATAAAATGCACAAAATGTAAAGTTGAGGAAAGAAAGAGGAAGTGTTTTTGGTAGAGAAAAATGTTTAATGTTTTAACCTAATTGATTGACTTTTTATTTAAAAGAAATTAGTAAACTTGAATAAATTAAATTAAGATAAAAATTAATTTCATTAATCAAAAGGAGAAACAATTTAAATATGGGAAAACCTAAATCTAATTTAATTTAAAAGAGAAATTAATTTGTTAGAAAATGTTTTTGATGTTTATTTAGAAAAAACATTTGAAGTACAAAACTTAATTCTAATTTATTAAATCAGGGTGATTGAATTTAAACAATTTTTTAATTTCCAAAAATTAAACTAATTTATTAGAAAACAAAATAAATTTTTTTATGATTTGTGTGATTTTGTTGTTTTGATTTATAAAAAAAAGGATTAAAAGAAAATAATTAAAATAAAAAAAGAAATTAATTGGGTTAGGGCGCTATAAAAGAAAAATGGAGGGGTGATGAAAAGAAAAATGTTGGGGCCAAAACAACTTTTTTGCTTGATGCTGAAGATAAAAATAAATAAAAAGTGGGCCTGTGTTATAAGGAATTAGGGGGTATAAAAAAGTAAAAACAAAAAGGGAGGCCCAAGCCAGAGAGGCCTAGGCGCCTGATTGAGGTTCCAGTGTGGCTGACTTATGATGATGTACCATGGGCTTGCCCATCTAGCATGTTGAATTTAATCATGCAATGATCAGATGGTGATGGAGAGAGGAACACCATGCGTGTTTATTGTCTATTTGCATGGGATCTGAAACAAATAAATGTGAAACAAATAAAATGGTACCATTGGGGCTCGAACCCAAGTCCCTAAGGTAAACAGGCACACGCTTTAACCACTGGGGTGGTGATATATTCGGTAGTTAAAGCAACAACTAATAAATATATTACAAACTCGTTTCTGAATATTTGAATAAGTCTTCTTCTTCTTCCTCGCGCGCACCAAGAACAACAACTCCATTGTTAAATTTGTAACTCCTTCATTTCTCAACCATTTTTAAAAATATAAACATGAAAGTTGCTTAATTTTTCACCATGAATTCAACCATATAACTTTTAAAAGCTAAAGATCAAAGACTAAGATGAATTTTGTTTAGTACCAAATTGTAACCTAATTTTTTCAGAAACTCCAATTTCAAAATTATCATCACTCAAGCAAGATAAATGAAATGTAAGCACATGGTTAGCTTCAGGGCAATGATGTCTACATTTTTTATTCAGAAAGTAAACATTAATGATGCTTGTACAGAAAGTTCAAAGTTTAGAAAACGTACCTCAAAAGTGAGAATCGTGTTTGAAGTTGGAGCACTCCTGGAGATATTGTGATGATCTGGATAACTTCACTGAACTCCCGGGAAGCTATTGTAATGCTTACTTTGGATTGAGAGTGCCTGGATTCTTCTGGAGAAGTCAAGTTGCAGAGTTGAGTTTTGAAAATGGTGGATGGTGATGGAGGGATTACAGAAGTGGTTCAAGTGTTTGGATCACTTCTATATGGTGTATTGATCATGTTTGAATGATTGAAATGGAAAATGCATGAGTAGATTATGAGTTTGGTGTTCAAGGTCAGAAGTTGCCACAAAATGGAGTTTTGATGCAAATTCTCATTTGAGGGAGTATGAGGGTGTTTTTAAGGGTATGAATTCGTGTCTAGCTTGAAAATGGACCTATATATTTATAGAGAAAGGTTGGAGGGAAGGAGCCGATCAGATTTGCAAGATCACATGTTGTGGCTATGTTAGATTGTAAATGAAGCAAGCTTGAAGATCATAGTTCCAATGTTAAGTACAAGGCAATCTAGAGTGGTTAGAGGCTTTAAACACAATGCTTCTTACTTTTTAGATAGAGTGTGATTAGGGGGAACAAGTTAGAGGCTAAAGGAGTTGACATTATGTATAAAGCTTACTTTTCAAGAATGGCAATGGTGCCTTTCTTCCAAAAATGGCAAGGTGTCTTGGACAATGGCTTAAACACTTGGATAATGGCTCAATCAATTGTGTAAACATTAAATTATGGAGTGATTTGCAATTTAGAAGGCTTGAAAAGAAAGATTATGCAGCATAGCATGAAGATTGGATTATGTGTTCTTCACCAAATTGACTTGTAATTCAAGTTTATCATGCCAACTTCAAGTCTTCGAATATCTTAACTCAAAAATTATCTCTTCAAGTTCTTGGACATTTTGGAAAGCTTGAAAGATTGTATACAACCTTCAGTTTGACCACTTTGGGTAAATCAACTTAGAACTTGGTGAAAATTGCCAAGAAGTTGGGACAAAAATCTGACCAAACTTATTGAAAATTTCACTAAGTGTTTTGATAAAAATGTCATGACTTTATGGGCCTATATCTCCTAATCCAAGAATTTTTTAGGCATCCTCAAGGACAATGTTGTAGAATTCATAAAGCTCTACAACTTTCATGTTGAAAGTTTTCCTTGAATCGTCTTGCATCTTAATGAAAAGTGATCATGAAGTAGTGAATTTATCAAGGCCAAAAACACTTAGAATTTTTCTAAGTATTGGAAATATTGACTTTTCTTGACTTTGTTGATTCTTGTTGATCAAGTTTGATATTTTTAAATGTCTTGATGATTCTTGACCTTTAAAATTCAATGTTGACCAAAAAGTCAAAGTTTGACTTTTTGTGTGACTGTTGACTTTTCATTAATTGATCCAAATTTCAACTATCAATTCCTTGATCTTTAGAAATTATTTGAGCCATGAAATTAGGTCAAGATATTGTGTTTGAGTCCTTAAGATCATGCCTCAAGTCATTAGGTCATGTACTAGGTCAAAAGTCAATGATTAGTCATCCTCAGTCAAAACCCTAATTTTGACAATTTTATCCCTTTGATGATTTGAGTGCTTTTCTTGAGGAATTATAATCAACCGTTGATAAAATTATGAGTATCACATCAAAATGTTGATGTTGGCAAAAAATCTTGAAGTTTGACTGTATATTGACCATAATTGACTTTTTACCCAACACAACTGATTTCCAATCATTTGAGCAATTGACTGAGCAAATTTGTGATGCAAGACTTGAAGCTTGGTATGAGAATTCTTGGAGACCTATAATGAATCATTAAAGTAACTTGAGGCATTAGAAGTCCAGTTTTCCTTAAGAAAACCAAAACCCTAGTTGTGGACCCAGTGTTTAAGAGGTGAACTTGTCTGATCAACTCTTGAGTATTCTTGAGCATTGGAGAAATTTTGTGAGAAATGTCTTGAGAAAAAGGGAGGTAAAATTTTGGGGTACAACAGATGCCCTTGTTCAATCTTCTTAAACCTTACGAGTTAGATCGGTATGTCCGCCATTCGTCACTTGCAGGTAGAAGATGATTGAACACTTAAGTGCCCAGAAATTTGCACTCGCTTGTGCACGAAGTAATGTTGTTGGTTGACTATGCCAGGAATGGCTTAAATATGCCATTTGGAGAGGTAATGAAGAGTTGTCAGAGATGGGCTTATAGATGCCATCCAAAGTAACTTTGGTTGATTTAATCTGAGCCAAGAAAGGTCTACTGGAAGAAGTATCAGAATAAATCTTTGGTCGATTTAATCTGAGCCAGAAGATGTTTGAAGGAAGTGTTTGTCATGTAGATAATCGCCCCGTCCTATTTTGAGAATTGATCTACGATATGTTTTTGTTGGTAAACCCGTCCTGTTTCGGGAATTCATGCCACGGTGATAAAGATAGCCGCCTCGTCCTGTTTCGGGAATTGATCTTCATCTAACCATAAAGGAAGAAATATATTTTCCTCGTCCTGCTTCGGGAGTTATCTTCAACTTGTTTGTGTAGGTAGTCGCCCCGTCCTGTTTCGAGAATAGTTCCACAATTTGTTTTTCACAGATAGTTGCCCTGTCTTGTTTCAGGAATTGTTCCACAATTTATTCTTCAAAAATAGTTTCCCTGTCTTGTTTCAGGAATTAATTTGTGGCTAGTCATCTAGATAGTTACCCTATCTTGTTTCGGGAATTAATATGGAACCTGTTTTTCGTTGGCTGTAGAGATAGTTGCCCCGTCTTGTTTCGAGAATTAACCTCTGACCTGGTTACGTAGATAGTCGCCCCGTCCTATTTCAGGAATTGTTCCATAATTTGTTCTTCACATATAGTTGCCTTGTCTTATTTCAGGAATTAATATGTGGCTGGTCATCCAGATAGTTGCCCCGTCTTGTTTCGAGAATTAATCTGGAACCTACTTTTCATTGGCCATAGAGATAGTTGCCCTGTCTTGTTTCGGGAATTAATCTCTGACCCGGTCACGTAGATAGTTAACCTGTCTTGTTTCGTGAATTAATCTTGGACCTGTTTAAAAATTGTTGATGATATTCGTCTGTTGATTGATCTTTCTTAAAAGGTAAAGAGTTATTTGTATGCAATATCATGATGTATGAAATGCATTGCGCAATGATGTTCTCAAAATAAATGAGACCGTGATATATGCGTTTCATATGCATAGACTATGACGTATGAATGTGAAATGTTGTTGAAGTGTATTTATAAACCCGTGCAGTATCTTTGTCTGGGAAATAAATCTCTAACTATTATTGGAGATGAAGAGTATGTGTATCTTCAATCTTGTCTAGAATGCTTCCGCTGGGGATGCTTGCTTGCTGTTTGAGGAAACTTCGTCGGGGAATGTTTACTTTTGCTTTGGGTAGAAGAGTTATTGGTTGTTTATTGCTCTACTGGGGAATTTAATTCTTATATACCCTGACTAGGGGTAAAAGAGATGGATAACCTTCTGAATCGTCTGGGGAGGATAATTCTTAGATACCCTGACTGGGGATAAAAGAGATGGATAACCTTCTGACTCGTCTGGGGAGGATAAAGTTTATTGGTATCTGGTCTGGTTCCCAGTTTCGTAGTGACTTTCTAGGGATAGTGACAGCTTCACTATGGAGAGGAATTTTGCCGATGATTTGTAGCAATATGAGGAATAGACCCAAGCTGGGAAGACTATAATCTGTTGGGGAAATAAACCCTGTTGGGGAAATAAACCCTATTGCCGGAGAGATACTTTGGTGAGGAAACAAACTCTCTTTGGGAAATTGAATCTACAGTTTTCAAACCCAGCTGAGGAAGAGAATTTCCATGAACTGTACTGATTGGAACTCCGTATGTTAGGGGAAATTATGGGGAATGTATCCTTATTGGGGATGAATTTGTGAAGATTACTCTATGGAGATAGTCTCATAGAAGTAGTTCTGTGGGGATCTATGGATAGCTTGAGTGTCATCCCAACTCTTAGAATCTTGAGTAAATGCTTATTCTTGTTCTTATGCATATATTTATTAACAGTTAATCATGTTCATATGCATATGTTCATTCAATTTTAGTCATTGGACGTCTTTGCAAGCAAAACATAAAAACAAAAGGTTTAACTTTGAGATGTATTTTTATTGATAGTTTTCCTATAAACAGACGTTTTTTATACAAAGAGACATAAATCATAGTAAGAGAAATTATCGTGAATATGAAAAGAATACAAAGTGAAAACAAAACATATAGCTATGTGGAAATGATCTCGTTGGGTTCCAACCCTGTTATTGCCCCTATGTCTTTGAACATTTCATACCTTGTTGTCGGAAAAAGTTGATTTCACCATTTGAACTTCCGAATTTGGTAATAAATCTTGTAGTAGTGATCCAATGGGACATATTCGTATGCTTTTAATCCCTAACTTTTTCCTGGACCACCCTTTCGGGTTTTCATTCCATCAGGATACCCTTTTTTGCCCAAGCCTCCCTTTCAGGTTTTCGACTTGTCGGGTGTACAATATTTTGTATATATCCCTAATTTTTGCCCGAACCTTTTTGGTTCGCCGAGATGCCCTTCTTTTTGCTTGCCTAGGTATGTCAACCTAGCAGGTCATTCTTATGCGTAGTATTTTTTGATTATGTCTGCATTACAGGGTGCGGGAAATCTTCATCGTCCATGGTGGTCAATATCATGGCACCACTCGGAAATACTTTCTTGACAACAAATGGTCCTTCGTAGGTGGGAGTCCATTTCCCCCTGGGATCACCTTGCATTAGAATGATGCACTTTATTACCAAGTCACCATCCTGATATACCTGATGCTTGATCTTCTTGTTAAAGGCTTTGATCATACATTTTTGATACATCTGACCATGACAGACAGCCGTAAGACTCTTTTTGTTAATCAAATTCAACTGATCTAACCTAGTTTGAATCCATTTGTCTTCTTCTAAGTCTTCCTCCTTCGTAATCCTTAGAGAAGGAATCTGAACTTCAACAGGCAGGACAACTTCCATGGCATAGACCAAAGAGAATGAGGTTTCCCCAGTTGATGTTCTAGCTGAAGTGAGATAGCCATGTAGAGCAAACGGTAACATCTCGTGCCAATCTTTTTAGGTCACAACCATCTTTTGCACAATCTTCTTTATGTTTTTGTTGGCGGCTTCCACTGTGCCATTCATATTTGGTCAGTATGGAGAAGAGTTGTGGTGCTTGATCTTGAACTGCGTGCAGAGCTCAGCGATCATAGTGTTGTTAAGGTTGGTACCATTGTCAGTGATGATTCTCTCAGGTATGCTGTATCGATAGATGAGGTTATGCTTAATGAAACGAGCCATAAAACTCTTGGTAACTGAGGCAAAAGCTGCTTCAACCCATTTTGTAAAGTAATCGATGGCGACGAGAATGAAGCGATGTCCATTATATGCAGTAGGCTTGATTTCTCCAATCATATCAATTCCCCACATTGCAAATAGCCAAGGAGCAGTTATGATGTTTAAAGGAACTGGAGCACTTATGAAAAGTCTTCGAGTGGTGATGATAGTTGGTTTCCATGGTCAACCAATAGTAACCTGCTCTCAAGATTTTCTTAGCCATAGTATGCCCGCTGGAGTGAGTGCCAAAGATGCTTTCATGCATATCCTCCATAATTTTCTATGCTTCCTTCTTGTCCATACAATGAAGCTGAGTTGAATCATGGTTGCGCTTGTATAGAATTCCATTGCTCAGGAAGAACTTAACTGAGAACCTTCGTAGGAATTTCTTGTCATTAATATATGCTCCTTCAGGGTATTCTTGAGCCTCAAGATACCTTTTTACTTCATGAAACCAAGGCTTCTCTTCTACTCCATCAGTATCAATTTCATAGCAGTGTGTCGATTCGTCGAACCTTTCAATGGTAATTCAGGGAGCCTCGTTGTACCATCTGAACTTAAACATGGTTGACATGGTAGCTAAAGTGTCTGCCAACTAGTTTTATTCCCTTGGGATGTGCTCAAAGGTAATCTCTTCGAAGTATGGAATCAAGGTTAGCACATGCTCTTGATAAGGGATAAGATTTGGATGTTTTGTATCCCATTCTCCCTTGACTTGACTGATTACCAAGGTTGAATCCCCATATACGCTCAGGTATTTGATTCTTAAGTCAATAGCAGCTTTAAGACCTAAGATGCACGCTTTGTATTCAGCCATGTTGTTGGTACAATCAAAGCAAAGTTTGGCAGTGAAAGGCGTATGGCAACCTTGAGGAGAGATGATCACATCACCGATTCCGTTTCCAAGTGCATTAGAGGCTCTATCAAAAACCATAGTCCATCGGGATCCTAGCTCAGGTCCCTCATGCGGCCCAAATTCTCCATAATTTGTAACTAGCATGATGTTCTCATTCAGGAATTTAAAGTGCATAAGCTGATAGTCGTCTACAGCTTGATGTGCCAAATGATCTTACAATACACTTCCTTTGATGGCTTTTTGAGTGGTGTACTGAATGTCGTATTCAGTTAAGATCGTTTGCCATCGGGCTATTCTTTCGGAGAGAGTTGGCTTCTCAAATATGTACTTGATGGGATCCATTTTAGAGATCAATAGAGTAGTATGAGTCAACATATACTGTCTTAGTGGGGGAGCAGCCCATGCCAAAGTGCAACAAGTTTTCTCGAGCAGTGAATATCTAGTTTCACCATCAGTAAATTGTTTTCTAAGGTAGTATATTGCATGCTCTTTTCAACCAGACTCGTCATGTTGCCCCAGCACACACCACATTGAGTTCTCTAACACTGTTAAGTACATGATTAGAGGTCTCCCTTCAACTGGTGGCATCATAATTGGATGTTCTTGTAAATACTCCTTGATTTTATCAAAATCCATTTGACAGTCGTTGTTCCATCTAACTACTTGATCTTTTTTTAGCAGCTTAAAGATTGGTTCACAAGTAGTAGTCAAATGAGAGATGAATTGGGAAATGTAGTTTAGTCATCCTAAGAAACCTCTGACCTCCTTCTCAGTATGGGTTATGATCCAGAATTTTACCAAGGACCGGTGGGCTTGGTACGTGACTTTTGGGCGTGCTTCAGGCTTGGATGAGGGCTGGTATGGGCTCCTGGGCACCTCAGGAATACAAATCTGGTATTTGTTTGGACTGAGGGAGCTTGCAAAGTGTGTTTCAAATTTTACAATTTTGTGAAAATTTTGCAATTTTGGTGTGCTTTTCTGAGGCAGTATGTGCGTGCGCAAGGCTTGTAGAAATGTTGTATAAATAGAGGAGGTGGAGAGGGAAAGGAAACATGGAAAGAATCTCCTTCATAACTATTGTAATGAAGCCATGATTTCTTCTTTGAAAACTTACCAAAATTTGAATATTTCATGCCATTTTTGGACAGCATGCACCTGGTCATGTTTTGCACAAAATTATGGGCCCAAGGCTAACCCAACACACTAGCCCATATGTCCAAAACATTGACCTATTATTTTATGCATTTTATTTTGTATTTATTTAATTTTAAATTAAATAAAAGTCAAAATAAATGCAAATAAAATCAAATTCATGCAAAAATGGACTTATAGGTCCTTCAGAAGGTCATGAGAGTGTTTGAACCCTAAAAAGTTAATCCCTTGACCTAAAATTTCAAAATTGCCCAATGCATATGTCTTGAAATTTCTCAAATTTTCCCAACTTGTGCAAGGCATAACTTGCTCAATTTGCATCTTTTGAAAATGATATTGGACTTTTTGGAAATCCCAAGATGTCCTATACAATCTCTATTTTGACCATTTTTGCATTTGGAGAATTTATCTTGATGTAAATGGTCTTGGAAAAAAGTGACTTTTGTTGACCTTTTAAAAATGACATGTAATGCATAAGCTTGTATCTTCCAAATGATGCTTTTCTTGAACTTGAGGATAAAAGATAAGTTGTAGGGAATTGGATTCTATTAAAGATGAACTTTGGTTGGGGAAAAATGGATGAAGCATGTGAAAGTTATGCCTAGTCAAAGCTCAGTTGACTTTCTCTAGGAAACCCTAATTTTTCACTTTTGGACTCTTGATGATTTGAGAGCATTCCTTGGGGAACATGATAAACCCTTGATCAAATGATTTATATCACTTCAAAATGTTGATGTTGACCAAAAATATTGAAGTTTGACTGTATATTGGCCATAGTTGACTTTTGACCTAGTATAGTTAATTTTCAAACACTTGGGCAGTTGACTGAGCAAACTTGTAGTGTAAGGCATGAAATTTGGCATGGACAATCTTGAAGACATATTAGAGACCATGGAAATCATTTTTAGCCTTTTCAACCTAAACATCTTGGTGAAAAGTGAAACCCTAGTTGGAGGTTCATTGTTTAGGAGGATAATTTGTCCAGCCAATTCTTGGTCAACCTTGAGCAATTGAGGACCTCAATGAGCATGTCTTGAGTGAAATGGGAGGTGTTGTACCCCAAAATTTTCCCTCCCATATTCTTCAAGAAATTGCCAAGTCAAGCTTCAAAATCTCCCCAAGGGTTGCACAGTCAAGGGTCTCCTAAACAGTCAAAATTAGAGTTTTTGTTCTGATCAAGAAAATGAAGTTTCCAAGGGTCCAATCAAGTCCCACATGCCAATAAATATGGTCAAGCATCCTCATATCAAGTTTCAAGACTTTCAGCACAAAATTGCACAGTCAAAACCCTAATTGCACTACAGTCAATTGTAGGGGCAAAATGGTCATTTGACAGTCAAAAGTTCAAATTTTTGGTCAACATCTCATTTTGAAGCCACAAACATCGTTTGATCAATGCTTGATCATGATTCTCAAAGCTTGGATCAAAAATCATCAAGATGCAAAAGTTTCTTTATTTGGACAGTTGAAAAAGTCAACTGTCAATTGACCAGGGCATAACTTTCACATGGATTATCAGAAAAATTCCATCCAAAGCTCATTTTGAAGAGAAAGACATTTCCTACAACTCCTCTTCATACTTCAAGTCCAAGAAATTCTCTCACAAAAAGTTATCAATTTCAACATTATAGGTCATTTTCAAAAGTCAACAAAAAGGGACTTTAAGTCAAAGGCCATAACTTGAGATTGGTAAATCAAAATGACATGGTACCAAAGGAATTGGTTAGAGGACTCAAATACCTTTCCAAAATGTCCAAGAACATGAGCAAATCCTAAAAATTGATCAAGTTATGCCTTGTGGAAGTTGGGAAATTTTTGGATATTTTGAAAAGTCAACATTGATTCAAATGACCTAAAATTGATAATGGGCCTCTTTTTCCTCCACAATTCATCATCCAAGGCATGTTCACGACCACTTGGCCCAAAGGGAAGTTTTTCTTCATTTTTATTTATTTATTTGGATTTTTATTATTAATAATTCATTTAAATTAATTAAAATACATGAAAAATATAAAACCTAATGTTTCAAATCTTTTTATGCATATAATATCTATAATATTTCGTGCAAATCAGATTAGGGAAGAATTAGGATGATTGGATATGATTGAGAGCTAAAAAGCATGAAAAAAGATTGAAAAATAATGGCTTGAAAAATCAAATATTGCATAATCAATTCTTTGATTCTTTTGATCAGATTTTTGACCTAATTGGTTCCATACATAAGCATGATCAAGACCTAATCCTAAAAAAACACTCAGCTGCGCAAGAACCTGAAGATCAAACTCACACTTTTTGCCTAAAAACTTCAAAACTGAAAACAAGGTTAAAGGTGGATTCAGAGCAAGAAACCAATTGAAAAAGCTTCCTCGTGTCTCACTGAAGCTAACTGGATAACTTTCCAACCCTTACACGCCCAGAACTGGTACAAGGGGTTCAAACCGTTTCAAATTATATGCATAATCGTGTTTCCATATTTAAGCATTTTCATTACGTTTCTTTGATGAATTCATACTAATTGATATGTTCTGAAGCTAACCATCTACTTTGATTGAGTTTTTGTGTGCTATATACGTTTCCACCATGGTTGTCTTTTAGGGTTCATGAAGCTTTAAATTGGGTTTTTTTAATTAAGGAAAAATTGGCATTCAAGACTTAGACCACTGAATCAAGCATGATTGGACGATCACAAAGCCACCCTCGCGCTCAATTTATGAGCATCCCTGGGCTAATCGCTATTTTTTAATAGGGTGCCTACAGGGACGTTTAAAAACCGTTGCCTATGTTTTGTTATATTTTCAGGAAAATAAGCCAAGGAAGAAGAAGGATGCGTGGCCATCAGCAATTGGCTGGTTCAAAAATTCGCGCTAAAATCCACTAACGTTTTTGTTTTATTTGATATTAATTGTTTGTGGTATTACATACAAAACACGTAACATGGCTCAGTGGCAGGCGTACACGCCGGTAATCTCTAGGACCTGGGTTCGAGCCCCAGGTCCTCACCCCCTTTCATATTTTTCTTCATTTAATGTTCATATGCAGATTCAATATAGTGGACCACTATACGCCTTCAAAATCAAATGTCCACGCGTCCCACTGGATTCAATCAAGGGCCACGATCTGAGGAACACGGTGAACCATAGTCAACGCTCATGCACGCTAATGGAAAAGTCAAAGAGGCCAGGAATTTAAATGGGCCAGATTGCTAAAGACCAACCTCCAAATTAGGGGCAGACCCCCTAGGTTTGCAAATTTTTTTCATTCTTTGTTTTTTATTATTTTTACTTTCTTTTAATTATTGTTTTTTTATTAATTTAATATTCCCATTAAAATCAAAAAATACCAAAAAATACCAAAAACAATTTCTTTTCTTTTCTTAATTAATAAATTTCATCGTTTAATTTAATTTTGCAAAAAGGGTCCGACGCCTTCGTTTTAATTCTTATTTAATTCGCGTGTTTATTTCTTTCTCGTGTAATATTTATGTACCTCTCCCAAAGCTGTGTAATTAATTTCTCGCACTTTACTTTTCTTTACTTTCTTTATTTTCTGTCAAATCGGGTTCAAGAAATTTTGGCGATGTGGACCCGCGCCTTTTGTAATAGCTTAGAATCTTTACTGTTTCTCGCACTTTTAATTGTTAATCAAGGCATGCAAGAATGAAGGACAATAAATAAAAACAAACGATAGATCACCAATAACATGACAAAAGACAAAAATATCTGAAAATGACACACAAATTCACACACCACCCCTAGGGTATGCCTCACTGTTGCCTTGCCCTTCGAAAGGTGATCGTCGAGTAGAGGATGTCTTAGTAAGTCCTCATGATCCGGGAACCTGGCATGAGGGTAGCTTCTAAGGTGTCTTCCTATTGCTCCGGTGATCACCATGTCCCGAACCTCGAATTGACCCGAACACCTCCAACGGTGGTGCTACCTACCTCTCAATGGTGGGATGGCACTACTTTAAAGGACATTTACACAGACGAATTCCTTAGGGTAGGTAGACGACTCTAGATACTTGCTCTAAATTTCAAAGACAAATCAAAAATACTTTTCACACCGACACCTTTTCAAAAAGCTTTCGAAAGCAATTTTTCAAACACTCTTGAGGACCGATACAAGAGTCGAACTGGAATTTTCAAAGAAACTTTTTAAAACCCACAATTGAAAAGCAAACAAACCATTTTTGAAAACACAAATGAGCAAGTATCTAAGAGCCCATGGATAACCATGGATAGAAAGGGTGCTAATACCTTCCCTTTCTATAATCTACCTCCCGAACCGAGAGCAATCTCTTTAAGGAATTTTTCTGTGCTTTTGTCCTTTTCATTTGGAGAAAATAAAAAGACGGTGGCGACTCTTGCTTCCGCGACATTTTGCGAACCAGCGTTAAACAGTCAGTTCCAGATCCACCGATCACAGAACTGGCGACTCTGCTGGGGACTTAAACTTAAAGTGAGGTGTACCTTAGGGTTAGTTCATAACTGTGTTTTCAATTGTATTGACTTGTCTGCTTTAAATTTGTGGGTCGCATGGGAGTTACATAGATCCTAACCCGGATCTGGGGATACCCTGTTTAGGTAGCATAAGCTGTGAGGGACCTGTCCGGCGTAGACCGACACGGGTGAAACAGTGGCTACGTTGGTGTGGCACCTTGGTCTGTACCGATATCCCTTGTGTTGCAACGAGGAGAATATGGGTCTTTTGAGGAGTCATTAAGCACCAACAACCTTAGAACCTTAATTGACACAACTTGACCTTTAGAATTGTAGCAGTATGCTACGCCCATTGAGGCTAAACTCTCGTGATGGTTCTGGCCGCAAGAAAAGATTGCGATGCTGGAGTTATGACTGATTGAGGGTAGTCAATGATATTGGGATCCTCTAAGAACCCGATTACTTTGATAGGACAGGTATGAACCAACAAACTGAAAGAGGGTAGTACCTAGACCTCATGCTGGCCTAAACTTTAGGGGCTTTCCTTGTGTGACTTGTGTGCCTTACCATGTTTGCCTTTGTATCTATCTGTGGTTGTTTTATCATAACATCATAACATCATGAGCATTGCATGCATCCTGCATAAGGACTGACCATTTCAAAGACAAGAGGGTTTCACCTTTGCTCTGTTTTGTAGGACATTATGATGCCTGTGCGAAGGAATACTATCCGGTTCAACTTTGTTCGTTCACCTGAGTTGCTTGATGAGTTGGTTAGCAGAATTCCAAATACCACTTCCTTCATTCAGAGGCATGGTTCTCTTCTCAGTTTAGTCACTGCAAAGCGGGATCAACAATTGATGAGTGTTCTGACCCAGTTCTATGACCCTCTGTACCAGTGCTTCACCTTTCAAGACTTCCAGCTGGTCCCTACCCTGGAAGAATTCTCTGATTTGCTTGGTATCCCTATCTTGGATCAGACTCCCTTTACCGGTTGGGAAAAGACCCTCAGATTTGAGGATGTTGCTGCAGCTCTTCCCCTGACACATCAAGAGGTAATGGACAACTGGGTGACTAGAAGCGGAGTCAAGGGTTTCTTGGCCAAATTTCTGATCGGTAAAGCTAACAGTTTCTTGAATGACCTGGACTTTAGGGCATATGAAGACATCTTGGCTCTCCTAATCTATGGGTTAGTCCTGTTTCCTAATCCTGACAACTTCATCAATGTCACTGCCATAAGGATCTTTATGTCTCAGAATCCTGTGCCCACTCTCTTGGGTGACATCTTGCAACAACTTCATGCTCGTACTACCCGAAGACGAGGAACCCTATGGTGTTGTATCCCTTTGTTGGTGAGGTGGTTTATTTCGCACCTCCCCAAGTTCGTACTAAAGAATCAAGAAGGAAGAGGTTGGGCTCATAGGTTAATGTCTCTCACCGACAAAGACATCATTTGGACTTGCAGAGGTTTGGATGAGATAACTATTATTGATCGATGCGGGGAATACCCTAATGTTCCTCTGATTGGTACCCAAGGAGGGATCTCTTACAATCCATGTCTAGCACTCCGTCTGTTTGGAAGAGCAAGAAGAGCAGGCCCCCATGAGATGTTGGTGCCTCACATCAGTTTTGAGTTTCAGGTGGATAGTGACGAGCTGCGTCGTAGGTTCATCAAGGCTTGGGACAAAGTTCATAAAGCTGACCCACAAGAGTTGGGGCCAAAGACTTCTTTACCTATGGAAGCCTACTACAAATGGGTTCGCATCCGTGCTCAGAAGTTAGGTATGCCATACGAAACCGTCAGACCCGTCATTCTTGAGTGTCCTGACAAGGACGGTGTTCCTCCAACTGTCCTTCCTCCTCAGATACCTGCTAATTATGAGACATTGAAGAGATCTTGGTCGCAACTGCGAGAAGAGCGGGATTCTTACCGGGAAAAGTTCAACGAGCAGGAATCAAAGATCCAGAAGCTGACAAAGCAGTTGGAGAATGAGAGAGCTCTGAATGCCTACATCCGTACTGAGAAGAGGAGACCATGGGATCAATAAAGAGCTCTGGATATTCTTTTACAGTTTTATTTCCCTTTTCAGTATTTCCTTTCATGTAATGCCTAAGGGCAACCTGTTGAATAAATTCAGTTTCAAAGTAGAATCTAATGAAGTGTGTTCCTTTTTGTTTACAAAGTTGATTCCCGATTGTCTTTGAAAACATAAATCATATGCATTCCATTCATCATGTGCATAGCAGGTTTTCTCCTTTTCAGGTTGCTTACCATTCTTCGCTGTTTATTTCAGCATCATGAATCCTGACTCATCATCAACTGAGACATCCATCAAAGCTCTTCAGGCGCAGAATGCGCAATTTCAGGAATTAATCAAGGGTTTGGCTCAAGGCCAAGAAGAGTTGAAAGCTCTGCTCCTGAAGAAGGAGAAGAAGAAGAAGAGAAGAACTGTTCTGTTTAGCTCGGGCCGAAGGTTTGGCAACACTTTGCAGAATGAAGAGGCTGGTTCTTCCATTGGCAAGAGTACTCCTCAGGCAGAAAAAGGTCCTAGTCTGGTAGTCTCCGACAACGAGACTGATTTTGATGAAGAGCAATATCCTCCGGCAGAAGACCGTTACAAGCAGCTGGAAGACAGGCTGAATGCTATGGAAATACAACAGGTACCTGGGCTGGATTTCGGAGATCTGGGTTTGTCTACTGGTATGATTATTCCTCATAAGTTCAAAGCACCATCTTTCGCTAAGTATGACGGGGCGTCTTGTCCCAAGCTACATCTCAGGTCCTATGTTCGGAAAATCCAACCGTACTCAGCAGATAAGAATTTGTGGATCCACTTCTTCCAGGAGAGTCTTTCAGGGACTCATCTCGAATGGTTCTATCAGCTGGATGGGACCAAAGTTCGTAACTGGAAGGAGTTGGCTACTGCTTTCTATAAGCAGTATCAATATAATGCCGACCTTGCCCCTACGCGTACCCAACTCCAGGGTATGTCGTTAGGTTGAAGTGAAGGTTTTAAAGAGTACGCTCAGAAGTGGAGAGACCTGGCTGGCAGGGTGCAGCCACCGTTGACTGATCGGAAATTGGTAGACATGTTCTTGGGGACCCTATCTGGGCCATTTTTCAACCATCTTATTGGGAATTCGTCTGCAGGGTTCACTGATCTAATTCTGACTGGAGAGAGAATTGAGGCGGGGTTGAAGTCTAGAAAGATTCCGAAGGGTACATCGTCTAGTTCTGAGAAGAAACCCTTCAAGAAGGAGGCTAGTGCTGTATATGGTTCCAAGAGACCAGAGAGATCTGAGCGCCGCCAATCTGTCAGTGCGGTAATGATTGCTAAGCCTGCTGCCGCTCCTCGGCCAACCAATCCTCAAAGGGCTGAAAGACCCCGGAGAGAGTTTACCCGTTTGAGCATGACTTTATCGCAGATCTTGCCACAGTTGCTATCAACCAACTTAGTAACCGTCAGAGAAGCTCCGAAGTTTCCAAATACTACGTCTCCCAAGTACAACCCGAATGCCCGCTGTGCGTACCATTCTGATAGCCCGGGGCATTCTACTGATGACTGTTGGGCATTAAGGAATAAGGTGCAAGACCTTATCGACGCGAAGGAGATACAGTTCAAAGCGCCTGAGAGGCCGAATGTGGTTACTGCTCCTATGCCCCAGCATGGAGTAAATGCTGTTGACGAAGATACTTACGCTGTTTCTGTGGATGATCTAGCTACTCCTTTGAAGACCGTCAAGAGGAACCTACTGCTGGCCGGTTTATTTCCGGGTTGCAGTGAGGGTTGCCTGTTCTGTGCTGTTTCCCTATCTGGTTGTCCCTTGCTGAAGTTAGGCATCCAAAGCCTAATGGATAGCAAGGAGATTCTGTTTAAGAAGTCTGCTATTCAGTTGGTTCCGGTAGAAGAAGTTTCTGTGGTTACCATCTTTAATAATCCAATCAAGGCTCTCCCGAAGAAGCCTGTTCAAATCATGACTGTTGCACCTGTGGTTATCACTGTTCCGGGACCTCTTCCCTATGTATCTGATAAAGCTGTCCCCTGGCATTATGGGGCAGATGTGTATGTAAATGGGATTAAACAAGAGTTCAACGCTGGCGCCAGTATCTGCGATATCACTGGTCCAGCCAAGGTTACCCGCAGTGGCAGGCTCTTCTCGCCTGACATTGCACCGCCCGCTACTCGAAGACCCCTCCTTATAACACCTACAAGTGTACCTGTTCCTGTCGCTGATCAAATTGTTTCCCCTACTGCCGAGTCATCCAATGCTCGGGGCAAGGGAGTTGAAGATGAGCCTGCCCGGATGGAGGCACCGATACCTGTAAATGCTTAGGCCTCCCAACAAGAGATGGAGGAAATCTTGAAAATTATAAAGAAGAGTGACTTCAATGTTGTGGAACAGCTGGGACACACGCCCTCCAAGATCTCCATGCTCTCTTTATTGCTGTGCTCCGAGGCCCATGCTAAGGCCTTGATCTCGTTCCTCAAGACAGCCCATGTGCCACAGGAGACATCTGCAGTCCAGTTCACTGATTGCGTAGCAAATCTGACAGCAGACAATGGCTTGGGTTTCTTAGATGTTGACCTGACTGCGAAGGGAAGAGACCACAATGATGCCCTGCATGTCTCTATCGAATGCAGGGGCACTACTCTGGCACATGTATTGGTGGATACTGGTTCGTCCTTGAATGTGCTACCCAAGAAGGCTTTAGACCGTTTAGATTGTGAAGGCCTGGAACTGAAACCCAGCAATATCATCGTCAGGGCCTTTGACGGTTCAAAAAGGATGGTTCATGGAGAGGTTGACATTCCCATTCGTGTGGGTTCTCAGGTGTTTGACTCTACATTTTATGTGATGGATATCCGTCCATCATACTCTTGTCTACTGGGTCGACCTTGGATCCATAAAGCTGGGGCAGTGACCTCTACCTTGCACCAGAAGCTGAAGTACCTTGTCAGAGGGAAGATCGTCACTGTGCAAGGAGAGGAGGAGTACATGGTAAGCCATCTGAATTCCTTCAGATACATTGAGATGGACGGGGAGTTTATTGAAACCCCCTTTCAGCATTTCGAGGAGGTGCTTCCAATTTCAGCGGCAGCAGAAACAGCAGTAGAAGAGAATGTTCCTTTGAAGATGGCTTCCCTGAAGGATGCTCGGGCTGTGGTTCAAAAAGGTGAATGTGCTAACTGGGGCAGGCTTCCAGACTTTACACAGAAAACTGACAAATTTGGGCTGGGTTTTACTGCAGAGGGTCAGAAAGCTATGCGGAAGGCGAAGACCAGAAGACCTCCTGTGTTCATTACAAATCCAGGAGTGAATGCTGTTGGGGAAGACAATGAAGTGGATGAAGCAGAATTCAATAGCTGGATCTACCCGACGACCGAAGGCGAATTGACCAATTGGATTGCCAAAGACCATACTCCTGTTACCTTTGTTACGCAGTAATAAATTTCTTTGTTTCGTTATTTGTAATAAACAATAAATAAACTCTATGGCCCGGTGTCTTACCCGAGGCACCGTGGTTTCATTTGTGAGGGCATATAAATTGTCATTTCATATATCATAAATGAAAATCTTGGACGTTTCTCGCATTGCAAATCTTATGCTCCTTTCCTGTCTTTCTTTCCTTTACATATATTTCAAAACAGCTGTATTTACACACACACTCACTCATACAGGTTTCAATCCACTCTGGATCTCGCTGGTAACGACTCTGCTACTGCCAGTTATGACTTCGAAAATCCGATCAACTTAGCTGAAGACGAAGGTGAAGATGATTGCGAAGTGCCTGGCGAGCTTGCAAGACTGTTGCTTCAGGAAGAGAGGGCAATTCAACCCCATGAAGAGCCAGTGGAAACAATAAACTTGGGTACTGAGACAGACCGGAAAGAGGTAAAGATTGGTGCCAACCTAGAGCTCAGCGTGAGGCAACGGTTGACTAAAATGCTACATGATTATATGGAGATCGTTTCCTGGTCCTACGAAGACATGCCCGGGTTGGATACCGATATTGTGGTACATCACTTGCCTACTAAGGAAGACTGCCCCCCGGTTAAGCAAAAGGTCCGCCGTATGCGTCCATAGATGTCTGAGAAGATTAAAGCTGAGGTTATGAAACAGTTTGATGCTGGGTTCCTTGCAGTGACTTCTTACCCTCAGTGGGTTGCTAATGTGGTGCCGGTACCTAAGAAGGACGGTAAGGTCAGAATGTGTGTTGATTACAGGGATCTGAACAGGGCCAGCCCCAAGGATGACTTCCCCCTACCTCACATTGATGTCCTTGTTGATAATACAGCTCAGCATAAGGTGTTCTCTTTCATGGATGGTTTTTCAGGTTACAATCAGATCAAGATGGCACCTGAAGACATGGAAAAAACTACATTTGTTACTCAGTGGGGCACCTTCTGTTACAAGGTCATGCCATTCGGGTTGAAGAACGTTGGGGCAACCTACCAGCGTGCCATGGTTGCTCTATTTCATGACATGATCCATCATGAGATAGAAGTGTATGTTGACGACATGATCGCAAGGTCCCAGACTGAGGAAGAGCACCTAGATCATCTGCAGAAGTTGTTTGACCGGTTGAAACTGTACAAGCTGAGATTGAACCCGAACAAGTGCACCTTCGGGGTAAGATCTGGGAAGTTGCTAGGCTTCGTTGTAAGTGACAAGGGAATTCAAGTGGACCCTGCTAAGGTCAAAGCTATTCAAGAGATGCCAGTTCCTAAGACAGAGAAGGAAGTCAGAGGCTTTTTAGGATGCCTGAATTACATTGCTCGGTTCATTTCGCATCTAACCGCTACCTGTGAGCCAATCTTCAAGCTGCTGAAGAAAGATCACGTAGTACGTTGGAATGATGAATGTCAGGCTGCTTTTGACAGAATCAAAGAGTATCTCCAAGAACCACCCATCCTTATGCCACCGGTTGAAGGGAGACCTCTGATATTATACCTGACAGTGCTCGACAACTCAATGGGGTGTGTGCTGGGGCAGCATGACGAGTCTGGCCGAAAAGAGCATGCCATTTATTACCTTAGCAAAAAGTTTACCGACTGTGAGACCCGATACTCACTGCTTGAGAAAACTTGCTGCGCTTTGGTATGGGCTGCTCGCCGGCTGAGACAGTATATGCTGACTCACACTACCTTGTTGATCTCAAAGATGGATCCTATAAAGTACATATTCGAAAAGCCTGCTCTGTCTGGGAGAATTGCAAGATGGCAAATGATCTTGACGGAATACGACATTTAGTACACGACCCAGAAAGCCATCAAGGGAAGTGTATTGGCAGACCACTTGGCACATCAGGCAGTCGATGACTATCAATCAATGAACTTCGAGTTTCCGGATGAAAGCATCATGATAGTAACTGATTGTGAAGTACCTGGACCGGATGAAGGACCTGAGGAAGGATCCCGATGGTCTGTGCACTTTGACGGAGCCTCCAACGCTTTGGGAAACGGTATCGGCGCCATCATCATATCCCCTCAAGGCACTCATACTCCACTTACTGCCCGGCTATGTTTCAACTGTACCAACAACATGGCAGAGTATGAGGCGTGCATCATGGGTCTTCAAGCTGCGATCGACCTAAGGATTAAGTTTCTGAGTGTCTTCGGAGATTCCGCTCTTGTGATCAATCAGATCAAAGGAGAGTGGGATACGAAACATCCGAATCTTATTCCTTACAGAGAATGTGTGTTGACTTTGATCCCCCACTTCACAGAAATAACCTTTGAACATTTCCCAAGAGAGGAGAATCAGCTGGCGGACACGTTAGCTACAATGTCTTCTATGTTCAAGGTTAAATGGGATAATGAGGCTCCCCGGATCATCATCTGGAAACTGGACGAACCGGCATACTGTTGTGATCTCGAGACTGAGTTAGTGACTGAGAAGCCTTGGTACCATGAGGTGAAGAGATATTTGGAAGCTCAGGAATACCCTGAGGGTGCCTCTGTCAATGATAAGAAGTTCCTGAGAAGGTTCGCGGCAAAGTTCTTCCTTAGCAACGACATCCTGTACAAGCGAAACCATGATTCAACCTTACTGCGTTGTGTGGATAAGACTGAAGCAGAAAGAATCATGGAAGAGCTACATGAAGGGACCTTTGGTACACATTCCAGTGGACACACTATGGCTAAGAAGATCCTTCGGGCAGGGTATTACTGGTCCACAATGGAAGCTGACTGCTACCAACATTCCAGGACATGCCATAAGTGCCAGATTTATGCAGACAAGGTGCACGTTCCTCCAGTTCCTCTGAATGTTCTGACTGCGCCTTGGCCGTTTGCAATGTGGGGCATAGACATGATCGGTGAGATTAAACCTACGGCATCCAATGGGCATCGCTTCATCCTAGTGGCGATTGATTATTTTACGAAGTGGGTCGAAGCAGCATCCTATGCTACGGTAACCAAGACTGTTGTGGCACGGTTCATTCGGCATAATCTGATCTGTCGGTACGGCGTCCCATAGAGAAATATTACAGACAACGGTACCAATCTGAATAACAAGATGATCGCTGAGCTCTGCGAGCAGTTCAAAATACAGCACCACAATTCTTCTCCTTACAGACCGAAGATGAATGGGGCTGTAGAAGCAGCAAATAAAAATATCAAGAAAATCGTGCAGAAGATGACAGTGACTTATAAAGATTGGCATGAGATGTTACCGTTCGCTCTACATGGGTATCGTACCTCAGCTAGGACGTCAACCGGGGCAACTCCTTTCTCTTTGGTTTATGGTATGGAGGCAGTCTTACCGATCGAAGTGCAAATACCCTCTCTCTGGATAATGAAGGATGCAAATCTGAATGAAGATGATTGGATCCAGACACGACTTGATCAGCTCAACCTCATTGATGAAAAGAGACTTGCTGCTATCTGTCATGGTCAGACGTATCAGAAACGGATGATCAGGGCATTTAACAAAAAGGTCAGACCACAGGAATATCAAGTTGGGGACCTGGTAATCAAGAGAATCATCCTTCCTCAGAGTGATCCAAGGGGAAAATGGACCCCTACGTACGAAGGGCCATTTGTGGTTAAACATGTGTTCTCAGGAGGAGCAATGATATTGACCAACATGGATGGTGACGACCTTCCTCACCCCGCCAATGCAGACATAGTAAAAAGATACTACGCATAAAAAAAAAGAGACCCGCTAGGCTGACATGCCTAGGCAAAAATTAGGGCTTCCCGGCGAACCAAAAGGGTTCGGGCAAAATGAAGGGATGAAAATAAAAAAATCTGTACACCCGGCAAGTCGAAAACCTGAAAAGGCGGCTTGGGCAAAAATGGGTATCCCGGTGGACTGAAAACCCGAAAGGGCGGTCCAAGCAAAAGTTAGGGATAAAAGCGTAATACTATGTCTCATTGGATCACTTTGCATCCAGAATCCGGTATCTACATCAAATTCAGACGGCATCGATCAGTCAGCTCCACCTTCAACCAAGGTCATCAAGTGATGAGACGCTCGGAGATATAAAGGCGATAGCAGAGTTGAAACCCAGTGGGATCATTCATTTCACACAGCTGTTTTATTTTCTCTTGTACAAAACTTGTATAAACTCTTTTGTTCGGCGGCGTTCTCTTACTAGGACGTCAGCCTCTTGTACATAAAACGCCTATTTACAGGCCATTCAAAAATCAATACAAATATACTTTTCAGTTAAAAGTGCCAATTGTTTTTCCTTTTTCTGTTTTGTTTTGCGAAGAACGTCCAAGGTTCAATTTGTGATATATGCATTGACAATAATTTGCTAACTCATGAATATTTGCATACGAAACAAAGGATTAATTACAGGTAACATTAGAAACAGGGGCAATAAAGAGTTGTCTGAGCAACCTAATTGTTCTGTCCTCCAAGGTACCAAGGTAGGTTCAGCTAAAAAACATAACCGACATATCTCAATTCCCCAGAGAGTGAGCCAGCAAGCAGTATACTCTTCTCAAGCAAAGCAGTTATCAACCTTAAGGAAGTTGGGTATCCTCCAGCAGATCTCAACATTCCCCGGCAGCATGTATATTCTTGACAAGCATCCCCGGCAGTCTTGGCCTAAAGATTGTTCCCCGGCGGCATACCAACATTCAAAGGAATCACTTCCCCCAATACAGTTCAAAACTTCCCCAAAAGAGTCCAATCCAGTTTCCCTAGGAAAGTTGGAATTCATCTCCCCAAGCAATAAGCTTATCCCCAGTAGATTCTGGAAGCTTATCCCTCGCAGAGCACGAACGCGTCGTCCGGCTTTATTCAAAGAGTTATTTCCTTACCAGGATATAACTGGGTTATCCTCAGCCAAAAGCCACGGAAAGAGCGTCCTCGACGAAGTCTTCGTATCCTCAGCGAAGTCCGTTAACGTTTCCAATACACCAAGGGTATCCCCGGCAAGTTATTATCAACAACTCAACAAAGTACCTCTCTCCCCACAGAGTATTGCTTCCCACCAAGATCGTTAGAGTACTTTCCTCCCCGCAGAGTTATTCCATTCGCCAAGTTTATTCCCCAACGGAGTCATCTTCTCCTACCGGTATTCTTGCGATTATCATCCCCAGCAGAAGCAAAATCTATTCTCCAACATCAGCCCAGGAGTGACTTCCCGGCACCCGTCAAGGATTTACTTCCCTAGACGAAAACATACATTCCTAAACATCACATACATCATTATAGCATGCATATACGCATCATATCTTACAAATCTCATTTATGTTGAGAACATCATCGCTTGATCCATATCATGCATTGCATATGACTGACCTTTACCTTTCAGGAAAGATTCAGTTAAACTCTCAATCATATTTCAAGACCTAGACCGGTTCAGTTAATCGACTCCAAAGATTTCTTATCCAGTCTAAGGCCTTCTCTAGTCCAGCTAAATCGACCCCAAACAGATTTTTCTGATGAAGACTCAGTAGAAGTTATCAAAGGTTTTTCTCAATGTTTGCTTTTGAGATTATAATTTCCTATGGTTCTCTCCCCAATGCCGCGGAGACGATAATTCCATTCCAGGTTTTTCTTAATGTTTGCTTTTGAGATTATAATTTCCTATGGTTCTCTCCCCAATGTTGCGGAGATGATAATTCCATTCCAGGTTTTTCTCAATGTTTGCTTTTGAGATTATAATTTCCTATGGTTCTCTTCCCAATGCTGCGGAGATGATAATTCCATCCCAGGTTTTCTCAATGTTTGCTATTGAGTTGTAATCGCCTATGGTTCTCTCCCCAATGCTGCGGAGACGATAATTCCATTCCAGGTTTTTCTCAATGTTTGCTTTTGAGATTATAATTTCCTATGGTTCTCTCCCCAATGCTGCGGAGATGATAATTCCATCCCAGGTTTTCTCAATGTTTGCTATTGAGTTGTAATCGCCTATGGTTCTCTCCCCAATGCTGCGGATACGATAATTCCATCCCAGGTTTTCTCAATGTTTGCTATTGAGTTGTAATCGCCTATGGTTCTCTCCCCAATGCTGCGGAGACGATAATTCCATTCCAGGTTTTTCTCAATGATTGCTATTGAGATTGTAATCGCCTATGGTTCTCTCCCCAATGCTGCAGAGATGATAATTCCATTCCAGGTTTTTCTCAATGTTTGCTTTTGAGATTATAATTTCCTATGGTTCTCTCCCCAATGCTGCGGAGATGATAATTCCATCCCAGGTTTTCTCAATGTTTGCTATTGAGTTGTAATCGCCTATGGTTCTCTCCCCAATGCTGCGGAGACGATAATTCCATCACAGGTTTTCTCAATGTTTGCTATTGAGTTGTAATCGCCTATGGTTCTCTCCCCAATGCTGCGGAGACGATAATTCCATTCCAGGTTCTTCTCAATGATTGCTATTGAGATTGTAATCGTCTATGGTTCTCTCCCCAATGCTGCGGAGACGATAATTCCATTCCAGGTTTTTCTCAATGATTGCTATTGAGATTGTAATCGCCTATGGTTCTCTCCCCAATGCTGCGGAGATGATAATTCCATTCCAGGTTTTTCTCAATGATTGCTATTGAGATTGTGATCGCCTATGGTTCTCTCCCCAATACTGCGGAGATGGTAATTCCCACCAAGATTCTCTCAACAATTGCTGTTGAAGTTGAAGTCATCCAAGGTTCTCTCACCGTTCCTGTTAAGGTAGTAACCATCCCTGGTTCATTCATCACCATTTGAAGCTCCAGATTTAGTTCCTGTAACCAGTCAGGACACATCCATGCAAAGCATCTGAAGACCAGCTGCTGCAACATGTCAGGTACTCATTTTTCTTATGCAGGTACGCAAGTTCTCGCTAAGGAATCTCTTACGCGATCGACACTCAGATGGCATATATAAGCTCATCCACCTTCCATCATCTCTTAGCATGGCATCTATAAGCCCATCATCCTATTCATCAATCTCTAAATGGCATCTATAAGTCCATTTCCATCACATTGCTACTATGTGAGTGCAAATTTCTGGGCACTCTAGTGTTCAATCATCTTCCACCTTCGGATTACGAAAGGCACGTCAGCCAATCTGCATCCTCAGGTCTAAGAAGATTGAACAGGGGCAACTGTTGTACCCCAAAATTTGCCCTCCCATATTCTTCAAGAAATTGCCAAGTCAAGCTTTAAAATCTCCCCAAGGGTTGCACAGTCAAGGGTCTCCTAAACAGTCAAAATTAGGGTTTTTGTTCTGATCAAGAAAATGAAGTTTCCAAGGGTCCAATCAAGTCCCACATGCCAATAAATATGGTCAAGCATCCTCATATCAAGTTTCAAGACTTTCAGCACAAAATTGCACAGTCAAAACCCTAATTGCACTACAGTCAACTGTAGGGGCAAAATGGTCATTTGACAGTCAAAAGTTCAAATTTTTGGTCAACATCTCATTTTGAAGCCACAAACATCGTTTGATCAATGCTTGATCATGATTCTCAAAGCTTGGATCAAAAATCATCAAGATGCAAAAGTTTCTTTATTTGGACAGTTGAAAAAGTCAACTGTAAATTGACCAGGGCATAACTTTCACATGGATTATCAGAAAAATTCCATCCAAAGCTCATTTTGAAGAGAAAGACATTTCCTACAACTCCTCTTAATACTTCAAGTCCAAGAAATGCTCTCACAAAAAGTTATCAATTTCAACATTATAGGTCATTTTCAAAAGTCAACAAAAAGGGACTTTAAGTCAAAGGCCATAACTTGATATTGGTAAATCAAAATGACATGGGACCAAAGGCATTGGTTAGAGGACTCAAAGACCTTTCCAAAATGTCCAAGAACATGAGCAAATCCTAAACATTGATCAAGTTATGCCTTGTGGAAGTTGGGAAATTTTTGGATATTTTGAAAAGTCAACATTGATTCAAATGACCTAAAATTGCTAATGGGCCTCTTTTTCCTCCACAATTCATCATCCAAGGCATGTGCACGACCACTTGGCCCAAAGGGAAGTTTTTCTTCATTTTTATTTATTTATTTGGATTTTTATTATTAATAATTCATTTAAATTAATTAAAATACATGAAAAATATAAAACCTAATGTTTCAAATCTTTTTATGCATATAATATCTATAATATTTCGTGCAAATCAGATTAGGGAAGAATTAGGATGATTGGATATGATTGAGAGCTAAAAATCATGAAAAAAGATTGAAAAATAATGGCTTGAAAAATCAAATATTGCATAATCAATTCTTTGATTCTTTTGATCAGATTTTTGACCTAATTGGTTCCATACATAAGCATGATCAAGACCTAATCCTAAAAAAACACTCAGCTGCACAAGAACCTGAAGATCAAACTCACACTTTTTGCCTAAAAACTTCAAAACTGAAAACAAGGTTAAAGGTGGATTCAGAGCAAGAAACCAATTGAAAAAGCTTCCTCGTGTCTCACTGAAGCTAACTGGATAACTTTCCAACCCTTACACGCCCAGAACTGGTACAAGGGGTTCAAACCGTTTCAAATTATATGCATAATCGTGTTTCCATATTTAAGCATTTTCATTACGTTTCTTTGATGAATTCATACTAATTGATATGTTCTGAAGCTAACCATCTACTTTGATTGAGTTTTTGTGTGCTATATACGATTCCACCATGGTTGTCTTTTAGGGTTCATGAAGCTTTAAATTGGTTTTTTTTAATTAAGGAAAAATTGGCATTCAAGACTTAGACCACTGAATCAAGCATGATTGGACGATCACAAAGCCACCCTCGCGCTCAATTTATGAGCATCCCTAGGCTAATCGCTATTTTTTAATAGGGTGCCTACAGGGACGTTTAAAAACCGTTGCCTATGTTTTGTTATATTTTCAAGAAAATAAGCCAAGGAAGAAGAAGGATGCGTGGCCATCAGCAATTGGCTGGTTCAAAAATTCGCGCTAAAATCCACTAACGTTTTTGTTTTATTTGATATTAATTGTTTGTGGTATTACATACAAAACGCGTAACATGGCTCAGTGGCAGGCGTATACGCTGGTAATCTCTAGGACCTGGGTTCGAGCCCCAGGTCCTCACCCCCTTTCATATTTTTCTTCATTTAATGTTCATATGCAGATTCAATATAGTGGACCACTATACGCCTTCAAAATCAAATGTCCACGCGTCCCACTGGATTCAATCAAGGGCCACGATCTGAGGAACACGGTGAACCATAGTCAACGCTCATGCACGCTAATGGAAAAGTCAAAGAGGCCAGGAATTTAAATGGGCCAGATTGCTAAAGACCAACCTCCAAATTAGGGGCAGACCCCCTAGGTTTGCAAATTTTTTTCATTCTTTGTTTTTTATTATTTTTAATTTCTTTTAATTATTGTTTTTTTATTAATTTAATATTCCCATTAAAATCAAAAAATACCAAAAAATACCAAAAACAATTTCTTTTCTTTTCTTAATTAATAAATTTCATCGTTTAATTTAATTTTGCAAAAAGGGTCCGACGCCTTCGTTTTAATTCTTATTTAATTCGCGTGTTTATTTCTTTCTCGTGTAATATTTATGTACCTCTCCCAAAGCCGTGTAATTAATTTCTCGCACTTTACTTTTCTTTACTTTCTTTATTTTCTGTCAAATCGGGTTCAAGAAATTTTGGCGATGTGGACCCGCGCCTTTTGTAATAGCTTAGAATCTTTACTGTTTCTCGCACTTTTAATTGTTAATCAAGGCATGCAAGAATGAATGACAATAAATAAAAACAAACGATAGATCACCAATAACATGACAAAAGACAAAAATATCTGAAAACGACACACAAATTCACACACCACCCCTAGGGTATGCCTCACTGTTGCCTTGCCCTTCGAAAGGTGATCGTCGAGTAGAGGATGTCTTAGTAAGTCCTCATGATCCGGGAACCTGGCATGAGGGTAGCTTCTAAGGTGTCTTCCTATTGCTCCGGTGATCACCATGTCCCGAACCTCGAATTGACCCGAACACCTCCAACGGTGGTGCTACCTACCTCTCAATGGTGGGATGGCACTACTTGAAAGGACATTTACACAGACGAATTCCTTAGGGTAGGTAGACGACTCTAGATACTTGCTCTAAATTTCAAAGACAAATCAAAAATACTTTTCACACCGACACCTTTTCAAAAAGCTTTCGAAAGCAATTTTTCAAACACTCTTGAGGACCGATACAAGAGTCGAACTGGAATTTTCAAAGAAACTTTTTAAAACCCACAATTGAAAAGCAAACAAACCATTTTTGAAAACACAAATGAGCAAGTATCTAAGAGCCCATGGATAACCATGGATAGAAAGGGTGCTAATACCTTCCCTTTCTATAATCTACCTCCCGAACCGAGAGCAATCTCTTTAAGGAATTTTTCTGTGCTTTTGTCCTTTCCATTTGGAGAAAATAAAAAGACGGTGGCGACTCTTGCTTCCGCGACATTTCGCGAACCAACGTTAAACAGTCAGTTCCAGATCCACCGATCACAAGAGGGAAAATTTTGGGGTACAATAGTGGTTGTATGATTTCACGTTGTTTCATGTTCATATTGCATGCATTCATGGATGAGGGCTTATGCCCTGATGTTGGCCTGGATTGGCGTTGTGTTGAGGGCTTATGCTCTATTATTGCCCAATTGGCATTGAGTTGAAAGCTTATTATGCCTTGATGGTACCATATGCATGCTGATGAAGGAATATTTCATTGCATAAACACTGAATTGATGTTGTACGATGTGATGATGGTTGTTTGTAATGAATTTTCTGTATGTTGTGATTTACTACTCCTTAGCATATTTTATTTCACCGTGTAATTATTGAATGCAATTCTCACACCTTTTGCATTGTTGTGTCTGTACTCTTAGGGAGTATAGATAATCAGGTACCCGAGTAGTGCTTGAAGTGATGTTACCAGATCGAGTCTTAGGAGTCACTCTGATATGTAACACGAGATTTGGGATTTTTATTATGTTTTTCATGATTTCAAATGTTGCACATTTTCTTTTAAAATCATGATGGACCATGTATTGTTGATTTGAATTTTTGTTAAGTCTAGAATGCCAATGAACTACTTTTATGTTGATTTTCCGCTGCTGAATAACCATTTTTGGATACACGAAGTAATAAAGTATTTTGAGAACTTTATGGATTTTATGACTTATGTGGCATCCCATTGTGAACTCTGATGCATGTGTCGTATATTTCATAATAAATATTCATATGGGAAAATAGGGTGTTACAATTGGTATCAGATCAGGTCGGTCTATCTGGCCAGGTTGTCTAATGTTGTTTATTCTTTAGTGCGCGACATGTGTGTGAAACACTGTTGATACTTTCTTGTTTTTCTAACTATTTATCTACAAGGGTTGGTTTGAAACAAGTGGGGGAGAAGCTTTTGCTTCTCTGAGATGTTTCAGGTATGAGAGTTGGTGTAATACACTGCTGACTTACAAAGAGCGCAGGTATTGTTGGAGCTATGTTGTTTCTGGAAACTAAAGAGAGTATGAATTCGTGATTTTTTCTGCAGGTCAAGTTGGGTTATCTTCAGAGAGAACGATCAGGTATTTTTAATGTTTGCTTCTCGGAGAATAGAAAGCAATGTGACGGCTAGTGATATGCCAATGTAGTGTGATTCCTGATTTTTTTTCCTAAAGATATTTGCGACTTGCCTCCAGTGTATGGATCTGAGTTCAGTGAAAGTAGAGAACTGGTGTTTGTATCTACTAAGCAAGTAGGATAACCCTTGAGATATGAGGCTTAGAGGTTTGCATGTTTGTGACAACAATTGAATGAGTTCATATGTGGATTACTGACCATTGAGTAAAGTAATGATTGAGATTAAATATCCACTTCAAAAGGATTGATGATTTGATGGAGCAACTATTAGGCGAGTATGTCTCAGTATAATCGAATTAAGTAGGATTACCTTCAAATTTGGATGAAGGGTGAGGATAGTTAGAGGATAAATTTTAGAACTTGTGTAGGCATTACAAATATTTGGGTTAGTTTGTTGCTGTGTTTATTGAGGACATTATGAGTTAATCTAAGTAAGAATAAGGGAATGTCGAACATTGCGATTTGAATTACAATGTTGAAAAGGAAGGGACTTTATGCTAAGTTGTCAAGGTGTAGATCATGGTTTGAGGAGAGATTAATTGGACCATGGTGCTTTAGGCAACTTTGAGCATAAGTTCTAAAGAAACACTATTCCAGTTTAGTAACGATGGTTTATACGCCATCATGATTGTTGGCTACCTATTGACAAATTGAGGAACTGATCACCCTTAATCTCTTGTTGATAGTAGACAGGATCGTGTTGAACGATATAGACTTGTCTTATTAGCTTGATGATGTGTAAAGTGATTGATGTTCTATCGAAAGGATAGTCGTTCATCATTTCAAGTATGGGATGTTGCATGTGAAGAAAGTTTTGTAGAACTAAAGAAAAGATTGACGACTGCTCCGGTATTGGTTTTTCCTAATCTGAGTGAGTCATTTATAGTGTATTATGAATGCGTCTAAGATGGGACTTAGTGGTGTGCTAATGTTAAATGCACAAGTTGTTGCTTGTGCTTCTAGACAACTCATAGTTTATGAGAGGATTATCCTACGCGTGACTTAGAGTTAGCAGCATTGGTGTTTATGTTGAAGATTTGGAGACATTACCTTTTTGGTTCTGAGTTTGAGGTGTTTAATGATCATAAGAGTTTGAAGTATTTGTTTGACCAGAAGGAATTAAACATGAGACAGAGAAGGTGGCTTGAATTACTGAAGAATTATGACTTTAATTTGAGTTACCATCCCAATAAAGCAAATGTAGTTGCCGATGCATTGAGTAGGAAGTCACTATATGTGTTGATGCTTATGGTTCGAGAATTGGAGATGATCGAAAAAGTCTGAGATATGAGCTTGGTGTGTGTAGAAACTTTTGATAGTGTGAAGTTCGGTATGTTAAAGCTGACTAGTGGTATAATAGAGGAAATCCGAGAAGGTCAGAAGTTTGATTTGATGTTGGCTGATCAATTGACTTTAATTAACCAAGGTAAAGGAGATAAGTTCAGAATTAATGAGAATGATGAGGTTTGGTGATAGAGTGTATGTTCCAGATGTTCCAGAACTTAAGAAGAGTATTCTTGAGGAAGGACATAGAAGTGGATTGAGTATTCATCCAGGTGCTACGAAAATGTATCAAGACTGGAAGAAGTTATCTTGGTGGTCGGGAATGAAAAAGGAAATTGTTAATTTTGTTTATGCTTATTTGACTTGTCAGAAGTCGAAATATGAGCATCAGAAGCCGATGGGTATTATGCAACCATTGAGTATTCCCGAGTGGAAATGGGATATTCTTTCCATGGACTTTGTGACGGGATTTCCAAAGACTGTTAGAGGCAATGATTCGATTTGGGAAATAGTTGACAGGTTGACTAAGTCAGTGCATTTTTTGCCGATGAAGATCGAGCATCTGGTAGAGAAGCTAGTTGAGATATATATTGAAGAAATTATGAGATTGCATGGAATACCTTCAAGTATTGTGTCGGATAGAGATCCAAGGTTTACTTCGAAATTTTGGACGGGTTGCAAAATTCTTTTGGTACTAAGTTGAGGTTGAGTTCTGCATATCATCCGTAGATGAACGGTCAGACGGAGAGGACTATCCAATCTTTGGAAGATTTATTGAGGGCTTATGTGTTGGAACAAGGAGGTGCTTGGGAAAGCCACTTGTCGTTGATTGAGTTTACCTATAATAATAGTTTCCATTCTAGTATTGGGATGGCACTGAAGCCTTGTATGGTAGGAGGTGTAGAACTCCATTGTGTTGGTATGAGTCAGGCGAGAGTGTTGTGCTCAGACCTGAGGTTGTGAAAGAAACAACTAAGAAGATAAATATGATCCAAGAAAAGATGAATGCTTCTTAAAGTCATCAGAAGAGTTACCATGATAAGAGGAGAAAGGACATTGAGTTCAAGAAAGATGATCATGTGTTTTTTAGAGTTACTCCAGTAACATGTGTCGATAGAGCGTTGAAATTGAGGAAACTTACACCGTAATTTGTTGGACTATATCAGATATCAGAGAAGGTAGCCGAGGTGGCTTACGGATTTACTTAGCCACCGTCACTTGCGAATTTGCATGGTGTGTTTCATGTGTCTCAATTGAGGAAGTATATGCCAGATTCTTCGTATGTGATTCAGATGGATGATGTATAGGTGAAAAATAACCTTACTATTAAGATGTTGCCAATGCAAATAGGAGGTCAAGAAGTGAAGCAATTACGAGGCAAAGAGATTTCCTTAGTGAAGGTGTTGTGGGGTATACCAAATGGTGAGAGTTGGACTTGGGAACACGAGGATCAGATGAAATAGTCTTATCCAATGTTATTTCCGTCAGGTAATTTTCGAGGAAGGAAATTCTTTTAAGTGGGGGAGAGTTGTAACACCCCAAATTTTAGATTAATTATTTAATTAATTAATTTAGTATGATTATATGAGTCTATGTGAAGTAGATGGTGTTTTGATGTTTTGATGCTTATTTATGATGTTTTGGTACCTTGTGTGAGTCCTTGTGATGGTATATGATATGTATTCGTGATGCAATTATGATGTAAATAGCAGTGATTTGATGAATAAGGTGTTTAAGATGATGAGTTGTGTGGTGTAGGATGAGTTAGTAAGAAGGTTTGGAATTTAAATAATTATTTTGAAATTATTTAGATTTAATAGTGATTAATTGAAATTATTTGGATTTAAGTAATTAGAATAATAGAATAATAGAAGTGTAGAGAAAATAAGGACAAGATGGTAATTAGTAGAAAGAGTGAGGGCATGATGGTAAATGGTATAATGCTAAGTGAGGGAATTTTTGGGATATAGGTATTTGAGGTCTAAATTATGTTATAAGAAAAATAAGAGTGAGAGTACGACAAAACAGATCATAGAACGAGAAAAGGCAAGGAGAAAGGAAAAGCTAGGGCAAAAGGATTCCACAGCTTTTGGGAAGATCAAAGCTTTGAATTAAGGTAAGGGGTGATAGATTCTCTAATTGGTGATCTTACATGAGAGGGTAGTGAGGGTTCCTTTCCCTCTTAGGTTGTTTTATATGATTGATGTATAATTTGTTTGGTTTGATTTGAATCGATGTGTTGTATATGATTATACATGGATCTGTGATGCTATGTTGTGATTGTTGTTTTGATTTGCATTGTTATGATGATTGTTGCATAAAACCCCAATCTAGAACCTATAAGTAACAAGAATTAGGATTTGAGGATTTTGGATGAGGATTTGATGAAATATAAGATGAATAATAATGCCCAAATGATGTATAATTGATGTAGAAACATAGGATGATAATAGGGGATGAATTCCTATGATTAGATGAAGTTTTAGGACCCAAAATTTAGTGGAATCGTAGAAGAATCACAGAAAAATCGCAGAAAAACTCTGCATCAAGCAGTTTGCGTTAACTCAAAGAAGGTTTGCATTGACTCAAATTGCGTCAACTCATGGGTCGACCTGATCATACTCGTGGTAGACAATGAGGTTTTGCGTCGACTCATAGAAGTTTTGCGTCGACTCAAACAATCCAATTTTGGACACATTTTTGTAACGACCATAACTTTTGAACTGTAAGGCCGTTTGATGCACCGTTCAAAGCGTTGGATAGCTAACATAATAAACTTGAAGTAGGTTGAATAAAATTAGGATTAAGAAGGATAATTATAGTACCTAATTTAGGATAGGAATTATTCCCCGTTGTTAAATCGAAACAGTGAGTTACTTTCTTGTTGGTTTGTTTTGCTTATGATGCCATTATGAGGTAATGTTGATGATATGATGATACGATTGTTTTGACAATGCTATGATGATAATAATGTTGTGATGATGATACGGTTGTTTTGACGATGCTATGTTGATAATGATGTTGTGATGATGATATGATTGTTTTGACGATGTTATGATGATAATGATGTTGCGATGATGATATGATTGTTTTGACGATGATTATGATGAGGATGATGCGGATGGCTTAAATTTCCATGGTTATGAAGGCTTATGCTTTGTGGTTGTATGATTTCACATTGTTCCATGTTCATATTGCATGAATTCATTGATGAGGGCTTATGCCTTGATGTTGGCCTGGATTAGCTTTATGTTGAGGGCTTATGCTATGTTATTGACCAATTGGCATTGAGTTGAAGGTTTATGCCTTAATGGTACCACATGCATGTTGATGAAGGACTATTGCATTGCATAAACACTGAATTGATGTCGTACGATGTGATGATGGTTGTTTGTGATGAATTTTATGTATGTTGTGATTTACTACTCCTTAGCATGTTTTATTGCATCGTGTAATTATTGAATGAAATTATCACCCCCTTTGTGTTGTTGTGTCTGTACTCTTCGGGAGCATAGATAATCAGGTACTCGAGTAGTGCTTGAAGTGATGTTACTAGATCGAGTCTTAGGAGTCGCTCTGATATGTAACACGGGATTTGGGATTTTTATTATGTTTTGCATGATTTCAAATGTTGCACATTTTATTTTAAACTTATGATGGACCATATATTATGGATTTGAATTGTTGTTAATACTAGAATGCCAATGAACTACTTTTATGTCTATTGTCCGTTGTTGAATAACCTTTTTTAGATACATGAAGTAATAAAGTATTTTGAGAACTTTATGGATTTTATGATTTATGTGGCATCCCATTGTGAACTCTGATGCATTTGTCGTATATTTCATTATAAATATTCATATGGGAAAATGGGGTGTTACACATAGCACTTCTCCCCCTTTGACAACATCAAAAAGAGAAAAGCATTTGATTAATAGTAGTAATTAAAAGTAGAGTAGAGATTATAAATTTGAACCTTAACGCACTAAAGACCATTCACATAAAATGAAAAATAGTTCAAATGAGATAATTAAACAATCATCACAAAGTACTATATATACCCAATAACAAATAAACTTAAACAAACTCAAAGTAGGTTTAAGGAAAGCAAATAAAGTTAGGCAAAACATGACAAAATTGTAGCAAGATGAAATTTAAGCTAAAAACAAGACACAAAGCAGGTTCAATTTTCATTGTCTTGGTCTTGGTCTTGGGTTGAAGGATATTATTGAAGAGGATGCTGAAAGTGTTGCATGAAGATGGATTGGAAGGAGGCTAAGTTGTCATCTTGTGTTTGAATCATGCCATGCAAGGTTAAATACCTTTGAGCTTGGACAGTCGAGTAAGAAGCAAAGGTTTCACTTTGGACCTTGATAATATTGTAGAGGTTAGAGATTCATTCATCTTAGAGAGAAGCATATTCATGGTATTGGATCTGCATCCTTTCCAATTGAGCTAACACACTAGAGTTGTTGCTTTAAGCAGCAGGAGTATCCTCATCCATATCTTCAGCATTTTCATCACTTTTTTATTCTTCACTCCCAATATCAATTTCCTCATCCTCTTCACCATTACTATTCTGGAATTATACACGGTTACTTCTTACTATGTGTCTGTATCTTTGCCTTTAGGAATCCCACAGAAAACCCATTAAGGCGAGTGATTTGCTGCAGAATTCTTGGTCCATGCCCAAACTCATGTAAGAGATACCAGGAAAACGAATACCTTCTCTATTGAGAACTCGTTGGATAAATGATGGGTAGCATAGTGCAGTCCCTCTCTCAGACTTCTGTAGATCGAAGATCCTGCTAGCAAAGTAGTATGGACAATGAATCTTGATCTTGTTCTTGAGTACATACATGAGCTGAACCTCTGGCTTGTCCATGCGAGAGTACCCACCCTTTTGGGTCAAATGATGTGGCAAACAATCCAAAATAAAATCCTATCAAGAGGAGCTAGGGCAACCCTGGTCACAGACTTGGGAAATAGATCATTGTTCACAATTCGCTCAGTGTAGGGTTTCTTGAGCATAGAGTTCAAAGCAGTCTTAAATTTATATCCGGGAGCAACATTAGAGTCAGAAAATTTAATTGAATCAGATTCAACAGAACACATCTGAACCAAATATTTCCAAACATGATAATTGATCATATAATTTTTGTTATTCATCTTATACCTAAACTCAAAATCCTCAAAATTTCCTTAGACACCCGCAAAAAATATCCTAACCAGGTCTTCATTATACTTATCCTTACATTCAAGAAAGTTGTGAAGTTTCTGAAATCTAATAAGATCAATGAGCTCGGGAAAGTATAAATGACCTGAAGTTGTCATTTCCAAAAAAATTGCTTAATAACCTTTCTCTTTCCAAACTTAGCTTCATAAGATTCAACTATGTCATCAAAGATAAGAGAAAGAGAATTTACCGGAGATTCGGAAGGATCATTGGAGGAACTACCTCTGAGGGTTCTCTTCTTTACAACCCTAGATGTGGCCATGATGAATTTTTCTTGAAGAGTTTGGAGTAGAGGGAATTTAGTTTTTGGTTTCGAGGAGTTTAGGGTTTGTGGGGTTTGGAAGAAATAAGGATAATTGAATTAATAAATATCACACAACATACAAATAAAATTCTGAAATTTTGCAAGATGCGTCAGTTTACCCTGGAATTTGGTAAACAATTGTTGATCCTTTAAATCCTTTAACAGATTCAGTTACTTATAAGATCGATCATATTGATCTCAGGACTATTGTGTTCAATTATTTAGAAAAGCATGTTTTGATGATAATCTCTTTAAACAAAAGGAATCACATCGCATGTCGAAGTGAAACTTCTTTATAAAAGTAATGAAATATAAATTAGTCTATACTGGGAATTGTAAAGAACATAAAAAATGTAAAGAAACTTCATTGAATGTAAATGACATTGAATATAAAATATGGTGTATCATGCGTACATTATCGTTACTCTTTTCTGGAACACTGGTACTTTGAGTATTTTGTACAAAGATATGAACACACTAAATCGAAACACAAAAGCTACAATTTATAGAACTTCGACCCTAACAGTCTCTTAACAAACTAAAACCACGTTTCTGTTGGCATGTCTTCGATAATCCAAGAGATTACACGCGTCCTTATGGATAAGAATGAATATTCAAATTCAAACCCTTTTCTATCTGTCTTGAGCACCAAAACCAATAAAATCTGATAACGGTCGAAGTATAAAATCTTAAACCATGTTTCGAATATTAACTTTATTTCGCAATTCGAATTATAAACTATCCATCAATCTCTTAACGAATTTCGAATTCGAATCTTCATGGATTTTAACAAACAAAATAGCCAAACAATTCTCTAAGTATATTCAGACCATTGACTCAGCTCAATTTCTCCTTAGTCAAAATTTCCAGCCAACAAATTGCCCCCGAGAAATATTCATTTTGAAACCAGAAATGCATATTTTTTGTAATCTCCTCAAATTTCAACCTTCTGAACAACTCATCAACTGTTTCAACTATTATGACGTCATTATCATAATGACTTTTGATTCCCAAACGTCTAATCGCAGTATGGGTATCTATAAATCTCATCATTAGCTATGATGAATATTCTTAACTTTGGAACTTACAAAAACCGTTCATCAAACAAAGGATCACCTTACACGTGTTCCACTACTCAAAAAAATCAAATTCCCTCTTTCAATAAAAAATGGTTCAATTTCCCTTCATATAAATTAACACCATTCATTTTATTTTTCTCTTTTCTACACTTTTTCAAATCAAAAGCTCTCCCTTCTTCTTCCAAAGTTCAACAAACTTTTCTGCAACTTCTTCTTCTTCAAAACACAATCATTGGCGTCCCAGAAGAAATCAAAAGTTGGAAAGAGTAAACAAAACAAAGACGGTGTTGCTTATAACCCTTTACTCAAAGTAGCAACACCCATCATGGTTGGAAATCAAGAATTTTTCCCCACACCATCTCTAAAGAATGAACAAATTGCCATCTACGCTTCCCAGGTAATGATTCTCTTCACTCTTGCTTCTGATACCTTAGGATATATGGGTCCTATACCCAATGTATCAGATATATCAAAACTCACGAGATTTTTTCCTGCTTACCACTTAACTAGACCCATAGATAGTAAACCTAGGGTTAGTAAGAAATCTGCTGAAAACACTAGGGTAGAAGACGAAATAATTCCCCAGGAAAATACTCCTCAAGAGAGTAAAGAACAAAATGGACCTTCCTTTAAGCTCAACTTCATCACAGAAGTCCTGAGACCTTTTAGGTCAAGTCCATCGAAAGAGGACAAGAAGTACCTTAGATGGTTAGCTAGGATAGAGAAAGCGAAATCGAAAACATGGAAAACCTGGGAATCTTCGACTTGATTCATCTGTCGAAGTTTGGCCCTAAATACTGTCAACTAATGCTAACAGCTTCCCTGTACTTCTGGGATAGTACTTATAACACCTTTCACCTACCCTGTAAAATGTTAACTCCAACACTCTTTGATGTTGTTGTAATCACGGGGACTTCGACCCACAAGAGAGACTTTCGACCCTACCTTGGATGCTGATGACTCCATCGACTTTAGAAATGCTTCTCCCACTTACAACAATTACATTAATCACTACTTAGGATCAACAGGCAAAGTTAGTGATCATAAACACATAGCTTTTCTTGCTTTATGGATTTCACGATGTGTCTTCTGCTGCAAATCTCTGCAAGTCGCCAAAAGATTTTTGACCCTCGCCAACCAACTCCTTGCTGGTAAAGATGTTTGCTTGAGCGAACTAATTCTTGTTGGACTGTATGAGAGCCTTGGGGAGGCTTCCACAAGATTAAAAAACTTTGAACCAAAAACCAACATTTTACTGGCTTGTCCGTATTGGCTACTTCATTTGTGGCTCAATGCCACCTTCGAACCTTCCCTTTCAAATACAAACCCAATTAATGAATCTGATCCTGAAAACTAGAATAGGACTGTCGAATGGACTAGACTAGTTCGTTTGACCCCGGATGATGGAGGGAAAAACTTGCAAGAGTTCTTCACTAGGCACCTGATGATGTTTGCAAAGAGGTACAAATTTACCCCTTTAATGGCATCATTTGCTCAAATAACCCATGGCCCAGAATGGTTCACAAGACCTCTCACCGGCCTTTCGACTGAACAACAAATAGAATCCCTCCAGATTTGGGAAGCTTTCCTGATCCCTAGACTTCTCGTTACTAGAATTATGCCCAAGAAAACTCAGAATATTTTACTTGCTTACCAACCCAATTTTGTCGCAAGACAATTTGGACTCTGACATATCCTTCCTGAACCATTGTACCGCCTGTAGTGGTAGAAATGTCTAAGGCTAAGCCATTGGATTGACATGACTTATACAGATCAAAATAAAAATAGCCACTGCGCTTTATTGTTTCCAAAGGAATGGGAAAAGAGCGAATAACCCAAAAAGAGGGGGAAAGATTCAAGGTAAGGGGGTTGGTTATGCAAAGGGAAGGTATTAGCACCCTAAACATCTATGGTACTCCATAGGAACCTCTTTAAAAAATCTATATATTTTGACTATAAAATGTTGTATAAAAATAGATGGTGGAGGTGAGAAAAGAAATATTTTTTAATGATTTTTGCACCCGCCGCGGTTGCGAACCTTTAGTGCCTACATACCACCTTTCGTGCAATAGGAGATCAGGGTACACATAGTTCCTCTTTGAAAACTTTAAAACACAAGTGTGTTGGTTAATTTTATGAGATAAGACATCATCGTCATTGTCCGTGTGGAAAAACATACTTACTACCCACAATCATGAGAAAGGAGAATTTGCATCACATTAAAGTGGAGGATATGACTTGGATTTTAAAATCAACAATGCCTCACTCAAAACCCAAGTGGAAAATATCTCTCTCCACTTCACATTATAGAAGTATAGTTGTTTGTATCACTACAAGGATTGATAAGAGTATAATCTTTTGAGAAAAGTTTTATGGTAAAAGCCAAAGTGGCAAAAATGGTTTGAAATGAGATTGATTGAATTTTAGTCTTCTCATAAAAAAGGAAGGTCAATGTATTATTAAATTGATTAGGGTTTATTCATGAAAATGTTTTGAAAATGCATGGACCTAAGTCCAAGTTTATTATGAAAGTGGTTCAAGTTTAAAAAACAAGAAGAGTTTTCAAAAGGAGAGATAAGATTTTTAAAATTAAAGAAGATGGGAGGAGAAGAAGAGACTATCCTAAAGCATAAGGAAAAAGATAAGGATAAGAACCATCTAACCAACAAGAAGCCAAAACTTGACATTATGGGCCAAGATAAAATTCTCATTCTTTGGATTGAAACCAAACAAACAAAGATACTAGACCTCTTGTGAGAACCAAACTTCAAGTGTATTAAGTCTTCACAAAAATTGGGCAGAGTAACGACTGTATACGGGTGAATTTCATATTATAAACAAAGTATGTAATCACGATAACATGCACACAAAGCAAACAAACAACCCAATGTCTTGAGGTAAACCTCAAGAACTCCAGACAAAATATCAATTAAGGTCTCTAGTCCTAAGTCAAAGAAGTCCAATGCTCCATAATGCCAAGGATAGTAACCAAATAGTCCAAGTATTTTAAAGGTTTTATGGTTCATGTTGATTATTAAGTGTCTTAGAAGAGAAGAGAAAAGGCTCAAGTGAGCAAAATAAAAATGACATGAAATGTAATGTAATGTTTAAAGTAAATGGTACATAAAGCATAAAAAAATAAAAGGGCATAAAGTAAAAACAAATTATTGATTAGTGGTTAGTTGGATGACCATCTTGAAACTTGCATTTGGAACTCATTAGAGGATTGGTAGAACCAAATCCTCCACACAACAAGTTGCATTTGCTTTTTGTCAAGTATATCATCCATTTGGAATCCTCAAAAGTATCATTTAATGATCAACGATGTTTAAGTGATCCGCGTTGACCAAAAGTGTTGTAGATCCATTAGAGGATTGGTAGAACCAAAGCCTCCATACAATGAATCTCAAAGTTATTAGATCAAAGAGATCAAATTAACATACTTGGGCTTGCAAACATAAGTTTGGGCCATGAATGATCATTTATTTGAATTGGGACAAAATTTAGCGCTATGTTAAGCAATCGTAAGTGGACTTATATAGAAGTCGCACCTATTTTAAGGTCGGTCAATAGCAATCTATGCACCATTTATTTTGAGACATGATATAGAGATCATGTTCTAATAACACTTAGTGCAATAAGAAAGGGATGAGATGAAGAGGGGTGTGAGAGAATATACAAACCACTTTTGAATTAAATTTAAATCAAACTATTATTAAAATCATTCATCCATTTTTGTGGAGTTAGACTAACACCATGGATCCAAAGATGTTAATAAAGTTCATGATCAAAAATTTAACCCAAGATCAGCCAGAAAATATCACAAAATAATATTTCATTTAATATATACATCAAAAAGGTTTTTTAAATTTTTTTTAAAATAGAAATAATATAGAAAAATATCAACTATATTCAAATTAATCAAGAAATAAAAAGTAAGTCCATAGAAAAATCAAAAATGAACTAAAATGATTTTATAAAAATTTTGGAAATTTTTTAAAGTCAGAAACTATTTTTAAAATTAAAAGAAATGAGTAAAATAAACCAAAAATGATAAAAAAAAATAACAAAGTCAGAAATAAAAAATAAATGAGGTCACCAATATTTGTCACAATATCATTAGATTATTCCATAATTTTTTCAGAATTTAAAAATGTATAAAAGTATTTTTAAACATTTAAAACAATTCAAATAAAGTGAAAAATTATAAAAAATACCAAAACACAAAATTAAATTGTGAAAAAATAAAAATAAAAAAGAGAATAATCAAAAATATTTTTCATAATTTTTTTAGATTTTTTGGACAAAAAATGAATTTTCTATGATTTTTTGAAATTTAAAACAATTAAATATAAAAATCAGAAAAGAAAATAAAAACCAAAAAAATCTGGACCATCTGATCAATGTCAAAATGCGTTAGTAAACAGATCAAGTGGACCTGCCGCGCTGTGTATGTTATGGACTTTAGTGAATAATACACTGAATCAAATGTAAATCAGAAATTCAAAAAAAAAACAAATGGCGTTATTTCATTGGTTGAAGGATGACACGTTGGTCATCTTCAACCTCCATCCAGTCCCAAAACCAGGTTGCTCAATCTGTAAAATTAGAGAACGAGACCTATGCCATTTGCTTCATCTCTTCAAGACGAAGACAACCACACCTACGCGACAAATTTATATAAATTGTAGCTCAAACAATTTGGAAGGGAATTTTGGAAAGGGATTTGAAATTTCATGGTCAAAATAAGCTTCTAGATAAAATTAAGTGTTGCGACTAGAACCAGGGCAATGAGATCATTACAATGATATCAAAGTTTTGAAGAATTGATGATGGAATCTACCTATTGAAGTTGAGTTGCAGAGCTCTGAAATTGGACTTCAATAGAGCAATATAGGGCACGATTTTTGAATGTAATTATATGGTAACTTCAGGGAAGATCAAGGAAGGTAAATTGATGGAAAAATTAGATTGAAAAAGACTAGAAAACAGATTTCGAAGTTGCAGAATTTTGAGTTATGGAACAAGTTTGGCAGGGTGATTCTGGCTATCCAAGCTCGAGGAAATGAATGGGGGATGATCCTCTATTTATAGGGAATCAAATGAGATGTCCAAGCGTGTGAAATGATGAAGTTTGGAGGGAAATCGTGTGAAGTTGTAAACAAGAAAAGTGTGACTTCTAATTTGATCAAAACTCATTCAAAACGCGCGTTTTGTTGTGCTAATCAATTCTGGAAATTCACTAAACATGTTTAGAGGCAAAATGTGTGGAAAACTTGTGATTAGAAGCCAAAACAAAGATTTCAAATTCTGACTTATGGAGAAACTTCAGTTCTAAGTTACCAAGTTCAATCCAATGGCATTCTCAGCTCAAGGGGTCTTAAGGAATTATTCTTGATGCTTTAGAAAGATGAGGTTACAAGCTTTGCACTGAAAAAAGAATAGAATCAAATGGATGCTTGAGCTGAAAGTTGCATTGATTCAAAGTTGGGAAAAAGAAGTTGACTTTCCATACTTAGAAATATTTCAACTTTTCCTTCAAAAGTGACCTATAATGTTTTGGATCCAAACATGGCCTTCCACTTGGAATTTGCTCTTTACCAAAAAAAGATGGCATGACATAGACCTCTTTAATGACATTTTGAAACTTGAACCATTCAAAATATCCAAAAATTGAGAGTTATGAATTGTTGAAGTTGGCAAAAAATCATGAAATGACCTATAATCTTTTGTATCATTAGGGAATCTTCCATCCATTTTATTACTTTGCACATATAAGAAGGCATAAAGTTCACATCCTTAAGATATTTGTGGAAAAATAATGGACTCAAGGTGATAAAAATTGACCAAGTTATGATCATTTGAAGTCACACATGAGAAATTAGGGGTTCATCTGGAGGACTTGTAATATTTCTTCATCATCAAGCTTCTTCCACATGAAAACTCCTTAAAAGTTTTGTAGTGATTTATTGATAACCCTTTGAAGAGGAGGATGTCTTTGGAACCACTCAAAAATACCAAAAGATGAGTAAGATATAATTCTTTGAAGTCCAAAACCCTAGCTCCTAGATCAAGAAAATGCTTTGAGGAACTTTGACAATTTTGAACAAACTTCTTGTACCAACACAAATTCTTTGTAAATAGAAGTTGTTGAGGATGAAAATGAGAATGTGTGATACGGTGGGAGAACTGACTATGGTTTTGCGTTTGTATTCGCAAATGTTTCGGTTGATCAAGAGTCGCCACCGACTTTTTATTTTATCCTAAGGAAAGGTTTAAAAAGCACAGCAAAAACCTTTGAGATTTTTCTTGGGTTCGGGGAGTAGATTATAGAAAGGGAAGGTATTAGCACCCTTTCTATCCATGGTTATCCATGGGCTCTTAGTTACTTGCTTAGATCAACTTGCCTTATTTTTCAATTGTTTGAAATGGTGCTTGTGTGTGTGGGTTTGAAAATATTTTGAAAAGAAGCCAATGTGGTGGCAACCTTTGTAATGATCCATGTGGGGATGTATACAAAGATGTATGTCTTTTGAAAAGGTTTTCATTTGTTTTTGAAAGTTGTTTTGAAAGTGTTGTGAGGTGTGTTTTGGGAAATAGGCAAGTGTTTTGTTTTTGCAAGTTTGATTCAAGTAACTAAGAGGTTATCTACTCCTAAATTTCTCAAAGTTTATTGCTATGTTTTAACCCTTTTTAATAAGTTTGTTCCACCATTGTATTTGGTGGACAATCTCATGTTAGGATGTGAAAGGGACGGGCGCGGGTCATTGTTTAGACCATAATTGCAATGGTGCCAAGTATCTTTGGGCATTTTCTTTAAGGGACTTGATCATTTGTTTGGCAATATTTTGAAAAAAGTGTTATCGAGGGACTATGATCATTCAATTTGTTTGTTTTGCCCAAAGAGACCTAACATGCAATATGGCCCATTTATTTGAAGGCAACAAAGTGGAATACCCTAGGGGGTGCAAGTGTAATTTGTGTGTCCATTTTCATGCTTGTTTGTCTTGAGATTAGGTCATAACTATTTTGTTCATTTTATTCGCATATAAACCCTAATTCTAGCATTGTATATTTAGAAAGCGATAAAGTGCGAAATTTAAACTCCTACGCTATTACAACACAATAATATAGGGAGGGGGGTACAATGTTTCAAATGGGGATTTTGACAAGGAATTTAAACCTAAAACTATTACATCAAGATTTGAATTATTTACAAGATAATTAATGTACAATAATTAAATAAAAATGGAATAAATATGCAAGATGTAAAAATGTTTTGTATATGTATGAAAAAAAAGTATTATTTATGTAAAATAAAAAGGAAAATAAAAAGGTGTTATTTTTGAAGTATTTTCAATTTTAGGGTAAAACCCTAATTTTTAAAAAAAGGACATTAATTATTTAATTTACATAATTATTATTTATACACAAAAATAAAATAAAATATAGTATATTTGTAAAAAGGGTATTTTTTTAGTATTAAATATTAAAAAATAAAATATGTACATTTTTTGGTATTTTTATCCTAAGTATTTAATATATACCTATATATTTATTTACAAAACATATATTATATATATTAATTAATAATATTTAATATTTAAATAAAAAAGTATATTTTTTTTATAATATTTTCAGGGAGTAAAAAAAATAAGATAAAAATGTGTATAAAAATATATTTTGTATTATCTTAACATTTCAAACAAAAAAGTATATATATATATATATATATATATATATATATATATATATATATATATATATATATATATATATATATATATATATATATATATATATATATATATATATATATATATATATATATATATATATATATATATATATATATATATATATATATATATATATATATATATATATATATGTTTATTTATTTATGTACAAACAAAAGAAATAATCAAATAAATACTCAATAAATTCAAAAAATGATGAGAAAAATATTTTTATGCTTTTATTATGCTGAGGAAAAATAAATGAACCAATCAAAAAACACAAAAGTCAAAAATATTAAAAAATGAATGAAATGGGCTCAGGGGGTGCAAAACAAAAATCATGGTGTGAATAAGAAATATGAGGCAAGCCCAGCCCAATAGACATCTTCTTCAACCTCTGAACAAAAACTTGTTCAAAAAACGCGCGCAAGAAGCTTCATTTGAATACCCTGATTCTTTGATTTTTTGAACAAACTTCCAACACAAAAAATGTTAATCATGAAACCACGATTCCAAATATATAAAGAACATCTCCTAACTCTCAGAAATGAGAGAGAATTTTAACAATCCCAAATCCTGACCTAAGTTTTCTACCATTTTCAAACCTTAAATTCTCACAGCTCAGGTAAAAGAAATGAAAAGTAAAAGAATGTGCATGTTTAGTGGCATGAGTAGAACATTGTTTATTCACAAACTTAAAGCTAATGATGCCTAATAAGAGAGATACGAATTCAAAAACTTACCTGTTCAGTTGAAGTTCTATCTGGAAATGTAGGAACTTTCAGTGCAAGGTGATGATTGGAAAAGCTTCCTTGAGGTCCAGGGATGCTATTCCAATGTTTACTTTGTCTTGAAAGCTTCTGAATCGAGCTAGAGAACTTCACCTGCAAGTCGGAAATGTGAAAATGGTGGAAGTGGTTAGAGTGATTACAGGTCGTGCTTTTGCTTTTGGTTAGCTTGCATAGATGGTATGGAAGGTGTGTGAACTGGTTTGGGCAAGAAAGCTTGAGAGAAATGAGAGATGGTACTCAAACTGCAGGGCCTGCCCTGTTTTTGCAGTTTGAGAGTGATTATGGCAAGGGGAGTGTTTGAGAGGTGCAAGGGTCGTGCAAAAGCTTGGTTCTGATCTTTGGAATGTGTTTGATAACTTTGTCTAAGTGTGTGTAAGCTGAGATGGAAGTTGGTGTGAGTTATGGTACTTTTCTTCACTCTTAAGCAAACAAAGGCAACTTGTGTTTCTAGGTCAGTAGAGGACCCCTAATCCTGCTGCAAAGCTTCTCTTGATCAGTGTGTTATGCTCATAATCTTGTGCCAATCAGATTTGCAATGTACTTGTTGGATTTTCAATTTGACATAAAGTGCAACTTTTCAAGAATGGATATTATGCTTTATCTATAAATGGATTAATCTTGCATACAATGTCCAAACTCATAGAACAACACCTTGGCACAAATGATTGGCATTAAATTATGGAGTGTAGATGAGATAAAAGACCTGTAATCTAGCTTAAGGCATGCTGAGTTCAAATTGCAAGGTTATGGACATGTAACTTGGTCATGAACAAAGTGATTTTTTGCCATTTTGCAAAATTCGATTCTCCCTAACCATGAGGTTGTTTGAGAAGTTCTTGGACATTTTGGAAAGCTTGGAATGTGTACTACAATCCATCTTTGAAATGAAAATTGAAATTCCAAGTGGAAGTGTATGGAAAATGGTCTTGAAGTTAGGTAAAAAACCTTGTCAAAATAGGTCAAATTTTCACTAAGTTATGAATGGTTTAGTGCCCTTATTCAAAAATTTGTAACTTGAGATACAAGCTTCAAATGGGAAAACTTTGTGAATCAAAGTTGTAGATTATGCAACAAGCTACAACTTTCATGTTTTGACTTTTGTTTGAATCCCAATGAATCTTGGTGAACAAGTGGGGCAAAGTTGGGGAAAAATTAGGGTTTTCCATAACTTAGAAAAATTCTAAGTTATGAAAAATTCCATTTCAAACCCTAATTTGCCTTTCTTGGTTTCTTGGTGAACAAGTTTCATGATTTGGCATGTTTTGATGAAAAATGAATCTTGACTCTTGATTTTGACCAAAAAGTCAAAGTTTGACTTTTCAGTATACAGTCAAAATTGATCAATTGACTGGGAAATTCAACTGTCAATCTTGTGTACTTGGGATCTTTTGAGTTTGTTGAGCATGTCAAGATAATTCCATGGGGTCCTTGAGTCCATATGTGAGCTTGGTTTGCCATTGGCTAGGTCAAACAGTCAAAAATTGCCTTTGTGCAGTCAAAACCCTAAAAATGACCATTTTGCCCTTTTGGTGATCTGATCAAATTTCTTGTGGAATTGTGATCCAAACTTGATCAAGTGGTCCATATGAGTTCATAATGTTGATGTGGGTCAATTTTTATGAGATTTGACTGTCAATTGGCCACAGTTGACTTTTTCCCCAATACAGCTGATTTTTAGGTCAACTGTCCAATTGACTGGGTAAAACTTGGGATCAGGACTTGAAACTTGGTATGGGTAAACTTGGGTGTCCAACATGAAGCATGAAAGTCATCTTAGGCATTTTAGGTCAAAACACCTTTGTGCAAACACAAACCCTAATTTGGATCAACAGTGCAAGGAGAAGTCTTGAGCAGAGGAAATCCTAACTGGATCTTGATCTTCAAAGGTCTGGTGATGAGAAAATGTTGAGGAAATGGGAGGGAAAAATTTGGGGTACAACAGTTGCCCCTGTTCAATTTTATTGAACCTGAAGAGTTAGATTGGCAGGTTTGCCTTTCGTGACTCGAGGGTAAAAGGAGATTGGACACTAGAGTGCCCGGAAATTTGCACTCGCATGTTGAAGTATCAGCAATGTGATGTCGGGAATGGGCTTATAGATGCCATTTGGAGAGATGGTGGATAGGGAGATGGGCTTATAGATGCCATTTGGAGATGTGACGGAACTTTGTCGGGAATGGGCTTATAGATGCCATTTGGAAGTATTGATCGCATAAGAGATTCCTTAGCAAAAACTTGTGTATTTGAGAAAGACGGATGTTTTCCTGGCTTGTTACAGGTGTTTGATCTTCAATCTCCTTATGCAGATATGCCCTGGCTGGATACAGGTATCGAATCTACAAATGGTTGCTCACAGATGTGCCCTGGCTGGATACAGGAACCGAATCCGGAAATAGTTATCAACAGATATGCCCTGGCTGGATACAGGAACCGAATCTTCGAACTCTTCAGACGTGCCCTGACTAGATACAGGAATCGAGTCTGGAAATGTGGTCAACAGATATGCCCTGGCTGGATACAGGAGTCGAATCCGGAAATGTTGTAGTTGATAGATGTGCCCTGGCTGGATACAGGAATCGAATCTGGAACTCTTCAGACGTGCCCTGGCTAGATACAGGAATCGAATCTGGAACTCTTCAGACGTGCCCTGGCTAGATACAGGAATCGAATCTGGAACTCTTCAGACGTGCCCTGGCTAGATACAGGAATCGAGTCTGGAAACTCTTCAGACGTGCCCTGGCTAGATACAGGAATCGAGTCTGGAAACTGATCACTCTCAGATGTGCCCTGGCTAGATACAGGTATCGAATCTGGAATTTGTGACAGTTGAAGGTAGTTGTCTTTAGGATTGTCTTTTTCCCTGAAAAGGAAAAGACATAAGTTGTATGCAATGTCATGATGTATGATATGCATGATGCTTTAACATGAGATAGTGTTGTATGCACTTATCATGTATGTAAGCAGGATGTATGAAAATGTGAAATGTTTATGAATATATTTTTGTCTTAGGAAAATGAATCCTTGACGATCGGCCGAGGAATTGCTCTGTGGAAGAGATACTTTGCTGAAGCTTGATGAGAGGCCTGTTGAGGACTTCAATGATGGATTCCGCTGGGGATAATGATGATAAACTCTGCTTGGGGAATACCAAAGACAAACTCCTGCCGGGGACTGAAAGAACCTTGCCGAGGACGATCTTCCATGGCAATTAGCTGAGGATAACCCAGTTATAAGCCCTTGTGAGGAATAACTCTGAATAAAGCTCGGGAGAGATGTCCGTATTCTGCAGGGAACAAGCTTCCAGAATCTACTGGGGATAAGCTTTTAGACCTGCCGTGGAAAGTTGACGACTTCACTGGGGGAAGTATTGCTGAATCTTGCCTTACTCTGCGGGGAGCTGAGATCATTTGGTCACATTCTTCAGTCGAATCTACCTGGGTACCTTGGCGGACAAAGCAACCAAACTGCATCAGACAACTTCACATTGCCCCTGTCTCTGATGTCACCTGTAATTAATCTTTTGTTTTATATGCAAATATTTATGAATCAGCAATTTAATGTCAAATGCATATATCAAAAAAATGAACATTGGACGTTCTTCGCAAAACAAAAGAGAAAAAGGAAAAACAATGGCAATTTGTATGGACAAGTGAATTTGTATTGATCTGAACTTTGCCTGGGAATAGGCGTTTTTGTACAAGAGGCTGACATCCTAGTAAGAGGACGCCGCCGAATAACACAGAATTTACAATTTTGAAAAGAAAACAAAACATCTATGTGAACAATCCTACTGAGTTCCAACTCTGCTATCGCCTTTATGTCTCCAAGCGTCTCATCGCTTTGCTGCCTAGTTGAAGATGAAGCTGATTGGTCAACGCCGAAGTCTGAGCCAGATAGTCGATGCCGAATTCCGGATGCGAAGTGATCTAATGAGACATAGTGTTACGCTTTATCCCTAACTTTTGCCTGGACCGCCCTTTCGGGTTTTCAGTCCACCGGGATACCCATTTTTGCCCAAGCCGCCTTTTCAGGTTTTCGACTTGCCGGGTGTACAGATTTTTTTCATTTCATCCCTTATTTTTGCCCGAACCCTTTTGGTTCGCCGGGAAGCCCTAATTTTGCCTATGTATGTCAACCTAGCGGGTCTTTTATTCAGGCGTAGTATCTTTTCACTATGTCTGCATTGGCGGGGTGAGGAAGGTCGTCACCATCCATGGTGGTTAGGATCATGGCTCCTCCTGAGAACACATGTTTAACCACAAATGGCCCTTCGTAAGTAGGGGTCCATTTGCCCCGGGGATCACTTTGAGGAAGGATGATGTGTTTGATTACCAGGTCCCCAACTTGATACTCTTGTGGTCTGACTTTCTTGTTAAATGCCCTGATCATCCGTTTTTGATACGTCTGACCATGACAGATAGTGGTGAGTCTCTTTTCGTCAATCAGGTTTAATTGATCAAGTCGAGTCTGGATCCAGTCATCTTCACTCAAGTCTGCATCCTTCATTATTCGGAGAGAGGGTATCTGGACTTCAATTGGCAAGACTGCCTCCATGCCATAGACCAAGGAGAAGGGAGTCGCCCCGGTTGACGTCCTTGCTGAGGTACGGTACCCATGAAGAGCGAACGGTAACATCTCGTGCCAATCTTTATAAGTCACTGTCATCTTCTGCACAATTTTCTTGATATTTTTGTTAGCTGCTTCTACAGCCCCATTCATTTTCGGCCGGTAGGGAGAAGAATTGTGGTGCTGTATCTTGAATTGTTCGCAGAGCTCAGTGATCATCTTGTTGTTGAGATTGGTACCATTGTCCGTAATGATTCTCTCCGGGACGCCGTACCGACAGATCATATTATGCCGGATGAAACGTGCCACAACACTCTTGGTTACTGTTGCGTAGGAAGCTGCCTCAACCCACTTCGTGAAGTAATCGATCGCCACTAAGATGAAACGATGCCCATTGGATGCTGTCGGTCGGATCTCACCGATCATATCGATGCCCCACATTGCAAAAGGCCAAGGTGCCGTCAGGACATTCAAAGGAACTGGAGGAATATGCACCTTGTCAGCATAGATCTGGCATTTGTGACAAGTTCGAGAGTGTTGGTAACAATCGGCTTCCATTGTGGACCAGAAATATCCTGCCCGAAGGATTTTCTTAGCCATGGTGTGTCCGCTGGAATGTGTTCCGAATGTACCTTCATGCAGTTCTATCATGATTTTCTCTGCTTCAACCTTATCCACACAACGTAGCAGAGTTGAATCATGATTCCGTTTGTAGAGGACGTCGTTACTGAGGAAGAATTTTGCCGCAAACCTTCTCATGAACTTCTTGTCATTGACAGATGCACCTTCAGGGTATTCCTGAGCTTCCAAGTACCTCTTCACCTCATGATACCAAGGTTTTTCAGTCACCTTTTCAGCCTCAAGTTCGCAGCAGTATGTCGGTTCATCCAACTTCCAGATAATGATCCGGGGAGCCTCATTGTCCCATTTAACTTTGAACATTGAAGACATCGTAGCTAGTGCGTCTGCTAGCTGGTTCTCCTCTCTTGGGAAGTGCTCAAAAGTTATTTCTTCAAAGTGGGGAAGCAAGGTTGACACATACTCCTTGTAAGGAATAAGGTTTGGGTGTTTCGTATCCCACTCGCCTTTGATCTGATTGATCACGAGAGCGGAATCTCCGAAGACACTCAGAAACTTGATCCTTAAGTCGATTGCAGCTTGTAAACCCATAATACATGCCTCATATTCTGCCATGTTGTTGGTGCAGTTGAAACATAATCGGGCAGTGAGTGGAGTATGAGTTCCTTTGGGAGATATGATTACAACGCCTACGCCGTTACCCAAAGCATTGGAGGCTCCATCAAAATGCATAGACCATCGGGATCCTTCCTCAGGTCCTTCATCCGGTCCAGGTACTTCACAGTCAATTACCACCATGATGTCTTCGTCCGGAAAATCAAAGTTCAATGATTGGTAATCGTCTACAGGTTGGTGTGCCAAATGATCTTCCAGTACACTTCCTTTAATCCCTTTCTGAGTTGTATACTGGATGTCGTATTCTGTCAAGATCATTTGCCATCTCGATATCCTTCCAGACAGAGCAGGCTTTTCAAATATGTACTTAATGGGATCCATCTTTGAAATCAATAGAGTAGTGTGAGTCAGCATATACTGTCTCAGCCGGCGAGAAGCCCATACTAGAGCGCAGCAAGTTTTCTCAAGCAGTGAGTAACGAGACTCACAGTCGGTAAACTTTTTGCTCAAGTAATAAATAGCGTGCTCTTTTCGGCCAGACTCGTCATGCTTCCCCAGCACACACCCCATTGAATTATCAAGTACTGTCAAGTATAATATTAGAGGTATTCCTTCCACTGGTGGCATAAGAATGGGTGGCTCTTGGAGATATTCCTTTATCCTTTCAAAGGCAGCCTGGCATTCATCGTTCCAGCGTACTACTTAATCCTTCTTCAGTAATTTGAAGATTGGCTCACAAGTAGCAGTCAGATGTGAGATGAATCGGGCAATGTAATTCAGTCGTCCCAGGAAGCCTCTGACTTCTTTCTCTGTCTTAGGAACTGGCATCTCTTGAATGGCTTTAACCTTGGCAGGGTCCACTTGAATACCCTTATCACTTACAATGAAGCCTAGCAATTTTCCGGACCTTAACCCAAAGGTACATTTGTTGGGATTCAATCTCAACTTGTATAATTTGAGTCGGTCAAACAGCTTCCTCAGATGGTCAAGATGCTCCTCCTCAGTTTGAGACCTGGCAATCATGTCATCAACATATACCTCAATCTCATGATGAATCATATCATGAAATAAAGCAACCATGGCGCGTTGGTAGGTTGCCCCAGCATTTTTCAACCCGAATGGCATGACCTTGTAACAGAAAGTGCCCCACTGAGTCACAAAGGTAGTCTTTTCCATATCTTCCGGAGCCATCTTGATCTGATTATACCCCGAAAAACCATCCATGAAGGAGAACACCTTGTGTTGTGCAGTATTGTCAACAAGAACATCGATGTGAGGTAAGGGGAAGTCATCCTTGGGGCTTGCCCTGTTCAAATCTCTGTAGTCGACACACATTCTGACTTTACCGTCCTTCTTCGGTACTGGCACCACATTGGCAACCCACTGAGGGTAAGAAGTTACTGCTAGAAACCCGGCGTCGAATTGCTTCATAACTTCAGCCTTGATCTTTTCAGACATCTCTGGGCGCATACGGCGGACCTTTTGCTTTACCGGAGGGCAGTCTTCCTTGGTTGGCAGGTGATGAACTACAATATCGTCATCCAAACCAGGCATATCTTCATAGGACCAAGCAAATATCTCCATGTAATCCTGTAACATCTGGATCAATCGTTGCTTTACGCTGAGCTCTAGATTGGCACCAATCTTGACCTCTTTCCTATCTGTCTCAGTACCCAGGTTAATTGTTTCCACCGGCTCTTCATGCGGTTGAATAGCCCTCTCTTCCTGGAGTAGCAGTCTTGCAAGCTCACCAGGCACTTCACAATCATCTTCACCTTCGTCTTCGGCCAAGTTGATCGGATTTTCGAAGTCATAACTGGCGGTAGCAGAGCTGTTACCAGTGAGATCCAGAGTGGATTGAAACCTGTATAAGTGAGTGTGTGTAAATATAGCTGTTTTGCAATATATAATATAGAAAGAAAAAGAGCACAAGATTTGAAATGCAACAAACGTCCAATGTTTTGATTGATGATATATGAAAATGTCATACAAAAAGTCCTCACAAATGGAGCTACGATGCCCCGGGTAGGACACCGAGCCAATAAAAGTTTCAACACATTGTTTGTTACAAATTGAAAATCAAAAGAAATAATTACTGCGTGACAAATGTGATAGGTGTAAAATCCTTTGCTGTCCAGTTGCTTGGTCCGTTGCTGGTAGTCGGGTAGATCCAACTGTCAAACTCTGCTTCCTCTACATCCTCCTCAATAGCATTCACCCTTGGACTGGTGATAAACACTGGAGCCTTTCCGATCTTTTCCTTGCGCACAGCCCTCTGAGCCTCTGCAGTAAAGCCCAGCCCAAACTTGTCATTCTTTTGAGTGAAGTCAGGAAGCTGACCCCAGTTTGCATAATTACCTTTCTTGATTACGGTCCGGGCATCCTTCAAGGACGCCATTTTCGACGGAAAATCTTCTTCAACCACTGCCTCACCTGATGCCAACACTGGAGGTACTTCCTCAAAATGCTGAAAGGGGGTTTCAATAAACTCCCCGTCCATCTCGATATATCGGAATGAATTCAAGTGACTCACCATGTATTCCTCCTCACCCTGCACAGTAACAATCTTCCCTTTGACAGGGTATTTGAGCTTTTGGTGTAAAGTGGAAGTCACTGCCCCAGCTTTGTGAATCCAGGGTCGACCCAACAAGCAGGAATAAGATGGACGAATATCCATTACATAGAATGTTGAGTTGAAAACTTGGGAACCCACACGGATAGGGATGTCTACTTCACCGTGCACCATCCTCTTAGAACCGTCGAAGGCTCTAACAATGATGTTGCTAGGTTTCAGCTCCAGGCCCTCACAATCCAAGCGATCCAATGCTTTCTTGGGTAAAACATTCAGGGAAGAACCGGTATCCACCAACACGTGTGCGAGAGTAGTGCCCCTGCACTCTATAGAGACGTGCAGGGCATCATTGTGATTTTTCCCTTTGGCGGTAAGGTCAGCATCTGAGAACCCTAAGCCATTGTCAACCGTCAAATTAGCCACACAGTCGGTGAATTGATCCGCGGAGGTCTCTTGCGGTACATGGGCCGTTTTCAGAAATGAAATCAGGGCTTTTGCATGGGCTTCTGAGCATAGCAGTAGTGATAGCATGGAGATTTTTGAGGGAGTATGCCCCAACTGTTCGACGACATTAAAGTCACTCCTTTTGATAATTTTAAGGATTTCCTCCATTTCTTGTTGGGAGGCTTCCACAGCAGTCTTCTTTTTTGGTGCCTCCGTCCTGGCAGGCAAATCGGTAGCAACTTCTTTGCCCCGAGAATCAGAAGACTCGGCGGCGGTAGTAGACACAGGAACTTGAACTGGAACATGCACACTTGCGGGTGTGATGGTGAGAGGTTTTCGGATAACTGGCGGTGCAATGTCAGGCGAGAAGAGCCTACCACTGCGGGTAATCTTGGCGGGACCAGTGATGTTACTGATACTGGTATTGGTGTCGAACTCCTGCTTCACCCCAAGCACATACACGTCGGCTCCATAAGGCCATGGAACAGCTTTATCAGACTCATACGGGAGAGGCCCCGGGACAGTAATAGTGATGGGTGCAACAGACATAATTTGGACTGGTTTCTTTACAGGAGCTTTGGCAGGATTGTATATTGTGACAACAGATATTTCTTCAATGGAAACAAATGGAACAACAGTTTTCTTGAACAGAATTTCCTTGCTATCCATCAGGCTTTGGATGCCTTATTTCAGCAGTGGACAACCGGTAGGGATAAAAACACACAGGAGGCAACCCTTACTACAACCCGGAAATAAACCGGCTAGTAGTAAGTTCCTCTTAACAGTCAAAAGAGGGGTAACAACTTCATTCACCGAAACAGCATACAATTCTTCCTCAATGGCATTTACTCTATGCTGGGGCATAGGAGCAGTTACAACATTTGGTCTCTCAGGCGCTTCAAACTGAATTTCCTTTGCGTCGATAAGATCTTGCACTTTGTTTCTCAAGGCCCAGCAATCATCAGTAGTGTGCCCGGGACTATCAGAATGATAAGCACACCGGGCATTTGGGTTATACTTAGGAGACGCAGTATTCACGACTTTAGGAGCTTCTTTGGTGGTAACCAAATTGGTTGATAGCAGTTGGGGTAAAATTTGAGATAAGGTCATGCTCAGCCGAGTATACTGCCTCTTGGGCCTTTCACTTCTTTGTTGATTGTACTGCTGAAGAGCAGCAGCAGGTTTTGAAATGACTAGAGCATTGACGGCTTGGCGACTTTCGGGCTTGACTTGTCTTCTAGGGCCATAGACGACACTTGCTTCTTTCTTAAAAGGCCTCTTCTCAGTACTTGTAGCAACACTCTTCTGAATTTTTCCTGACTTGATGCCAGCTTCTATTCTTTCACCCGTTAAGATCAAATCGGTAAACCCCGCTGAAGAGTTACCAATCAGATGATTGAAAAATGGCCCAGATAGGGTCCCTAAAAACATATCAACAAGCTCACGATCGGTTAAAGGAGGCTGCACCCTGCCAGCCAAATCCCTCCATTTTTGTGCGTATTCTTTGAATCCTTCGCCTGTTTCTATCGACATACCCTGAAGTTGGGTACGAGTAGGGGCAAGGTCAGAATTGTATTGGTATTGTTTGTAGAAAGCGGTGGCCAAATCTTCCCAATTTCGGACACTGGTTCCTTCTAGATGATAAAACCATTCCAACTGAGCTCCAGAAAGGCTGTCTTGAAAGAAATGAATCCAGAGGTTTTTATCTGCCGTATAGGGTTGAATCTTTCTCACGTAGGACCTGAGATGCATTTTGGGGCAGGACAGTCCATCATACCTTACAAACACTGGCACTTTGAATTTTGGGGGAATCACAATCCCGGCAACCAAACCCAAGTCTTCAAAATCCAAACCCGGTACTCTTTGTAATTCCATGGCGGCTAATCTGTCTTCTAACCCTTTGTATTTATCATCAGCTGGAGGGTATTGCTGGTCAGAATAATCTTCATCCTCTTCAACCTCTTCTTCCTCCGCATCAGACTCGGAAGGCACCGCAACTCCATCTCTCTTACTAGTCCCTTCATCAGAAGTAGGAGGAAATTCAAGCACTCTCCGAGCTTCTCCGTCAAATCTTCTCCCCAAAGTAGCCACCCCGAGTCTCTTTTTCTTCTTCTTCACTGGGTCTTTGTTCCCCAGCAAGGTCTTGAGATCCTCCTGACCTTTAGCCAAGGTCGTCAGGAGTTGCTGGAACTGTGCATTCTGAGCTTGTAGGTCTTTGACTGTTTGCTCGAGATCCATCCTACTGAAATAAACAGCAGACAGATAAGGAAACCTGGAGTGAGACCTGCTTATGCACATGATGAATGGTATGCTTATGTATGCAATGCATTCAAGGATTTAGGACATTCAAAATTGTTTTAGAAAAAGAAGAACGCACGTCATATTAATAAGAAGAAATTTGTCAGTACATAAATGCCCCATGGGCCAAATATTACAAAATAAACTTCTTAAGGCAAAAAGACATTGTGCATCCTTTTTGGTGCGATGTAGGTATTGAGGGCCTCTTGCTCGTGGAGTCGGCGGGTGAGCTCTAGAACCTTCTTTTCACTGGCGTAGTAGCTAGCTTCAAAAGTATTTCATTCCTCCTTGAGCTGAATCCAGCTTTTCTGCATTTCCTCCCACGATGTAGGCATGTCTGGATGTAGGATGGTGTAGGGAACCTCTCCTTCATTGACGGGCTCTTTAATCACTGGGAGTACATGGGGATAAGGCATCATTAGACTTTGGGCTCGGGCTCGTACCCACTTGAGATAGGGCTCAAGAGGGATGGAGTTCTTGTGTCCCAGAGTCTTGCTATCAACCTTGTTGAGTTTTCCCCAAGCTTTGATGAATCTTTGGCGAAGTCCTTGCGCATCGTTGTCGAAGTCAAAAACTAGGTCAGGAATCAACATATCATGAGGGCCATCCCTCCGTGCATATCCAAATTGCCTCAAAGCTAGTCAAGGGTTGTAGGTGATACCCCCTCTAATTCCAAGTAAAGGAACATTAGGGAATTCTCGGCAACGATCGACAATGATGACATTTTCTCTGGACCGAGAACACCAATGCACATCAGAATGAGTAAGAGTCATCAACCGTTGGGACCACCTTGTACCTTGGTCATTCTTCAAGACAGTTTGTGGAAGGTGCGAAATAAACCACCTTGCAAGGATAGGAGTACAGCACATGAGAACACCCCTCTTTCTCATTGTTCGTGTGTAAAAGGAGTGAAGAATGTCCCCAAGCAATGTCGGTATTGGATTTCTGGACAAGAAGATTTTGACAGCGTTGACATCTACCAATTGGTCAGGATTTGGGAACAAGACCAACCCATAGATAAGGAGTGCCACAATCTCTTCAAAGGCTTGTAGGTCCAATGAGTTCCAACATTCTTGTGCCTTCTCAAACAAAAATTTTGCTAAGAATCCTTTGACGCCGCTTCTGGTTTCCCAATGCCCTTTGATGTCGGATGGTTGCAGATGTAATGCTCGAGCAACATCTTCTGGATTTGGTTCCTTTTCCGTACCGTTGAAGGGTAGTTGATTAAGGATAGGGATTCTCAGGAGTTGAGAAAACTCCTCCAAAGTGGGTACCAACTGATAATCAGGGAAAGTGAAACAGTGGTGAAGAGGGTCAAAGAACTGGAATAGCACTTTCATCATGTCTTCTTCAATGTTGGTGTTGACTAGGCTGAGCAGTCTACCATGTCTTTCACTGAAGGATGAGTTTTCCGGAATTCTTGAGGTGAGCTCCTTGAGTTGAGGAGAGATTCTCACAAGGTGTTCTTGAGGTGTTCTTGTACCAACACAAATTCTTTGTAAATAGAAGTTGTTGAGGATGAAAATGAGAATGTGTGATACGGTGGGAGAACTGACTATGGTTTTGCGTTTGTATTCGCAAATGTTTCGGTTGAGCAAGAGTCGCCACCGACTTTTTATTTTATCCTAAGGAAAGGTTTAAAAAGCACAGCAAAAACCTTTGAGATTTTTCTTGGGTTCGGGGAGTAGATTATAGAAAGGGAAGGTATTAGCACCCTTTCTATCCATGGTTATCCATGGGCTCTTAGTTACTTGCTTAGATCAACTTGCCTTATTTTTCAATTGTTTGAAATGGTGCTTGTGTGTGTGGGTTTGAAAATATTTTGAAAAGAAGCCAGTGTGGTGGCAACCTTTGTAATGATCCATGTGGGGATGTATACAAAGATGTATGTCTTTTGAAAAGGTTTTCATTTGTTTTTGAAAGTTGTTTTGAAAGTGTTGTGAGGTGTGTTTTGGGAAATAGGCAAGTGTTTTGTTTTTGCAAGTTTGATTCAAGTAACTAAGAGGTTATCTACTCCTAAATTTCTCAAAGTTTATTGCTATGTTTTAACCCTTTTTAATAAGTTTGTTCCACCATTGTATTTGGTGGACAATCTCATGTTAGGATGTGAAAGGGACGGGCGCGGGTCATTGTTTAGACCATAATTGCAATGGTGCCAAGTATCTTTGGGCATTTTCTTTAAGGGACTTGATCATTTGTTTGGCAATATTTTGAAAAAAGTGTTATCGAGGGACTATGATCATTCAATTTGTTTGTTTTTCCCAAAGAGACCTAACATGCAATATGGCCCATTTATTTGAAGGCAACAAAGTGGAATACCCTAGGGGGTGCAAGTGTGATTTGTGTGTCCATTTTCATGCTTGTTTGTCTTGAGATTAGGTCATAACTATTTTGTTCATTTTATTCGCATATAAACCCTAATTCTAGCATTGTATATTTAGAAAGCGATAAAGTGCGAAATTTAAACTCCTACGCTATTACAACACAATAATATAGGGAGGGGGTACAATGTTTCAAATGGGGATTTTGACAAGGAATTTAAACCTAAAACTATTACATCAAGATTTGAATTATTTACAAGATAATTAATGTACAATAATTAAATAAAAATGGAATAAATATGCAAGATGCAAAAATGTTTTGTATATGTATGAAAAAAAAGTATTATTTATGTAAAATAAAAAGGAAAATAAAAAGGTGTTATTTTTGAAGTATTTTCAATTTTAGGGTAAAACCCTAATTTTTAAAAAAAGGACATTAATTATTTAATTTACATAATTATTATTTATACACAAAAATAAAATAAAATATAGTATATTTGTAAAAAGGGTATTTTTTTAGTATTAAATATTAAAAACTAAAATATGTACATTTTTTGGTATTTTTATCCTAAGTATTTAATATATACCTATATATTTATTTACAAAACATATATTATATATATTAATTAATAATATTTAATATTTAAATAAAAAAGTATATTTTTTTTATAATATTTTCAGGGAGTAAAAAAAATAAGATAAAAATGTGTATAAAAATATATTTTATCTTATCTTAACATTTCAAACAAAAAAGTATATATATATATATATATATATATATATATATATATATATATATATATATATATATATATATATATATATATATATATATATATATATATATATATATATATATATATATATATATATATATATATATATATATATATATATATATATATATATATATATATATATATATATATATATATATATATATATATATATATATATATATATATATATATATATATGTTTATTTATTTATGTACAAACAAAAGAAATAATCAAATAAATACTCAATAAATTCAAAAAATGATGAGAAAAATATTTTTATGCTTTTATTATGCTGAGGAAAAATAAATGAACCAATCAAAAAAAACAAAAGTCAAAAATATTAAAAAATGAATGAAATGGGCTCAGGGGGTGCAAAACAAAAATCATGGTGTGAATAAGAAATATGAGGCAAGCCCAGCCCAATAGACATCTTCTTCAACCTCTGAACAAAAACTTGTTCAAAAAACGCGCGCAAGAAGCTTCATTTGAATACCCTGATTCTTTGATTTTTTGAACAAACTTCCAACACAAAAAATGTTAATCATGAAACCACGATTCCAAATATATAAAGAACATCTCCTAACTCTCAGAAATGAGAGAGAATTTTAACAATCCCAAATCCTGACCTAAGTTTTCTACCATTTTCAAACCTTAAATTCTCACAGCTCAGGTAAAAGAAATGAAAAGTAAAAGAATGTGCATGTTCAGTGGCATGAGTAGAACATTGTTTATTCACAAACTTAAAGCTAATGATGCCTAATAAGAGAGATACGAATTCAAAAACTTACCTGTTCAGTTGAAGTTCTATCTGGAAATGTAGGAACTTTCAGTGCAAGGTGATGATTGGAAAAGCTTCCTTGAGGTCCAGGGATGCTATTCCAATGTTTACTTTGTCTTGAAAGCTTCTGAATCGAGCTAGAGAACTTAACCTGCAACTCAGAAATGTGAAAATGGTGGAAGTGGTTAGAGTGATTACAGGTCATGCTTTTGCTTTTGGTTAGCTTGCATAGATGGTATGGAAGGTGTGTGAACTGGTTTGGGCAAGAAAGCTTGAGAGAAATGAGAGATGGTACTCAAACTGCAGGGCCTGCCCTGTTTTTGCAGTTTGAGAGTGATTATGGCAAGGGGAGTGTTTGAGAGGTGCAAGGGTCGTGCAAAAGCTTGGTTCTGATCTTTGGAATGTGTTTGATAACTTTGTCTAAGTGTGTGTAAGCTGAGATGGAAGTTGGTGTGAGTTATGGTACTTTTCTTCACTCTTAAGCAAACAAAGGCAACTTGTGTTTCTAGGTCAGTAGAGGACCCCTAATCCTGCTGCAAAGCTTCTCTTGATCAGTGTGTTATGCTCATAATCTTGTGCAATCAGATTTGCAATGTACTTGTTGGATTTTCAATTTGACATAAAGTGCAACTTTTCAAGAATGGATATTATGCTTTATCTATAAATGGATTAATCTTGCATACAATGTCCAAACTCATAGAACAACACCTTGGCACAAAGGATTGGCATTAAATTATGGAGTGTAGATGAGATAAAAGACCTGTAATCTAGCTTAAGGCATGCTGAGTTCAAATTGCAAGGTTATGGACATGTAACTTGGTCATGAACAAAGTGAGTTTTTGCCATTTTGCAAAATTCGATTCTCCTTAACCATGAGGTTGTTTGAGAAGTTCTTGGACATTTTGGAAAGCTTGGAATGTGTACTACAATCCATCTTTGAAATGCAAATTGAAATTCCAAGTGGAAGTGTATGGAAAATGGTCTTGAAGTTAGGTAAAAAACCTTGTCAAAATAGGTCAAATTTTCACTAAGTTATGAATGGTTTAGTGCCCTTATTCAAAAATTTGTAACTTGAGATACAAGCTTCAAATGGGAAAACTTTGTGAATCAAAGTTGTAGATTATGCAACAAGATACAACTTTCATGTTTTGACTTTTGTTTGAATCCCAATGAATCTTGGTGAACAAGTGGGGCAAAGTTGGGAAAAAATTAGGGTTTTCCATAACTTGGAAAAATTCTAAGTTATGAAAAATTCCATTTCAAACCCTAATTTGCCTTTCTTGGTTTCTTGGTGAACAAGTTTCATGATTTGGCATGTTTTGATGAAAAATGAATCTTGACTCTTGATTTTGACCAAAAAGTCAAAGTTTGACTTTTCAGTATACAGTCAAAATTGATCAATTGACTGGGAAATTCAACTGTCAATCTTGTGTACTTGGGATCTTTTGAGTTTGTTGAGCATGTCAAGATAATTCCATGGGGTCCTTGAGTCCATATGTGAGCTTGGTTTGCCATTGGCTAGGTCAAATAGTCAAAAATTGTCTTTGTGCAGTCAAAACCCTAAAAATGACCATTTTGCCCTTTTGGTGATCTGATCAAATTTCTTGTGGAATTGTGATCCAAACTTGATCAAGTGGTCCATATGAGTTCATAATGTTGATGTGGGTCAATTTTTATGAGATTTGACTGTCAATTGGCCACAGTTGACTTTTTCCCCAATACAGTTGATTTTTAGGTCAACTGTCCAATTGACTGGGTAAAACTTGGGATCAGGACTTGAAACTTGGTATGGGTAAACTTGGGTGTCCAACATGAAGCATGAAAGTCATCTTAGGCATTTTAGGTCAAAACACCTTTGTGCAAACACAAACCCTAATTTGGATCAACAGTGCAAGGAGAAGTCTTGAGCAGAGGAAACCCTAACTGGATCTTGATCTTCAAAGGTCTGGTGATGAGAAAATGTTGAGGAAATGGGAGGGCAAATTTTGGGGTACAACAGAATGCATAGCCACCAAAACCATTTCCATATTTTTAAAGTTGAGAGAAATATGCACTTGTGACCAATGGGAACAAAGCCTTGTCCAAGCATGACAACTTCTCCAATCAACCCCTTGTACTTTTGAATCAAATTTGATAACCTTGAAATATGGTGAACCAAAATAACCTTGCCATGCCATTTATTCCAAAACAACTTCAATGGTGATGTTTGAGCTTCTCAAGCTTTATTGATTAGGGCATGGAAATAAACTCATGAACCCATGGAGCAACTTGCTAGATCTCATTACCTTCACCTACATTAGTAATAAGCAAGACAACCCAACATTGCATTTTATTAAAAGGAAAAAAAAACAAGACAAAATATTCATGATCACAAAAGAAAACAAGTCAAGGTGCTTGGTGATTCCTCAAAGAGCAAAGCTAAAGGTAGGGAGGAGAACCAAAAGCCCTAATGTGACCTTGTTGTGATTGGATCAATATGGTAATATGAAGGGATCTTAGGGGCAAAACTTGGGGTACAACAGAGGCCCTTATTTAAGTTTCTTCTATCCGGAGATACGAAGGTTAAAAATTTTCATGTCGACGCGATCGAAGATACTTAAATATAAAACAAACCCTATTTTTGGCCCTAATATGCCATGCAATGCTTATGAATATGAGTTCACATGGACAACTCCAAAGGGACGTAAAACACCACTGGGGATGTAACAAAACAAAGAAACAAGAGAGCAGCCCGACCAGGAAAATAAATCACGGGTGGATCAAAAGACCCGACTTAGAAAGGACGGTAAAATGGTCAAAGGATACACCAACTCCTACTGAAGGCGAGACTACCAACATTCACTAAAGGTAGAAAGAGGAAAGAAATAACAACACCGACGTTTACTGACAGTGAACTACCAACTTTCATTGAAGGTAGAGAGAAAGAATCATCGACGTTCACTGACGATAAACTACCAACTTTCATTGAAGGTAGAAGGAAAAGAAATACCATAGCATCGTCGTTCACTGACGATGAACTACCAACGTTCACTGAAGGTAGGAAAAATATAATAATCACCAACTTTCACTGAAGGTGACCTACCAACTTTCATTGAAGATAAAAAGAGAATATATCATAGCACCGCCGTTCACTGACGATGAAATACCAACGTTCACTGAGGGTAGCAAAAAGATAAAAATCACCAACTTTCACTGAAGGTGACCTACCAACTTTCACTAAAGGTAGAAAGAGAACATATCATAGTACTGCCTTTAACTGATGATGAACTACCAACGTTCACTAAGGGTAGAAAAAAGATAACAATCACCAACTTTCACTAAAGGTGACCTACCAACTTTCACTGAAGGTAGAGAGAAAATATATCATAGCATCGTCATTCACTGACGATGAACTACCAACATTCACTGAGGGTAGCAAAAAGATAACAATAACCAACTCTCACTGAAGGTGACCAACCAACTTTCACTGAAGGTAGAGAGAAAATATATCATAGCACCATCGTTCACTAACGATGAAGTACCAACATTCACTGAGGGTATAAAAAAGATAACAATCACCAACTTTCACTGAAGGTATAGAGAAAATATATCATAGCACCGCCGTTCACTGACGATGAACTACCAACGTTCACTAAGGGTAGCAAAAAGATAACAAGTTTCCCCAAAATTTTGGCATTTCACCTAGAATGGGTCTCAACTTCTTGTTTAACCAAGGAAATCCGCCTGGAAAGGGTAATATATAAGTTTTCTCAAATAAAGAGACTACCATTTGTAAATATTTCACAACTAACTGTCTTTGTGATATAGAAAGACTTGCCATCCACTGGAGTGACTTGACAACGAACCATAATCTATCCATTCATAGAGAAGATAGCAAAAAAGTAACGTCTAATTTTATGGGGAAGTATGAGTTGCTCAAATAAAGAGACCTGCTGCTTGCCGTTATAGGAAGGATTGTAAACATGACTTTCTAGGGAAAGCAATATGACATCCTGGGGAAGGAACCATGAATTCTTGGGGAAATGCCAATATACTCCTGCTCAAGAGATAAAGTCTTCTCGTGCAAAATAAATGCACACTCTCAAACTAATGCTCGAAGCTTGCAAAAATCCAAAGTAATAACATTGTCGAGGATCAAAGATTCAAACCAGAAATAAACTGGAATGAGACAGTCGGCCAAAATACACCCTTTGAGAAATAAACTCAAGTGGGAAACTCAAATCATCCAGATGAAGAGATGTACAGGAAAGCTAAAGCAAAAATATTCCACGAGGGATAACTCAGTGGGGAAATTGAAAGAATATACACTTTCTACTTAAGGCCAATACTCTATTGGAGAGAAGACAACATAACTCTGTAAAACAGGGTAATATGTCAACAAAATGTGAATGAGCGACGATCTGCTAAATTTAACTATGCATGATGTATGTATGAATTAATGAGTGTTATCATGTATATGCTGACAAAACAGATATATAACACTGGGAGTAAACGGGCACAACCAACTCAGGCACAACCAACACTCGTCTAAATTTCATCCAAGATGAACAATCCAAGAAAAAGTAAGCGCCAACTGAGGAAACAAAACCTACTGCCTGGTTTAACTTTATTGGGGAGAAACGTAATCCGGAAGTAAACAAAACATAGCGACCAAACAGTACAGATATAGAGATACAACATCCTCCTCCAGGATTTACCAGGGAATATCACTCAGACTTCAATAGGGAATCAAATATTTTAAAAAGTAACGCCTCTACCGGGGATTTGAAAAATCAATTTCAAGTAGAGCAGACGGACACCAAATCATCAAAACACTCACTGGGGAATTCAGGCCCATTTTGAAAGAGGACAACACACAAACATCGTTAAGGCAAATAATGTCCCACCATCAAGACATTAACTGGGGATTTCGTGCGGACTTCATTGGGGAGGTTAACACCACATTCTCAAAGGGAAAACCAAAATACGTTCTTCACTGGAGAAACCGGAGACACGTATTCTTCGAGAGTAATTATTGTACCAACTTCTCTGGGAAGAAGGAACTTCTATCAAACAAGCGAAACCTTCACTGGAGAAATCTTGGATTGAGTCTTCACATCGTGCAAACTCAGAAAAGAAGAAAGAAAATGAACCAAGACTTGATTGGGGACACTGGAGTCACAAACCCAATACAGCGAAAACATCCTGAGTAAACCTTCCCAGGGGAAACAAAAACTTCTCAAAACAATTGGAGTTCGTCCATTCCTGGGATCACCACTTTTGTTTTTCTCTTGCATCACAAATTCTAAAGTAAAAGCAAATTGTAAATTCTTTTTGAAGATCAATTTTGTTATTTAATATTTTCGCTTTGAAAATTATTATCAATAATAAATGGAGTCTTTGCGAGCTAAACAAAATAAGAAAAACAAAGATTTGGGTAAAAGCTCAAATTTCATTAATAGAATGGTAGTCTGCGAATGGCGAGACTCCATGGACAATTTACAAAGTTCGGAAAATGGTAATATATAATGGAAAAGATACATTGAGATACAATGACCACAATCCAGTCTAACAACTTTTGAAATCCTGAGCAGCAGCTTTCGCTGAAGTATGATGGGGATCCGAGAAGATTGTTACTTCAATGATCAAGTCTTGTCTGATGTAGTTACTTGCCAAGAAAGTCCCTAACTTTTGCCTAAGCTTCCCTTGCAGGTTTTCAACTTAGCAGGAAAATTATTCTATTTATGTCTCTAATTTTTCCTAGACCGCCCTTTTAGGTTTTTGGCCTACCGAGACGCTCTTTTTTGCCTAAGTCGCCCTTTCAGGTTTTCAACTTAGCGAGTTGTTCTTTTATTCTTTAGGCGAAGTATTTCTTGAGTGCATCAGTATTCATGGGACGTGGGAACTCCTTGTCATCCATAGTTTCAAGAATTAATGCACCGCCAGAGAAGGATATCTTGACAACGTATGGGCCTTCAAAATTGGGAGTCCATTGCCCCTAGAATCAACGTTAAAAGACATGATATTCCTGAGAAAGAGGTCGCCTTCTCTGAATTCACGAGGTTTGACCTTTTTATCAAAATCTTTCTTCATCCTTTTCTGATATAACTGTCCATGACACAAAGCTGTCATTCTCTTCTCTTCGATCAAGTTCAATTGGTCAAACCTGTTCTGGATCCATTCAACCTCTGACAACTTGGTTTCCATTATCACACGCAAAGAAGGAATCTCAACCTCGATTGGGAGCACAACTTCCATTCCATACACAAGGGAAAATGGGGTCGCTCCTGTTGAAGTGCGGACAGATGTTCGATATCCATGCAAAGAAAAAGGGAGCATTTCATGCCAATCTTTATAAGTAACAACCATTTTCTGGATAATCTTCTTGATATTCTTATTAGCAGCTTCAACAGTCCCATTCATCTTCGGCCAGTACGGAGATGAGTTGTGATGGACAATCTTGAATTCTTCACACAGTTCGGTCATCATCTTATTATTCAGATTCGAGCCATTGTCGTTGATGATTTTTCTCGGTACACCATACCTATATATGAGATTATTCTTAATGAAGCGCACAACCACCTGCTTAGTAACATTAGCATATGAAGCAGCCTCCACCCACTTGGTGAAGTAACCAATTGCTACCAAGATAAAACAGTGTCCATTCGAAGCTTTGGGTTCTATCATCCCAATCATGTCAATACCCCACATAGAGAAAGGCCACGGGGAAGAAATAACATTGAGAAGTGTCAGAGGCACATGAACCTTGTCTGCATAAATATGGCATTTATGACACTTCTTTGCAAATTTGTAACAATCAGATTCCATTGTCATCCAATAGTAACCTTCCCTTAGCATCCTTTTAGCCATCGAATGTCCATTGGCATGGGTGCCAAATGAACCTTCATGAATCTCATGCATCAACATGTCTGCTTCGTGTCTATCCACGCATCTGAGCAGGACCATGTCATAATTTCTCTTGTACAACACATTTTCACTGAGGAAGAAACTACCAGCCAATCTTCTCAATGTCTGTCTATCTTTATTCGATGCACCAATCGAGTATTCCTGAGTTTGAAGAAAATGCATGATATCATACTACCAAGGTTTCTCATCTGTTACCTCTTCTGTTGTAAACATGTGAGTGGGCCTATCCAGTCACTGAACCATAATTCGAGGTATATCATTCCAAGTATTCACTTGATACATAGAAGCCAGACTTGCCAAAGCATCTGCCATTTAATTTTTATCTCTAGGAATGTGATGGAATTCAACTTTACTAAAGAAGGGTAACAATCTTCTAGCATAATCTTTGTAAGGGATCAAGTCGGGGTGACGAGTATCCCACTCTCCTTTAATCTGATTTATTACCAAAGCTGAATCGCCATACACATTTAGAATTTTAATTCTGAGATCAATAGCTTCCTCGAGACCCATGATGCAAGCCTCATATTCTGCCATATTATTAGTACAATCAAATGTCAACCTTGCAGTAAAAGGAATGTGTGATCCATGTGGAGTGACAATCACAACACCAATCCCTTTACCATAAGTGTTCACAGCTCCATCAAATATCATGCTCCAACAAGATTCAGGATCAGGACCTTCCTCAGGCAATGGTTCATCACAATCTTTCACTTTCAGAAACACCACATCCTCATCAGGGAAATCATACATCACAGACTGATAATCATCAACTGGTTGGTGAGCAAGATAATTTGCCAACACGCTGCTTTTAATAGCTTTTTGAGTGCGGTATTCGATGTCATATTCAGATAACAGCATCTGCCAGCGAGAAATTCTCCCAGTAAGAGCAGGATTTTCAAAAATGTACTTGATTGGATCCATTTTGGAGAACAACCAAGTAGTGTGATTCAACATATACTGCCGCAAACGTTTTTCCTCCCAGGCCAGAGCACAACATGTCTTTTCCAGCATGGAATATCGCGACTTGCAATCAGTAAACTTTTTACTGAGATGATAAATGGCATACTCTTTCTACACCATTTCATCTTGTTGTCCCAAAATACAGCCCATGGAATTATCTAACACTGTCAGATACAGTATCAATGGTCTTCCTTCAACAGGAGGGATCAAGATAGAAGGTTCAAGCAAATATTCTTTAATACTTCCAAATGCCCTTTGGCAGTCATCCGTCCACACACAACCTTGATCTTTCTTTAACAACTTAAAGATCGGTTCACACGTTGCAGTCATGTGGGAAATGAATCTAGAAATATAATTCAAACGCCCGAGGAACCCTCTGACTTGATTTTCTGTTCTCGGCGCTGGCATTTCTTGAATTGCTTTGACTTTATTAGGGTCAACTTCAATTCCTTTCTGGCTAACAATGAAACCCAACAATTTCCCTGACCGAACACTGAAGGTACATTTATTTGGATTCAAGTGGAGACGATACTTCCTCAAACGCTAAAACAACTTCAACAAATCTTCTACATGCCCTTCTTCAGTCTGGGATTTAGCAATCATATCATCAACATATACCTCAATTTCCTTGTGCATCAGATCATGGAATAAGGTTGTCATAGCCCTTTGGTACGTTGCACCAGCGTTCTTCAACCCGAAGGGCATCACTCTGTAACAGAATGTTCCCCAGGGTGTGATAAACGTTGTTTTTTCCATGTCCTCAAGAGCCATCCTTATTTGATTATACCCAGAAAATCCATCAATGAACGATAATACTTTGAATTTTGTTGTGCTATCCACTAACATATCAATGTGTGGCAATGGAAAATCATCTTTTGGACTAGATTTATTTAGATCTATGTAATCTACGCACATGCGGACTTTTCCGTCTTTTTTCGGTACTGGGACAATACTGGAAGTCCATTGAGGATACACTGACGTCATAAGAAAACCGGCATTAATCTGCTTTAGAACCTCCTCTTTGATCTTCACTGCCACATCTGGGTGAGTTCTTCTCAGCTTCTGTTTGATTGGCGGACATTCTGGCTTCAACGGCAAACGGTGCTCTACAATATTTGTACCTAGACCAGGCATATCTTGATAAGACCAAGCAAAAACATCCACATACTCTTTCAACATCTCAATCAACCTGCTCTTCACATCAGGGTGCAGCAATGCTCCAATCTTGACTTCTTTTGGATCTTCTTCTGAACCCAAATTGATTACTTCCAATGGCTCCTTATATGGCTGAATGGCATTTTCCTCACACTCAAGCAACCGTGAGACCTCTTCTGGAATCTCATCATAGTCTTCTTATTCGGCCTCATACACGGGACATTCAAAGTTAGGAGAGGGTGCAGGGTCATTGTATTCAACGGGTTTTTTAATTAACCTGCACATATGATTTATGATTTCTTTTAGAAACTGACACATATAACAAGTGATCATGCATATTGTATTTCAGTTATTATTTATTTTGAAAGGTTTTTTTCTTCTGATTACCATTTTCCAAGAAAAAGCAAAAAATAAAAACACAATTTGGGAAACAAAGACAACTTTTATTATTGATTTTAAAAGTCACAGCAAACAGATAAGCCCTACAATATTAATACTTCCACCTTGGGCAGAGTGAAAGCTTTTCAAAAAGATTAACAAATAAAATTACTTTGATACATGTATGCAAGAGGGAACCTCAATGGTGATCCAATTCTAAACCCTAACCCCGTGCGTCACATAATTCGGAATTTCCGGATCTACTCCATCTTCCACAATGGCATTAATCCCGGAAACTGTTGGATGAAGATAACCCCCGCTATGGAAGATGTCTTGATACTTGCCTGCAGAAGACTTCAGCTTCATGCTCTTACTTTTGTCATTCTTCAAAGAGAACCCCAATCCAACTATGTTCTTGTTTACAGGTGGATCAACAATCTGTCCCCATACATCACTATGACCCTTACGCATAACCTGCTGCGCATCTTTAAGTGAAACCATGGAATTATCATTTCCTCTTATATTATCGATAGATAAGGATTGGAAATGGGTTCCAACAGCAGCTTCATCAGCCTCCACAATGTTGAAAGAGGACAAATGTGATATCAATAATGCTTGTTCTCCATTTATGATTACCACTTTTCCTTCACGTACAAACTTCAGTTTCTCGTGTAAAGTTGAATTGACAGCCCCAGCCTTATGTATCCACGGCCTTCCTAGCAAACAATTATAAGTAGGTACAATGTCCATGACCTGGAAAGTAATCTGAAACAAATGTGGGCATATATGAATAGGCAAGTCCACTTCACCAATAACAGATTTCCTTGATCCATCAAACTCTTTCACAATAATGCCACTCGGGCGCGTGGGTGTTCCCTGGTATTTCAACTTCATAATTGTGCTCTTCGGTATAACATTCAATGCATATCCATTATCAATCAACACATTGGATAGTGAATTATTCTTGCAGTTCATAGAGATATGGAGGCCCAGGTTGTGATTCCTTCCTTCATCTGGAAATTCATCATCGCAGAAACTCAGATTATTACATGACATAATATTCCCTACTACACTACTGAATTGGTCTATAGGCATGTCACTTTCCATAAAAGCTTGATCCAATACCCTCATCAGAGATTCTCTGAGCAGAGGAGTTCATCAATAAAGATTAGACAGATATTTTTTAAGGAGTCTACAGTAGCTGATCTACGATTTTGTAGTCTCTCATCTTGATTATCTTTAAAATATCATCCACTTCTTTCTCTAACGTAGCCCCACTAGTCTCACCCGTAACCTTCTTGGGTTCAACATTCTCAGCAATTTTCTTTCCAGCACTAACATCTCCACGAACAACTGGTGCGAATACACGACCGATGCGGGTCACTCTGCTAGTCTCAGCAATATTTCCAACATCAGGCATTGGCTGGATGGGAACTTCCACACCATCCTCTAAGATTGTAGAGTTATACTTGTAGGGTACAACCTTATCTGACTTGTATGGAACAAGACCCGACAAACTAATCACCAATGGGGTAACAGCTGGCTTGCTATAATACTCAACTTCAAAATGGGCAGGTGCACCAAAACAAGGCACAATGACGTTTACCCCTTCTTCAACATAATCAGTCATTATCTAGTCATCTCTGGAAAACAAATCCTCATATGAGGAGAAATACTCATTTGCAGAGACATACTCATCATTTGACTCTTCTTCAGCCATACAAACCTCAATCATATCAACTTCATGGTAATCATCCCTTTGACCCATAACCTTGATAGTTCCATTATCCAATAACAACTGAACACCTTTCTTCATGATTGAACATCCTCGGGAGTCTCGACAGCAAATTCGGCAAGATCCATACTGATGTTCCACCTGACCACCATGTGGCAGAAAGTAGCATGCAATTGCATAAGGTCTTCATTCATATACTCCACATCAAAAATTCTGAACTCTCCAGGACATCCAGAAACCATATTCACCTTCCCTTCATACTCTTCCCTAGGCCTGATTATGTGGATGAGGCCCTCATCTATCAACACCTGCAAATCAGCCTTTATCTTATTGCAACCATGCATGTTTGTACTGCAAATAGCACAACCGGAATGGTCATGCGTATAGTAGCTAAATTCACAGAAGTTTGCATGCATTTTCACTAAATCTCCTCTAACCAGATGAATATCAAAAATCCGGAAGTCGCCTTGACAACCGGCCACCATGTTCACTATGTTTTATCCTCCATGCTTGGGTAGATGATTGTCTTTCACATTAGGACCCACATCCTTGAAAGATAGAATACCAGATTTTATTAATTTATGCACCTCAGTCTTCAAAGGATAACAATTCTCAACATTATACCTTGGTGCTCCCTGATGAAAAGCACATGTCTGGTATGCCTTGTAATACCAAGGCAATGGTGATGGTACTGCGGGAGGTGGTCGAGTCTGAACCAACTTCTTCTGAATCAATTCCGGTAGTAACTCTGTATAACTCATAGGAATAGGGTCATAACTCTCCCTTCTCTGGTTATACCCTTGATTCCCCTGCTGGGATGGTCTCTAATAAGAAACGGTGGTTGGGGCTACACCAACAACTAGAGTAACTGAGGCGACTTGCTGATGACACTGATAATTTCTTCTAGGAGGATTAACTCTCCTCTCTTGCATAATAGCATTTGTATCCCCTTCCTTCTTCTTGGTAAACCCGTAAGATGGCTTCTTCGCACCTCCAAATCCTTCACTCTTCGTTAAACGGACCTCTCTTATAGCCTCTTCTAAGTGGATACATATGCCTACCATTTCAGTAAAGTCACTTGGCGCACTTGCTACCATCCTTTCATAGTAGAAAGCACCCAGAGTCTTCAAGAAAATCTTAGTCATCTCCTTCTCTTCCATGGGAGGAATCACTTGGGCGGCTACCTCATGCCATCTCTGTGCATATTCTTTGAATGATTCCCTGTCTTTCTGAACCATGGCCCTGAGTTGATCACGGTCAAGCGCCATGTCCATATTTTATTTGTATTATCTGATAAATGCTTCTCCCAAGTCATTGAAAGTATGGATATTGACGTTGTCCAAACTCATATACCACTTCAGCGCAGCACCGGTCAAACTATCCTAAAAAAAGTGAATCAACAGACACTGATCATCAGTATGGATAGACATTCTCCTTACATACATCACAAGATGAGCATGAGGGAAAGTGTGAAGATGTGAAAAACACAAGAAGGGGGGTTGAATTGTTAAAACTTGAAATCAAATGCAGACAACACGTTATTTTTATCCTGGTTCGTTTGATCTCAAACTACTCCAGTCCACCCGTCAAGGTGATTTCGCCTCTCTCCAACGAGGTCTTAATCCACTATATTCAACTGAATACAAAATTGCTTTAACAACTGCTAAAGCCTTCTTGAGTCTAACCACAGCCCGGTTTCTCAAGGAAATTCTTTTACAGATAAATGAACAAATGTGTGTTTGATGTTTCTAGAAAAACTATATATCACAACTGTGATAATACACAATATGAAGCTTATATGAAACTAGAATGCTAGAGCTATAGAGTAAGCGGTTGAGAGCTTTTAGCAAACTGGATGTGTGAGAACATGACGATGATTAGCTTATGCATATGTGCGTGAAAGAGTATTATAGAGCATTAGCCATTTCACTTCTCACTGATTTGTTTAAATACTTCTTGGAATAGATACGTTGCAGTCTATAATTCCATTTCAATGCTCATAACATTCTTTCCATTTTGAGAAGATCTTTGTCTTGGAATAAAGCCGTTGGTAATTGATCTGCCTTGAATGCAGTACCATTGACACTTCAGAATGTTCTGCTTAATGAAGATCTGTGCGTTCTTGGCTTTAGCTTATTCTGGCACTTCAGAGTGCTAATGACATATTTAGGATCTTGATCAGAGTCAGAGTATGTTGAGCGCAGATTCTGTTCATCAGACTTCAGCGTAAGCACATGTATTGATCTTCTGATTCCGATGTTGATACTGATATTCTGATGTTGATTCCATCAGAGTTTCCTGTAAATACACAACATGATTTTAAGTAGCATCTATGTTTTATATAAAACTCATAATTCATTTAATCTTGTATTTGTTATCATCAAAACTCTAACTGAGGGTTGTAGAATCAAACTATGTTCTAACACAGTGTTTCCCTTGTACTTCTGAAACTCCGGGACCTTAAACTTTGCAGGTATCTTAACATTCAGGATCAAGCATAACTCATTCACATCTTGCCCGAATAACTCTTTTCTCCTGAGGCCTTCATCTCCCTCTACATCTTGTCAAACTACTCTTGAAAATCATCCATTCTGTCATAGAGACCCGAGTCTTCACTTGGTGGAGGAAAAGGATGACACACATCATCGTTAACAAACAGAACCATATTCACCGAAGGAGGTGCAGCAGGAGAAGCATGCACCATAGGAGGTGCAAGAGTAACAATAGTCTAAACAACTGGAGTATCTTGAGGATCAAGATTGAAACCTTCAGGTGCGAAGTTTTCTGGCATTCCCCAGGGATAACCTTGAGGCATGTGATTCTGAACAACAGTCGGAGTAACAGACACAGGAACAGTCGGAGCTTCTGCAGTGACCCTTGTTGGTTGAGGTTGAACACTCAGTGGCTGATTCTGAGCAGCCACCAAATATTCCATTAGAGCATAAAGATCGGCCGTGCCGGCCTTCAAAGCAGAAACTTCCTCGTACAGCTCGCGATTCTCCTGTTTTAAGTTGTCCATCTTCCTTCTGAAATTTTCCCGAGTGTTGTAGTGATGAGTCAGCTTGCTGAACGAAGTAAAGAAGCTTGGTAAGACACCTGGATATGCATAACAAATGTGTTGTACCAAAAAATTTGCCCTCCCATTTTTCATAGAAGACACAACCTTAGGGTTTCTCGGATATTCAAGTTGGCTCAGAAATCGACCAGACAAATTCTCTTATGGGGCAGTAAACCAGCAATTAGGGTTTTTTGCAATTCTAAAAAGAAAATGAGTTTTCAAAGATCCATTTGGCCTTCATAGGTCTTCATGCTTCCTCAAGGTTGTATTTATGATTTCTTCAAGCTACAAGATTTTGAGACGATTATGTCTGTTCATGGTCACATGTGATGTCGCTCACGGGTTTATCTTAAAAGAATCGGAAGAAATTTGAGTTTGAAAAAACTTTAAAATTTTCAAATCATCGCAAGGCATTTGATTGAATTTTGAATTTTTTTAAAACACAATTTACTGAAAGGATAATGTTTGTTCTCAGAGCATGATTTGTTTGGGACAAGAGATGGAGGTCAAGACTGTCATTTAGGACAATCATGATTTTGGGATCCAGGTTGACCAGATGATTTATGTCCTTAAAACATTTGTTTTGTTAGGAAATGGAGTACACAGTGCGTGTTTTTTTGAAATGCAGTTACAAAGTTATTGGGATTATTTGGAATTTAAGTTACCAGACTGGAGCATTTTATTTCAAATATCCTGATTGAGAATTTCAAAAAAATCAATTAGGATGCAAAGAGAAATTACAAATTGTTGTTGATAAGGGATTTCAAGTTATAAAATGACACCAGAATACTTCATGCTACAACTCAATATTTTCTCCAATTTCAAACACACCTTCTAAGATTGTTACAAAAAAACAATTTATTTCTTTTAATAATTTATGTTTTACAACTTATTGTATTTAAAAGATAAATTGGTACAACTATTGGATACAATACATCAAAATACAAGAATGATCTTTCTAAGTTACAAAGAAAATTAAAATTAATGTTTGGCCTAGGAGAATTAATCTATGTTTAAGTTGTTTGAAGATTGAAGTCATATCAGATTCCTTTGCTTATCTCCAAGACTTCCATGTTTTCCACGGATTTCTTGCGTTCTTTGCTTTGTCATCTCCAATTTTTCTCACATGAAAACAAGAGAAAGAAAGCATGAGTAGTACAAAATTATATGGGCATGAACAAGAAATTTTCCAAAAAAAGTTATTTCATAAATTCATCATTAAGGTTTGCAACGTGGAATCAGAATGTTATTTATTTCATCACAACCTATTTCCCCTAGTTGCAAATCACAAGAAGGTTGCCCTTCTTGGTTCACAAAAAGAAAGAAGAAGAGAAATTCGCGAACATGCTACAATAATAAAATGCTACAACAATCCAAACAAACAGCATCACAAACTGGACAAACAAACAACATCATCACAAATCCAAACAAACGGCAGCATCACAAACTGGACAAACAACAACAGCATCACAAACTAAACAAACAGCAGCATTACAACAGTACAAACCAACAGCATCAACAAAAGCTAAAACGAGGCAGCAGTGTGGCAAGTATGACAAATAGCTAGATGCTAAATCAAATAAAACTTGCTCAAGAAACGAGATATCATCATTTTCCAAACTGCAAACCTTTCAGATTAGTAAAAAAGGCAAAAGAGAAAATTGCTTTTTTATTGACATTGAGAGATAAGAGAGGAAAGAAGTCACCTAGGCTGTAGAATTGCCCAAAATACATCCTGCAAAAGCTCTTCTACAAAAGAAGAGCTGCTGTAAAATACAAAAATAGTCCAAACAGCCTTGCTGCCCTGTCCACAATCTGTCCACAATTTGCATAAAAAATGAGAAAAAAACAAAACTGCAACAAAAGGGCCATTACAAGAGCATACCAAAATGTTCAAATACATTTTGATTTCCCACCATTTTGTTATTGATATAACAGAAGCGTTTGGGAGAAAAAGGGAATCGAAAAAAGCCAGCAAAAGAGAATAAACACAGTGAACAAAGCAAAAAACTCAAAAAACCTGTTAACAAAGCAAAAACTCAAAAACCTGTTAACAAGATAAAAAACTCAAAAACAAGAACAAACCAAGAAACTCAAGGCCTGTTAACCATCATCAAAATCCCAAACCTGTTAACCAGCATCAAACTCATCAAACAATAACCATCACCAAAATCCCAAACAGTAACCATCATCAAAACCCAAAAACTAGTAACCATCATCAAAACCCAAAAACCAATAACCATCATCAAAAATCCCAAAACTGTTAACCATCATCAAGAACAACAAACCAATAACCATCACCAAAATCCCAAAACTGATAACCATCATCAAGAGCAAGAACCAAACAGCCATCACAAGAAATTCAGAAAACCTGATAATCATCATTCAAATTTGATAACAAAGAAAATAGAAAAAGTTACCAACAAGCCAGAGAAGCCACGCTCTCATCCTCAACTCTTTCCCTCGTGAAACTTCTTCCACCGTTGAATATCGTCCTCAGTCTCGCCTCTCCTTTCCTATTTCGCAGGAAATCACAAGAATAACAAGGCAAGAGAGAAGTTGTAAAGCTCCAACAGGTATGAGTTCTTCCTCTTTCTCATACTTCCATAAACATGATTTCTGCATCTAAAAGAACAAAGGCTTAGTTAATAGAAGACACAACAAAGATAGAAAAATCAGTGAAAATTTGTAAGCTTTGAAAATAACAAAGAAACCTTACCTTTTTAAAAATCGCTAGAGCTTGATTAGGGAGACGAGAGAGTGATATTCCGGTAACAGAGAGGTTGAGGGAGGTCAAGGATGAGGTAATCTTGGGTCCCTCCGGTTTAAATCCGAATCCAAAGAGAATGGTTTTCAAAATATGCAAGTCGCGTTGAGACAAAGAGGCAGTATGTTACTGAAGAGGGCGATTCGATCGTGAGGTAAGGCAGAGACGGGATAGTGAGGACGTATAGAGAGTTTCAGCAATTGGAAACGATAAACAGAGAAGAACAGCGCCGCGTGAGGAAAATTTCCAAACCCTAATTTTTGTGTTAGCCCTTAATCCATGACTAAGTTGTTTTAGGGCTTGGTTTGGGTTTGCTAATTGTGTTGGATAATCTTTGGCCTTTGCTCCATAAGCCCAATCCATTTTACTACCCATCACCTACGATTTTCTCAATGCATCCCCATCTGGAGAATAACAAAAGCAGTCTTGGGCTTGGCTGTCCAAAGCCCAATCAGATTTTATGAACCATGCACCCATACTATACTGAATTCTAGCCCACTTAACTATTAGTTTATTTTCTTTTTGTATTTTTTTCTTTTATACAAAATACTATTAAACTTAAAATATACTTTTTTTTATAATTAATTTGATTTAGACTTTGTGAATATTTTTTATCAATTTCTTTTTCTTTCTTTAATAAACTTTGTTTTAGATTTAATTTACATATAGTAAAACACCAAAAAGAATAATAATAGAATTTAGTTTTATCCATCTTTAATTTTTTGTTACTTACATAATTAAAAACACAAAAAGATAATGCATACGATTTTAATTTCTTTTAGTCAATTATTTTATTTTTAGAATAGATTTTACTTTCTTCCCTTCAAAAAATTTCATTTCCATATTTTGTTGATTTTATCTCATAGATTATTGTAGCTTTAATTAATCGCTCAAAATTAGATTTGGTTGTATTGTTTGCTATTTGGACCATTTCTATCGCATTTGATTGATCCCCATTTGTAAAAAAAATTGTACCCCCATTCCTGAATACTTTGTAATAGCGTAGAATTTCAATTCCCGCAATTTACTGTTTTCCTTATATTGTATAGTAATTAGGCGTGTATGGAGAGATTCAAAAATCAATCCCTAGATAACCTAATCAAAGAATAAAATAACTTGAAACCAAGACACTTTTTCACACGCGCACCTCTAGGGTAACCTCGCTCGTTGCCTCGGAAATACAATCATGTCCCTCGAATATGGGATGCTTTAGCAATGACCCTTCGATAAAAAAGATCGTAGTCCCTCGATGACCCTCGACGTTGCCTTCGATTAAAACGATCTCGTCCCTTACAAAAATTGCTAAAGCGTCTCATAAGTTGCTTTCGATGACTGTAAAAATTGACCCGCGCCTGTCCCTTCACATCCAACGATGGGGCTTCTTACCAAATCATTGGTAAGATAGCACCATTAAAAGGAGGAAGAAAAGAATAATTTAAGACCTTTCGAATAGATAGATTCGCTCCTAGTTACTCGCTTGCTCACGATAAAAACTTTTTACACCTACACTTTCATTTCAAAACATTTTCCAAAAGACAAAACGTTTTGTATACGTTCTTATAGAGACGAGAACCATTGCAAAACATCTTTTCAAAACACTTTCTGAAACACGATTCACAAACACATCTTTGAACCACTTTTCAAAACAAAACTTTGTACGCGTTCTTATAGAAACGAGAACCATTACAAAGAGATTTTTCAAAATACTTTCAAAGCCCACACCACAAGCACACTGTCAAATGAAAGTAAGTGATCTAAACGAGTAACTAAGAGCCCATGGAAAACCATGGATGAAAAGGGTGCTAATACCTTCCCTTTTCAAAATCTACCCCCCGAACCCGAGAAATAATCTCGAAAGGTCTTTCCTGTGCTTTTTTACCTTTCCTTTTGGATAAAAGAAAAGCCGGTGGCGAATCTTGCTATCCGCACAAGTGTGATCGAAATGCAAAACGCCAAGTCAGTTCTCTCACCGTACCACAGAACTGGCGACTCTGCTGGGGAAAAAAGTGGGGTTACCTTAGGGATAGATCATCTTTACTCGCTTTCATTATTTGATTTGTGTGCTTTATATTTAGTTCTTTGTATTGGGCTTGCTTTGATCCTCCACCCAGATTTAGGGTACCTTTTTAGGTAAATAGCAATAGATTGTGGAGACTGTACGGCGTAGACCGATATGGTTGAGACAATGGCTATGTTAGTGTGACACATTTGTGGGTACCGGTATCCCTCGTGGTGAATCAAGGAGAATACGGGGCCGCTGAGTGGCATCATGAAGCACTAATTAACCTTAGAACCCTAATTAAACAAACTTGGCCATTAGGACGTAGTGAGGTAGCCAGTTTCAGTGTAAAGCTGAAAATTGGTTGATACTCGATACTACACTCATTGAGGCTAGACTTTTGGGATATCTCGGCCGCAAGAAAAGATTGTTGTGATGAGATAATGCCTAAAAGAAAGGTCGGTGATATTGAGATCCTTTAGAACCCGATCATTATTTCTAGGACAGGTTAAGCCAACTAAAACTTCAAGAGGGTACTTACCTACAAACTCATGCAAGCCTAAAACATAGGGATCTGTTTGTTGTGTGTGTATTTGTTTGCTTGTACATAAACATCATAAACATCATCAACATCATATGCATTCTCACTAACCATTTCAAGGATTTAGAAATTTATCTTTGTTTTTGTTTTGTAGGATATGAATTCTCTCCGAAGAAACACCATCTGAATCAGCTTTGTAAAAGCACATCCTCAACTTCAAGAGTTAGCTTCAAGAGTGCCTGGGGATTCTCCTTTTACCAAGAAGTATGGTCGACTCCTCAGTTTGGATACATCTAACTTCCAAGAAGAGATGATGTGTGTACTATTCCAATTCTTTGATCCCGTACATCATTATTTCACTTTCCCGGACTATCAGTTGGTACCTACACTGGAAGAGTTCTCTCTACTCTTAGGGGTGCCCGTGCTTAATCAAATACCATTCATCGGTCTAGAAGGGATTCCAAAACTTAAAGTCATTGCCAAAGATTTACATGTGAAGAGGGCCGACGTCATAGCCAATTGGGAGACAACAAGTGGGGTTAAAGGTTTTTTAGCTAAGTTTCTATTGGAAAAAGCTCGTTCATTCTGGGATGACATGGATTTCCAAGCTTTTGAAGACGTGCTAGATCTCCTCATTTATGGTTTGGTTCTGTTTCCTAATTCGGACCAATTCATACACGTTAATGCCATCAAAGTCTGTCTCTCTCGCAATCCTATACCCACCTTGCTAGGAGACATCTTGCATTTCCTTTATACCCGTACCATGAAGAAAAGAGGTACCCTTTTGTGTTGTATACCCCTGCTCGCTAAGTGGTTCACTTCACACCTGCCTCAGTCAGCATTGAAGAACGAGCAAAGATTGACTTGGTCTCAAAGGATGATGTCTCTCTCTCACGCTGATATCCGTTGGTGCTCGAGATCCTTGGAAGATGTTTCTATCATTGACCGCTATGGGGAGTTCCCTAATGTACCTCTGCTGGGTATTAGGGGAGGTATCACCTACAACCCGTGTTTAGCTCTTCGGCAGTTTGGGTATGCCCGAAGAGACGACCCTCATGAGATGCTCGTCCGGGGTTTGGTCTTCGACTACGACAAAGAAGATCAAGGTTATCCTCAGAGGTTTGCCCGTTCTTAGGGAATGGTGAACAAGGTGGACAGTAGGACTTTGGGACATAAAAACTCTATCCCTCTCAAGCCTTACCTTAAGTGGGTACGGGCTCGTTCTCAGAATCTCTTGATGCCTTACCCTTTCATCCTTCCTGTCATCATTGAGCCTGTTATTGAGGGAGACGTCCCATACACCGTTCTTCATCCTGTCATGCCCACCTCTCTCGAAGACCTGCAGAAAGTTTGGTTTCAGTTAAAGGAAGAGGGAGACACCTTTGAAACCCAGTATTACGCCAGTGAGAAGAAGGTTTTAGAGCTCACCAAACTGCTTCATAAAGAGAAAAATCTGAATACCTACATTGCTCCAAAGAGGATGCGTTCGGTCTTTATGTCCTAAGAATTTTTGCTGTATTTTGTTTCTTTCTTTGTAAGCCCAAGGAGGCATGATGTATTCAAACTTGGTTTTATTTAATATGATGTGTGTTCTTTTTTGGTTTGGACAAGTTTAAATCACTAAATTTTCTTGAAATCATTTGCATATTGCATCTTCATTCATCATAACATCATACAGGTTTCTCATAACAGGTCGCCTTATCCTTCTACTGTTTATTTCAGTGAGATAGATGTTCAACAGACTATGAAAGATCTTCAGGCGTAGAATTCCCAGTTTCAACAAATGCTCATGCCTCTCACAAAAGGGCAAGAGGATTTGAAGACTCTGCTAGCCAAAGAGAAGAAGAAGAAAACGAAGAAACCAACCGGAGTTGTGATCATGGGAAGAAGGTTTAAAGGACATACCAGGCGAACCTTAGACTTTGCAACATCATCAGGCGAGGGAGATAATCAAACCCAAGAAGTGAACAATGACCCAGCATCCGAAATTGAGGAAGAGCCTGATTACTCTGAGGAACAATATCCTCCTGCTGATGGTAAATACAAACAGCTAGAGGATCGTTTGAATGCCATGGAGATTCAGAGGGTACCCGGTTTGGACTTTGAAGAATTAGGACTCGTCTCAGGGGTTGTCATCCCGCAGAAGTTCAAGGTCCCAACTTTCGCCAAGTATGATGGTGTCTCTTGCCCGAAACTACATCTGAGGTCATATTTCAGAAAGATTCAACCCCACACGGCTGGCAAGAATCTGTGGGTGCATTTCTTCCAGGAGAGCTTATCTGGGACGCAGTTAGATTGGTTCTACCAATTAGAAGGGTCCAATGTTCGCAACTAGGAAGAGTTGGCTGCGGCTTTCTACAAACAATATCAGTATAATGCTGATTTGGCTCCGACTAGGACACAGTTACAAAGTATGTCGATGGGAACAGGTGAGGGTTTCAAAACCTATGCTCAAAAATGGAGGGATCTTGCAGGCAGAGTCCAGCCCGCTTTATCCGACAGAGAATTAGTGGATATGTTCCTTGGCACCTTGTCAGGACCATTTTTCAATCACCTGATTGGGAGTTCTTCAGCTGGGTTTACTGAATTAATTATGACTGGTGAGCGAGTTGAGGCCGGTATAAAAAGCGGAAAAATTCAAAGGGATGCATCCTCAAGTATGGTGAAGAAACCTTTTGTTGGAAAGAAGGAGGTCAGTGCGGCGTATGACCATAGGTATCAAAACAGAACCGACCATCGTCTGACAGTAGGGGCTGTCATGATCTCTAATCCTGCGCCAAATCAGCAGCGAAATTATCAGCGCAAACCAGAGGCGCCCATGAGACGATTTACCCGGATTAACATGACCATGTCTCAGGTTTTGCCACACCTTCTCAATACTAATCTAGTAACCTTAAAGGAAGCTCTCAAAAATCCCAATACTGCTTCTCCCCGCTACAACCCGAACGCCCGATGTGCCTATCATTCTGAAAGCCCGGGGCACGATACAAATGATTGTTGGGCCTTAAAGAATAAGGTGCAAGACCTTATTGATGCGAAAGTGATTGAGTTTGATCCCCCAGAAACTCCTAATGTAATAACGGCACCAATGCCCAGACATGGCCAAGGTATCAACGCCATTGATGATGATCGTTTTGTTTCCCCTGTGAATGACTTGGTAACTCCTCTATTGACCATTAAACATAATCTACTGCAAGCCGGCATGTTCCCAGGTTGCGATGAAGATTTTCACCTATGCAAATCTATGTCGAACGGTTGTTTGTTACTAAAGATAGGCATCCTATTTGAAAAGCTACCTCTTATCAAAAGATCTTATCAAGATGTTTCGATAATCACCATTTCTGACAATCCTCCCAGGGTCTCCACCAAAAGACCCGTCAGGATTACATCTGCTCCCAGAACTGCACCATTAATCATCACTATGCCAAGACCAATACCATACTCCTCAAATAAAGTTATTCCCTGGAGTTATGAGGTTGACGTTTATTACTACGGCGTCAAGCAAGATCAGCTGGCTGTCACAAGTGAAGTTGCGAGAGATATTGATCCTGACATCGGTAACATCACTGGAACCAGCAAAATAACAAGAAGTGGAAGAGTCTTCTCACCTGAGATTTCTCCAAAGACCGTTGCTAATCCTGTGATCATCACTACTGCCACTCCTACCGACACCGCCAGTGATACTCCCGCTATTATCACTACTATCGATACCAGGGGAAAAGAGGCTTTGGTTGAGCCTGCCCAAGCAAGAGAACGTCCCAAAGTCATCCTTGAAGCTTCTAGAAAAGAAATAGAAGAAATCCTGGAGATAATCAAGAAAAGTGACTACAACATTGTAGAACAATTGGGGCAGACCCCCTCGAAGATATCATTGTTGTCCTTACTTTTGTGCTCTGAAACTCACGCCAAAGCCTTAGTAAAGTTTCTTAAGACCGCTCACGTGCCTCAGGAGACCTCCATCGACCAATTTGAAGACTGTGTGGCCAGTCTAACTACTGATAATGAATTGGGCTTTTCTGATGCTGATTTAACCTCTAAAGGAAGGAAGCACAACGATGCCTTACATATTTCCATTGAATGCATGGGCACCACACTTGCCCATGTTTTGGTGGATACCGGTTCATCATTGAATGTCTTGCCCAAAAATGCTCTCAACCGACTGGATTGTGAGGGGTTCATCTTGAAACCTAGCAACATCATAGTAAGGGCCTTTGATGGTTCCAAGAGGACAGTGCACGGAGAAGTTAGTATCCCCATAAAAATTGGGACTCAGACCTTTGACTCAATTTTCTATGTGATGGACATCCACCCTTCGTACTCTTGTCTGTTGGGTTGACCCTGGATCCATGGAGCTAGTGTCGTCACTTCCACCCTACACCAAATTCTAAAATACCCGATCAGGGGGAAGATTGTCACAGTTCACGGAGAAGAGGAATACATGGTTAGCCATTTGAACTCTTTCAGGTATGTTGAAATGGATGGTGAATTCATAGAGACTCCTTGTCAGAACTTTGAGGAGGTTCCAACAACCGTCGCAGCAACCAAGTCTACTCCAAAGGTCCCGAAGATTACCAGACCTCCGCTAAAGATGGCTTCAATGAAAGATGCTCGAGCAGTAGTTAAATAGGGAGGATGTACTATCTGGGGTCAGCTTCCGGATATTGTCTACAAGTCCGACAAATTTGAGTTGGGGTTCACTTCAGAGGCTCAGAAAACTGTCTGACGTTATCGCGCAGGGGGACCACCTCTGCGTATCAGCAATCAAGGAGTCAATGCAATAGAAGATAGTGATGGCAGCTGTGACATGGATGAATGGATTTTTCCAACTATCGGCGGAGGGCTTAATAATTGGGAGGCGAAGGATTTCATTCCTATTACTTTTATTCAAGAGTAATTGTCTTTTAATATTTTCAGGCTTGTAATATTTAAATAATTCTGACTCTTTTTTAAACCTTGTGTCTTACCCGAGGCACAATGGTCCATCTGTAAGGGTTGTCACTTCATTCTCATATGTCATTAATGAATCATGGACGTTTTTGCATCAAATTTTGTTTTCTTTGTCTTTTCTTTCTTATATTTGTATTTCTTTCAAAGGTAGTTGTGCTCTTATACACACTCACATATTGAGAATGCAGATCTACATCCACTCAGGATCCCATGGGTAACATTTCTGCTATGGCCAGTTGTGACTTTGAAAATCCGATCTACCAAGTCGACGACGAAGGTGAGGAAGATTATGAAGTTCCAGGAGAGTTGGCCAGGTTGTTGCAACAAGAAGAAAGGACCATTCAGCCGCACGAAGAGCCGTTCGAGACAATTAACTTGGGAACTGAAGAAGATAAGAAAGAGGTCAAGGTAGGTGCCAACTTAGAACCTAATGTCAAGGAGCGTCTGATTCAGTTATTGCACGATTATGTAGAGATCTTCGCATGGTCGTACGAAGACATGCCAGGACTGGATGCAGACATTGTGGTACATCGTCTGCCTACAAAGGAAGATTATCCCCCGGTAAAGCAAAAGGTTCGTCGTATGAGACCCGATATGTCTGAAAAGATCAAAGCAAAAGTTATGAAGCAATTCAATGCTGGTTTTTTAGCTGTCACCTCTTATCCCCAATGGGTAGCCAATGTTGTTCCTGTACCTAAGAAAGACGGTAAAGTGTGGATGTGTGTGGACTACAAAGACTTAAACAGGGCAAGCCCCAAAGATGATTTCCCACTTCCCCACATCGACATCCTGGTGGATAATACGGTGCAACACAAAGTGTTTTCCTTCATGGATGGCTTCTCGAGCTACAACCAAATCAAAAGGGCACCTGAGGATATGGAAAAAACGACTTTTGTTACACAGTGAGGAACTTTCTGCTATAAGGTCATGCCATTCGGACTGAAGAATGCTGGGGAAACCTATCAACGCGCTATGGTAGCTTTATTTCATGACATGATACACCATGAGATAGAAGTCTACGTAGACGATATGATAGCCAGATCGCAGACGGAATAAGAGCACCTCGATCACCTACAGAAGCTGTTTGAAAGGCTGAAGAAGTACAAGTTGAGATTGAATCCAAACAAGTGTACATTCAGAGTACGGTCTGGTAAACTCTTGGGTTTAGTCGTCAGTAACAAGGGTATCGAAGTTGATCCTGCCAAGGTTAAAGTGATACAAGAAATGTCGTCTCCTCGTACTGAGAAAGAAGTCAGAGGATTCTTGGGACGTCTGAATTACATAGCCAGGTTTATTTCTCACCTGACAGCTACTTATGAACCAATCTTCAAACTCTTGAAGAAAGATCGAGTAGTCAGATGGAACGACGAATGCCAAGTTGCTTTTGACAAAATCAAGGAATACCTGCAAGAACCTCCTGTGTTGTTGCCACCTGTCGAGGGAAGGCCATTGATCTTATATCTAACTGTTTTAGAAAACTCAATGGGGTGTGTGCTGGGGCAGCATGACGAGTCTGGCTGAAAAGAGCATGCTATTTATTACCTGAGCAAAAAGTTTACCGACTGTGAAACAAGATATTCACTGCTCGAGAAAACTTACTGCGCTCTGGCATGGGCTGCTCGCCGGCTGAGACAGTATATGCTGACCCACACTACTTTGTTGATATCTAAAATGGATCCGATAAAGTACATCTTTGAGAAGCCTGCTCTTTCTGGGAGAATAGCAAGATGGCAGATGATCCTGACAGAATATGACATACAGTATACTACCCAGAAAGATATAAAGGGCAGTGTACTGGCTGATAATCTTGCTCACCAAGCTGTAGAAGACTATCAGTCCATGAAGTTTGAATTCCCGGATGAAGACATCATGACGTTAGACAACTGTGAAGAGATCAGGCCATATGACGGACCTGAACAAGGATCTCAATGGACCCTGTTCTTTGATGGGGCATCCAATGCACTTGGCAATGGTATCAGCTCCATACTCATATCTCCTGAAGGATTTCGTACTCCCTTTACTGCTAGACTTTGCTTCAACTATACAAACAACATGGCAGAATACGAAGCGTGCATCTTTGGTCTTAAAGTTGCCATAGACTTGGGGATCAAACACTTGGATGTATTAGGAGATTCAACCTTGGTCATCAGTCAAGTCAAAGGGGAATGGGATACCAAGCACCCCAATCTTATCCCTTATAAAGAACATGTGTTGACATTGTTGCCGCATTTCGAGAAGATTACCTTTGAGCATTTCCCGCGAGAAGAAAATCAGCTAGCAGACGCATTAGCTACAATGTCATCTATGTTTAAACTTAATTGGGATAACGAGGCTCCTCAAATTACCATTGAGCGGATGGACGAACCAGCCTACTGTCACGAGATTAATACTGAAGAAGTAGTGGACCAGCCTTGGTTTCATGAAGTCAAGAGGTATCTCGAGTCTCGAGAATATCCAGAAGGAGCTTCAGTGAATGACAAGAAGTTCCTGAGAAGGTTCTCGGCTAAATTCTTCCTTAGTAACGACATTTTATAAAAACGCAGTCATGACTCTGTATTGCTTCGGTGCGTAGACAAGGTTAAGGCTGAAAGGATCATGGGTGAGCTACACGAAGGCACTTTTGATACACATTCCAGTGGGCATACAATGGCAAAGAAAATCCTACGGGTAGGCTATTATTGGTCTACCATGGAGGCAGATTGCTATCAACACTCTCGGACTTGCCATAAGTGTCAAATCTATACTGACAAAGTACACGTACCTCCGGTCCCTCTGAACGTCTTGACGGATCCTTGGCCCTTTGCTATGTGGGTAATTGATACAATTGGGGAAATCAAGCCAACAACCTCCAATGGACACCGCTTTATCTTAGTGGCCATCGATTATTTTACAAAGTGGGTTGAGGCAGCTTCCTTTGCTTCTGTTACTAAGAATGTGGTCGCCCGGTTCATCAAGCAGAATCTCATCTGTCGGTATGGTATCCCAGAGAGAATCCTCACTGATAATGGTACAAATATGAATAATACTATTATCACCGCCTTGTGCGAGCAATTCAAGATTCAGCATCACAATTCTTCCCCTTACCGGCCAAAGATGAATGGTGTTGTAGAAGCTGCTAACAAAAAAATTAAGAAGATCATACAGAAGATGACAGTCACATACAAAGACTGGCATGAGATGCTACCATTCGCTCTCCATGGGTATCGTACCACAACTCGTACATCAACTGGGGCAACACCTTTTTCTCTCGTATACGGCATGGAAGTTGTCTTGCCTATTGAGGTCCAGATCCCCTCTCTAAGAATCATGAAGGATGTTGGTTTGAATGAAGAAGATTGGATTCAGACTCGGTTTGACCAACTAACCTTGATTGATGAGAAGAGGCTTACAACTATTTGTCATGGTCAGATATACCAAAAACGCATGATCAAAGCTTTTAATAAAAAGGTCAAGCGTGAGGTATATCGGGTCGGTGACTTGGTAATCAAGCGTATCATTTTGCCACAAGGTGATCCCAAGGGAAAATAGACCCCTACATATGAAGGGTCGTTTGTAATCAAAAGCATTTTCTCTGGTGGAGCGATGATCTTGACTACTATGGATGGCGACGACCTCCCGCACCCTATAAATACGGACATAGTTAAAAGATACTATGCATGATCAAAGACCCGCTAGGTTGACTGGCCTAGGAAAAAATAAGGGCTTCCCGGTGAACCAAAAAGGTTCGGGCAAAAATAAGGGATGAAAATTATTAAAAAAATCTGTACACCCGGCAAGTCGAAAACCCGAAAGGGCGGCTTGGGCAAAAAAGGGTATCCCGGTGGACTGAAAACCCGAGAGGGCGGTCCAGGAAAAAGTTAGGGATTAAAGCGTATGATTATGTCTCGTTGGATCATTTGGCAAACAATCTTCAACATCAACCAATCGACTCAATTGGCTCTAAATCAATCCAATCGACTTCGCTGAGGCGACCAGCGGACAAGTTATTCAGAGACATAAAGACTATAGCAGAACGGGAACCCCATGGGATTATTTCACATAACTATCTTTTCTTTGTATCAATTTTCATTTTTTACGACGACATTATCTTGCTAGAATACTCGTCTCATTGTACAAAAAACACTTGTTCAAGTTAATACAAAGATATCCCTTTTGAAAGTGCAAAACCATCTGTTTTTCTTTATTTTATTTACAAAAACGCCCAATGATTTATTTTTGAACATATGCATTTGAACGTGGTTACTGTTACAAATAAATAAATAAAAACCGAAAGACAATCACTAATGACTTTAAGAAATATAGTAATATATGTAAGCCATTCCATAAAACCCCCGCAGGTACTTTCTCCATCCAGAGCAAAAATTTCCAACCACTGGTCCAAAGTGTCCCCAGCAAGTTGCCCAACTTCTCAGATTTCCCCAACAGGATATCACAAGCAATGTCTGGCTTTTCCCTTCTGCAACCGAGTTTTTACTAGGAAACTCACCCATCAGTGCTTCAAAAGGGATATATTTTCCCCGCTTCCTACAACGCTACGGCACAAACAATCCTTAAATCCATACATTTGCATCCATACGTCATAACATTGGCAACTCAAGTGCATACAGTACAATCTCATTTATTTTGAGAGGCAAACATCACACCATGCATCGCATACATCATACCATTGCATACAATTAACTCTTCACCTTTTTACAGGAAAGAGACATTTGACAGTTATTATCAACAAACTTCCGACAGACACAAATCTTCAACAAGTCAAATACAGATCAGTTTCTGAGAAGGCTGATTTTTACTGGTTCAGATAAATCTCTCAATGGTTTATTCTGATTCGTCTCCAGACTATTTCACTGGTTCAGATAAATCTCTCAACGGTTTATTTTGATTCATCTCCAGATTTTTACTGGTTCAGATAAATCTCTCAATGGTTTATTCTAATTCGTCTCCAGATTTTTACTGGTTCAGATAAATCTCTAAACGGTTTATTCTGATTCGTCAACAGATTTTTAATGGTTCAGATAAATCTCTCAACGGTTTATTCTGATTCGTCTCCAGATTTTTACTGGTTCAGATAAATCTCTCAACGGTTTATTCTGATTCATCTCCAGATTTCTACTGGTTCAGATAAATCTCTCAACGGTTTATTCTGGTTCGTCTCCAAATTTTTACTGGTTCAGATAAATCTCTCAACGGTTTATTCTGATTCGTCTCCAGACTATTTCACTGGTTCAGATAAATCTCTCAACGGTTTATTCTGATTCATCTCCAGATTTTTGCTGGTTCAGATAAATCTCTCAATGGTTTATTCTGATTCGTCTCCAGATTTTTACTGGTTCAGACAAATATCTCAACGGTTTATTCTGATTCGTCAACAGATTTTTAATGGTTCAGATAAATCTCTCAACGGTTTATTCTGATTCGTATCCAAATTTTTACTGGTTCAGATAAATCTCTCAACGGTTTATTCTAATTCATCTTCAGATTTTTACTGGTTCAGATAAATCTCTCAACGGTTTATTCTGATTCATCTCCAAATTTTTACTGGTTCAGATAAATCTCTCAACGGTTTATTCTGATTCGTCTCCAGATTTTTACTGGTTCAGATAAATCTCTCAACGGTTTATTCTGATTCATCTCCAGATTTTTAATGGTTCAGATAAATCTCTCAACGGTTTATTCTGATTCGTCTCCAGATTTTTACTGGTTCATATAAATCTCTCAACGGTTTATTCTGATTCGTCTCCAGATTTTTACTAGTTCAGATAAATCTCTCAACGGTTTATTCTTATTCATCTCCAGATTTTAACTGGTTCAGATAAATCTCTCAACGGTTTATTCTGATTCATCTCCAAATTTTTACTGGTTCAGATAAATCTCTCAACGGATTATTCTGATTCGTCTACAGATTTTTACTGGTTCAGATAAATCTCTCAACGGTTTATTCTGATTCGTCTCCAGATTTTTACTGGTTCATATAAATCTCTTAACGGTTTATTTTGATTCGTCTCCAGATTTTTACTGGTTCAGATAAATCTCTCAACGGTTTATTCTGATTCGTCTCCAGATTTTTACTGGTTCAGATAAATCTCTCAACAATTTATTCTGATTCGTCTCCAGATTTTTATTGGTTCAGATAAATCTCTCAATGATTTATTCTGATTCGTCTCCAGATTTTTATTGGTTCAGTTAAATCTCTCAACGGTTTATTCTGATTCGTCTCCAGATTTTTACTGGTTCAGATAAATCTCTCAACGGTTTATTCTGATTCATTTCCAGATTTCTACTGGTTCAGATAAATCTCTCAATGGTTTATTCTGGTTCGTCTCCAGATTTTTACTGGTTCAGATAAATCTCTCAACGGTTTATTCTGATTCATCTCCAGACTATTTCACTGGTTCAGATAAATCTCTCAACGGTTTATTCTGATTCATCTCCAGATTTTTGCTGGTTCAGATAAATCTCTCAATGGTTTATTCTGATTCGTCTCCAGATTTTTACTGGTTCAGACAAATCTCTCAACGGTTTATTCTGATTCGTCAACAGATTTTTAATGGTTCAGATAAATCTCTCAACGGTTTATTCTGATTCGTCTCCAGATTTTTACTGGTTCAGATAAATCTCTCAACGGTTTATTCTGATTCATCTCCAGATTTTTACTGGTTCAGATAAATCTCTCAACGGTTTATTCTGATTCATCTCCAAATTTTTACTGGTTCAGATAAATCTCTCAATGGTTTATTCTGATTCGTCTCCAGATTTTTACTGGTTCAGATAAATCTCTCAACGGTTTATTCTGATTCGTCTCCAGATTTTTACTGGTTCATATAAATCTCTCAACGACTTATTCTGATTCGTCTCCAGATTTTTACTGTTTCAGATAAATCTCTCAACGGTTTATTCTGATTCATTTCCATTTTTTTACTGGTTCAGATAAATCTCTCAACGATTTATTCTGATTTATTTCCAGATTTTACTGTTTCAGATAAATCTCTCAACGGTTTATTCTGATTCGTTCTCTGTTTAGATCCAATTCAAACTTTCCGTCAACAATCACCTTTGGATGGCATCTATGAGCCCATCTCTGACAATTCTTCTTTGTTTCTCCAAATGGCATCTTTAAGCCCATTTCCATACACAATCAAACCAGTGCGTCATCAAGTGCAAATTTCTGGGCACTCTAGTGTTCAATCATCTTCTACTTTCAATCCACAAACGACAAACATGTCGATCTCACTTTTCAAGTTTAAGAAGATTGAACAGGGGCAGCTGTTGTACCCCAAAATTTTCCCTCCCATTTTTCATAGAAGACACAACCTTAGGGTTTCTCGAATATTCAAGTTGGCTCAGAAATCGACCAGACATATTCTCTTCTGGGGCAGTAAACCAGCAATTAGGGTTTTTTGCAATTCTCAAAAGAAAATGAGTTTTCAAAGATCCATTTGGCCTTCATAGGTCTTCATGCTTCCTCAAGGTTGTATTTATGATTTCTTCAAGCTACAAGATTTTGAGACAATTATGTCTGTTCATGGTCACATGTGATGTCGCTCACGGGTTTATCTTCAAAGAATCAGAAGAAATTTGAGTTTGAAAAAACTTTAAAATTATCAAATCATCGCAAGGAATTTGATTAATTTTAGAATTTTTTTTAAACATAGTTTACTGAAAGGATAATGTTTGTTCTCAGAGCATGATTTGTTTGGGACAAGAGATGGAGGTCAAGACTGTCATTTAGGACAATAATGATTTTGGGATCCAGGTTGACCAGATGATTTATGTCCTTAAAACATTTGTTTCGTTAGGAAATGGAGTACACAGTGCGTGTTTGTTTGAAATGCAGTTACAAAGTTATTGGGATTATTTGGAATTTAAGTTACCAGACTGGAGCATTTTATTTCAAATATCCTGATTGGGAATTTCAAAAAATCAATTAGGATGCGAAGAGAAATTACAAATTATTGTTGATAAGGGATTTCAAGTTATAAAATGACACCAGAATATTTCATGCTACAATTCAAGATTTTCTCCAATTTCAAACACACCGTCCAAGATTGTTACGAAAAAACAATTTATTTCTTTTAATACTTTATGTTTTACAACTTATTGTATTTAAAAGATAAATTGGTACAACTATTGGATACAATACATTAAAATACAAGAATGATCTTTCTAAGTTACAAAGAAAAATCAAAATGAATGTTTGGCCTAGGAGAATTAATCTATGTTTAAGTTGTTTGAAGATTGAAGTCATATCAGATTCCTTTGCTTATCTCCAAGACTTCCATGTTTTCCACGGATTTCTTGTGTTCTTTGCTTTGTCATCTCCAATTTTGCTCATATGAAAACAAGAGAAAGAAAGCATGAGTAGTACAAAATTATATGGGCATGAACAAGAAATTTTCCAAAAAAAGTTATTTCATAAATTCATCATTAAGGTTTGCAACATGGAATCAGAATGCTATTTATTTCATCACAACCTATTTCCCCTAGTTACAAATCACAAGAAGGTTGCCCTTCTTGGTTCACAAAAAGAAAGAAGAAGAGAAATTTGCGAACATGCTACAATAATAAAATGCTACAACAATCCAAACAAACAGCATCACAAACTGGACAAACAAACGACATCATCACAAATCCAAACAAACGGCAGCATCACAAACTGGACAAACAACAGCAGCATCACAAACTAAACAAACAGCAGCATTACAACAGTACAAACCAACAGCATCAACAAAAGCTAAAACGAGGCAGCAGTGTGGCAAGTATGACAAATAGCTAGATGCTAAATCAAACAAAACTTGCTCAAGAAACGAGATATCATCATTTTCCAAACTGCAAACCTCTCAGATTAGTAAAAAAGGCAAAAGAGAAAATTTCTTTTTTATTTTCATTGAGAGATAAGAGAGGAAATAAGTCACCTAGGCTATAGAATTGCCTAAAATACATCCTGCAAAAGCTCTGCTACAAAAGAAGAGCTGTTGTAAAATACAAAAACAGTCCAAACAGCCTTGCTGCCCTGTCCACAATCTGTCCACAATTTGCATAAAAAATGAGAAAAAAACAAAACTGAAACAAAAGGGCCATTACAACAGCATACCAAAATGTTCAAATACATTTTGGTTTCCCACCATTTTGTTATTGATATAACAGAAGCGTTTGGGAGGAAAAGGGAATCGAAAAAAGCCAGCAAAAGAGAATGAACACAATGAACAAAGCAAAAAACTCAAAAAACTGTTAACAAAGCAAAAACTCAAAAACCTGTTAACAAGATAGAAAACTCAAAAACCAGAACAACCCAAGAAACTCAAGGCCTGTTAACCATCATCAAAATCCCAAACCTATTAACCAGCATCAAACTCATCAAACAATAACCATCACCAAAATCCCAAACAATAACCATCATCAAAACCCAAAAACCAGTAACCATCATCAAAACCCAAAAACTAATAACCATCATCAAAAATCCAAAAACTGTTAACCATCATCAAGAACAACAAACCAATAACCATCACAAAAATCCCAAAACGGATAACCATCATGAAGAGCAAGAACCAAACAGCCATCACAAGAAATTCAGAAACCTAATAATCATCATTCAAATTTGATAACAAAGAAAACAGGAAAAAGTTACCAACAAGCCAGAGAAGCCACGCTCTCATCCTCATCTCTTTCCCTCGTGAAACTTCTGCCACCATTGAATATTGTCCTCAGTCTCGCCTCTCCTTTCCTATTTTGCAGAAAATCACAAGAATAACACGGCAAGAGAGAAGTTGTAAAGCTCCAACAGGTATGAGTTCTTCCTCTTTCTCATACTTCCATAAACATGATTTCTGCATCTAAAAGAGCAAAGGCTTAGTTAATAGAAGACACAACAAAGATAGAAAAATCAGTGAAAATTTGTAAGCTTTGAAAATAACAAAGAAACCTTACCTTTTCAAAAATCACTAGAGCTTGATTAGGGAGACGAGAGAGTGATATTCTGGTATCAGAGAGGTTGAGGGAGGTCAAGGATGAGGCAATCTCAGGTCCCTCCGATTTAAATCCGAATCCAAAGAGAAGGGTTTTCAAAAGATGCAAATCACGGTGAGACAAAGAGGCAGTTTGTTACTGAAGAGGGCGATTCAGTCGTGAGGTAAGACAGGGACGGGATAGTGAGGACGTATAGAGAGTTTCAGCAATTGGAAACGATAAACAGAGAAGAATAGCGCCGCGTGAGGAAAATTTCCAAACCCTAATTTTTGTGTTAGCCCTTAATCCATGACTAAGTTGTTTTAGGGCTTGGTTTGGGTTTGCTGATTGTGTTGGATAATCTTTGGCCTTTGCTCCATAAGCCCAATCCATTTTACTACCCATCACCTGCGATTTTTTCAATGCATCCCCATCTAGAGAATAACAAAAGCAGTCTTGGGCTTGGTTGTCCAAAGCCCAATCAGATTTTATGAACCATGCACCCATACTATACTGAATTCTAGCCCATTTAACTATTAGTTTATTTTCTTTTTGTATTTTTTTTTTGTTATACAAAATACTATTAAACTTAAAATATACTTTTTTTATAATTAATTTGATTTAGACTTTGTGAATATTTTTTATCAATTTCTTTTTCTTTCTTTAATAAACTTTGTTTTAGATTTAATTTACATATAGTAAAACACCAAAAAGAATAATAATAGAATTTAGTTTTATCCTTCTTTAATTTTTTGTTACTTACATAATTAAAAACACAAAAAGATAATGCATACGATTTTAATTTCTTTTAGTCAATTATTTCATTTTTAGAATAGGTTTTACTTTCTTCCCTTCAAAAAATTTCATTTCCATATTTTGTTGATTTTATCTCATAGATTATTGTAGCCTTAATTAATCGCTCAAAATTCGATTTGGTTGTATTGTTTTCTATTTAGACCCTTTCTATTGCATTTGATTGATCCCCATTTGTAAAAAAAATTATTTCTCGGGTTCGGGAGGTAGATTATAGAAAGGGAAGGTGTTAGCACCCTTTCTATCTGTGGTTATCCACGGGCTCTTAGGTACTTGCTCACTATGTTTTCAAAAGGTTTGCTTTTCTTTGTGATTGTGGGTTTTGAAAAGAATTTTGTTTTTGAAGAAAGTGTAAGTGCGAAAAGTTTTTGTTTTGTTTTTAAAAGAGAGCAAGTACTTAAGAACCTCTACATACTCAAAAAGAAATTTAATTGTGCAAATGTCCTTTATACAGTACTATCCTACTATTTAGGAGTAGGTAGCACCGTCGTTGGAGTTTTCGGGTCAATTCGATTTTAGGGACGTATGGTCACTAAAGCAACGTTAGGACGCTTTAGTGGTAATCCTAATGTCTTAGATCATTTTTATCGAGGCAACCATTTTGAGGCAACTTATGATCTTGGGATAAAGGACGACCTCTAAAACATCCTATACTTAATGACCACGTTCGAGGCAACCAAGTGAGGTGTACCCTAAGAGTGGCATGTGCAAGTGTGTCAATTTTCAGTTATTTTACTCTTGCATGTCATGGTGAGCTATTGTTGATTTTAAGTTAAGAGTTAATCTTGTCATGCAATCCTAGTTAGCATACATCTAAGCAATTAATATATGCACAGGAATTTAAAGTGCGGGAATTGTAAATCCTACGCTATTACAAGGCTTTCGGGGAGGGGGATTATTTACATGTCCAAAAATTGGGGAAATAAAAGCAGTAAAGGGTCTTAGTTAAGCTATTACATCCCAGTAAGTAGTTATAATAAACGCGCGTGAATCTGAAAATAAACTCTAAAAATTCTAAGAATAAAATCTTTTTGTTGTTTTATTTTATTTTGGGAAAATGATCTAAATCTACTTAATTTTAGTTTTTTTGGAAAAATGTTAAAATAATTAAAAGATTAATTAACAAAGTTAATTTAATAGAAAAATAACTATCCTAATGTTTTTGTGGTTTTCTTATTTTAATGTTAATTAAAAAGAAAAAAAAAAGAAGTCAATGAAAGCAAAAAATAAAATAAGGGGAATCCTTCGATCCAAGGAGAAAACGGGAGTTTCGACCCAGGGAGAGAAATAGAAGCTTCGATCCAGAGGGGGTCATGGTCCTTTCGATTGGGCCAAATAGCAAGGCGTGAGTAGCCTTCGATCCAGGGAAGAGAACTGTCTTTTGATCATGGAGGTCATGGTTTTTGATCCAAGAACGAGATGCCTCCTTCGATCCAGCATGCTCATGGGTTCGATCCAGATAAGGTGCTCTCCTTCGATCTGGGGTGTTATACCTGCAAAAGCATGTTAGCGAAATAAAACGCAGGGCCTGGGTATTGAACCCCAGGCCCTTCAATCCTGCGCTTGTTGGGTCTCTTCAGGCTATGTCTGCAACAAGTATTAGCAAACGAAAAACATGACCTGGGTGCCAAACCCAGGCCTTTTGATCCTGTCTAGGATGGCAAATCGAAAGTAACAACGAGTAATGATATGTTATGCGAAAAACAAGTCTGGATAATTTACCCTTTCTTACCAACAGATTGGACTTTCGATTTGGGCGCTTCCTGGATGTAGGCACCTTCGATCTGGGCTTCTGGGCTTGGCTACTTATGAAAATGCTGATGACTTTTGGGCAGCGTAACTCCAATGTCTTTTGTTCTCCTGTTGTGTGATTTTCATTGTGTATTCTCCTGCAGAGTTTTTGTGTGTGTTGTATATTTTCGTGTGTATATTTTCTGTGTTGGTAATGTATGCTGGCCTCTGTATTTATAGGGGTGTGAGGGTGCAGTAATGGCAAGGGACAGCCATTAAAATAAGCCTTTAACGCTCTGGACAAAAATCAAACACATTAAATTATTTCCTCTTTTGAAACATTCGTGTCCCTTGAATGAACCTGGACGCTTGGATTTCAAATGCTTTCAGGCCATGCTCTTCGATTAGTCCTGATTTGCCTCTTTCAAATGGACTCCCTGTGTACCCTTCGAATGGGCCTGGCCCAAATATCAATCGAAGGATTCCAATCGAAAGGCTCTGCTAACAGGCCAATCAAAAGGTGTTTTTCATGCCAATCGAAAGACATGGTTGACATGCCTGTCGAAATTTCCTTGACATAATTCCAATCGAATGCTTGTCCATAATGCCAATCGAAAGACTCCTTCAGAATGCCAATCGAAGGGTCTTTCAGGATGCCAATCGAAATGCTTGTCCAGAATGTCAATCGAAGTGTCTTTCAGGATGCCAATCGAAATACTTGTCCAGAATGTCAATCGAAGTGTCTTTCAGGATGCCAATCGAAAGGTACTTTTCCAGAATGTCAATTGAAGTGTCTTTCAGGATGCCAATCGAAAGGTACTTAAAGTACCACTCAAAAATCTTCTTTTTCCTTAGGCAAGAGTTTGTGATCAACCAGGAAGGGGGAAGACTTTGGAAAACATGAGAGGGCAAATTTTGGGGTGCAACAGTTGCCCCTGTTCAATTTTCTTAAACCTGAGGATATAGATTGGCTTTCTAGCCTTTCGCGATCCGAAGGTGGAAGATAATTGAACACTAGAGTGCCCAGAAATTTGCACTCGCATGGTGTAGTATCAACATTGTGACGTCGGGAATGGGCTTACAGATGCCATTTGGAGATTGTTGGTAGGAGGATGGGCTTATGGATGCCATCTGGAGGTTGTTGGTAGGAGGATAGGCTTATAGATGCCATCTGCAGAAGTGTCGATCGCATAAGAGATTCCTTAGTGAGAACTTGCATACCTGTTGTTGTAGAAGATTCCACGGGGGAAGTCTAACTTTGTTTGAGATTTAGGAACTGACTCGTGCTCACCGGGAGTATATCGTTGAGGTTATAGTACTCGTCCTGTCTGGTTCTAAGTATTAATCTTCAATCTCTTTGTGTAGATAGTTTTCCTGGCTTGTTACAGGTATTAATCTCTGACCTGAGAAAGAAAGGTCTTCCTGGCTTGTTACAGGTATTAATCTTAAATCTCATCATGTAGATAGTTTTCCTGACTGGTTTCAGGTATTAATCTACAATCATTCGTCCACAGATAGTTTTCCTGGCTTGCTACAGGTATTAAACTGGGACTTGAAAAGGTTTTGGAACATCTTCAACTAGATCGGTATCAGAAAAATCTTTAGGAATCGATTTAACTGGACCAGAGAAGGTCTTTGACTGGATCAGCGTCAGAAAAATATTTAGGAATCGATTTAACTGGACCAAACAAGGTCTTGGAATATCTTCAACTGGATCGGCATCAGAAAAATCTTTAGGAATTGATTTAACTGGACCAGAGAAGGCCTTTGACTGGATCGGCATCAGAAAAATCTTTAGGAATCGATTTGACTGGACCAGACAAGGTCTTGGAATCTTCAACTGGATCTGCATCAAGAAAATCTTTAGGAATCGATTTAACCGAACCAGAGAAGGCCTTTGACTGGATCGTCATCAGAAAATTCTTTAGGAATCGATTTAACTGGACCAACCAATGTCTTGGAATCTTCAACTGGATCTGCATCTGGAAAATCTTTAGGAATCGATTTAACCGGACCAGAGAAGGCCTTTGACTGGATCGGCATCAGAAAAATCTTTAGGAATCGATTTAACTAGACCAGGCAAGGTCTTGGAATCTTCAACTGGATCTGCATCTGGAAAATATTTAGGAATCGATTTAACTGGACCAGAGAAGGCCTTTGACTGGATCGGCATCAGAAAAATCTTTAGGAATCGATTTAACTGGACCAGGCAAGGTCTTGGAATCTTCAACTGGATCTGCATCAGGAAAATCTTTAGGAATCGATTTAACTAGACCAGAGAAGGCCTTTGACTGGATCGGCATCAGAAAAATCTTTAGGAATCGATTTAATTGGACCAGGAAAGGTCTTGGAATCTTCAACTGGATCTGCATCAGGAAAATCTTTAGGAATCGATTTAACTGGACCAGAGAAGGCCTTTGACTGGATCGGCATCAGAAAAATCTTTAGGAATCGATTTAACTGGACCAGGCAAGGTCTTGGAATCTTCAACTGGATCTGCATCAGGAAAATCTTTAGGAATCGATTTAACTGGACCAAAGAAGGCCTTTGACTGGATCGGCATCAGAAAAATCTTTAGGAATCAATTTAACTAGACCAGGCAAGGTCTTGCAATCTTCAACTGGATCTGCATCAGGAAAATCTTTAGGAATCGATTTAACTGGACCAGAGAAGGCCTTTGACTGGATCGACATCAGAAAAATATTTAGGAATTGATTTAACTGGACCAGGCAAGGTCTTGGAATCTTCAACTAGATCTTTCCTGAAAGGTAAAGGTCAGTCATATGCAATGCATGATATGGATCAAGCAATGATGTTCTCAACATAAATGAGATGGTATGATGTGTATATGCATGTATCATGATGTATGGAAGTGTGATGTTTTAGCTGGGGAAAATTAATCCCGGATAGCTTGCTGGAGAATAGAGTTGAATTCTTCGTTTCCGCTGGGGATGACGAACGAAGATGATTGCAAGGATAAACATGTTAAGAGAAAAGAACTCTGGTGGGGGATAAACAGGATGAAGAGATTACTCCGAGGGGAAATACTCTGTGGGGAAGAGATACTTTGCGGAGATTTTAACGATGAACTCCGCTGGGGAAGATATACTTTGCTGAGGATTTTAACGATAAACACCGCTGGGGATTCCGTTGATAAGCTTTGTTGGGTATTTTGATGATAAACTCCACTGGAGATGGATTATCGTTGCTGGTGATATTGAATCTGTTGAGGATAGAAGTCCTGCTTGGGGAAAGAAAGAACTTCGCTAGGGATGATCTTTCAGTTGCAACTTGGAGAGGATAACCTTCTGAAATTGGCTGGGGAGACTTATTTGTGCTTCGCAGGGGATAAGCTTCCAGAATCTACTGGGGAAGATGATTCAACTCCATTGGGGAAACTTTTTTTTTAGACTGCGCTGGGGAAATGGCTCCACTGGGGGTATCTTGTATTCCTCCGGGAAACATTCTTATACTCTGTTGAGGAATATTAAGACTGTCGGGGATACTCTTACACTTGCTGGAGAATATCCTTATACTCCGCTGGGGAATATTAAGATCTTCTGGGGATACCAAACCTTTTCGGGGCTGACGGTAGACTAACTCTGCTTGGGGAGAGTATTGCTGATTTGTACATAGCTACAAGTCTCAGCTGAGAGAGCTATCATTATTGTTTTACTCTGCAGGGAGTGATAGTATCTTAGCCATATTCTTCAGCTGAATATACCTTGGTACCTGGTGGACAGAGCAATTTGTACATTTCAGACAATTCTTATTTTCCCCTGTTTTTGCGGGATAAGGTGCCTGCGGCGGCCCTGTGGATCTGGTATTATCCCCACCTATGAGGTGCTTGGTAATTGCCGATTGAAGTGACAAATCTTCTTCTGGTAGGCAAATAACGAGATGACGGGACATAGTCGTACGCTTTGATCCCTAATTTTTGCCTGGACCGCCCTTTCGGGTTTTCAGTCCATCGGGATACCCTTTTTTGCCCAAGCCGCCTTTTCAGGTTTTCGACTTGCCGGGTGTACAAATTTTCATTTTCATCCCTTATTTTTGCCCGAACCCTTTTGGTTCGCCGGAAAGCCCTTATTTTTGCATAGGCCAGTCAACCTAGCGGGTCTTTGATTATGTGTAGTACTTTTTTGACTATGTCCACGCTCTCAGAGTGTAGGGAGGTGTCACTGCCAGTAGTGTCGTGTTTCCATACTACCAGAAGATGTTTGATCATGCAAGATTCGTTGCTGGAATTCATGTCCCATGCCCCAGGTGACGGAGATGGAGACTTTCCCCTTGGTTACTCTGCACTTCTTCAGAGATTTCCTGGAATCTTGACTGGACTGCCCCAGGTGTGCTAGATAGTGACATGTCATGCCCCCTTGTTTATAGGAGATTTGCCAATGGAAGCGTCATCCTTTTTGAAGTGATTTTGTTCACTGAGAGGGCTTTCGTTCATCGGATATTCGTTGTGTGAATTTCTCCGCTGTCAAACAAATAGCCAAATGCAAACAGTGATATTCAGATAATGCAAAGTTTATGCTTGTCTCGAAGTTTTTTTGAAAAATGCGTTTTTTAGCAGAAAACTCTTTATAAGACAAATTCAACACAAGATTTAAGGCAAAGCCTTACAGGAGTCAGGATACCTTTTGTAACAGTATGCTTTAGAACTAACCCATACTTTAGTTAGGACTTTTGAAGGGTTGTAACGTGGCTTGGTGCACGGTTTAAGAAACAAAGGATAAAGGCTCAAAGTATATTTGTACCCACCCGCTCTTCGTGATGTTCTTCAATCCTAAACTCAGTTAATTGTGCATTTGAAATCCAAATGAGTCTGGAACGACGTTTTTGGTGTTGGTTCACACAAGTTGGATTTTTGAAGGCAGTCATCATTTTTTGCAACATTTTTCATGTTGTTGAGGATTTGTAATGACCTCGTTCTTTTGATTTGTTATCCCTAATTTTTGCCTGACTGTTCTTGTTTTCGAGATTACAGTCAGCAGGATGCCCCGACTTTCTTAAACCTCCTTTATAGGTTTTGGCTCAATGGGCTTTTTTTTAGAGAGATTGACTGCCTATGAGATAAGGAACCACCACTGTCTTTTGATTCCAAAGGAATGCTTTTGATGTCGTTCGTTGTATTATGAACTGGGAGTTTTGCGACTTCAATGCATATCTTTTGAATTAACTGAAAGACTACCCTGCCCCAGGTTTAAATCAAAGGTTTCAATTTGTTTAAAAACAGAAAACTCCTACTTCTTTGGCTCAAAGGGGTTGACTAGGGATTATCTTCCTTATAACTCCAGTGTTTAGGATTTGAAAGAAATGCTTGTACATCATTAGCAAGGTCTGTCCAAAAGCATACTATATGAGATTATGGCATTGTTTCGTCATCCTCCCTCTAAAGGCTTGTAACTTTTAGCAAGAGTTGAATGTCATAAAGTGAGTAAAAAACATAGTTTAAATGTAATGAAAATGATTGGATCAAATCAAGACAAACATATGCAATGCATTAATGAAACAAAGTTTGGCATTAATGGATAATTGTTTGAATAACAAAGAGATTACAACTAGAAAATTCAAATGAACAAAAGTCTTCTCGTCTCAGTACTTGTCACTTCAAATGGTGAACCTTGGAGGGATGGTAGAAGAACTCAGCCTGACCATCTTGTGTGAATTCCAATGCTCCCTCATCAATCAGGTCTTGAGTTTTGTTCTTCAAAGTCCAACAGTCGTCGGTGTCATGTCCAGGAATGTCAGAATGGTATGCACACCTTGCATCAGGATTATACCTTGGGGAGGCTGTGCTGGGATTCTTAGGAGGGTCCCTTAACGTCACCAGATTCAATCTTAACAGGTGTTGTAAAGCTTGAGACAGCGGCATGTTGAGCTTGGTAAATTTCCTCCGGTCAACCCGTTGCTTTTGGTGAGGTTGTTGTTGGACCCTTGAGGTAGTAGCAACTTGGAGAGGTCCATTCTTTACCAAGCCAAACCCTTGTCTTCTTGGAGGCTGATCAATGACTTGACCACCAGCCTTGACCGTTTGCTTCATGTTGTTGTATCTGTCTTGATGAAGCTGGTTGATCATGGTTCTCAGCTCTTCTTGTTCCCGAGCTAAGCCTTGGATAAGAGCCATCTGCCCCAACATCTGGTTTCTCAATGCATCTACCTCAGCTTGCAGATGTTTCAGCCGTTCGTCCTTATTGTGTTCAGGACTTTTCTTGACCAGGTTCCCCATGAGGAGTGTTCTCAACTCTTCCTGCCCCTTAGATAGGTTTAGGAAGATTTCCCTGAACTGAGTCTCTTGAGTATGAAGATCATGGTTGTCTTGTGGGAAAGCCATTGCTGAAATAAACAGCGAGAACATGAGAGACCTGTATTGGGAGACCTGTTATGCAATGATATGTATGATATATGTATGCAATGTTTTCAAGGATCTCGCGGGGTAAACAAGAAACTGTTAGAATCTGAATGTGGTAGCTTGATTGAAGGAACTTCATGTTGCTGAGAGTCCTTCTTCAAGAGTCAAGCTCACCATATCGAGTGGGTCATAGCCCCTGACTCAAGTTATCATGCTTGGATTTCTAGACAAACTTGTCTAGAGGAATATAAATCCCCTTTGCCCCTTGCTAGACATTTGATTTACCATAACCTGCATCACAGACCCTTGAGATCCTTGAAATGGTAAAGAAATGTTAAGGCATGACATTATGATGTGTATGCTATGCGTTTAAGCAAAAGTGTGAGGTGATGTAAGTAAGCCCTGCAATAAATCCAGATTATTGGATAAGGACTGTAAACAAAACCTGCAAGGAAACCCTGTTGTCAGATAACAAGAATGTGCAAGTAGTTCAAGTTTGAAGGCACACGAGTCACACATAACAGCCCTTAGATTTCAGGCTTGCATGAGGTTCCATAGGTAAGTACCCTCTTGAGTTTAGTTGGCTCAAAACCTGTCCTATAAATAGTAACCGGGTTCTAAGGAGCTCAATATCATTGGATTGTTTTCTATGTTCATTGTTTTGGTTTAGCCACTTAACTGGCGACCAAAATATTCCAAGAAAACAACCCTCAATGAGTGTAGTATCGAGTATCTACCAACTTCAGACTGCACCAAAGTCGGTCATCTCACTACCCCTAAAAAAGGCCAAGATGGTCAAGTAAGGTTCTAAGGTCAATTGATGCTTCACGACACCACGCGGTGGCCCCGTACTCTCCTTGACTTAACTCAAGGGTTACCGGTACTCACCAAAGTGCCACATCAACGTAGCTGCTATTTCAACAATGTCGGTATACCCCGCACAGTTCCCTCATAGTTTGTTGCTACTTACCTAAAGGGTATCCCCAGATCCGGGTTAGGATCTATAGAACTCCGATACAAACCCACAAAATTTAAAGCATACAAAGCATAAAATTGAAAACACAAGTGATCTGATCCTAAAGTACACCTCACTTATAATCAATCCCCAGCAGAGTCGCCAGTTCTGTGATCGGTGGGAACGAGAACTGACTGTTTTTGGAATGCTGGTTCGTGTTTGCGTTTGTTTTTGCAAAGTGTCGCGGTAAGCAAGAGTCGCCACCGTCTTTTATTTTATCCAACAAGGGAAAGGACAAAAGCACAGAAAAATTCCTTTTCGAGATATTTCTCGGGTTCGGGAGGTAGATTATAGAAAGGGAAGGTGTTAGCACCCTTTCTATCCGTGGTTATCCACGGGCTCTTAGGTACTTGCTCACTATGTTTTCAAAAGGTTTGCTTTTCTTTGTGATTGTGGGTTTTGAAAAGAATTTTGTTTTTGAAGAAAGTGTAAGTTCGAAAAGTTTTTGTTTTGTTTTTAAAAGAGAGAAAGTACTTAAGAACCTCTACCTACTCAAAAAGGAATTTAATTGTGCAAATGTCCTTTAGACAGTACTATCCTACTATTGAGGAGTAGGTAGCACCGTCGTTGGAGTTTTTGGGTCAATTCGATTTTAGGGACGTATGGTCACTAAAGCAACGTTAGGACGCTTTTGTGGTAATCCTAATGTCTTAGATCATTTTTATCGAGGCAACCATTTTGAGGCAACTTATGATCTTGGGACAAAGGACGACCTCTAAAACATCCTATACTTAATGGCCACATTCGAGGCAACCAAGTGAGGTGTACCCTAAGAGTGGCATGTGCAAGTGTGTCAATTTTCAGTTATTTTACTCTTGCATGTCATGGTGAGCTATTGTTGATTTTAAGTTAAGAGTTAATCTTGTCATGCAATCCTAGTTAGCATACATCTAAGCAATTAATATATGCACAGGAATTTAAAGTGCGGGAATTGTAAATCCTACGCTATTACAAGGCTTTCGGGGAGGGGGATTATTTACATGTCCAAAATTTGGGAAAATAAAAGCAGTAAAGGGTCTTAGTTAAGCTATTACATCCCAGTAAGCAGTTACAATAAATGCGCGTGAATCTGAAAATAAACTCTAAAAATTCTAAGAATAAAATCTTTTTGTTGTTTTATTTTATTTTGGGAAAATGATCTAAATCTACTTAATTTTAGTTTTTTTGGAAAAATGTTAAAATAATTAAAAGATTAATTAACAAAGTTAATTTAATAGAAAAAGAACTATCCTAATGTTTTTGTGGTTTTCTTATTTTAATGTTAATTAAAAAGAAAAAAAGAAGAAGTCAATGAAAGCAAAAAATAAAATAAGGGGAATCCTTCGATCCAAGGAGAAAACGGGAGTTTCGACCCAGGGAGAGAAATAGAAGCTTCAATCCAGAGGGGGTCATGGTCCTTTCGATTGGGCCAAACAACAAGGCGTGAGTAGCCTTTGATCCAGGGAAGAGAACTGTCTTTTGATCATGGAGGTCATGGTTTTCGATCCAGGAATGAGATGCCTCCTTCGATCCAGCATGCTCATGGGTTCGATCCAGATAAGGGGCTCTCCTTCGATCTGGGGTGTTATACCTGCAAAAGCATGTTAGTGAAATAAAACGCAGGGCCTGGGTATTGAACCCCAGGCCCTTCAATCCTGCGCTTGCTGGGTCTCTTCAGGCTATGTCTGCAGCAAGTATTAGCAAACGAAAAACATGACATGGGTGCCAAACCCAGGCCTTTTGATCCTGTCTAGGATGGCAAATCGAAAGTAACAACGACTAATGATATGTTATACGAAAAACAAGGTTGGATAATTTACCCTTTCTTACCAACAGATTGGACTTTCGATTTGGGCGCTTCCTGGATGTAGGCACCTTCGATCTGGGCTTCTGGGCTTGGCTACTTATGAAAATGCTGATGACTTTTGGGCAGCGTAACTCCAATGTCTTTTGTTCTCCTGTTGTGTGATTTTCGTTGTGTATTCTCCTGCAGAGTTTTTGTGTGTGTTGTATATTTTCGTGTGTATATTTTCTGTGTTGGTAATGTATGCTGGCCTCTGTATTTATAGGGGTGTGAGGGTGCAGTAATGGCAAGGGAAAACCATTAAAACAGGCCTTTAACGCTCTGGACAAAAATCAAACACATTAAATTATTTCCTCTTTTGAAACATTCGTGTCCCTTGAATGAACCTGGACGCTTGGATTTCGAATGATTTCAGGCCATGCTCTTCGATTAGTCCTGATTTTCCTCTTTCGAATGGACTCCCTGCGTACCCTTTGAATGGGTCTGGCCCAAATATCAATCGAAGGATTCCAATCAAAAGGCTCTGCTAACAGGCCAATCAAAAGGTGTTGTTCATGCCAATCGAAGGACATGGTTGACATGCCTTTCGAAATTGCCTTGACATAATTCCAATCGGATGCTTGTCCATAATGCCAATCGAAAGACTCCTTCAGAATGCCAATCGAAGGGTCTTTCAGGATGCCAATCGAAATGCTTGTCCAGAATGTCAATCGAAGTGTCTTTCAGGATGCCAATTTTAAGGTACTTAAAGTACCACTCAAAAATCTTCTTTTTCCTTAGGCAAGAGTTTGTGATCAACCAGGCAGGGGGAAGACTTTGGAAAACATGAGAGGGCAAATTTTGGGGTGCAACACGTTCTTATAGAGACGAGACCCATTGCAAAACATCTTTTCAAAACACTTTCCGAAACACGATTCACAAACACATCTTTGAACCACTTTTTGAAACAAAACTTTGTACGCGTTCTTATAGAAACGGGAACCATTACAAAGAGATTTTTCAAAATACTTTCAAAGCCCACACCACAAGCACACTGTCAAATGAAAGCAAGTGATCTAAATGAGTAACTAAGAGCCCATGGAAAACCATGGATGAAAAGGGTGCTAATACCTTCCCTTTTCATAATCTACCCCCCGAACCCGAGAAATAATCTCGAAAGGTCTTTCATGTGCTTTTTTACCTTTCCTTTTGGATAAAATAAAAGTCGGTGGCGACTCTTGCTATCCGCACAAATGCGATCGAAACGCAAAACTTCAAGTCAGTTCTCCCACCGTACCATAAAATGCAATAAATATGTGCAATATGATGCATGATATGCAATGCACATGATTTTATTTTGTTATTTAATATTTCAAGGGACTTAAAGATTTATAGACACATTGCAAATATCAAAGAATAACACATTTGAAATACGGAAATTTTTTATTATAATAACTTCAAAATGGATTACAAGTTTCATTAATCCCAAGTACAAGATGAAAATAAAGTCTAAAACCCTGAGAAGTAAAGCTGACAGAGATCACTCTATATGCTGGCGCTTCCCTGTAAGCCTAGTAATCTGAGCCTTCAATCTCTAATTTTCTTCCGCATACCTGGTGGTAATTTCCTTCCAATCACCTGAATTAGGAAGTGAGCAACTAGTATCTGATTGAGGCTTAGGAGAAAATAAATCCCCTTGCCTTTCCATAGTCTCTACCACTCGACTCTCAAGGATCTCAATCAAGTCGTCTTTTTCCTTTAGGTTTGCTCTAAAGGAAATCTCTAAAGTTTGGCACTTGTTCTTCCAAGCATCATTTTCCTGTTGCATCCTGACTAAAGTAAGTTGTAGCTCTTCTAGATCACCCAATAAGGGAGGAGTGGTCTTCACAAACAAGTTAGACATAGGTGCTTCCCGGGAATACGGCATCTTCAACTGAATAGCTCTCGTTTCGACCCAATGAAGATAAGGCTCCAAAGAAACACCCCCTAGGTCCTAGGTCTTTCCTACTCTTCCTATGAATGTGACGTCAGGTCTTTGTAATCTGCTCCCTAGCTTCCCTATGGTCTTCTCCCTCCTTCAGAAAGAAACAACTCAAATGAATACTATTTGTTTTATCCCTCATTGGATAACCAAGTTGTCGTCAAGCAAGAACATGGTTATAGTTAATTCCTCCCTTTGTACCAAGAAGAGGTACATTGGGGAAACTACCACAACTGTCAATAATCTCTACATCCTGGTACGTCCGATGATACCAATCAATATCCGAGTGAGTAAGTGCCATGATCTTAGGAGCCCAACAGGGTTCCTTCTTGACATCCCAAAAAGCATCAGACTGAGGCATATGAGAGATAAACCACCGGTACAACAGAGGCGGGCAACAGATAATCATCCCTCCATGATAAGAACTCCGAAGATGAATAGAGTAATAAGCATCACCAAACAATGTAGGAACTGGGTTTCCAATCATGAAGATCCTGATAGCATTAATGTCAACAAACTTGTCCATATTAGGAAATAAGAATAATTTGTAAGCAAGTAGAGCAAAGATGGCCTCAAAAGCGATTGTACTCTTCATCATGGAAAAGTAGCAAGCTTTCTCTAATAAGAACTGAGCTGGTAATCCTATAATCCATCCTTTAGTAGTCATATGGGCTTCCACCTCAGACTTCCCCAAATGGATCAAAGCAGCAATCTCATGTGGTTTTGGCTCACCCTCTAAACCAGTAAAAGGAACACGATCGATAACAGGTAAATCTAGCAGATAAGAATACTCATCTAGTGTAGGCATCAACTGATAGTCGGGGAAAGTAAAGCAGTGATACATCGGATCATAGAACTGGACCAAGGTCGAGAGAATACCCTCCTTCATCCTAAGCTTCATAATAGGAATGATGGACCCATACTTCTTCCAAAAATCTGCAGAACACTCAATCTCGAGAATTATACTGATCAACTCATCTATCTTGGGATCCTTGAAACTGTATTTTTCGGTCTTTCTTTTTCCAGAATCCATGGTTAAAAGGTACCTGAGATATTCACAAATGGTCAACTTTTAAGTCCCTTGAAATAAAATTTCTTCAAAAGATACTTATGAGTGCATGGATGCATGATGCAACAATCACACACAAGATCACACATATAGTGTTCATAGGTTCAATGTCACAAGCATGAGGTCGAAGGTACTACCCATAAGGTGTTGGTCTAAAAGTTATCACCTGCCGAACAAGGTTCTAGAGGTTCCCAGAGTCTACATCCTTCCTTCGGATATTACTAACTTCTCGATTAACTCGGTAATTAGTAATATTCTCAAGAAAAACTCGTCCGAGCGTAGTACCGCGTGACAACTATTTCTGGGTTACTCCGTCATAGCTTCTTCACTACACCTAAAAGGCCAATATGGGTTTGGTATTCTATGGTCCTCAGTTTCAGCAGGCTCCTAGGTTGAAAGCAGTACGTCTTCCTGATTACTTGGTAAACGACACTACAGTCTTAGGGGCCTCAACTTAGTGGGGGATCTCATTCCTCCTTTTTTGGTATTACTTCCTCAAAGTTAACATGACTATACCGCCCGTCCTATCTTAAAGTTTGCCCAAGTCCTGGTATAGAACTTATAAGTAATCACCAAGCACCCTGAAAACTAGGAAAATCTAGACAAACATATATACAACATATAACACATAAACAACAATAACACCTATACGGATATAAACAAAGATAGGTTCAACCCACTTAAGGATGGACCAGTAAGAGGTCAATCTTTCCCCAGTGAAGTTGCCATTTTTCTGTAGCGGTAGAAATGTCTAAGGCTGAGACATTGGATTGACTTGACTTATACAGATCAAAATAAAAATCGCCACCGTGCTTTATTGTTTCCAAGGGAATGGGAAAAGAGCGAATAACCCAAAAATATGGGGAAATATTTAAGGTAAGGGGGTTGGCTATGCAAAGGGAAGGTATTAGCACCCTAAACATCTATGGTACTCCGTAGGAACCTCTTTGAAAAATCTGTATATTTTGGCTATAAAATGTTGTATAAAAATAGATGGTGGAGGTGAGAAAAGAATTTTTTTTTTGAACCCGCTGCGGTTGTGAATCTTTAGTGCCTACGTACCATCTTTCGTGCAATAGGGGATCAGGGTACACGTAGTTCCTCTTTGAAAACTTTAAAACACAAGTGTGTTGGTTAATTTTATGAGATAAGACATCATCATCATTGTCCGTGAGGAAAAACATACTTACTACCCACAATCATGAGAAAGGAGAATTTGCATCATCTCAAAGTGGAGGATATGACTTGGATTTTAAAATCAACAATGCCTCACTTAACACCCAAGTGGAAAATATCTCTCTTCACTTCACATTATAGAAGTATAGTTATTTGCATCACTACAAGGATTGACAAGAGTCTAATCTTTTGAGAAAAATTTTAAGGTAAAAGCCAAAGTGGCAAGAATGATTTGAAATGAGATTGATTGACTTTTAGTCTTCTCAAAAAAAAGGAAGGTCAAGGTATTATTAAATTAATTAGGGTTTATTCATGAAAATGTTTTGAAAATACATGGACCTAAGTCCAAGTTTATTATGAAAGTGGTTCAAGTTTAAAAAACAAGAAGAGTTTTCAAAAGGAGAGAGAAGATTTTTGAAATTAAAGAAGATGGGAGGAAAAGAAGAGACTATCCTAAAGCATAAGGTAAAAGCTAAGGATAAGAACCATCTAACCAACAAGAAGTCAAAACTTGACATTATGGGCCAAGATAGAATTCTCATTCTTTAGATTGAAACCAAGCAAGCAAAGATACTAGACCTCTTGTGAGAACCAAACTTCAATTGTATTAAGTCTTCACAAAAATTGGGCAGAGTAAGTACTATATACTGGTGAATTCCAGATTATAAACAAAGTATGTAATCACGATAACCTGCACACAAAGCAAACAAACAACCCAATGTCTTGAGGTAAACCTCAAGAACTCCAGACAAAATATTAATTAAGGTCACAAGGTCTCCAACATAGGCCAAGGTCTCTAGTCCTAAGTCCAAGAAGTCCAATTCTCCATAATGCCAAGGATAGTAACCAAATAGTCCAAGTATTTTAAAGGTTTTTATGGTTCATGTTGATTATTAAGTGTCTTAGAAGAGAAAAGAAAATGCTCAAGTGAGCAAAATAAAAATGACATGAAATGTAATACTTAAAGTAAATGGTACATAAAGCATAAAAAAATAAAAGGGCATAAAGTAAAAACAAATTATTGATTAGTGGTTAGTTGGATGACCATCTTGAAACTTGCATTTGAAACTCATTAGAGGATTGGTAGAACCAAAGCCTCCACACAACAAGTTGCATTTGCTTTTTGTCAAGTATATCATCCATTTGGAATCATCAAAAGTATCATTTAATGATCAATGATGTTTAAGTGATCCGCGTTGACCAAAAGTGTTGTAGATCCATTAGAGGATTGGTAGAACCAAAGCCTCCACACAATGAATCTCGAAGAGATCAAATTAACATACTTGGGCTTACTAACATAAGTTTGGGCCACGAATGATCATTTATTCAAATCGGGACAAAATTTAGCGTTGTGTTAAGCAATCGTAAGTGGACTTATATAGAAGTCGTACCTATTTTGAGGCCAGACAATAGCAATCTATGCACTATTTGTTTTGAGACATGATATAGAGATCATACTCCAATAACACTTAGTGCAATAAGAAAGGGATGAGATGAAGAGGGGTGGGAGAGAATATACAAACCACTTTTGAATTAAATTTAAATCAAACTATTATTAAAATCATCCATCCATTTTTGTGGAGGTAGACTCAACACCATGGATCCAATTATGTTAATAAAGTTCATGATCAAAAATTTAACCCAAGATCAGCCAGAAAATGATCACAAAATAATATTGCCTTTAATATATACATCAAAAAGGTTTTTTAAAATGTTTTTAAAATAGAAATAATAGAGAAAAATATTAACTATATTCAAATTAATCAAGAAATAAAAAGTAAGGTCGTAGAATAATCAGAAATGAACTAAAATGATTTTATAAAACTTTTGGTAATTTTTTAAAGTCAGAAACTATTTTTAAAATTAAAAGAAATGAGTAAAATAAACCAAAAATGATAAAAAATAACAAAGTCAGAAATAAAAAATAAATGAGGTCACCAATATTTGTCACAATATCATTGGATCATTCCATAATTTTTTTCATAATTTAAAAATGTATAAAAGTATTTTTAAACATTTTAAACAATTCAAATAAAGTGAAAAATTATAAAAAATACCAAAACACAAAATTAAATTATGAAAAAATAAAAATCAGAAAGAGAATAATCAAAAATATTTTTCATAATTTTTTTTAGATTTTTTGGACAAAAAATCAATTTTCTATGATTTTTTGAAATTTAAAACAATTAAATATAAAAATCAGAAAAGAAAATATAAACCAAAAAAATATGGACCATCTGATCAATGTCAAAACGCGTTAGTAAACAGATCAAGTGGACCTGGCGCGCTGTGCATGTTATGGACTTTAGTGAATAATGTACTGAATCAAATGCAAATCCAAAATTCAAAGAAAAAAAACAAATGTCGTTGTTTCATTGGTTGAAGGATGACACGTTGGTCATCTTCAACCTCCAGCCAGTCCCAAAACCAGGTTGCTCAATCTGTAAAATTAGAGCACGAGACCTATGCCATTTGCTTCGTCTCTTCAAGACGAAGACAACCACACCTTTGCGACAAATTTATATAAATTGTAGCTCAAACAATTTAGAAGGGAAGTTTTGAAAAGGGATTTGAAATTTCATGGTCAAAACAAGCTTCCAGATAAAATTAAGTGTTGTGACTAGAACCAGTGCAATAAGAGCATCACAATGATATCAAAGTTTTGAAGAATTGATGAAGGAATCTAGCTATTGAAGTTGAGTTACAGAGCTCTGAAACTGGACTTCTATGGAGCAATATAGGGCACAATTATTGAATGTAATTATATGGTTAGCTTCAGGGAAGATCAATGAAGGTGAATTGATGGAAAAATTGGATTGAAAAAGCCTTGAAAACAGATTTCGAAGTTGCCGAATTTTAGTTGTGGAACAAGTTTGGCAGGGTTATTCTGGCTATCCAAGCTTAAGGAAATGAATGGGGGATGACCCTCTATTTATAGGGAATAAAATGGGATGTCCAAGCGTATGAAATGATGAAGTTTGGAGGGAAATCGTGTGAAGTTGTAAACAAAAAAATTGTGACTTCTAATTTGATCAAAACTCATCCAAAACGCATGTTTTGTTGTGCTAATCAATTCTAGAAGTTCACTAAACATGTTTAGAGGCAAAAACGCGTGGAAAACATGTGATTAGAAGCCAAAACAAAGATTTCAAATTCTGACTTATGGAGAAACTTCAGTTCTAAGTTACCAAGTTCAATCTAATGGCATTCTCAAATCAAGGGGTCTTAAGGCATGATTCTTGATGCTTTAGAAATATGAGGTTACAAGCTTTGCATTGGAAAAAGAATGGAATCAAATGGATGCTTGAGCTAAAAGTTGCATTGAGTCAAAGTTGGGAAAAAGAAATTGACTTTCCATACTTAGAAATATTTCAACTTTTCCTTCAAAAGTGACCTATAATGTTTTGCATCCAAACATGGCCTTCAACTTGGAATTTGCTCTTGACCAAAAAAGTTGGCATGAAATAGACCTCTTGAATGACATTTTGAAACTTGAACCATTCAAAATCTCCAAAAATTGAGAGAGTTATGAATTGTTGAAGTTGGTAAAAAATCATGAAATGGCCTATAATCTTTTGTATCCTTAGGGTATCTTCCATCCATTTTCTCACTTTGCACATAAAAGAAGGCATAAAGTTCAAATCCTCAGGATCTTTGTGGAAAACGAATGGACTTAAGGTGATAAAAATTGACCAAGTTATGATTATTTGAAGTCACATATGAGAAATTAGGGGTTCATCTGGAGGACTTCTAATCTTTCTTCATGATCAAGCTTCTTCCACATGAAAACTCCTTGAAATTTTTGAAGTGATTTGTTGATAACCCTTTGAAGAGAATGATGTCTTTGGAACCACTCAAAAATACCAAAAGATGAGCAAGATATACTTCTTTAAAGTCTAAAACCCTAGCTCCTAGATCAAGAAAATGCTTTGAGGAACTTTGACAATTTTGAACAAACTTCTTGTACCAACACAAATGCTTTGTAAATAGAAGTTGTTGAGGATGAAAATGATAATTCATAGCCACCAAAACCATTTCCATATTTTGAAAGTTGAGATAAATATGCACTTGTGACCAATGGGAACAAAGCCTTGTCCAAGCATGACAACTTCTCCAATCAACCCCTTGTACTTTTGAATCAAATTTGATAACCTTGAAATGTGGTGAACCAAAATAACCTTGACATGTCATTTCTTTTAAAACAACTTCAATGGTGAGGTTTGAACTTCTCAAGATTTATTGACTAGGGCATGGAAATAAACTCATGAACCCATGGAGCAACTTGCTAGATCTCATTACCTTCACCTACATTAGTAACAAGCAAGACAACCCAACATTGCATTTTATTAATTAAAGGAAAAAAAACAAGACAAAATATTCATGATCACAAAAGAAAACAAGTCAAGGTTCTTGGTGATTCCTCAAAGAGCAAAGCTAAAGGTAGGGAGGAGAACCAAAAGCCCTAATGTGATCTTGTTGTGATTGGATCAATATGGTAATATGAAGGGATTAGGGGAAAAAATCGAGGTACAACACCACCATAAAAGTGACATCTGTCATAGAGGAACGAATTTAATAAATGTCGAAGCGAAGCAAATTATAAGCAAGTTCACAGGCTTCCTCCACCTCAATCTTGTCCCATTCAAACCTTCGACTTTCTATACTCAAGACTTTGAAAGCTGGTGGCAAGAATATTATGTCTCCAATATGTTTGGTGTCACTGACTTCAATAATCATATAACCAAAGCTTTTGCCTTTGTGCAGGACAAGACGAAGAAAGGTACGCATCGACACATCAAGGAGATCCAGGCATTCCAAAAGTACTTTGAAACTGTCTACAAGCCTACTGATCTTGGTCAAACCATTCGATATGCATCTTTGATTTTAAAGGAAAAGTTTACAGAAAAACTACCACGTTTGAGTATACCTTCGTGTGTCAAACCTGAGGATCGATATGACTTGGATTTTCAATTAAAGCCTCTAAAACTCCCCAGATTTCCTACAGTTGACTTCACTTTGGCTTGGTATCCACCTTATCCTAACTGGTTAAGTGTGAAAGGGGATTTCAAAGCCATGAAACAAGATGCTCTAAAACTCGAAAAACGAGTGGTTCTGACCAAGCACACCTTGTACAGTTTCAAAGGCTTCCTTCACTTGGATTTAAAACATGTCAGAATGGACACTCCAGAAAGTGAAGGTGTGGAAACCAAGGGCTCCTTGGCTACTCTAAATACATTTATCTCTTCTCGAAATGATTCTAACCATACATTTATTTTGCAGCTGTCGAAAGAAAACACACCAAGACGGTGAAGCCTACCACGTCTACTGGGTCTGCGAAAGCAACCCCACAACCTCAACCTTCGACAACCAATGCCTCTGAGGAAGTTAAAGAAACACTCAAAGTAAACAAGGTAAATTTTGTTACTCTTTTACCTATTTTATATTTTGAATTATGTAACTTACTTGTTTACATTTTACTTTGTTACAGGATAGTCAGAAGCCACCTCTCACTCCCAAGAAAAGAAAACATACCAATGATGATTCGACCACTGCTATAGAAAAGGCTGATGCAACGCCTTCCAAAGACACTGCAAATAAGATTAACATCAAAAAGAAGTTGAAGCCTTCTTGTGCAGGTTCTCCTTCACAGGGAACCTGTATAGTCGAAAACCTTCCCCCCAGACCAAAGAAAAAGAAAGAAAGTTTGGCCTTGAATGTGGCCCAAATCTTGGAGAAAATCGAAAGTGACAATTCGAGCCCTAGGGCGGAGGGAGCAAAGGTAATAATCTTCCACTAAAGGAAGCCTTCTATTTCCTTTAAATATTCTCATTGGTGACTAACATTTCACTTTGCATGATCAACAACTTCAAATTACTGAATCTCCAATTCACTACGAAGTACTTCATAGCAGCAGCACTCCATCAATCCATCCTTCCTCAGCAAAGTATTCCAATAAGGGTTCCACTATTGACTCTTACATGCAAGATCTTCAGCAAGAAGTCCCAACTTCACCTCCTTCCTCCCAAAAGTCTAAGACAAAGGAGTTTGATGATGATTAGGCGGACACTATTGTCAAAGAAGAACCTAATAACGCAAGCTCAGAAGAAAATCATTCTGCTGACTCTTCCCCAAAAGCAAATAGAGGGGTTTATGATGAATATGATGATTCGATGAGTGAAGCCAACAAAACTTTTGGTGAGAAGGAACATCCACCAAAAGATGATACAACAATGTAATGCAATGATAAACTCCAACAAATTCCATATCAAATCGACAATCCTGGAGTGGCCCAGGCTCAAATGTCCATTCCTGTGGTTACTGAAGATACACTTCCTTCACTCGAATAAATGGAGCTTCTTAAAAAGACTAAGCCTCTGGAGTACATCAAACTTTTCAAATCTCTAAAAGAGTCGCTTGCACAAAGTATTTGCCCCAGTCCAATCACTAGTTCAAGTGGCACTTCGTCTGTTGAAACGAATGAAGCACTTCTCCAAAATATTAAGGAAAAAGTCTTCGGGGTCGACTTGTTTGCACTTGTGAAGGAAAATGCTACTGTTGGCATCTCTTTGAGGAAGCTCATTAACAGGATTGATCTGGTTAATTTCCCCCCTATAATAGTTGAGTTTTTGATCAACATGACCACTCTCATCAACAATCTGGAAGCGGATTTTCTCAGGGATAGGGTTGTTGATTCGAAGATCACGGAAAAACAAACCCTTCAAGAGACTAAGTGGTCCAAGGCCTTCGAATTATCAAAGAAATCTTAAAAACACAAAGAAACCCTCAAGCTTGCCCAAGAGGAACATGATAAGAATGATAAATCCATCTTGCTCTGGAAGCAACAAATCGAAGAGTTGCATAAACAAATTTCTCAAGCAGAGGATCGTCAGAAAGTTCTCGAAGCCATGAAAAACAACAAGGCCAATGAAGAGTTGACTCAAAGCGTTCAATTCATTGATGAAGCTAGAGGCTTAGAAGATGAGATCACCTCTCTTCGCACAACCAAAGGTTCGATTGACTGCAGGCTAGGATTCTTGAAGGTGAAGTATGACAAGATGAAGGATAACATGCCTTTCTGAAATTTGTATTCGAATGTTTTTCTCCACTATGCATTAGCTTTTTCATAAATCCCTTTTGTAATATTTTGACAGAGCCATTTTGACACCCTTTTAATTTATACCATGTTGGCTTCGTTATTTTACTACTTTACTACTTTGTCGTAATTTTTAAATCTTGAAGAAAAGGTTTATATTTTTTCAAATACTTATCGTTAATTTTCAAGACTCTTCGATCTTCTGCCAGTTCTTCGATTTCGTAGGCATTGTTAGTGAATGTTTGAATGATTCTAAAGGGGCCTTCCCAATGTGGGGACCATTTTCCTAATAACTTATTCTTTCGATCCATTGGCAAAATCACCTTCCAAACCAAATCATCATTTGAGAAGACTTTGCTCTTAACTCTCTTATTAGACGCTCTGGATACTCTTTCTTTTTGTCTTCTTAGAACTTCCAAAGCATGTAACCTTTCTTCATCCAAACCCACCAATTCATTCATCATCATCTCCCAATAGAGACTTGTGGGAATTTTGTTTTGCCTTTGGATTCTAACTGACTGTAAGTAAATCTCCACTGGCAAAACTGCATCATGTCCAAACGTTAGACGAAATGGAGTTGTATTCGTTGCCTCTTTGGGGGATGTTCGACAAGCCCATAAGACTTTATTTAAGGTTTTATGCCAATTCTTTGGCTTTCTACCCACATGTCTCTTGATTAGCCCAATGATTACCTTATTAGCTACTTCGACTTGTCCATTTGCTTGTGCATAATAAGGCGTAGATGTTAGTAATTTGAAACCCATATCTTTAGCGAACTCTTGCATCTTTCGACCAGTAAATACTGATCCTTGGTCTATTGTAATGGTTTCTGGGATTCCAAATCTATAAATAATATGCCTCTGGATGAATTCAATGATGCTTTCTTGATCAACATTCACCAAAGTATTGCTTTTATCCATTTTGTGAAATAATTTATTCCCACTAAAATGTATTTCTGATTCTTTGAAGATGATGGTCTAATTTCGCCAATCAAATCCAATGCCCAACCTCTAAAGGGCCATGGCTTGACAATTAAATGTAGTTCACTTGCAGAAACGTGTTAAATTCCTGCATGAATCTGGCACTCTTGGCATCCTTTGGCAAAATCTATATAATCTTTTAAAATTGTAGGCCAATACATGCCATATCGAAACAAAAGCCACTTCATCTTGTGACATGCCTGATGTGCTCCACAGGCCCCACTATGCACATTTTCTAGTGCTAAATAAGCTTCACTTTCTCCTAAGCATTTCAACAAGACTCCTTTTGGAGTTTTCTTAAACAATTCGTTGCCTACTAGCACATAACTTAAGGCACGATATTTTACCTTTCTTTCAGTATTTGTTGTTGGATCTTTCAAATAATTTATTATTGGACTTCTCCAATTTGTATCTGCTAAGCTATCTATGACTAATATTTCGAAATGTACTTTGTTTGCATAACCTAGACTTGAATTTTTTAAATCTACTGGAGAAAGTTTAGTAGCTAGTACCTTGCCACGTACTTTGACAAATATTTCAATATTTATTTTGATACTTTATATCCAGAAGCAATCTGAGCCAAATCATTTACGTCTTGATTCTTCAACCTGGGGATGTGCTTGATATCTACATACTCAAACTTTCGAAGTAACCTGTTAGCTATCACGAAGTAAAATATCAAGTTTTCTTTTATGCACTTGTACTCTTTAGTAATTTGTTTGATTACTAATTCAGAGTCACCCATTATTTCGAATCTAGTTGCCCCTAATTCCACTAAAGCTTCAAGTCCTTCTATCAATGCTTCATATTCTGCCTCATTGTTCGAACAAGGGGGTCCTTCTATTTTGTACTTAAGCTTCGTTGGAATTTTATCTGGAGAAATAATCATAATTCCAATTCCACTTCCTTTCTTATGTGTAGAACCATCAAAGAATAACTTCCAAGGTTCTAACTCCACAAGATTTTGGGATGCTTCGACCAATGCATGGTCTACAATGAAATTAGAGACTACTTGCCCCTTCATTTCTTTTAAAGGCATGAAAGTCAAAGAGTACTCTGTTAGAGCCAATGCCCATCTACCAATTAGACTATGTAAAATTGGTTTAGACAACATATGCTTAATAACATCAAAATGTGAGGAAACATAAACATCGACTGGTTTTATATAATATTTCAATTTGGTACATGAGAAGTACAAGAAAAGACATAGTTTTTATATTGTACTATATCTAGTCTTTGCGTCATTCAGTACTCTACTTAAGTAGTAAATGGCCCTTTCGACGCCATTTTCATCTTCTTGAGCCAGCATGCTTCCTATAGTTTTATCTGACGCAGATATGTATAACCTCATGCACTTGTCTCTTCGAGGAGGCGACATAATAGGTGGATGAACCAAGTACTATTTGATTTTCTCGAACGCCTCTTGATGTTCTGTATTCCATGCGAATTATCCTTTCTTCAGCCGCAAGAGTGGAGAGAAGGCTTGAGTTCGACCACTTAGGTTTGATATAAACCTTCACAAGAAGTTTATCTTTCCCAACAGCAATTACAACTCTTTCTTCGTCGATTGCGCTTTTGCTTCCATTATTGCCTTCGTTTTGTTTTGGTTGATTTCTATGCCTTTCTTATGGACCACAAAGCCAAAAAAGTCACCAGCCTGCACAAAGAATCCACATTTAAGGGGATTCATTTTCAGGCCATGTTTTCTCATTCTTTCGAATGACTGGCGAAGGTGATCCAAATGACTAGATCCTAATATAGATTTTACTACTATATCATCAATATATACCTGCATGAAAGTCTCAATGAAATCATGGAATATAGAGTTCATTGCTCTTTGATAAGTTTCCCCAGCATTTTTTAAACCAAATGGCATAACCACCCATTCATAGGTACCTATTGCCCCAGGACATCGAAAGGTTGTCTTTGGCACATCCTCTTCTGCAATAAAAATATTATTGTATCCTGAATATCCATCAAGCATACTAAGATATTCAAAACCAGTAGCAGAATCTACTAACATTTCAGCCACAGGCATTGGATATTCATCTTTAGGAGTTGTAGAATTTAAATCACAAAAGTCTATGCATACTTTAAGACATCCATTTTTCTTAATTACTGGTACTATATTTGCAATCCATTCGACGTACCTTGTGGTCCGGATGAACTTGCAGCGCAGAAGTGTTTCGAATTCTTCCTTTATCTTCGAGAGAATCTCTGGTGTGAATCTTCTTGGCGTCTGCTTAATGAGCTTCTTGCCATCCTTTATGGGAAACTTCAATTCGACAAGGTCCCTGTTAAAACCAAGCATTTCGTTGTAGTCCCAGGAAAAACAATATTTGCACTCCTTAAGCAACTGGATCACTTCTGCTTTTACTCCTGGACTAAGCTTCGAACTGACATACGTGGGTCTTTTTATAGTCCCATATCATAGATCCACTTCTTAAAGAGGGCCCTGTGCTAGCATCTTTGCGTTCGACGCCACTGGATCCTTCTCGAATCCCAAAGGCCCATCATCGTATATAGCGTCCAACCTTTGGTCTTTTTCTTCGACGAACTTCTCTTTGTCAGGGGTTTTTGGCTTAAAGAATACCCCAGGTCCTTTGTATAATTTTTTTCTTCATTGGCCTCCATAGCCATAATCTTCACTTCAGCTTCCAAAGCCGATTTTAATTTGTTTTCATCCAAATAGGCCAAAATCTTTTTGAAGAAGGAGGACTCAGACATGATCATTGTCTTCGTCATCCCAGCCTATAGGCCATATTCGTGGGAGTCCAGGTGCATCATCTTCTTGCACTAGAGTCTCCATATCCCAGCAAAATCCATGCCTTAGATGTAGGGTCAGAAAATATATAGCATTGTTGTTTAGCGCATATGCACCATCTACAGCATTGCAAGGCCCTGTGTTGGCCAGATTTCGATTAAAATTTCTTCGATCAACTTGATTCACCTCCGCTATATAATAGCTTTGGCCAGCTTCGATGTTTTCTAAAATTCCATCTTCTCTCCAAATTGCCACGCGATGGTGCATTGAGGAGGGAATTGCGCCTATTCCATGAATCAACTCACGGCCCAAGAGTAAGTTGTAATTTATCTTGGCCGCTATGACCATGAACATAGTTGGTCTTGTAATGGTTCTGTCATACGATGGGAGAACTGACTTGGTATGTTTGCATTTGATTGCAATTGTTGCGGTTAGCAAGAGTCGCCACCGACTTTTATTTTATCTAAAAGGAAAGGTTGAAAAGAACAGGAAAGATCTTTGAGATTATTTCTTGAGTTCGGGGGGTAGATTATGAAAACGAAAGGTATTAGCACCCTTTTCATCTATAGTTATCTATGGGCGCTTAGTTTCTTGCTAGATCACTTGCTTTTGCTTGAAAATGTTCTTTGTGGTGGTTTTTGAAAGTATTTTTGAAAAGGTGCCTTCGTTTAGGCGAACTTTGTAATGATTCTCATTTCGGCAAGAATGTATACAAAGTGTTGGACTTTTGAAAATGTTTCATGTTTTGAAAGTGTTTGATGTGTGCTTGCAAGGATGTTTGTTTTTTAAAGTGAGCAAACAACTAAGAACGTTTCTACCTACTCAAAAGTCTTTATTCTTTTCCTTCTTTCCTTTAATATTGCTATCTTACCATTTATTGGTAAGAAGCCTTATCTTTAGATGTAAAGGGACGGGCGTGGGTCATTGTATAGTCATGATAGTAATGTTGTGATATATCTTAGCATTTCTCTTTGAGGGATTAAGATCATTTGAAAGGCAACATTTGTAGCGCCATCGAGGGACTATGATCTTGTATTTTTTATTTGTTTTTGCTAAGACATCCCACATGCGTAACATGGCCATTTTTTAGGCAACAAGTGAAGTTAACCTTAGGGGTGCATGTGTGAATATTGTATTTGATTTGCATGCATTTAATCTTTGATTAAGGTTAGCTACTTGTTGGTTTTATCTTTCCATACAAACCCTAATTACTAGCTTTTATATGAAAGCGATAAATTGCAGGAAAATAAATATTCTACGCTATTACAATCATTAAGGGGATGGGGTGTACAAATTTACAAATGGGGATTGAAAGAAATTAAATTCCTAATTATCTATTACAACTATATTGAAATTATGTACAAGAAATGTAAAATGGACTTGTTTTGTTTTTGTTAAGAGAAGAAAATAAGTTTGCTTAAGAAAATATTTTTAGTCTTTTGGTTTTAAAAGAAATAAAAATAAAGTATGTGAATATAAAAATGTTTTTTTTGGTGTTTTTGGTTATCGAAAATAAGAAAGATGATAAAAAAATAATAAGAGAAAAAAGGGAGTCAGAATCAGCGTGTGGCTGAAAGGACAAAAATAAGAGGCAGAAACTCTGACTCTGATGCGCTGCAAATCAAAAATAACATGTTAGCAGAAATAGGGAGGGTCGGAAGTTTTTGGTCTGGGTACACTGAAGTTTTGTGGTTGCTGGGAACAAAGGAAAGTCTGGAAGTTCAGATTGCTGAAGTAGTCTAGAAACTCTAGTGCAACTGGGAATCTAGAAGTTCTAATATCACTGGCAAGTCAGAAGTTCTGGTTGTTTGAGAGAGTGAGGTGATAATGATGTTGGCTGAGGATATCTAGAAGTTATGGTTTAGGAATATTGTCTGACAGATAAATGGGTGAAAATGTCAATAAATAAAACTAAAAAGATGCTTCTGGGGCTAGAACCCAGGACCCTTAGCACTAATGTCTTATGCGCACGCTTTCAACCACTGGGGTGGCTGTACATCCGGTATTAAAAGAAAAAGCATAAACATGTATCACAAAGTAAACTCTGATGATGAATTTCATCTCCTTCTCCATGTTAATCAGAACATCTGCAGCTTAGTCATTTCTTAACAAAAGAAAACAGAAAATGCAAACATAATGTTATGGCAGGTTTTTTATCATGGTCTCAGAAACATAAAAATATCAGGACTGTGAATCAGAAGCAAGCATGTATTTTGCTGATCCTAATTCTAAATCCTAATTTCCTCAAGAAGTTCTGAACTGAAAATCTCTCTACTTAGGTTAAAAATACATGAAATTTATGAATATGTACATGTGATCGGTGGATCTGGAACTGACTATTTAACGCTGGTTCGCGAAATGTCGCGGTAAGCAAGAGTCGCCACCGTCTTTTATTTTCTCCAAATGGAAAGGACAAAAGCACAGAAAAATTCCTTATAGAGATTGCTCTCGGTTCGGGAGGTAGATTATAGAAAGGGAAGGTGTTAGCACCCTTTCTATCCATGGTTATCCATGGGCTCTTAGATACTTGCTCATTTGTGTTTTCAAAAATGTTTGTTTGCTTTTCAACTGTGGGTTTAAAAAAAGTTTCTTTGAAAATTCCAGTTCGACTCTTATATCGGTCCTCAAGAGTGTTTGAAAAATTGCTTTCGAAAGCTTTTTTGAAAATGTGTTGGTGTGAAAAGTATTTTTGATTTGTTTTGAAATTAGAGCAAGTATCTACGAGAACCTACCTATCCTAAGGAATTCGTCTGTGTAAATGTCCTTTAAAGTAGTGCCATCCCACCATTGAGAGGTAGGTAGCACCACCGTTGGAGGTGTTCGGGTCAATTCGAGGGTTCGGGACATGGTGATCACCAGAGCAATAGGAAGACACCTTAGAAGCTACCCTCATGCCAGGTTCCCGGATCATGAGGACTTACTAAGACATCTTCTACTCGACGATCACCTTTCGAGGCAAGGCAACAGTGAGGCGTACCCTAGGGGTGGTGTGTGCGATTCGTGTGTCGTTTTCAAGTATTTTTGTCTTTTGTCATGTTATTGGTGATCTAACGTTTGTTTTTATTTTTGTCCATACATTCTTTCATGCCATTATTTAACAGTTAAAAAGTGCGAGAAAAGTAAAAGATTCTAAGCTATTACAAAAGGCGCGGGTCCACATCGCCAAAATTTCTCGAACCCGATTTGACAGAAAAATAAAGAATTAAAGAAAATAAAGTGCGGCATATTAATTTACAAGGCCTTGGGAGAGATACATAAACATTATAAAGAATAGAAAATAAATACGCGAATTAAATCGAAACGAGGGCGTTGGACCCTTTTTACAAAATTAAATTAAACGATGAATTAATTAAAATTAAAAGAATGAAAAGGAAATGTTTTTGGTATTTTTTAGTATTTTAGGATTTTAATGAAAAAAGAATTAATTAAAATTAAACCTAATTCTACAATTTTTAATTTATTAAAAAAGGAAGATTAAAACCTAATATTAACCCTAATTAATTTACATGCAAATTTAATTATAAAAATAAATATCTAATATTTAATTATTATGGAATAAAAGAAAAAAGATGAAAATTAATTAAACCCTAATTCTATATTTTTTAGATTTTTTATCAAAAGAGTTAAAATTTAAACCTAAATTTAAAACTAATCAATTAAAGTTATTTATTTACAAAATACTATTAAATAAAATATTTATTATTTTATTTTTTATCTTTTCTGATTTTTTTTATTGTTTTGTGTTTTTATGGAAAAAAAATTGATTAAAAAAGAACAATAATTAAAAGAAGGAAAAAAACAAAAGAGAAAGAATGTAAAAAAATGCAAACCTAGGGGGGTATCTGTCCCCAAAGTGGAGGTGAAAGTCCAATAATGCTGGCCCATTTGGAGGCCTTGTTGACCTTGCCATGACGCGTGTACACGTATTGACTAGGGTTTACCATGTACCTCAGAGCGTGGCCTTCTGATCCTCTTCCTTGGGACGCGTGGATGCCTGATTCTGAAGGCGTATGATGTATCTTCATTATTGACACTGCACAGGAATTTTGGTTGAAAAATAATATGGAGATTGTGAAGACCTGGGGCTCGAACCCAGGTCTTGAACGTTAACACACACATGCCTTGCCAATCGTACCAAGCGTGTTTTCTGTATAATAAAGAACAAACAAATATTATAAGAATAAAAACATGAGTTAGTGCTTTTTAGCGCGAAATTTTAAATTAGCCAATCCACTGATGCCACGAGGTCATCTTCTTCCTCGTTCCTGAAACATAAAACATAGGCCACGGTTTTCATGGTGTTCCCTTAGGTCCCTTTCCAGAAAATAATGAATAGCTCTAGGACGCTCATAAATTGAGCGCGAGGGTGGGTTCCTGATCGTCCAACCGTGCTGATCATGGCCATGGTACTATGGTGGTCTAATTTTACCGCGTTTGGAAACCCCCAATTTCAAGCTTGCAAAACCCTAATCTGCATCCATGGTGAATTCGCATATAATGCACAAAAATCCAATCAAAGTACATGGTTAGCTTTAGAATACATTACTTAGCATGAATCTATAAATAAAATGCCATGAATATGCATAAATTGTAAGGCACGATTATGAAAAAAAGTAAGAAAATTTGGACTTCTGTACAATGATTCAAGGGGTTAGGATTGATTCTTTTTATCCAGAAAGATTGCTTGATGTCCTAGGAATGCAATGGAATCACTATTTGGTCTTGAATCGCCCTGCAAAAGTGTTTTCAGTTTTGAATTTTTTTTGCAAAAATTTCAAGTTTGTGCAAGGGTTTCTGGCGCAGCTTCTTGGTTCCTTGCATTAGGTTTGTGTTCAGGCTTAAGTATAGAATGAATTAGGTCAAATAAAACAATCCAAATCCTTTGCATTCATGGTTTTTGAGATTTGATTTTTCAAGATCTTTTTCCAATCTTTTTTCATGATATTTTTGTACAAATCATATCCAATCAATTCCAATTCTTCCATATCTGATCATGCACGTTTTATTGAGTATATTTCATGCACAAAAAGATTGAAAAAGTTAGGTTAAATATTTTTCATGTATTTAATTGATTTAAATGAATTATTATTAATAAAAATTCAAATAAATAAATAAAAAATGAATAAAAACTTCCCTTTGGGCCAAGTGGTCGTGCACATGTATTGGATGATGAATTATGGAAGAAAAATAGGCTCATTAGCAATTTTAGGTCATTTGAATCAATGTTGACTTTTCAAAATATCCAAAAATGTCCCAACTTCCACAAGGCATAACTTGCTCAATTTTTAAGCTTTGCTCATGTTCTTGGACATTTTGGAAAGGTCTTTGAGTCCTCTAACCAATGCCTTTGGTCCCATGTCATTTTGATTTACCAATCTCAAGTTATGTCCTTTGACTTAAAGTCCTTTTTTGTTGACTTTTGAAAATGACCTATAATGTTGAAATTGATAACTTTTTGTGAGAGCATTTCTTGGACTTGAAGTATGAAGATGAGTTGTAGGAAATGTCTTTCTCTTCAAAATGAGCTTTGGATGGAATTTTTCTGATAATCCATGTGAAAGTTATGCTCTGGTCAATTTACAGTTGACTTTTTCAGCTGTCCAAATAAGGAAACTTCTGCATCTTGATGATTTTTGAGCCAAGCTTTGAGAATCATAATCAAGCATTGATCAAATGATGTTTGTGGCTTCAAAATGAGATGTTGACCAAAAATTTGGACTTTTGACTGTCAAATGACCATTTTGCCCCTGCAGTTGACTGTAGGGCAATTAGGGTTTTTGACTGTGCAATTTTGTGCTGTAAGTCTTGAAACTTTGTATGAGGATGCTTGACCACATTTTTAGGCATGTAGGACTTGATTGGACCCTTGGAAACTTCATTTTCTTGATCAGAGCAAAAAACCCTAATTTTGACTGTTAGGAGGCCCTTGAACTGTGCAACCCTTGGGGAGATTTTGAAGCTTGACTTGGCAATTTCTTGAAGAATATGGGAGGGCAAATTTTGGGGTATAACAGTTGCCCCTGTTCAATCTTCTTAGACCTGAGGATGCAGATTGGCTGACGTGCCTTTCGTAATCCGAGGGTGGAAGATGATTGAACACTAGAGTGCCCAGAAATTTGCGCTCACATAGTAGCAGTGTGATGATGGGAATGGGCTTATAGATGCCATTTAGAGATTGATGAATGTGATGATGGGCTTACAGATGCCATGCTGAGAGGTGATGGAAGATGGATGGGCTTATAGATGCCATCTGGATGTTGATCGCGTAAGAGATTCCTTAGCGAGAGCTTGCGTACCTGCAAAAGAAAAAATGAGTACCTGACATGTTGCAGGAGCTGGTTTTCAGATGTTTGGTATAGATGTGTCCTGACTGGTTACAGGAACTGGATCTGGAGCTTCAAACGGTGATGAATGAACCAGGGATGGTTACTACCTTAGCATGAACGGTAAGAGAACCTTGGGTGACTTTAACCTTAACAGCAATCGTTGAGAAAGTCTTGGGATTACCACCTCCGCAGGATCGGGAAGAGAACCATAGGCAATTATAATCTCAAAAGCGGACGTTTGAGAAAAACCTAGATTGGCATCATCATCTCCGCACCGTTGGGGAGAGAACCATAGGAAATTATAATCTCAAAAGCGGACGTTTGAGAAAAACCTGGGTTGGAATTATCATCTCCGCACCGTTGGGGAGAGAACCATAGGAAATTATAATCTCAAAAGCGGACGTTTGAGAAAAACCTGGGATGGAATTATCATCTCCGCACCGCTGGGGAGAGAACCATAGGAAATTATAATCTCAAAAGCGGATGTTTGAGAAAAACCTGGAATGGAATTATCATCTCCGCACCGTTGGGGAGAGAACCATAGGAAATTATAATCTCAAAAGCGGACGTTTGAGAAAAACCTGGAATGGAATTATCATCTCCGCACCGTTGGGGAGAGAACCATAGGAAATTATAATCTCAAAAGCGGACGTTTGAGAAAAACCTGGAATGGAATTATCATCTCCGCACCGTTGGGGAGAGAACCATAGGAAATTATAATCTCAAAAGCGGACGTTTGAGAAAAACCTGGGATGGAATTATCATCTCCGCACCGCTGGGGAGAGAACCATAGGAAATTATAATCTCAAAAGCGGACGTTTGAGAAAAACCTGGGATAACTTCTACTGAGTCTTCATCAGAAAAATCTGTTTGGGGTCGATTTAGCTGGACTAGAGAAGGCCTTGGACTGGATAAGAAATCTTTGGAGTCGATTAACTGAACCGGTCTAGGTCTTGAAATATGATGGAGAATTTAGCTGAATCTTTCCTGAAAGGTAAAGGTCAGTCATATGCAATGCATGATATGGATCAAGCAATGATGTTCTCAACATAAATGAGATTTGTATGATATGATGCGTCTATGCATGCTATAATGATGTATGTGATGTTTTATGAATGTGTTTTTCGTCTAGGAAAATAAATCCTTGACGGGTGCTGGGAAGTCACTCCTGGGCTGATGTTGAAGAATAGATTTCGCTTCCGCTAGGGATGATAGTTGCAAGAATACCGGTAGGAGAAGATGACTCCGTTGAGGAATACACTTGGCGAATGATAACTTTGCAGGGAGAAAAGTACTCTGACGATCTTGCTGGAAGAAACACTCTGTGGGGAGAGAGATACTTTGCTGGAATGTTGATAATAATTTGCTGGGGATATCTTTGCTGTATCGGAAGTGTTAATAGACTTCGCTGGGGATAAGAAAGAACTATGTTGACGACGACCTTTCCGTGGCTTTTGGCTGAGGATAACCCAGTTATATCCTGTTAAGGAAATAACTCTTTAAATAAAGCCGGGAGACGCGTTCGTGCTCTGCGGGGATAAGCTTCCAGAATCTACTGGGGATAAGCTTACTGCTTGGGGAGGTAAATTCCAACTTTCCTGGGGAACTGGATTGGACTCTCCTGGGGGAGTTTTGAACTGCGGGGGAAGTGATTCCTTTGAATATTTGATATGCCGCCGGGGAACAATCTTTAGACCAAGATTGTCGGGGATGCTTGTTAAGAATATGTATATATGCTGCTGGGGAACGTTGAGATCTGATGGAGGATACCCAACTTCGTTAAGGTTGATAGCTTTGCTTGGAGAAGAGTGCACTGACTTGCTTACTCTCTGGGGAATGGAGATATGCCGGTTATGTTCTTTAGCTGAACCTACCTTGGTACCTTGGCAGACAGAACAATTAGATTGCCTAGACAACTCATCATTGCCCCTGTTTCTGAGGTGGGAGAGGAAGACCTATGAGGGGCTGATAGTTGTCGAGGGTCAAACCTCCTTCCGGTAGGCAGGTGACAAGATGACAGGACATAGTCGTACGCTTTGATCCCTAACTTTTGCCTGGACCGCCCTTTCGGGTTTTCAGTCCACCGGGATACCCATTTTTGCCCAAGCCGCCTTTTCAGGTTTTCGACTTGCCGGGTGTACAGATTTTTTCATTTCATCCCTTCATTTTGCCCGAACCCTTTTGGTTCGCCGGGAAGCCCTTATTTTTGCCTAGGTACGTCAACCTAGCGGGTCTTTGATTATGCGTAGTATTTTTTCGACTATGTCCGTGCTTTCAGAATGTAAGGGGTTGCCCCTGTTAGAAGTGTTTTGTCATGTCACCAGAGAGTGTTTGATCAGGCAAGATTCGTTGTTGGAGTGCCCCAAGTGACTTAGGTGGAGATTTGCCCCAGGCTATTTGGCATTTGAGAGATTCTCCGGATCTTGATTGGACTGCCCCAGATAATGGACTCTGATCATATCATGCCCCTTGATTGGAAGTGCCTCTGTTCATTAGGCATTCGTCGTGCGAATTTCTATGTTGTTCAAACAAAAAGTCATATGTAAACAAAGTCATGTTAAAAATGCAAAGCTTATGTCTGTCTTGAAGATTTTGAAAATGCATTCTTTTTTTCATAAAACAAGTGAATGTTTGTAAAACGTAATGTCAACTCAATTTTATGGTAAGCCTTAAGGAGTCAGGATACCTTTCGTAACAGTATGCTTTCGAACTAACCCATGCTTCAGCTAGGACTTTTAAGGGTTATAACGTGGCCTGGTTCACGGTTTAAGAAACAAAGGATAAAGGCTCAAATTATTTGTACCCACCCGTTCTTCGTGATGTTCTTCAACCCTAAGCTCAGTTGATCATACGTTAGACCTTGTTTCAGTCTTTGCTTTGATATACTAGTGATGATTCGGACTTTGACAGTTTATTTTGAATAGGCAGTCATTCCCTTTTTCGTTGAGGGTTTGTAGGACCTCTTTCTTGTCTGATTTTTTTGTTATCCCTTTCTTTCTTTTTTTTGCCTGAACTGTTTCCCTTTTTTGGAATTACAGTCAGCGGGATGCCCCAGTTTTGTAAGTCTCCTTCATGGGTTTTGACTTAATGGGTTTTTTATCTTTTGAGATATAACGACTGCCTATCCTTATTGATTATTCGGAACCATCATTGTCTTTCTTTGTTTTGTAAGGACCTCTTTGGTGCCATTCGTTATGCACTTGGATCAACTGAGAGACTACCCTGCCCCAGGTTATGATTAAGGGTTTTAAATTTCGAAAAGAAAAACTCCTACTTCTTTGGCTCAGAGGGGTTGACGAGGGATTATCATCCTTATAACTCCAGTGTTTAGGGATTGAAACAATGCATGTACCTCATCAGCGGGGTCTGTTCAAAAGCATACTGTAAAGATCGTGGTATCGTTTTCGTCATCCTCCCTCAAGAGGCTTAGAATTATTAATTGAGAGTTGACATCAAAAAAAATATGAAGATAATTTGCATTTAGTGAATACGAATATATTGCTTCAAAACAGACATATGCGATGAAATAACAATGTTTAACAATGAGTAAATGTTTGAACAAAAGAAAATTGCAACTTGAACATTCGAATGAACAAAAATTCTTCTCATCTCAGGGCTTGTTACTTCAAATGGTGCCTCCTGTAGGGATGGTAGAAGCACTCAGCCTGGCCATCTTGGATGAATTCCACAGCTCCTTCCTCAATCAGGTCCTGGATCTTATTCTTCAAAGTCCAACAATCCTCTGTAGCATGCCCCGGGCTGTCAGAATGATAAGCGCGGCGAGCGTTGGGGTTATACCTTGAAGGTGTCCTGTTGGGATTCTTAGGAGGATCCTTTAGAGTTACCAAATTCAACCTCAGCAGTTGTTGTAAGGCTTGAGGCAGCGACACGTTGAGCTTGGTGAATTGCCTTTTGGGCTTGTCTGGCTGAAGCTGGTGCGGTTGATACTGAATTGGTGATACTGAAGCCATCTGAGGAGCTTTTCCCTTATCTGCTTGTCTCAAGGGTGGTTGAATGATGACTGGCTCTTCAACCCTAGATGTTTGCCCCAGCTGGTTACCCCGAAGCAGTTGGTTGATGAGAACCCCGAGCTCGTCTTGTCTTTGAGCTAACCTTTGAATGGCAGTCGCCTGCCCCAGCATCTGGACTTTCAATGCATCCATCTCAGCTTGCAGGTGTTTCAGCCTTTCATCCTCAGCATTGTTCTTGACAAAAGTCCCCATGAGAAGTGTCCTTAGCTCCTCCTGTCCCTTGGATAGATTCAGGAGGATTTCCCCAAACCGAGTCTCTTGAGCAAGAAGGTCCTGGTTATCTGGTTGGAAGGCCATTGCTGAAATAAACAGCGAGAAAGGTAAGTGACCTGCAACAAAGACACCTGTTATGTAATGATGTGTATGACATGCATGCAATGTTTTCAAGGACCTCGCGGGGTAAACAAGAAAATTTGTTAGCATTTGGATCCGGTAGCTTGATTGAAGGAACTTTGGATTGTTGAGAGTCCTTCTTCCAGGGTCAAAGGCTCACCATATCAAGTGGGTCATAGCCCCTGACTTTAGTCATCATGTCTGGTTTTGATTTCCAAACAACCTTGGTTAGGGAACCTTCTTCAGGAGTCAGAGCTCACCATATCAAGTGGGTCATAGCCCCTGACTACCTTGGCTAGAGGAAAATAAATCCTCTTTGCCCCTTGCTAGATGTTTGATTTATCATGACCTGCATCACAAGCCCTTGAGATCCTTGAAATGGATTAGGATGTATGCAATGGTATGATGTCATGATGCATGGGGTAATATGAATAAACCCTGTTACGAGCCCTTATTAAGGACTATAAACAGAAACCTGCAAGAAACTCAAGTAAAACCTGTCATGAGTCCCAGTTAAGGACTAAAAACAAAACCTGCAAGAAACTCGGTAAACCCTGTTAGGAGTCCTAATTAAGGACTGCAAACCAAAACCTGTAAGAAACTTAGGTACCCTGTTATGAGTCCCTATTAAGGACTATAAACAAAACCTGCAAGTAGTTCATGTGTCAGATAACAAGCATGCAAGTAGTCAAGTACGAAGGCACGCAAGTCACACAAGAGAAACCCTTAGAGTTTAGGCCAGCATGAGGTCTGGGTATTACCCTCTTGAAGTTGGTGGGCTCAACCTGTCCTATCAGAAGTAACCGGGTTCTAAGGGTCCCAATATCACGGGATTGCTTTCATTGTTCATCGTTTCGATTTAGCCACTGAACTGGCGACCGAAATATTCTAGGAAAGCAACCCTCAATTGAGTGTAGTATCGAGTATCGACCAACCTCGGACTGCACCAAAGTCAGTTATCTCACTACCCTAAAGAGGCCAAGATAGTTCAATTAAGGTTCCTAAGGTCTATTGATGCTTCACGACACCACGCGGAGGCCTCGTACTCTCCTTGACTGAACTCAAGGGTTACCGGTACACACCAAAGTGCCACATCAACGTAGCAGACTGTTTCAACCATGTCGGTATACCCCGCACAGTTCCCTCACAGCCTTGTTGCTACTTTCTAAGAAGGTATCCCCAGATCCGGGTTAGGATCTATAGAACTCCCAAGACAGTCCCACAATTTAAAGCAAACAAGGAAAGCAATTGAAAACACAGTTATGAACTAACCCTAAGGTACACCTCACTTTAAGTTTAAGTCCCCAGCAGAGTCGCCAGTTCTGTGATCGGTGGATCTGGAACTGACTGTTTAACGCTGGTTCGCGAAATGTCGCGGTAAGCAAGAGTAGCCACCGTCTTTTATTTTCTCCAAATGGAAAGGACAAAAGCACAAAAAAATTCCTTATAGAGATTGCTCTCGGTTCGGGAGGTAGATTATAGAAAGGGAAGGTGTTAGCACCCTTTCTATCCATGGTTATCCATGGGCTCTTAGATACTTGCTCATTTGTGTTTTCAAAAATGTTTGTTTGCTTTTCAACTGTGGGTTTAAAAAAAGTTTCTTTGAAAATTCCAGTTCGACTCTTGTATCGGTCCTCAAGAGTGTTTGAAAAATTGCTTTCGAAAGCTTTTTTGAAAATGTGTTGGTGTGAAAAGTATTTTTGATTTGTTTTGAAATTAGAGCAAGTATCTACGAGAACCTACCTATCCTAAGGAATTCGTCTGTGTAAATGTCCTTTAAAGTAGTGCCATCCCACCATTGAGAGGTAGGTAGCACCACCGTTGGAGGTGTTCGGGTCAATTCGAGGGTTCGGGACATGGTGATCACCAGAGCAATAGGAAGACACCTTAGAAGCTACCCTCATGCCAGGTTCCCGGATCATGAGGACTTACTAAGACATCTTCTACTCGACGATCACCTTTCGAGGCAAGGCAACAGTGAGGCGTACCCTAGGGGTGGTGTGTGCGATTCGTGTGTCGTTTTCAAGTATTTTTGTCTTTTGTCATGTTATTGGTGATCTAACGTTTGTTTTTATTTTTGTCCATACATTCTTTCATGCCATTATTTAACAGTTAAAAAGTGCGAGAAAAGTAAAAGATTCTAAGCTATTACAAAAGGCGCGGGTCCACATCGCCAAAATTTCTCGAACCCGATTTGACAGAAAAATAAAGAATTAAAGAAAATAAAGTGCGGCATATTAATTTACAAGGCCTTGGGAGAGATACATAAACATTATAAAGAATAGAAAATAAATACGTGAATTAAATCGAAACGAGGGCGTTGGACCCTGTGATCGGTGGATCTGGAACTGACTGTTTTTAGCTGGTTCGCGAAATGTCGCGGTAAGCAAGAGTCGCCACCGTCTTTTATTTTCTCCAAATGGAAAGGACAAAAGCACAGAAAAATTCCTTAAAGAGATTGCTCTCGGTTCGGGAGGTAGGTTATAGAAAGGGAAGGTGTTAGCACCCTTTCTATCCATGGGCTCTTAGATACTTGCTCACTTGTGTTTTCAAAATGGTTTGTTTGCTTTTCAACTGTGGGTTTTAAAAAAGTTTCTTTGAAAATTTCAGTTCGACTCTTGTATCGGTCCTCAAGAGTGTTTGAAAAATGTTTTCGAAAGCTTTTTGAAAATGTGTTGGTGCGAAAAGTATTTTTGATTTGTTTTGTTTTGAATTAGAGCAAGTATCCACGAGTCGTCTACCTACCCTAAGGAATTCGTCTGTGTAAATGTCCTTTAAAGTAGTGCCATCCCACCATTGAGAGGTAGGTAGCACCACCGTTGGAGGTGTTCGGGTCAATTCGAGGTTCGGGACATGGTGATCACCAGAGCAATGGGAAGACACCTTAGAAGCTACCCTCATGTCAGGTTCCCGGATCATGAGGACTTACTAAGACATCCTCTACTCGACGATCACCTTTCGAGGCAAGGCAACAGTGAGGCGTACCCTAGGGGTGGTGTGTGATTTGTGTGTCGTTTTCATTTGCATTTATCTTGTCATGTTATTGGTGTTCTACGCTTGTTTTTATTTTGGTCCATACATTCTTTCATGCCATTTGTTAACAGTTAAAAATATTGCGAGAAAGTAAAAATTCTAAGCTATTACAAAGGCGCGGGTCCACATCGCCAAAATTAAACCAGGACCCGATTTGACAGAAAAATAAAGAATTAAAAGAAAATAAAGAGTTAAAAGTGCGAGAAAGTTAAAAGGTTACATGGCCTTGGGAGAGATACATAAATATTATAAAGACATAAAATAAATATGCGAATAAAAATTAAATCGAAACGAGGGCGTTGGACCCTTTTGAAGTTAAATTGAAATTAAAAATTAATTAATTATTAAAAGAAAGAAAGAAATTGTTTTTTTGGTATTTTATGATTTTTCAAGATTTTAAAGAAAAAAGAATTAATTAAAATAAATACTAACCCTAATTCTAGTGGCTTTTAATTTATTAAGAAAATATTGAATTTTAACCTAAATTAACCCTAATTCTTATATACAAATTTAATTATAAAAATAAATATTTAACTATTTAATTATTTATGAAAGAGAAATAAAAAAGATGAAAAATTATTAATTAAACCCTAATTCTATGTTTTTTTAGATTTTTATTAAAAGTATTAAAATTAAAACCTAATTTAAAACTAAATTTAATTACATGCAAATTTATTTATGAAAATACTAAAATAAAAATTATTTATTGTTTTTTTCTCTTTTCCTGATTTTTTGATGTTTTTTATATCTTGTGAAAATAATAAGTTAATTAAATACAAGAATTAAAATTAAAATAGAAATAATGAAAAAAGAAAATATTTTAAAATGGCAAACCTAGGGGGTATCAGTCCCCAAAGTGGAGGTTCAGTCCAAGAATTCTGGCCCATTTAGCAAAGCCTGGTGGACTTTTTGAGTAGCATGTGGCGCGTTGACTGGGACTCACCATGTGTCTCAATTCTTAGCCTTGTGATTGATGAAGCTGGACGCGTGGACGCTTGATTAGGAAGGTGTATGGTGCGCTCCAGTCTTGAAACTGCATGTGAACATGGATTGCAAAATAATATGGGAAATAATGAAGACCTGGGGCTCAAACCCAGGTCTTGGACGTTAACACACACATGCCTTGCCAGTTGTTCTAGACGCGCACTTTGTATATTAAAGAACAAACAAATATAATAACAACAACAACACGCGTTAGTGCTTTTTAGCGCGAAATTTTAAAAGAACCAATCCACTGACGCCACGAGGTCATCTTCTTCGTTGGGTTTCCTGAAACAATTTAACAAACATTTAACGGGGGTTTTAAACCCCCTCAAAATATGCTGATTTCAATAATAGCGATTAGGCCATGTGGCCTCAGAAATTTGGCGCGATGGTCCCAATCTTTTCGTCCCAACCTGCTGACTTCATTCATGGCATTGTTATGTCTTAATTTTATAGGAATGGAAAACGCCCAAATTAGAAACCTTGGAACCCTAGGTATCTCTAATGGCGAATTCTCATATAGGGCATGAAACTTCAATCGAACTATGCAGTTAGTTTGTAAACATCACCCTAAACACAAAAACAACAACAAAATATGTTAAAAATGCATGGATAATGGAAAACAGTTTTGGAATTTTCTCTACCAATTTCAGTGATGACTTCGTGTTTTCTTGAGTATGGGGCTTAGTTTTTGATTGGAATATGTCCTATGATCCTTGAGGAAGCTAATGGAATAGGTTTTGAGGCTTGTATCACCCTGCAAGTGAGTTTTCAGAATTGAGTTTTTTTGAGAAAAAGTGTGAGTTTGTGCAAGGGTTTTCTGAGCAGCTGCGTGGTTCCAAGCATGAGGGTTTGTTTTGTATATATGTGTGGAACAATTAGGTTAAGAAATTTGATCCAAAAAGCTTGGCATTCATGACTTTGAAAGATTTGATTTTCAAGAACTTTTCAAATATTTTTCATGTGTTTTTGTACAAATTAAGATCAATTCTCTCCAAATCTTTCCCTATTTAATTTCACACGAATTATTGAGTAGATTTTGTGCACAAAAAGATTGTAAAACCTAGGTTAAATATCTTCATGTATTTAATTTGATTTAAATGAATTATTATAAATAAAAATTCAAATAAATAAATAAATGATGAAGAAATACTTCCCTTTGGGCCAAGTGGTCGTGCACATGCCATGGATGATGAATTATGGAAGAAAAATGGGCCCATTAGCAATTTTAGGTCATTTGAATCAATGTTGACTTTTCAAAATATCCAAAAATTTCCTAACTTCCACAAGGCATAACTTGCTCAATTTTTAAGCTTTGCTCATGTTCTTGGACATTTTGGAAAGGTCTGTGAGTCCTCTAACCAATGCCTTTGGTCCCATGTCATTTTGATTCACCAATCTCAAGTTATGGCCTTTGACTTAAAGTCCCTTTTTGTTAACTTTTGAAAATGACCTATAATGTTGAAATTGATAACTTTTTGTGAGAGTATTTATTGGACTTGAAGTATGAAGATGAGTTGTAGGAAATGTCTTTCTCTTCAAAATGAGCTTTGGATGGAATTTTTCTGATAATCCATGTGAAAGTTATGCCCTGGTCAATTTACAGTTGACTTTTTCAACTGTCCAAATAAGGAAACTTTTGCATCTTGGTGATTTTTGAGCCAAGCTTTGAGAATCATGATCAAGCATTAATCAAATGATGTTTGTGGCTTCAAAATGATATGTTGACCAAAAATTTGAACTTTTGACTGTCAAATGACCATTTTGCCCCTGCAGTTGACTGTAGTGCAATTAGGTTTTTTGACTGTGCATTTTTGTGCTGAATGTCTTGAAACTTGATATGAGGATGCTTGACCATGCATGTGGGACTTGATTGGACCTTTGGAAACTTCATTTTCTTGATCAGAACACAAACCCTAGTTTTGGCTGCTTAGGAGACCCTTGCACTGTGCAACCCTTGGGGAATTTTGAAGCATGATTTGGCAATTTCTTGGAGAATATGGGAGGGCAAATTTTGGGGTACAACAGACCCTTTTTACAAAATTAAATTAAACGATGAATTAATTAAAATTAAAAGAATGAAAAGGAAATGTTTTTGGTATTTTTTAGTATTTTAGGATTTTAATGAAAAAAGAATTAATTAAAATTAAACCTAATTCTACAATTTTTAATTTATTAAAAAAGGAAGATTAAAACCTAATATTAACCCTAATTAATTTACATGCAAATTTAATTATAAAAATAAATATCTAATATTTAATTATTATGGAATAAAAGAAAAAAGATGAAAATTAATTAAACCCTAATTCTATATTTTTTAGATTTTTTATCAAAAGAGTTAAAATTTAAACCTAAATTTAAAACTAATCAATTAAAGTTATTTATTTACAAAATACTATTAAATAAAATATTTATTATTTTATTTTTTATCTTTTCTGATTTTTTTTATTGTTTTGTGTTTTTATGAAAAAAAAAATTGATTAAAAAAGAACAATAATTAAAAGAAGGAAAAAAACAAAAGAGAAAGAATGTAAAAAAATGCAAACCTAGGGGGGTATCTGTCCCCAAAGTGGAGGTGAAAGTCCAATAATGCTGGCCCATTTGGAGGCCTTGTTGACCTTGCCATGACGCGTGTACACGTATTGACTAGGGTTTACCATGTACCTCAGAGCGTGGCCTTCTGATCCTCTTCCTTGGGACGCGTGGATGCCTGATTCTGAAGGCGTATGATGTATCTTCATTATTGACACTGCACGGGAATTTTGGTTGAAAAATAATATGGAGATTGTGAAGACCTGGGGCTCGAACCCAGGTCTTGAACGTTAACACACACATGCCTTGCCAATCGTACCAAGCGCGTTTTCTGTATAATAAAGAACAAACAAATATTATAAGAATAAAAACATGAGTTAGTGCTTTTTAGCGCGAAATTTTAAATTAGCCAATCCACTGATGCCACGAGGTCATCTTCTTCCTCGTTCCTGAAACATAAAACATAGGCCACGGTTTTCATGGTGTTCCCTTAGGTCCCTTTCCAGAAAATAACGAATAGCTCTAGGACGCTCATAAATTGAGCGCGAGGGTGGGTTTCTGATCGTCCAACCGTGCTGATCATGGCCATGGTACTATGGTGGTCTAATTTTACCGTGTTTGGAAACCCCCAATTTCAAGCTTGCAAAACCCTAATCTGCATCCATGGTGAATTCGCATATAATGCACAAAAATCCAATCAAAGTACATGGTTAGCTTTAGAATACATTACTTGGCATGAATCTATAAATAAAATGCCATGAATATGCATAAATGATGATGAAATTTATCAAAACAGAATCCTTCAAAACGAGACTATGTATCATAGCTTAATTATGGATCAGAAGTTCAGCATCAGCGCAACCTAGAACGAACATCCAACTTCTGATCTTTGAATCTCTTTGCTTCAACATGTTCTGAGTGAGTTCTCGGAATTTCCAGAAAGCTTGTAACACGCTTTGTAGACCCTCTTTGAGTTACTCTTGCAAATTCTGGTTGAACCTTCGTGAAAACTGGTCCAGAAGTTCTAACCAAATCCTGTCTTGGAAATATCCAGAATTTACTGAGTGTTTAAGTTTCAGGGACGTGTCTTTGAAGAAGTAAAACTTGAAATCCCAACATTTCTAGAAGAAGTTTTGTTCTGTAATGTTTTAGATCTCGTTGAGGTCTACAACTCTCATGTTAGAAGTTCTTCCAGAATCAACTTGTATCATGGTGAAAATCTGGCCAGAAGTTCTGAATTTATCATATTTCCTAAACACTTAGAAAAATTTCTAAGTATTTAGAATTTTGACTTTTTCAACATAATCTTTACTTTTGATTTTCTTAATGAAACAAACTTTATGTCCCAACATGTTTTGATGAAATATGATTCTTGAAACTTAATTTTGATCCAAAAGTCAAATTTTGACTTTTTAGTGTGCAATTGACCATTTTACCCTTGTGCCAATTCCAAACCTAAATTGATGTACTAGTGTTGCAAACTTGATGTCATGGGAGATCTTGTGAGAATCCTTGAGAAATGAGAGGGAAAATTTTGGGGTACAACAGTTGCCCCTGTTCAATCTTCTTAAACCTGAAGAGTTAGATTGGCACGCCTGTCATTCGTGACTTGAAGGTGGAAGATGATTGAACACTAGAGTGCCCAGAAACTTGCACTTGATGATGTGTTAGTTGACTATATAGAGAATGGGCTTAAAGATGCCATTTGGAGAAATGATGGAAAGTTGTTAGAGATGGGATTATAGATGCCATCCAGGGTGAATGGTGACAGAAATTAGACTAAGTATAAATTTTTGACTTCAACTGGAGAAGAATCAGAATAGATCTTTGGAGTGATCTATCTGAACCAGAGAAAAAATCTATCGGAAAGAATCAGGATAAATCGTTGAGAGATTTAAACTGAAACAGTAGATGTAGTGGGATGAGTAATCAGAATAATATCCATAAATGGATTGTATCTGACTCATATCTGAAAGATATACTGAATGAGCGTCAGAGTGACATCCGTATCTGGATCGTATCTGGACTGTATTTGAAAGGTATGTTGAATGAGTGTCAGAATGACATATGTATCTAGATCGTATCTGGATTGTATTTGAAAGGTATGCTGAATGAGTGGCAGAATGACATCCGTGTCTGGATCATATCTAGACTGTATTTAGGAGAAAAATATAGAATAAGCATCAGAATAATATCCGTCTCTGGATCGTATCTGAACTGTTTCGGGGGTAATCTGGAGTAAGTATCAGAATGTCAGTCGTATCTGGATCGCATCTGAAACGTTTATAGAAGGAATCTGGAGTAAGTATCAGAATGTCAGTCGTGTCTGGATCGCATCTGAACTGTTTCTAGAAGGAATCTGGAGTAAGTGTCAAAATGTCAGCCGTATCTGGATCGCATCTGAAATGTTTCTAGAAGGAATCTAGAGTAAGTATCATAATTTCAGTCGTGTCTGGATCGCATCTGAACTATTTCTAGAAGAAATCTGGAGTAAGTTTCAGAATGTCAGCCATATCTAGATCGCATCTGAAATGTTTCTAAAAGGAATCTGGAGTAAGTATCAGAATGTCAGTCGTGTCTAGATCGCATCTGAACTGTTTCTAGAAGGAATCTGGAGTAAGTATCAGAATGGCATCCGTATCTGGATCGCATCTGAACTGTTTCTAGAAGAGTGTATGAGAAGGAGCCCGTATAGGATTGCTTCATTTGGTCATGTAGATAATTTCCCTGTCTTGTTTCAGGTATTAATCTCTGACCTTAGAAAGAAAGATAGTTTTCCTGGCTTGTTACAGGTATTAATCTTCAATCTACTCATGTAGATAGCTCTCCTAGCTTGTTACAGATATTAATCTATAATCAGTTATTCTCAGATAGTTTTCCTGGCTTGTTACAGGTGTTAATCTGGAACTGTTGGAAATTGTTGATGATAGCTATCTGTTGATTGACCTTTTCCTGAAAAGGTAAAACGTTAGTTGTATGCAATGTCATGATGTACGAGATGCATTATGTAATGATGTTCTCAAATTGACGCTATGTTGTATGCATATATCATGTATGTTATATGATGTATGAATGTGAAGCATTGTTGAAATGTAAATTTGTCTGGGAAAATAAATCCTTGACAAATGCTGGGGAGTCTTGGGAAAATCCCAGACTGCCATTGTGGATGAAGGGTATGCTCCTCTTTGGACCTTGTTTTAGGATATTTGCACTGGTGATTCCCGCTTTGTTGTTTGAGGAGAAACTCCGTTGGGGAATACCGATTTCGCTTGAGAAGAAAACTCTGTGGAGGACGTTGATTTCTACTTGGGGAAAGGAGTTTAGGAGTCTCTGTTTCTGTACTAGGGAGTTATCTCTTAAATGGAGAGGAAGAAATTTTATTTTTTATCCGGTCGGATTCCCAACTTCACAACAACTTGTTGGGGATAAAAAAGTTAAATGTTACCTGGTCGAATCCAGGCTTTATAGTAACTTACCGGGGGTTGTAAAGCAGTCTATTGGGGAGAGGAGTTGTGGCCCTTGATTTGTAGCAATCGGAGAGATAAACTCAAGCTGGAGAATTTGTATTTTGTTGGGGAAATAAACCTTGTCGCCAGTCTGGCAGAGAGGAGTCTTCTTTTGGCAGAAATCCTCGAGGATTCTTGAGATCAACTCAGTGGAGGAGGAGTTTTCAGAGATTGAAACTCTGGTTGGGGGTCAACCTATGAAAAGGACTTTGTGGGGAATTTGTCGTTGCCTCTAGTAGCAAGTGTTTGTGGCACTTCCAGGGAATGTTTGACTGTATGTAACCCTTTGTTGGGATTCGCGTTTAATGCCCCAAGTGATTCATATACATACCTGCCCCTGGTATATTCAACATTTCTTGAGAAATTTCTTGGAATCTTGATAGTATTGCCCCTGGTGTGTTGGATAGTGACACGTCATGCCCCTTTTCTTATAGGAGATCTGTTATTGGAAGTGCCTTCCCATTTGAAATGATTTTGCTCTTTGAGAGAGTTTTTGTTCACTAGATATTCATCGTGTGAATTCTCCTGTTGTCAAACAAATAGCCATATGCAAACAGCGATATTCAAATAATGCAAAATTTATGCTTGTCTTGAAGTTTTGAAAATGCATTTTTAGCAGATAAAAGAATTTTTGTAAGAAAAATCAACTCAGGATTTAGAGTAAAGCCTTACAAGAGTCAGGATACCTTTTGTAACAGTATGCTTTCGAATTAACCCATGCTTCAATTAGTACTTTTGAAGGGTTGTAACGTGGATTGGTTCACGGTTTAAGAAACAAAGGATAAGGCTCAAAGTGTATTTGTACTCGCCCTTTCTTCGTGATGTTCTTCCGTCCTAAATTCAGCTAATTGCGCGTTCGAACTCCAATGACGTTTTTGGTGATGGTTCGGCCAAGTTAAGTTTGTCAGAAGGCAGCTAATTTTGCAACATTTTTCGTGTTATTAAGGATTTGTATTGACTTCTTTTTTTGATTTATTATCCCTGATTTTTCCTGACTGTTCTTGTTTTTGAGATTACAGTCAGCGGGATGCCCCAGTTTTTCTTAAGTCTCCTTCGTAGGTTTTGACTTTGTGGGATTTTTTTTGAGAAATAACGACTGCCTATGTGACAGGGAACCATCATCGTCTTTTGATTCCAGAGGAATGTTTTTGATGTCATTCGTTGTATTACGAAGTGAAAGTTTGTGACTAAACGCGCATTTGAATTAACTGAGAGACTACCCTTCCCCAGGTTTTAATTAAAGGTTTCAATTTGTGTAAAAAGGAAACTCCTACTTCTTTGGCTCAAAGGGGTTGACTAGGCATTATCTTCCTTATAACTCCAGTGTTTGGGATTTGAAAGAACGCATGTACATCGTCAGTAAGGTCTGTCCAAAAGTATACTGTATGAGATTAAGGCATTGTTTTCGTCATCCTCCCTCTAAAGGCTTGTAACTTTTGAAACAAGAGTTAAATATCATAAAAGGAGTAAACAACATAGTTTAAATGTAATGAAAACGAATGGATCAATTCAAGACAAACATATGCAATGCATTAATGAAATAGAGTTTGACATTAATAGATAAGTGTTTGAACAAACAAAAGAAATTACAATTAAAAACTCAAAAATGAACAAATCACTCTTGATGATTTGGAAAAGGAGCAATGATCACGTTAGGAGACCCTGGAGGGTCGAACTCAATCTCCTTGGCATCAATCATGTCTTGGATCTTGTTCTTCAGAGCCCAACAGTTGTTTGTGTCATGTCCGGGACTATCAGAGTGGTATGCGCACCTTTCATTGGGATGATAGGTGGGAGCAGAAGTGTTGGGGTTCCAGAGAGAATCCTTTAACGTAATCAACTCTGCTTTCAACATATGTTGTAGTTCTTGAGTCGGTGGCATGTTGATCTTAGTGAATTATCTTTTAGGCGCGACCTCCTTACGCTGATGCCCTTGTTGCCGTTGTTGCACCGATGCAGGATTGGAGATCAGGACTGCCCCCACATGTTAGTCGTGATGGTTCTGGTTAGGACCCTTTTGGCCGTAAACATCATTGGACTCTCTCTTCCCATTGTATGGCTTTTTCTGAGCATCAGAGGATGTAGCACCTTGGATCTTTCCACTTTTGATGCCGACTTCGAGCCTTTCGCCATTCGGTATTATCTCAGTGAACCCGGTTGAGGAGCTTCCGATTAAATGATTGAAGAAAGGTCTCGTCAAAGTTCCTATAAAGATGTCAATTAGTTCCCTGTCAGTTAAGGGTGGTTGCACCCTGCCATCCAAGCCTCTCCACTTTTGGGCGTACTCTTTGAAGCCCTCGTTGGAACGTATGGTCATGTTCTACAACTACACATGAGTTGGTGCAAGATCAGCATTGAACTGTTATTGCTTGTAAAAAGAAGCAGCTAGATCTTCCCAAGTGTGAATGTGGGAACTCTCCAAATGATAGAACCACTCAAGTTGAATCCCCGATAAGCTCTCTTGGAAGAAATGGATCCAAAGCTTCTGATTAGTGGTGTGTGGTTGAATCTTGCGGACATAAGATTTTAGATGCATCTTAGGAAAAGAGTCTCCATCATACGGGGCAAAGGTAGGGATTTTGAACTTTGGTGGGATGACCACTCCAGAAACCAAACCCATGTCTCCTAAGTCAGAACCAGGCACAGCTTGGATCTCCACAGCTTTTAGTCTATCTTCGAGTTGTTTGTATTTTTCATCTGCTGGTGGATATTAATCCTCAGAAGAGTCATCGTTACCAGTAGCTATGTTAGCTATAATGCTTCCAGGTTCCTCTTCTTGACTGTCTTTAGAAAAAGCATCTTCTCTTTGAGCTAGTTAGGCATGCCCCTTGGACCTTCTTCTCACGTTGAGGATGACGGACTTTTTCTTCTTCTTGCTCTCTTTGGTGAAGAGTGTTTTCAGATCTTCCTTCCCCTTGGCCAAGTTCATGAGTGCTTGCTGGAACTGAGCATTTTGAGCTTGGAGATCTTTAACGGTTTGCTCTAGATCCATTTCTTACTGAAATAAACAGTAAGCAGATGAGAAAGCCTGTACGAGAAAACCTGTTATGATGACATGCATGATATATGGATGCAATGTTTTCAAGGATCTCGCGGGGTAAACACAAGAAGATGTTAGAAATTGAACGTTGATCGATAACTTTGATTGGAGAACTTCGTATCGGTGGATGTCTTTCCACGAGAATCAAGCTCACCATGTCAAGTGTGTTGTAGCCCTTGACTCAAGTTATCATGCTTTGGTCTTGACGATGTTTGATTAGAGAATGAATCCTTTTTTCCCCTTGATATGCGTATGGTTCAACATGACCATGCATCATATGCCCTTGAAACCCTTGAAATGGTTATTGAAAATGCTATGGTATGATGTTATGATGTTATGTACAAGTATGCAAAGTAAGTTGTTATGTACAAATAATCATATACACATAAAGCAGACAAGTCCTAAGGTTTAGGCTTGCATGGAGTCTTATAGGTAAGTACCCTTTTGAAGTTTTAGTGGGCCCAACCTGTCCTAGTAATAGTAACCGGGTTCTAAGGGATCTCAATATCACTGACCTTTATTTTAGCCATTGTCTCAGCACAATCAATCTTTTCTTGCGGCCGATATATCCCAAAAGTCCAATCTCAATGAGTGTAGTATCGAGTATCAACCAATTTTCAGCTTTCCACCGAAACAGGTTATCTCACTACGTCCTAATGTCCGAGTTGTTAAATTAAGGTTCTAAGGTTAGTTAGTGCTTCATGACGCCACTCAGCAGCCTCATATTCTCCTTGATTCAACACAAGGGATATCGGTACCCACAAATGTGTCACAGTAACGTAGCCATTGTTTCAACCATATCGGTCTACGCTGTACAGTTTCCACAATCTAATGCTACTTACCTAAAAAAGGTGTCCCAAATCCGGGTAGAAGATCAAAGCAAGCCCAAACAAGGAACCAAAATGTAAAGCAAGCAAGTCAAACAAGGAAATCAAGTAAAGGTGATCTAGCCCTAAGGTAACCCCACTTTTAAATCTCCCCGGCAAAATCGCTAGTTCTGTCATACGGTGGGAAAACTGACTTGGTATGTTTGCATTTGATCGCAATTGTTGCGTTTAGCAAGAGTCGCCGCCGAGTTTTCTTTTATCCAAAAGGAAAGGTTGAAAAGAACAGGAAAGACCTTTGAGACTATTTCTTGAGTTCGGGGGGTAGATTATGAAAAAGGGAAGGTATTAGCACCCTTTTCATCCATAGTTATCTATGGGCTCTTAGTTGCTTGCTAGATCACTTGCTTTTGTTTGAAAATGTGCTTTGTGGTGGTTTTTGAAAGTATTATTGAAAAGGTGCCTTCGTTTAGGAGAACTTTGTAATGATTCTCGTTTCGGCAAGAATGTATACAAAGTGTTGGACTTTTGAAAATATTTCATGTTTTGAAAGTGTTTGGTGTGTGTTTGCAAGGATGTTTGTTTTTGAAAGTGAGCAAGCAACTAAGAATGTTTATACCTACTCAAAAGTCTTTATTCTTTTCCTCATTTCCTTTGATATTGCTATCTTACCATTGATTGGTAAGAAGCCTTATTTTTATATGTAAAGGGACGGGCGTGGGTCATCGTATAGTCATGATAGCAATGTTGTGAGATATCTTAGCATTTCTCTTTGAGGGACTAAGATCATTTGAAAGGCAACATTTGTAGTGTCATCGAGGGACTATGATCTTGTATTTTTGATTTGTTTTTGCTAAGACATCCCACATGCGTAACATGACCATTTTTTAGGCAACAAGTGGAGTTAACCTTAGGGGTGCATGTGTGAATATTGTATTTGATTTGCATGCATTTAATCTTTGATTAAGGTTAGCTACTTATTGGTTTTATCTTTCCATACAAACCCTAATTACTAGCTTTTATATGAAAGCGATAAATTGCAGGAAAATAAATATTCTATGCTATTACAATCATTAAGTGGATGGGGTGTACAAATTTACAAATGGGGATTACAAGAAATTAAAGTCCTAATTATCTATTACAACCATATTGAAATAATGTATAAGAAATGTAAAATGGACTTGTTTTGTTTTTGTTAAGAGAAGAAAATAAGTTTGCTTAAGAAAATATTTTTAGTCTTTTGGTTTTAAAAGAAATAAAAATAAAGTATGTGAATATAAAAATGTTTTTTTGGTGTTTTTGGTTATCGAAAATAAGAAAGATGATAAAAAATAATAAGAGAAAAAAGGGAGTCAGAATCAGCGCGTGGCTGAAAGGACAGACATAAGAGGCAGAAACTCTGACTCTGATGCGCTGCAAATCAAAAATAACATGTTAGCAAAAATAGGGAGGGTCAAAAGTTCTGGGTCTGGGTACACCAAAGTTCTGAGGTTGTTGGGAACAAAGGAAAGCATGGAAGTTCTGATTGCTGAAGGAGTCTAGAAACTCTAGTGCAGCTGGGAATCTAGAGGTTCTAATACCACTGGCAAGTCAGAAGTTCTGGTTGTTTGAGAGAGTGAGATGATAATGCTGTTGGGTGAGGATATCTAGAAGTTCTGGTTTAGGAATATTGTTTGATAGATAAATGGGTGAAAATGTCAATAAATAAAACTAAAAAGATGCTTTTGGGGCTAGAACCCAGGACCCTTAGCACTAATGTATTATGCATACACTTTCTACCACTGGGGTGGCTGTACATCCGGTATTAAAAGCAAAAGTATAAACATGTATCACAAAGTAAACTCTGATGATGAATTCCATCTCCTTCTCCATGCTAATCAAAACATCTGTAGTTATGGCAGGTTTTTTATCATGGTCTCAGAAACATAAAAATATCAGGATTGTGAATCAGAAACAAGCATGTATTTTGCTGATCCTAATTCTAGATCCTAATTTCCTCAAGAAGTTCTGAATTGAAAATCTCTCTACTTAGGTCAAAAATACATGAAATATGTGAATATATACAGAATCAGAGTCAGGATGTCTACATAGTATTTTTGGACATGTAAGTCTAACAATGCCTAAGTAATATGATGAGAGTCAACAGAAGCTTACCATGCAGCTACAAAATGTCCTGTGAGTTAGAACCAGTTTCTAAATGTTGTGATGTTCTGGTCAGCTTTCTCACGTGCTCAGAAAGCTGGAACAACCCTTAAGTTGAGCTATGAATGGCTGGAAATTCTGGAACAGCCAGGAAGCAAAGTTCTGATTTTAAAATGGAAGTTGGTGGAGATTGAATTGCAGTCTGAAAACAGAAGTTGGGATTGTTTCTAAATGTATATCAGAAACTGTGTTGATGATTTGGTTAAGAAACACTTGAGGAAAATTAGAATTTAAATGCAAAAATCAAAGACTAGCAGGTTTTGTATTTGTGTTTGCAGTTTCGGATTCTTGGAATTTTTAGCAAGGTTTCAAGGCTTTTTCTTTTCAATTTTTCGACCTCTTTACACTTGCAAATGAAGTTCAATTTATAGGCAAAGATTTTGTAGCTTGGAGAGGTCAAGGGTACAACCATCATATGTTAGGCGCTGACTTGTTCTTGAAGCAAGTTCAAACAAGTATGGTGGTTAGCAGCTTTAGTCGTGCTTAAGCTGGATTTGTAAGCAGGAATTAAGGAAAAAGTACCCTCAGAGGAAAAAGCAAAGCATGAACCCAACATAAACTTGTATAAAAGTTTGCTTTGCCAGGACACCAATGGTACTTCTATCTCACACGTGGGGAAATCCTTTAGATAAAGACTAAAAAGTGGGTGTGAGCATTAAATGATGATGAGATTTATGAAAACAGAATCCTGCAAAACGAGATCATGTATCATAGCTTAATTTTGGATCAGAAGTTCAGCATCAGCGCAACCTAGAACGAACATCCAACTTCTGATCTTTGAATCTCTTTGCTTCAACATGTTCTAAGTGAGTTCTCAGACTTTCCAGAAAGCTTGTAACACACTTTGTAGACCCTCTTTGAGTTACTCTTGCAAATTCTGATTGAACCTTCGTGAAAACTGGTCCAGAAGTTCTAACCAAATCCTGTCTTGGAAATATCCAGAATTTACTGAGTGTTTAAGTTTCAGGGACGTGTCTTTGAAGAGGTATAACTTGAAATCCCAGCATTTCTAGAAGAAGTTTTGTTCTGCAATTTTTTAGATCTCGTTGAGGTCTACAACTCTTGTGTTAGAAGTTCTTCCAGAATCAACTTGCATCATGGTGAAAATCTGGCCAGAAGTTTTGAATTTATCATATTTCCTAAACACTTAGAAAAATTTCGAAGTATTTAGAATTTTGACTTTTTCAACATAATTTTGACTTTTGATTTTCTTAATGAAACAAACTTTATGTCCCAACATGTCTTGATGAAATATGATTCTTGAAACTTGATTTTGATCCAAAAGTCAAAGTTTGACTTTTCAGTGTTCAATTGACCATTTTACCCTTGTGCCAATTCCAAACCCAAATTGATGTACTAGTGCTGCAAACTTGATATCATGGGAGATCTTGTGAGAATACTTGAGAAATGAGAGGGAAAATTTTAGGGTACAACAGGTTCCTACAGTGAGATCGACTTGAACTATGCTGAGAGTATGACCAATCTTCCCTTCATAGTTAGATAATACCATATTGTGGGGTTTTATATATGTATCATACATACCTATCCTCTTTAGTAAGAACTAAGACATTAGGTTGACAGCAGCACCCCCATCTACCATCACTTTGTTGATCCCCACTTGTTCGATCTTTCCTCTAATAAATAGAGGCTTCAGGTGATTCTTCATACCTTGGTATGTGTGATCGGTGGGAAAGAGAACTGACTGTTTTGGAATGCTGGTTCACGTTTTGCGTTTGTGTTTGCAAAATGTCGCGGTAAGCAAGAGTCGCCACCGTCTTTTATTTTATCCAATAAGGAAAGGACAAAAGCACAGAAAAATTCCTTTTTGAGATATTTCTCGGGTTCGGGAGGTAGATTATAGAAAGGGAAGGTTTTAGCACCCTTTCTATTCGTGGTTATCCACGGGCTCTTAGGTACTTGCTCATTGTGTTTTCAAAAGTTTGCTTTTCTTTGTGATTGTGGGTTTGAAAAGAGTTTTTTGTTTGAAAGGAGTGTAAGTGCGAAAAGTTTTGTTTTGTTTTAAAAGGAGCAAGTACTTAAGAACCATCTACCTACTCAAAAAGGAATTAAACTGTGCTAATGTCCTTTAGACAATGCTATCCCACTATTGAGGAGTAGGTAGCATTGTCGTTGGAATTTTCAGGTCAATTCAATTAAGGGACGTGTGGTCACTAAAGCAACGTTAGGACGCCTTAGTGGTAACCCTAATATCCTAGATCATTTTTCCGAGGCAACCGTTTCGAGGCAACTATGATCTTTGGACAAGAGGGCGACCTCTAAAACTTCCTATACTCAATGACCACGTTCGAGGCAACCAAGTGAGGTGTACCCTAAGAGTGGCATGTGCAAGTGTGTTATTTTGATTAATTTTATCTGTACATGTCATGGGTGAGCTATATTGATTTTAGGTTAAAGATTGATCTTGGCATGCATTGCCTATTATCAAACATCTAACATTGTATATTGTGCGGAAATTAAATTGCGGGAAATTAACTCTAAGCTATTACAAGGCGTCGGGTATTTACATCGCCAAAAACAAACCCTTTAATTTAAATTGAGGAAAGTAAAAATAAAGCGATAAATAAAATAAAGTCCTAATTAAACGTTATTACACACTGGAAGCAGTTACAATATTGGAAATAAATAGATCGCGTGCGAGAAAATTAAATCGGCGTATTTTTAGGGTTTTGACCCTTTTTTGAAAGAAAGCGATTTTTGTTATTTTTGAATTTAAATGGAAATTAAATTAAGTTAATAATTGAATTAATTAATTAAATGAAAATATTTTTGGTTTTTTATATTTAAGGAAATAAAATAAAAATGGTTAAAAGTTATTAAAAACCCTAATTCTAAATTGATTTTATTTTGTTGCAAAAATGTTAAAATTATAACTAATTAAAAAAGACTAAATTGATTAAATTATTTATTTACAAAAATAAAGTGAAATTAGTTTTAATAAATAAAAATAATATTTTTTTGTTGTCTGATTTTATTAGGAAAATATTAATTGGTTAGTTTAATAATTAATAAAAACAATTAAATAATAAAATGAATGAAATATGAAAAGAAATAACCAAGGGGGTGATGGGCCCAAAAAGGAGGTGAATCTGGAAAATTCCCAGGCCCAATTACGCCAGCCTGTTTTGACTTTTGTGATTCCATAGGTGCCTGTTGACCAATGTGTATGGTGGATGTCCAGCCTAAGCCATTGGATTTGACTGGTGGGCCACTTGGCGTTTGATGGGATGAGGAACATGATGGTCCACGCCTGAAGTTTTGCATTGGATTTCCTGTAACAAAATAATACAAAGGTTTTGGGGGACCTGGGATTTGAACCCAAGTCCCAATGCTCATTGACACGCCTCCCTTGCCAACTCAACTGGCTTGTTCAATTGTTAATGAAATACATAATAAATATTATATTGAAAACAATTAATTATGCCTGGAAAAAAAATAAAAAAAGCACGCTGATTTGAATCAGCCAATAGGAAGAAGACACGCCTTCGTCTTCTTCGTTGAAAAGGCCAGCGTTTTTACCTGCGGATTATATCCGCAACAGAATCCATGGCTGCCATCTAAAATCACCTATAGGCTTTGGAAACGAGTTCTAAGAACACCATCGTGCTCGTCTCCTTCCCCTGATCATCCCTGTACCAATTATTTGCATTGATTTTTCCTGTATCGAAAAGGCCTAAAAAACAAGAACAAGAAACTTAGGTTCGGGCATTACAGTACAGGCCATGAGAATGAAATTAAGTATTACAGAACGCTTAGAAATCACACAAGGAACAAGAATATGTTAATGTTTTGTCAAAAAGATGCAAGAATGATGAGTTACGTTTTCATGTACAGGGGTATACTCGTGATGACTTACAGCGTGATTTAGGAGGTTTTAGGACCTGGTTTTGATTGCTACAGCTTCAAGAGATTTCCAGCAAGAGAGCTATGTCAAGCTTTTGGACTGAATCGTGCTCTAATATTGATTTTGATCTCCCACTTTTCCACACTTTTTTCAATTCTTGCTTGGCCATTTGTGCAATGTTTTGGGCGTGTTCTTGATCTCTATGGCTTGTGTGTACATAAGGGAATGAATTAGGTTAATCATTTGGGCCTTAATCCATGAGAATTGAAGAATTGAGATGTGATTTGATCTTCCATTATCAAGTTTCCAAATTTGTATCAAATCTGATTTTTTATGCATAAAAAGGCTTGATACGAATTTGATTTGATGAATCATGATAATTGAAAGCTGCAATGATCAAAAAGATACCATTCCATCCATTTTTAGATTTTATTTGAATTAATATTGATTTAAAATGAATTAAATCAATAAAAAATAAATAAAATAGAAAAATAAATGATTTGTCATGAAATTAAAGATGGGACACGTGTGTAGTGTGATAAGACCAAATCAAGTGGAAAAAAGTGGGCCCTTTTGTCAAAAAATGGAGTTTTGAGGATAGTTGACTTTTGGCAATTTTGGAAAAATTCCCAACTTCACCAATGCATAACTTCTTCAATTATGAACTTTTGGAAGTGTTCTTGGACTTTTTAGAAACCTTGAGATGTCCTCTAACCAACCCTTTTGTTCTCATCTCATTTTGATATTCCATGCTCAAGTTATAATCTTTGGCAAAAAAGGTGTTTTTGTTGACTTTCAAAAATGACATATAATGTCCAAATTTGTAACTTTTTATGAGAGCATTTCTTGATCTTGGGGTGTGAAGATGGATTGTAGTAAATTGCATCCTCTTAAAAATGAGCTTTGGATGGGTCATTTATCATAAAGTATGAGAAAGTTATGCTTGGTCAAAGTTGAGTTGACTTTTCTTGCAAAACCCTAATTTAGCAACTTTTGAATCTTGATGAATCTTGAGCAATCCTTGATGAATCATGATCAACCCTTGATCAAATGATGAATTATACTTCAAAATGATAATTTTGACAAAAAATCTTGAGGTTTGACTGTATTTGGGTCACAATTGACTTTTGCCCTAGCACAATCGATTTTTGGACTTCTTGAGCAATTGACTGACCAAACTTCCTCTGCAAGGCTTGAAATTTGTCATGGATGAACTTAAGAACATATTAGCACATTGGGTAGAAATTGAGGTCATTTGGATGTAAGGACCTTGATGCAACACAAAACCCTAATTTTGAATTGACTGCCTTAGGAGATGATTTGACTGTCCAACTCTTGAGCCATCTTGAATAACTTGGAGATGATTCTTGACATGTCTTTGAGAAATATGGGAGGGAAAATTTTGGGGTACAACAGTTTCCCCTATTCAATCTTCTTAAACCTGAGGATATAGATTGGCGTTCGGGCCTTTCGTGATCCGAAGGTGGAAGATGATTGAACACTAGAGTGCCCAGAAATTTGCACTCGCATGAAGTGGTATTTGTCTTGTGATGTCGGGAATGGGCTTACATATGCCATTTGGAGATTGATGATGGGATATGGGCTTAAAGATGCCATCCGAAGGAGTTTCGATCGCGTAAGAGATTCCTTAGCGAGAGCTTGTATACCTGTTGTTGAGGGAGATTCCACTGGGGAATGTTGTCCTTTGTTTTAGGAGAAATAGAACTTTAGGAGCTTCGGTCGTCCGTTATTCTACTGGGGAATCATATCTATTGAAGAGGTGAGACTGAACTATTATCTGGTCGTAACCCAGGCTTCATAGTGATAAGATCGACTGTTATCTGGTCGTAATCCAGGCTTTACAGTGACTTACTGGGGAGATGAGATTAAACTTGCTATTCGGTCGTAACCCAGGCTTTGCAATACCTCACTTCTTATCTGGTCGAAATCCAGGCTTCAGAATAAATCAAGTGGTTACCCGGTCGCATCCAGGCTTCAACTTGAATTTAGGGCATACTAATATCCGGCCGATTTCGGGCTTCTTAGTAACTGTCCATGTAAACTGCTATTTGGTCGGAATCCAAGCTTCACAGTGCCTTGTACCGCTATCTGGTCGTAATACAGGCCTCACGATATGTTATACCATTATCTGGTCGAATCCAGGTTTTATGGCGTCACGTACTGTTATCTGGTCGAATCCAGGCTTCAGAACAAATCAAGTGGTTATCTGGTCGTATTCGGGCTTCCTTCTGACTGTTGGGTCTACTAGTATCCGGTCGAATCCGGGCTTCACAGTAACTGGCTGGGTAAACTGTTATCTGGTCGTAATCCAAGCTTCACAGTGTCCCTTAACGCTTATTTGGTTGCAATCCAGGCTTCACGATGTATCATACCACTATCTGGTCGAAATCCAGGCTTCGTAGTACTCTTGGTTGCCATCTGGTCGTAACACAGTCTTCACAACATCTTCTACTATTATCTGGTCATAATCCAGGCTTCATGGTCTTGTATTGCTTTCTGGTCGTAATCCAGGCTTCACAAAAACTTGTTGAACTGTTATCTGGTCGTTATCCGGGCTTCACGGCTCACTGGGGAATAAACTACTATCCGGTCGTTCTCCGAGCTTCATAGCTTGCTTTTGAGAGATGTCATTATCTGGTCGTAATCCAGGCTTTGCGGTAGTCTGATATTGTCATCCGGTCGCAATCCGGGCTTCACAATATACCGTAGAAATCAAGATACTATCCGGTCGTACCCGGGCTTCATAACTTGAATTTTGATTGTATCTTTCCTGAAATGGAAGGGTTAGCTGTATGTAATGCATGATATGTATCAGGCAATGATGTTCTCAAAATAAATGAGATTGTATGGTATGATGCGTATATGCATGTATCATGATGTATGGATATGTAATGTTTTAGCTGGGGAAAATAAATCTCGGAGCTGCTGGAGAATAAAGTTGAATGCTTCGCTTCCTCCAGGGATGGTGAGCGAATATGATTGTGAGGATAAACTTGCAGGAGAAAGGAAACTCCGTTGGGGGATGAACTGATGAAGAGATTACACCGAGGGGAATTACTCTGTGGGGAAGAGATGCTCTGCTGAAGGTTTTAACGATAAACTCCGCTGGGGATTCCGTTGATAAGCTCTGTTGGGGGATTTTAATGATGAACTCCGCTGGGGATGGATTACCGTTGCTGGTGATACAGAAACGGTTGAGGATTAAAGTCATGCTGGGGGGAAAGAAAGAACTTCGCTGGGGATGATCTTTCAGTTGCAACTTGCTGAGGATAACCCAGTTAGACTCTTGTGTGGATAACCCTCTGAATTTGGCTGGGGAGATTTATTTGCGCTCTGCAGGGGATAAGCTTACAAAGTCTACTGGGGAAGATGATTCAACTCTGTTGGGAAAGCTTTCTTTTAGACTGCGCTGGGGAAATGGCTCCACTAGGGGTATCTTGTATTCCGCCGGGGAACATTCTTATACTCTGTTGAGGAATATTAAGACTGTCGGGGATACTCTTATGCTTGCTGGAGAATATTCTTATACTCCGCTGGGGAATATTAAGACCTTCTGGGGATACCAAGACTTTTTAGGGCTGATGGTAGACTAACTCTGTTTGGGGAGAGTATTGCTGATTCGTTCATAGTTGCAAGTCTTAGCCGAGAGCTACTATTACTGTCTTACTCTGTGGGGAGTGAAGGTGTCATAGCCATATTCTTCAACTGGATGTACCTTGGTACCTGGTGGACAAAGCAACTACACAGCTTGGACATTTCTTATGCCCTTGTTTCTGATATTACCCGTAATTTATCTTTTGTTTCACATGTAATTATTTATGATCAGCAATTAATGTCAAATGCATATATCAAAAATGAACCTTTGGACGTTCTTTGCAAAACAAAACAGGTAAAGGAAAAATAATTTGAAATTTTTCTGAAAATGAATTTGTATTGATTTTTGGAGTTTGGCCTGAAAATAGGCGTTTTTGTACAAGAGGCTGACGTCCTAGTAAGAGAACACCGCCGAACAAATAGAATTTATACAATTTGTGAAAAGGAAACAAAACAGCTATGTGAATAATCCCATTGGGTTTCAACTCTGCTATTGCCTTTATGTCCTTGAGCATCTCATCGCTTTGTCGTTGGTTGAAGATGAATCAGATTGATGAGTGCCTTCCGAGCTTGATAGTTGATGTCGAATTCTGGATGCGAGGTGATCCAATGAGACATAGTGTTACGCTTTAATCCCTAACTTTTGCCTGGACCGCCCTTTCGGGTTTTCAGTCCACCGAGATACCCTTTTTTGCCCAAGCCGCCTTTTCAGGTTTTTGACTTGCCGGGTGTACAGATTTTTTCATTTTCATCCCTTATTTTTGCCCGAACCCTTTTGGTTCGCTGGGAAGCCCTTATTTTTTCCTAGGCCAGTCAACCTAGCGGGTCTTTGATTATGCGTAGTATCTTTTTACTGTGTCTGCATTGACGGGGTGAGGAAGGTCGTCACCATCCATGGTGGTTAGAATCATAGCTCCTCCTGAGAAGATGTTCTTAACCACAAATGGCCCTTCGTAAGTAGGGGTCCATTTGCCCCTGGGATCACCTTGAGGTAAGATAATACGCTTGATTACCAGATCCCCAACTTGATACTCTTGTCGTCTGACTTTCTTGTTAAATGCCTTGATCATTCGTTTTTGGTACGTCTGACCATGACAAATAGCAGTAAGTCTCTTTTCGTCAATTAGGTTCAGTTGATCAAGTCGGGTCTGAATCCAGTCACCTTCGCTCAAACCTGCATCCTTCATGATCCGAAGAGAGGGTATCTGAACTTCAATAGGCAAGACTGCCTCCATGCCATAAACCAAGGAATAGGGTGTTACCCCTGTTGACTTCCGTGTTGAGGTGAGGTACCCATGAAGAGCAAATAGTAACATCTCGTTCCAGTCTTTGTATGTCACTATCATCTTCTGCACGATCTTCTTAATGTTCTTATTAGCAGCTTCGACATCCCCATTCATCTTCGGCCGGTAGGGAGAAGAGTTATGATGCTGTATCTTGAATTGCTTGCAGAGCTCAGTGATCATCTTGTTGTTGAGATTGGTGCCATTGTCCGTAATGATCCTCTCTGGTACACCGTATCGACAGATCAGATTGTTCCGAATGAATCGTGCCACGACGTTCTTGGTTACGGTGGCAAAGGAAGCTGCTTCAACCCACTTCGTAAAGTAATCAATTGCTACCAGGATGAAACGATGCCCGTTGGATGCCGTAGGTCTGATCTCGCCGATCATATCAATGCCCCACATTGCAAAAGGCCAAGGCGCTGTCAAAACATTCAGAGGAACTGGGGGTATGTGCACCTTATCAGCATAGACCTGGAACTTGTGACATGTCCGAGAATGCTGATAACAGTCGGCTTCCATTGTGGACCAGTAATATCCTTCCCGGAGGATTTTCTTTTCCATGGTATGTCCACTGGAATGAGTCCCGAAAGTACCTTCATGTAACTCCGCCATGATCCTTTCTGCTTCATTCTTATCCACACAACACAGTAAGGTCGAATCATGGTTACGCTTGTAAAGAATTCCATTGCTGATGAAGAACTTCGCTGCGAACCTCCTTAGAAACTTCTTGTCATTAACAGATGCACCCTCGGGGTATTCTTGAGCTTCAAGGTACCTCTTCACCTCATGATACCAGGGCTTTTCTGTTACCTCTTCAGTCTCAAGATCACAACAATGTGCAGGTTCGTCCAATCTTTCAATAATGATCCGGGGAGCCTCGTTGTCCCAATTGACTTTGAACATAGAAGACATCGTAGCCAGCGCGTCCGCCAACTGATTCTCCTCTCTAGGGAAGTGTTCAAAGGTTATCTCCTCGAAATGGGGAAGCAATGTCAATACATACTCCTTGTAAGGAATAAGATTTGGGTGTTTCATATCCCACTCGCCTTTGATCTGACGGATCACGAGAGCGGAATCTTTGAAGACACTTAGAAACTTAATCCTTAGGTCAATTGCTGCTCGAAGACCCATAATGCACGCCTCATACTCTGCCATGTTGTTGGTGCAGTTGAAACATAGTCAGGCGGTAAATGGAGTATGAGAGCCTTTAGGAGATATGATCATGGCGCCAATGCCATTACCCAAAGCGTTCGAAGCTCCATCAAAGTACATAGACCATCGGGATCCTTCCTCAGGTCCTTCATCCGGTCCAGGTGTCTTACAATCAATTACCAGCATGATATTCTCGTCCGAGAATTCAAAGTTTATAGGCTGGTAATCATCCACAGCCTGATGTGCCAAATGGTCTGCCAATACACTTCCCTTGATTGCTTTTTGAGTCGTGTACTGGATGTCATACTCAGTCAAGATCATCTGCCATCTTGCTATTCTTCCAGACAAGGCAGGCTTCTCAAAGATATACTTGATTGGATCCATCTTTGATATCAATAGAGTAGTGTGAGTCAACATATACTGTCTCAACCGGCGAGCAGCCCATGCCAAAGCGCAACAAGTTTTCTTGAGCAGTGAGTATCGAGTCTCACAGTCGGTAAACTTTTTGCTAAGGTAATAAATAGCATGCTCTTTTCGACCAGACTCGTCATGCTGCCCCAGCACACACCCCATTGAGTTATCGAGCACTGTCAAGTATAAGATCAAAGGTCTCCCACTGGTGGCATCAGAATAGGAGGCTCTTGGAGATACTCTTTGATCCTTTCGAAAGCGGCTTGGCATTCATCATTCCAACGTACCACTTGATCTTTCTTCAACAACTTGAAGATTGGCTCACAAGTATCAGTTAGGTGCGAGATGAATCGGGCAGTGTAGTTCAGACGTCCCAGAAAGCCTCTGACTTCCTTCTCTGTTCTGGGAGCGAGCATCTCTTGTATAGCTTTCACTTTGGCAGGATCCACTTGAATACCTTTGTCGCTCACGACGAAACCTAGCAGTTTACCAGATCTCACCCCGAAGGTGCACTTGTTTGGGTTCAACCTCAGCTTGTACAACTTCAACCTGTCAAACAGCTTCTGGAGATGGTAAAGGTGTTCCTCCTTAGTCTGGGACCTTTCAATCATATCGTCGACGTATATTTCAATCTCATGATGGATCATGTCATGAAACAAAGCAACCATGGCACACTGATATGTTGCCCCAGCATTTTTCAACCCAAAAGGCATGACCTTGTAGCAAAATGTACCCCACTGAGTAACAAAGGTGGTCTTCTCCATGTCTTCGGGAGCCATTTTAATTTGATTATATCCGGAGAAACCATCCATAAAGGAGAATACCTTATGCTGAGCAGTGTTGTCAACCAGAACGTCGATGTGAGGTAGAGGGAAGTCATCCTTGGGGCTCGCCCTGTTCAGATCCCTGTAGTTAACACACATTTGGACCTTACCATCTTTCTTCGGCACAGGAACCACATTGGCAACCCACTGAGGGTAAGAAGTAACTGCTAGAAAACCGGCGTCGAACTGTTTCATAACTTCAGCCTTGATTTTCTCAGACATCTCTGGGCGCATTCAGCAGACCTTCTGTTTTACTGGAGGACAGTCTTCCTTGGAAGGTAGGCGATGAACTACAATGTTAGTATCCAACTCAGGCATATCTTCGTAAGACCAGGCAAAGATCTCAACATAGTCACGCAGCATCCGAATCAACCGTTGTTTCACACTAGCTTCCAGATTTGCACCAATCTTGACTTCCTTCTTGTCTGTCTCAGTACCCAGATTCATTATTTCCACTGGCTCTTCATGTGGCTGAATGACCCTCTCTTCCTGGAGTAGCAGTCTTGCAAGTTCACCAGGCACTTCACAATCATCTTCACCTTCGTCTTCGGCTAAGTTGATCGGATTTTCGAAGTCATAAATGGCAGTAGTAGAGCCGTTACCAGTGAGATCCAGAGTGGATGTGGACCTGTATATGTGAGTGTGTGTAAAATAGATGTTTTGCAATATATAATAAAGAAAGACAAGGAGCGCAAGATTTGAAATGCAAGAACGTCCAATGCTTTTATTAATGACATATGAAAATGACACACAAAAGCCCTCACAAATGAAGCCACGGTGCCCCGGGTAAGACACCAGGCTATAAAGTTTCAAAACATTGTCTATTACAAATTAAAAACAAAAGTTCATTACTGGGTAACAAAAGTAATATGGATGAAGTCCTTTGCTGTCCAGTTGCTTGGTCCACCGTTGGTCGTAGGATAGATCCAGCTGTCGAATTCAGACTCTTCCACATCATCTTCAATGGCATTTACTCCTGAGTTGCTGATGAACATGGGAGGTCTTCCGATCCTTGCACTTTGAACATCCCTTTGAGCTTCCTTCTCAATAAGAACTCGGGCATCTTTTAAGGAAGCCATCTTCATAGGAGAATCTTCAACCATAGTCTCAACTGATGCCAGCGTCTGGGGAACCTCTTCAAAGTGCTGAAATGGGGTCTCAATGAACTCCCCATCCATCTCTACGTATCTGAACGAGTTGAGGTGGCTGACCATGTACTCTTCCTCCCCTTGTACTGTCACAATCTTCCGTTTGACCGGGTACTTCAGCTTCTGGTGGAGCGTTGAGGTTACGGCCTCAGCTTTATGGATCCATGGACGACCCAGCAAACAAGAGTAGGATGGTCAAATGTCCATCACGTAGAACATAGAATTGAAGACCTGAGAACCGACTTTAATTGGAATATCAACTTCACTGTGCACCATCCTTTTAGACCCATCAAAGGCCCTGACAAAAATGTTGCTTGGCTTTAGCTCCAACCCTTCACAATCCAACCGGTCTAGAGCTTTTTTGGGCAAGACGTTCAATGAGGAACCAATATCAACCAATACATGTGCAAGAGTAGTGCCCATGCATTCAATGGAGACATGCAGGGCATCATTATGATTTTTCCCCTTGGCAGTCAAATTGGCGTCGGAGAAACCCAAACCATTATCAACAGTTAAATTGGCCACACAATCCGTAAACTGATCAGCTGACATCTCTTGTGGCACGTGGATAGTCTTCAGAAAGGTAATCAGAGCCTTGGCATGGGTCTCTGAGCACAGCAATAGTGACAACATAGAAATCTTGGATGGGGTTTGCCCCAATTGCTCAACTACGTTGTAATCACTCTTCTTAATAATCTTCAGAATCTCTTCCATCTCCTGTTTGGAAGCTTCAACAGTAATCGTCTTTGGTGCCTCTGTCTGGGCAGGCACATCAGTGGTGATCCCTTTGCCCCGAGCGTCAGATAACTCGACGACAGGGGCAGGACTAGGAACTTGATCAGGAATGGTAGGTACACTTGCAGGTTTAATAATGACAGGTCTTCGGACAGTTGGTGGAGCAATATCAGGTGAGAAAAGTCTACCGCTACGGGTGACTTTAGCAGGTCCAGTAATGTTGTTGATGTCAGTACCAACGTCCAACTCTTGCTTAACTCCAAGAACATAAACAGCATCCCCATAGTGCCAGGGGACAGCTTTGTCAGAGGTGTAGGGGATGGGCCCCGGAACAGTGATAATCATAGGTGCGATTTTCGGAACAGATGTAATTCTAACAGGCTTCCTCGAGGGAGCCTTGGAAGAATTGTCGAAAATGGTAATGATGGCGACTTCTTCAGAATGAATGAAAGGAACAGCAATCTTCTCAAACAGGATCTCCTTATTATCCACCAGGTTTTGGATACCTGACTTCAGGAATGGGCAACCAGTAGGTAAAATAGAACACATATGGCAACCTTCGCCACAGCCCAGAAATAAACCGGCTAGCAACAGGTTCTTCTTGACAGTCATCAGAGGGGTAACAATGTCATCCATAGAAACTACAAACAAGTCTTCCTCTACAGCATTTACTCCATGTTTGGGCATGGGAGCAGTCACAATATTAGGCCTCTCGTGCACCTCGAACTCAATCTCCTTTGCATCAATTAAGTCTTGTATCTTGTTCTTCAAAGCCCAACAATCATCTGTATTATGCCCCGGGCTATCGGAGTGATAAGCGCAGCGGGCGTTAGGGTTATACCTTGGTGACATTGTATTTGAATTCTTTGGGGGTTCCCTTTGAGTCACCATATTAGTCTTCAGCAACTGTGGCAGAATCTGAGATAAGGTCATGCTGAGACGAGTGAATTTCCTCTTAGGTCTCTCATCCTTTTGTTGATTGTTGGACTGAGGAGCACCAGCAGGTTTTGAAATAGCAACCGCATTGACAGCATGGCGGTGTTCAGGTATATTGTCTTCTTGCACTGTAGACAGCACTGGACTCTTTCTTAAACGGCTTCTTCTCGGTGCTCGATGAGGCACCCTTCTGTATCTTCCCAGCCTTAATACCAGCTTCAATCCTCTCACCAGTCAAAATAAGATCTGTAAACCCAGATGAAGAGCTTCCAATCAGATGGTTAAAGAATGGACCAGACAGGGTCCCCAGAAACATGTCAACAAGCTCCCGATCAGCTAAGGGTGGTTGCACCCTTCCGGCAAGGTCTCTCCACTTCTGAGCATACTCTTTAAATCCTTCACCCGTTCCTATTGGCATACCCTGGAGTTGGGTACGCGTAGGAGCGAGGTCGGAGTTGTACTGATACTGCCTGTAGAATGCAGTAGCCAAATCTTCCCAGCTGCGGATACTGGCTCCGTCTAACTGATAGAACCACTCAAGCTGAGTCCCTGAGAGACTGTCTTGAAAGAAATGGATCCATAAGTTCTTATCAGCAGTGTAAGGCTGGATCTTCCTCACATATGACTGGAGGTGCAGCTTCGGACAGGAAACTCCGTCATACTTGGCAAAGGCAGGTGCCTTGAACTTATGGGGAATCACCGCCCCAGATGATAGACCTAGATCTCCAAAGTCCAGACCGGGCACCTTCTGAATTTCCATAGCGCTCAAACGGTCTTCCAGTTGTTTGTACTTATCCTCAGCAGGAGGATACTGCTCTTCATCGTAGTCCGTCTCGTTGTTGGAGACCACAAGGCTAGGAGCCCTCCTTTCTTGTGGACTATCTTTCCCTCCAGATGAGGTGGTCAGATCAACTTCATTCTGTAGCCCGTTTCCAAACCTGCGTCCAGTGTTGAACAGGATGGTCCTCTTCTTCTTCTTCTTTTTCTCTTTCAGAATCAAGGTCTTTAGGTCCTGCTGACCCTTAGCTAGATTCATGAACAGCTCTTGAAATTGGGCATTCTGGACCTGGAGGGCCTTGATAGCTTGCTCAGTTGAAGGTTCAGTAGACATGATGATTGCTGAAATAAACAGCGAAGAAGATAAGAGACTTGTAAAGGGTACCTATTTATGAAGTGCATAGGATGAAATGCGTATGATTTATGATTTCAAAGACAATCGGGATTCAAATTTGTAAACAAGAAAGGAAACACACTTTATTAAATTTAAACTTCAAAATTTAAATTGTTCAACAAATTGCCCTTAAGGCGTTACAAGAATGGAAATACTGAAAAGTAAAATAAAAACTGTAAAAGAAATCATCCAAGGTTCATCAATGCTCCCATGGTCTCTTCTTATCAGTGCAGACATAGTCGTTGAGAATCCGCTCATTCTCTAACTGCCTGGTTAACCTTTGGATCTTCTGCTCTTGCTCGTTGAACCTCTCTCTATAAGAATCCCGTTCATCCCGCAGTTGCATCCAAGACCTCTTCAGTGCCCCAATATCAGTGGGCATATAAGGATGGAGAATGGTTGGAAGAACCCCTTCTTCATTAGCAACTTCAAGAGTGACAGGCCGGACAGCTTCATATGGCATACCTAGCTTTTGGGCACGGATGCAGAACCATCTAAGATATGGCTCCATTGGCAGATAAGTCTTTGGGCCCAGCTCATGTGGATCTGATTGGTGAACTCTGTCCCAATCCCTTATGAATCTACGACGTAGCTCGTCGTTATCTCCCTGAAAATCAAAGATGATATGAGGCATCAACATCTCATGAGGCCCTTCTCTTCTGGCTCTTCCAAACTGACGGAGAGCTAAGCATGGGTTGTAAGAAATTCCTCCATGGGTTCCTATCAATGGAACATTGGGATACTCCCCACATCAATCAATAACAGTCACCTCATCCATACCCTTGAGAGTCCAGATAATGTCATTGTGAGATAAAGACATCACCCTATAAGCCCAGCCCATTCCTTCTTTGTTCTTAAGCACTGACTTAGGGAGGTGTGAAATAAACCACCTCGACAATAAAGGAGCACAACACATCAAGGTTCCCCACTTCCGGGCAGTACGAGCATAGAGCTGATGAAGAATGTCACCCAAGAGAGTGGGTACAGGGTTCTGAGAGATGAATATCTTTATGGCATTAATATCAACAAAAGTGTCAGGATTTGGAAACAATACCAAACCATAAATCAGAAGAGCCAGAATATCCTCGAAGGCCTTGAAGTCTAAGATGTCCCAAAAGTAGTTAGCCTTGCCAACCAAGAACTTAGTCAGAAATCCTTTAGCTCCACTCCTAGTCTCCCAATTAGCCATTACCTCCTCTTTGGTCAAATGAAGGGCTGCAGCAATTTCTTCGGGCCTAAGAGTCTTCTCCCAACCAGTAAACGGAGTCTGCTCCAAAACAGAGATACCGAGCAGTTCAGAGAACTCTTCTAGGGTAGGAACCAGCTGATAGTCTTGAAAAGTGAAGCAATGGTACATTGGATCATAAAACTGGACCAGGACACTCATCATCTGTTCGTCTAACTTGGAGGTGACCAAGCTGAGAAGAGAACCATGCCTCCTGATGAAGGAAGTAGTGTCAGGCATCTTGGCAACCAACTCTTTAAGCAAGGTAGGTACTTGGACAAAGTTGATCCGTATGGTATTCTTACGCATGGGCATCATGATGACCTACAAAACAGATCAAAGATGAAACCCTCTTGTCTTTGAAATAGGTTAGTTCTTATGCAAGATGTATGCAATGTTATGATGTCATGATGTCATGATAAAGGCACACCACAAGTATCCACAAAAGCAAACATGGTAAAGGCATACAAGTCACACTGAGAGCCCTTAGATTTCAGGCTGGCATGGAGCTTAGGTACTACCCTCTTTCAGTTCGGTTGGTTTAAACCTGTCCTAAAAATAGTAACCGGGTTCTAGAGGATCTCAATATCACTAACTACCCTCAATCAATCATAATTCCAGTTTAGCAACCTTTTCTTGCAGCCGGAATCATCGTGAGAGTTTAGTCTCAATGAGTGTAGCATACTGCTACTGTTCTATGGCCAAGTTGGTCAATTTAAGGTTCTAAGGTCAGTTGGTGCTTAATGACCCCTTAGAATACCCATATTCTCCTTGTTCCAACACAAAGGATATCGGTACAGACTAAAGTGCCACACCAATGTAGCTACTGCTTCATTCATATCGGTCTACGCTGTACAGATCCCTCACAGTTTATTGCTACTTACCTAAAGGGTATCCCCAGATCCGGGTTAGGATCTATAGAACTCCGATACAAGCCCACAAATATAAATCATACAAATCATACAATTGAAAACACAATGATCTAATCCTAAGGTACACCTAACTTATATTTTCCCCAGCAGAGTCGCCAGTTCTGTGATCGGTGGGAAAGAGAACTAACTGTTTTGGAATGCTGGTTCGTGTTTTGCGTTTGTGTTCACAAAATGTCGCGGTAAGCAAGAGTCGCCACCGTCTTTTATTTTATCCAACAAGGAAAGGACAAAAGCACAGAAAAATTCCTTTTTGAGATATTTCTCGGGTTCGGGAGGTAGATTATAGAAAGGGAAGGTGTTAGCACCCTTTCTATCTGTGGTTATCCACGGGCCTTAGGTACTTGCTCATTATGTTTTCGAAAGTTTTCTTTTCTTTGTGATTGTGGGTTTGAAAAGAGTTTTTTGTTTGAAAGGAGTGTAAGTGCGAAAAACTTTGTTTTGTTTTAAAAGGAGCAAGTACTTAAGAACCATCTACCTACTCAAAAAGGAATTAAACTGTGCTAATGTCCTTTAGACAATGCTATCCCACTATTGAGGAGTAGGTAGCATCGTCGTTGGAGTTTTCGGGTCAATTTGATTAAGGGACGTGTGGTCACTAAAGCAACGTTAGGACGCCTTAGTGGTAACCCTAATATCCTAGATCATTTTTCCGAGGCAACCGTTTCGAGGCAACTATGATCTTTGGACAAGAGGGCGACCTCTAAAACTTCCTATACTCAATGACCACGTTCGAGGCAACCAAGTGAGGTGTACCCTAAGAGTGGCATGTGCAAGTGTGTTATTTCGATTAATTTTATATGTACATGTCATGGGTGAGCTATATTGATTTTAGGTTAAAGATTGATCTTGTCATGCATTGCCTATTATCAAACATCTAACATTGTATATTGTGCAGAAATTAAATTGCGGGAAATTAACTCTAAGCTATTACAAGGCGTCGGGTATTTACATCGCCAAAAACAAACCCTTTAATTTAAATTGCGGAAAGTAAAAATAAAGCGATAAATAAAATAAAGTCCTAATTAAATGTTATTACACACCGGAAGCAGTTACAATATTGGAAATAAATAGATCGCGTGCGAGAAAATTAAATCGGCGTATTTTTAGGGTTTTGACCCTTTTTTGAAAGAAAGCGATTTTTGTTATTTTTGAATTTAAATGGAAATTAAATTAAGTTAATAATTGAATTAATTAATTAAATGAAAATATTTTTGGTTTTTTATATTTAAGGAAATAAAATAAAAATGGTTAAAAGTTATTAAAAACCCTAATTCTAAATTGATTTTATTTTGTTGCAAAAATGTTAAAATTATAACTAATTAAAAAAGACTAAATTGATTAAATTATTTATTTACAAAAATAAAGTGAAATTAGTTTTAATAAATAAAAATAATATTTTTTTATTGTCTGATTTTATTAGGAAAATATTAATTGGTTAGTTTAATAATTAATAAAAACAATTAAATAATAAAATGAATGAAATATGAAAAGAAATAACCAAGGGGGTGCTGGGCCCAAAAAGGAGGTGAATCTGGCAAATTCCCAGGCCCAATTACGCCAGCCTGTTTTGAATTTTGTGATTCCATAGGTGCCTGTTGACCAGAGTGTATGGTGGATGTCCAGCCTAAGCCATTGGATTTGACTGGTGGGCCACTTGGCATTTGATGGGATGAGGAACATGATGGTCCACGCCTGAATTTTTGCATTGGATTTCCTATAACAAAATAATACAAAGGTTTTGGGGGACCTGGGATTCGAACCCAGGTCCTAATGCTCATTGACACGCCTCCCTTGCCAACTCAACTGGCTTGTTCAATTGTTAATGAAATACATAATAAATATTATATTGAAAACAATTAATTATGCCTGGAAAAAAAATAAAAAAAGCGCGCTGATTTGAATCAGCCAATAGGAAGAAGACACGCCTTCGTCTTCTTCGTTGAAAAGGCCAGCGTTTTTACCTGCGGATTTTATCCGCAACAGAATCCATGGCTGCCATCTAAAATCACCTATAGGCTTTGGAAACGAGTTCTAAGAACACCATTGTGCTCGTCTCCTTCCCTTGATCATCCCTGTACCAATTATTTGCATTGATTTTGCCTGTATCGAAAAGGCCTAAAAAACAAGAACAAGAACCCTAGGTTCGGGCATTACAGTACAAGCCATGAGAATGAAATTGAGTATTACATAACGCTTAGAAATCACACAAGGAACAAGAATATGTTAATGTTTTGTCAAAAAGATGCAAGAATGATGAGTTATGTTTTCATGTACAGGGGTATACTCGTGATGACTTACAGCGCGATTTAGGAGGTTTTAGGACCTAGTTTTGATTGCTACAGCTTCAAGAGATTGCCAGCAAAAGAGCTATGTCAAGCTTTTGGACTGAATCGTGCTCTAATATTGATTTTGATCTCCCACTTTTCCATAATTTTTTCAATTATTGCTTGGCCGTTTCTGCAATATTTTGGGCGTGTTCTTGATCTCTATGGCTTGTGTGTACATAAGGGAATGAATTAGGTTAATCACTTGGGCCTTAATCCATGAGAATTGAAGAATTGAGATGTGATTTGATCTTCCATTATCAAGTTTCCAAATTTGTATCAAATCTGATTTTTTATGCATAAAAAGGCTTGATACGAATTTGATTTGATGAATCATGATAATTGAAAGCTGCAATGATCAAAAAGATATCATTCCATCCATTTTTAGATTTTATTTGAATTAATATTGATTTAAAATGAATTAAATCAATAAAAATAAATAAAATAGAAAAATAAATGATTGGTCATGAAATTAAATATGGGACACGTGTGTGGTGTGATAAGACCAAATCAAGTGGGAAAAAGTGGGCCCTTTTGTCAAAAATTGGAGTTTTGAGGATAGTTGACTTTTGGCAATTTTGGAAAAATGCCCAACTTCACCAATGTATAACTTCTTCAATTCTGAACTTTTGGAAGTGTTCTTGGACTTTTTATAAACCTTGAGATGTCCTATAACCAACCCTTTTGGTCTCATCTCATTTTTATATTCCATGCTCAAGTTATAAGCTTTGGCAAAAAAGGTGTTTTTGTTGACTTTCAAAAATGACCTATAATGTCCAAATTTGTAACTTTTTGTGAGAGCATTTCTTAATCTTGGGGTGTGAATATGGATTGTAGGAAATTTCATCCTCTTCAAAATGAGCTTTGGATGGGTCATTTATCATAAAGTATGAGAAAGTTATGCTTAGTCAAAGTTGAGTTGACTTTTCCTACAAAACCCTAATTTAGCAACTTTTGAATCTTGATGAATCTTGATGAATCTTGAGCAATCCTTGATGAACCATGATCAAACCTTGATCAAATGATGAAGTTTCCTTCAAAATGAGAATGTTGACAAAAAATCTTGAGGTTTGACTGTATTTGGGTCACAGTTGACTTTTGCCCTAGCACAGTCGATTTTTAGACTTCTTGAGCAATTGACTGACCAAACTTCCTCTGCAAGGCTTGAAATTTGTCATGGATGAACTTAAGAACATATTAGGAAATTGGGGAGCACTTGAGGTCATTTGGATGTAAGGACCTTGATGCAACACAAAACCCTAATTTTGAATTGACTGCCTTAGGGGATGATTTGACTGTCCAACTCTTGAGCCATCTTGAACAACTTGGAGATGATTCTTGACATGTCTTTGAGAAATATGGGAGGGAAAATTTTGGGGTACAACAGTATGGTCTTTCAAAAAATGCATTATGTTCTTCGATTTCTCAGTTATTCATAACATAATAGCACACAGGCTTGTGCTTCTCCATTTCTAATTCATCTGCTTCTTCAGAATCTTCTATCTCTGTCACTTGGTCGTATTCATGTGGTAGTACAGAAACTACATTGCCGTTGATATTCAAAGAGGACTCCTCATCTGAGTCGAAGTTGTCAGTAAGCATGTCCTCATCATTGGTTGGTTCTTTGTTAGTTTATTCCTCTATAGTCCTTTTGACGGGCACCTCCGTCTTTTTGGGGGAAAAAGCCCCCTATGTGCTGGGGACTTCTCTTCGACAAGTACATCAGACGAAGTTTGATTCGTACTTGATTCCCCTACTTCGTTGCTTGTGAGTTTTCTTTGAGCCCTCTTGGTCCTCTGGTATCTTCTCCATTGGGACCTTGTCATTGGGTTTTTCCCCTTATAGTTCTCAGACACATAGGTTTGTTGCTTCATTGACTGGAACTGCCTTTGATATGCCCACGCTGATCTGCCACCTTCCTCGAAACTCTTCCATTTCCTTTTGCCTTTTCATTCCCCCTTGTTTTGACTAAACTTCAACCACTTATCTGTTGGGATTTCGGCTAGTGGCTTGAAGGTAACTTTTCGATTCACTTTGGGATGTGGGCTATCTTCCCTTTTCGGAATTCCTTTTACATTGGTTACATACCCCTCCCTGCTACTCCTTCGATTGTTCCAGCATTGAGCATACTGAATTCTCTCAAATGCTTCAGCTGCCTTTCTAGCATAAACAACGCTACACCATGGGCACATTAAGACTTCTGATCCTGTCTTATGACAGCGAACCAGAAAACCCATCAAGCTTTCTCCCATTTTTGGGTATGGAAGAAACTCTTTATCACTCCTACAGTTGTTTCCAGCCCTCTCTTGGTACACTTTATGGTATCTTACCACAGCGCCTCGATCATTCATAATGATGTACCTACGACACACTAGTCCCTCGGGATTCTTCGTATGACAATGAAAAAGATACTCGACCAGGCTTACTTTTTGGTGCCCAGTTTGCATCCTATCATTCTCCATCTTCAAACGTCTTTCAATCTCTGCAATTTCTACGGACAACTGGTTAAGATCCACCATGTTTACCTCGAACTTGGGACCTTCAGCAATCTCAAGCTCTTTAAATCTGACTCTAAGACCCTCAGTAATCTTGGCCTTGCCAGCAACTTTGGCATTTCCAACAATTTGGCATTTCCATTAGTAGCATTGCCTTCTTCCTGACCCATGATACCCTCAGCAGTCTCTATCCCCTGAGTATCTTCAGATACCTTGTCTACGTCGACTTGACCTCCTTAGATTTTGACAGCATCAACCATGTTGATATCTATAGGCTCTGCAAAGTTTGTCTCAACAATGTGAAGGGGATATGTGTCGACCTTCATCGGGTTCTTGGGCTTCTCTCTGAACTTTAGCCTTTCTTCCTTGATATCACTTTGTATCAAGTCCCTGAAAATATAGAATTGTGAGATTTTATGGCCTAAGAAATTATGATATTTACAAAAGCCTCTTTTCTTCCGTTGTTCTAACGGAGGAATTTTAGCACCAGGGGGCACTATCATCTAGCCATATTTTACTAACAAATCAAAGATTTCATCACACTTGGTGATGTCGAAAGTATAGGTTTTTTTGGGGAATTTGTCATTCCTTTCTGGTTCAAAGGGATTTTTCCCGTTCATAGGCGTTAGCACTTTGCAAGGATATGGTGGTCCTTGCTTTAACTCAGCAAGATCTATCTCGTGTTCTTCAACCTCTGAAAAATCATCTTCGACATCTCTTTCGTCTGAGTAGGCTTCGATATAAGCCACTCTTTCTTTCCTGTGGCTTTTGTTAGCCCTTGCTTTTTCAATCTTCAAACGCTCCACCTGTCGAACCCTATCATCTAGTTGTGCCATATCTCTCAGATACTGAGGATCTAACTTCTTCCTGATAGAGAAGTTAAATCCTCTTGCTTCTATTTCGACCAACTCGTGTTCAGGCACTTGTGTGAAATATCTTGCCTTCAACAGACAGAACCTGTTGAGGTAATCGTTTATAGGCTCGCTGAATTTGCACTTAACGTTTGCCAATTCTCTCAGGCTGATTTTGGTTTGACCTATATAAAATTTTTCATGAAATAATCTCTCTAAGCGAGTCCAATCATGGATGGAGTTTGCTGCAAGAGTAGTAAACCAAGTAAAAGCATTTTTGGTCAGTGAACTAGGGAAATACTTAATCCTTAGATTCTCATTGTTTTCTATATCCCTTGCTTCTGTAATATATCTAGCAACATGTTATATGGTTGACTCACTGGTGTCACCAGAAAACTTTGTAAATTTTGGCACTTTCCATCCCCTAGGAAACTCAGTTTGCTGAATGTATTCAGACAAAGGGGATGTATAATTTGGCCTTCGTATGCCAATATTTACTCCATTTCGTGCCATGATTCTTTTGAATATGGCTGCTAGATTATTATTTCCTACCATATCATCTTGCCGATATCCTTGGAGAACTTCGTCAGCATCTTGGTTTCGATTCACCATGACTAGCCTTCTTCGTGGTTCCTCCCTGGGAATAGCCTGTTGAAATATGGGTGGCTCTTCCCTTCGAACTGGTTGTTGAATTTCGACTTCTGGGTGTATCACTAGTTGGGCCTGGTCAATGGTTGGTTCTTCTTGAAACATGATGCCTTGATTCTCCCTTATCCATGTAGGTTGTGGTTGTTAAGTTGGTTCACTAGGTGCACCAAAGAAATATGCAAGGTGCCCAATTTGTGTTGCCATTTGTTGGTTTACTTGGGCATTCTGCAAGTTCGTCTGTGTGGTGCTTTGGATTAAAGGGTTAAAAATTGTACTCATTTGATGGGAGAGTACTCCTACCATTTCATGGTTACTATCATCCATCTGTTGCCTCAAGATTGTCTGCGTATTTGTGGTAATAGGAGGCAATTGAGCAACATATCCTGGCTGTGAATTATTTTGTGCCATATGGTTTACCCTTGAACCTGATCCTTGTAATGGCGAAAAGGCAGATGTTAAAGGACGTGTATATGTCGAAGTGTTATTTTGAAGTCCTTCCATGAACCAAGTTGGCATGTCATATATTGGATCTGATGTTGGTATTGTGAACCCTGGTGCATATGTTTTAGAGACACTGCCTACTGAAGGTCTGGGGGTTAGGGGTGGAATTTGACTAGCCACAGACATTATAATAGGTTCATTTTATGTGTTTGATAATATGGCTGAAGCATTTGTATTTGGTGGTATGACTGTAGCATTTGTAGTCAAGGGGATAATCGCAGTCTCTTAACTTGTTGCCATGGCTTCGGTTGTATTCGAAGCGCTCGTATTCCCTCCTGTGGGAGGAGGAACTTGTTGTGCATCGCTAACGGGTGGGTTACCCATTTTCATATTGTATTGCCTTTTTGGTCTAGGATCTGTGGTATTGGCTAATTTTCCACTTCTTAATCTCATGCAACAAAACAAGTTAGGAAACACAGATTATCGAGAGAAAAAACAAAATACTAGACACAGAGTCCCACTGGGCGTGCCAATTTGTTTACCCTGGAATTTGGTAAACAATCGATGATCCTCTAAATCCTTTAACAGATTCAGTTACTCATGAGATCGATCAGATTGATCTCAGGACTATTGTGTTCAATTATTTAGAAAAACATGTTTTTATGATAAGCTCTTTAAACAAAAGGAATCACTTCGCATGTCGAAGTGAAACTTCTTTATAAAAGTAATGAAATATAAATTAGTCTAGACTAGGAATTGTAAAGAACGTAAATAACGTAAAGAAACTTCATTGAATGTAAATGACATTTAATATAAAATATGGTGCATCATGCTAACATTCTCGTTAACTCTTTTCTCGAACACTGGTACTTTGAGTATTTTGAGTATTCTGTACAAAGATGTGAATACACTAAATCGAAACATAAAAGCTACAATTTATAGAACTTTGACCCTAACGGTCTCCTAACAAACTAATGCCACGTTTCCACTGGCATGTCTTCGACAACCCAAGAGATTCCATGCGTCCTTCTGGATAAGAATGAATATTCGAATTCAAACCCTTCATATCCGTCTTAAGCGCCAAAACCAATAAAATTTAATAACGGTCGAAGTATAAAATCTTAAACCATGTTTCGAATAATAACTTTATTTTGCAATTAGAATTATAAACTATCCATCAATCTCTTAACGAATTTCGAATTCGAATCTTCATGGATTTTAACAAACAAAATAGCCAAACAATTCTCTAAGTATATTCAGACCATTGACTCAGCTCAGTTTCTCCTTAGCCGAAATTTCCAGCCAACAGCGTCGACCAAACCAGGTCGTGCATCGACGCAATGTTAAAAAAATGATACTGGAGAGTTTATATAAGAGTGCATCGACACAATCTTGTTGTGGGCCGACTCATCCTGCGAGATTTTGAGATTTACTACATTTTTGAAGGAAAGTCGTGTAATAGGGGAAGTAACAATAAATCATACATGCATATCAACAGTATAATGAATGTAGAGCAAGAAGATAACCTAAATAAATACATATATATGATCAAGAAGGCGAAATAGATAAGATGGATATTACCTTCATGAAGATTGATGAGAGCTTTCACTAAAACTATCAATAAGTACATCAAACATTAAGGGAATATATGCAATAAAATAAGGAGCATGCAACTTAATTAAGTTGCAACCTATCCGAGATATCGAGAACACCAAGTTCCCTACGGGTGTGAAAGAAGGGTTCTGTAATGAGTGGTTTAGTAAAAATGTCGGCAAGTTGATTTTTGCTATCAACATGCTCGAAAATGACATCACCCTTTTCCACATGATTCCTTAGGAAATGATGCCTAATCTCAATATGTTTTGTGCGAGAGTGCAAAATCGGATTTTTGGTTAGGTTGATGGCACTTGTATTGTCATAAAAAATAGGAATGTGATCAAGTCGAACATTGAAGTTGAGCAATTGTTGTTTGAGCCATAAGATTTGGGCACAACAATTACCGACTGCAACATATTCCGCTTTGGCGGTTGACAAAGCAACTGAAGCTTTCTTTTTGCTATGCCAACTGACCAAAGAATTTGAAAAGAAATGACAAGTACCACTAGTGCTTTTCCTATCCAATTTGCACCCGGAAAATTCAAAATCGGAATAGCCAACCAAAGAGCAATCACTACCCTTGGAGAACCAAATTCCATACTTAGTTGTACCACTAAGATACCTAAGTATGCGCTTTACAGCTTTTAAATGTGACTCCTTAGGACATGATTGAAACCGAGCACACATACAAACACTAAACATGATATCTGGACGAGAAGCCGTAAGATAGAGAAGGTAACCAATAATACCTCTATACCTTTTTATATCAACGAGTTTACCATTTTCCTCTTGGTCTAAGTTCACGGTCATAGGTATGGGAGTATCGATTGCTTTTGAGTTTTTCATGTCGAATCGCTTGAGTAGGTCAAGGTAATATTTCGTTTGGCTCACGAATGTCCCTTCATTTAGTTGCTTGATTTGAAGTCCAAGGAAGTAGTTTAACTCCCCCATCATGCTCATCTCAAATTCTCCCTGCATTAGCTTAGAGAATTCCTTGACCAAAGATATGTTAGAAGAACCAAAAATAATGTCATCTACATATACTTGAACTAAAATAGAATGTTTTCCTTCATGCTTAAAAAAAAGGGTTGTGTCAACCTTTCCTCTTGAAAATCCTTGATCTAGTAAGAATTTGCTAAGACGTTCGTACCAATCCCTAGGGGCTTGTTTAAGACCGTATAATGCACACTTAATTTTGTAAACATAGTTAGGATTCTCAAAATTCTCAAAACCGGGAGGTTGAGACACATAAACCTCTTCATTAATGTATCCATTTAAGAAAGCAATCTTTACATCCATTTGAAATAATTTGAAGTTTTGTGAGCATGCATATGCAAGTAAAAGGCGTATAGCCTCGAGTCAGGCCACCGGAGCGTAAGTTTCCTCACAATCGATGCCTTCATCTTGGTTATACCCTTGGACAACAAGACGATCCTTATTATGAGTTATAATTCCATTTTAGTCTAGTTTGTTCCTCAATACCCGTTTAGTTCCAATAAATCGATGATCTCGCGGAGGAGGGACAATGTCCCAAACCACATTTCTTTTAAACTGATTTAGCTCCTCTTGCATATCTAAAAATCAATGTTCATCAAGTAAGGCGTCTTTGGAATTTTTGGGCTCAATTTGAGAGACGGAAGCAAAATGATAACAAAAGTTACTTATCTTAGAGAGAGTGGTGACTCCCTTTGATATGTCTCCTAGGATGTTGTCGATGGGATGATCCTTAGAGGTTTTCCATTCCAAAGGAAGATCATTTTTATTACTTGGATGATCTTCCCCTCTTTCTTCGGATACTTGATCCAACTCTTCCTCAATTTTAGTAGATTCTGAGTCCTTTTCTTTGGGATATTTTAGTATTCTTTCTGAAGATACACCTACACCATCATAAACACTACCCTTTCCAACTAATTTCGGATTGGATTCATCAAAGAAAACATGCACAGACTCTTCAACAATATGTAACCTTTTATTAAATACTCTATAAGCTTTACTTGATTGAGAGTATCCGAGAAAGATACCTTTGTCGGCTTTTGAATCAAATTTACCTAGATTCTCCTTACCATTATTTAACACAAAGCATTTACATCCGAAAACGTGAAGATGAAAAATATTTGGTTTTATTCCTTTTAAAAGTTCATAGGGAGTTTTGTCTAGAATAGGACGTATTAGAACCCTATTCGAAATATAACATGTTGTGCTAATGGCATTGGCCCAAAAGTATTTTAGAAGACGATGTTCATTGATCATAGTTCTTTCGAGTTCTTCTAAAACATAGTTTTTACGTTCCACCACTCCATTTTGTTACAGACTACGTGGGGCTGAAAAGTTATGATCAATGTTGTATTTTCACAAAATTTATCAAAGAGATCATTCTCAAATTCACCACGTGATCGCTTCAAATAGTAACTATGCTAGTGTTCAATTTGTTTTGAGAAATATTGCCAAACTTTTCAAATGCCGGAAAGGTGTCACTTTTATTTACTAAGAAAATTGTCCAACAAAATCTAGAGTCGTCATCTACAATAACAAATCCATAGTAGTTACCATCCTTATCCACACATTTTGAACATCTTATTTGACAACTCCATCCTTACCCACACAGGCTTCCTTCCACAAAACATGTGCCGGAAGAGATGTTTCAGAACTATTCTCCTTTGTTAACTATACATTAAGCCAAATAATATGATCAAATATAGTTCATGATGAACAAGTATATCATTGCAATTTATAGATACTTACGATAGACTGTTCTATGCGTCCATATCCAATATGCCTTTTTCTGTATGGATACGCAGGATTTGATGCTCTTTGCCGATTTGTTTCACTTACACTCTGAAATTCTTGGGTTTTTCGTTTGGCTTTAAATGTTTCCCATTCTTTAGGTGAAAACAGACTTGCATATTTAGATGGAAGCTTTGCATCAACAACAATTTTATCTGCATCCCTAAGAAATTTGATATTTAAAAAAGTCCTAAACCCTCTTAGTAGTTTTCCATCCAATCAGAGACAAAAAGTTCTTCTAGTATCATTAATGTTGTTGAAAGACCTCTACAAAAAACATACACATAGTGCGTTAGTACAAGTAATTTAAAGACATAATTGTCATTAAAAACAAATTGGAACTTCATTAAATATGGTACTTGTATCTCACTCCAAATTTTTTCTTTAGCTTCTTTTAACTCTCATTTTCTCCAATCTTCACAAGTAATTGGAACTTCATTCCTTACAAGTACACCAATAAAAGTTGTCATTGTTGAACCGTTAGGCTCAATTAGTTGGCCACTTTGGCTCCAATGCGCATCTAATTTTATGTCTCAGTCTCTATCACGAATGACTTTCTTCATAACTGTTATTCCCCGTCTAATTTTCACTTCCTGGTCAATAACGGTCTCATGATCTCCATCATCAATAGCATCATCATGTGGCTAATCCTCGTTACTAGCCATCTAACCTGTAATAAAGAAAAACATAAACCTAATATAAAAATCCATAGTCAATTGAATATATAACAAATGACAAATAAAGAAGAGCATATAAATTTATTGAAAATGAGATAATATATAACATTTTATTATATTACCTCTTTCACTAACATCTCTTTCTTTTCTTGGTTGGAATATGAATTACTTGTTTCTTAGCAATGCGGATGTCAGAATTGATCCAAATTCCCTTGTTATGATCATTTCTAATATATGATTCATCCGCTATAAATTCTCATCTTGATCATTCTGTCTAATACATGATTGATTCTCAACATCAATATCACCTTGATCTACACTGGTATAATCAATCACTTTGTTAGATAAAAGCACTATAGACCATTTCGTACTCTTCGGGTCAGTGACATAGAACACTTGTTTAGCTTGAGATGCTAGAATAAAAGGCCCGTCTTTGTACCCCATCCTATTAAGATCAACTTGCAGAAATCCTGACTTATCCATTCGTATGCCACTACTATTTACCCACTTGCAACCAAAGATAGGAATCTGAAACTTCTCGTAATCAAACACCCAAATGTGCTCAATAACCCCAAAATATGACAAATTTGCATATTTGGGGTTTAAGTCCTTCATACTTGATATGTGCATTGCTTCAGCTAGCACGGTGACACCACTATTTTGCATAGTACTTTTATCATCTTGTTCTTTGGTATAAAATGTGTATCCATTTATTGCGTATGCGCTATGAGAAAACACATGCAAACTTGGACCATATGCCAAACATATTAACCTTTCTGTTATTGAAGCGGGATCTGAAGAGAGCTTTGAATAAATATGATCCTTAAACCATTGTATAAAACTTTTATTATGCTCTCGTACTATCCAATTTTCATTTATGTTCTGATTTAACCCTCAGAGTACAGCCTTGTGCATTTCAACATATGGCTCAACCTCACTGTCATTGTGTAGAACATACAAATGCACTTGCTCCCGTTCATCCCTTGATATTGTCTCAATTTTATTTCCAATTAATTTTTTACCTTCCTTTTTTTTCAAAAATATGAGTTTTGGGGAGCCCAACAGATTGAACATTGGACAAATGTTCAGTACAAAACTCAACCGCTTCTTCAACAATGTATCGTTCAACAATACAACCCTCTGGGAGACTTTGGTTTTTCACGTACCCTTTTAATATTTTCATATAAGGTTCAGCAGGGTACATCCATCTCATATAAGTTGGTCCACACAACTGTGTCTCTTTCACAAGATGAACAACTAGATGTACCATTATGTCAAAAAAAGAGGGAGGAAAATACATCTCAAGCTCATACAAGGTAATAAATATTTCTTTTTACAGTGTTGGTAAGACCTCGGGATCGATCACCTTACTACAAATTGACCTAAAGAAAAAACACAATTTAGTTATGGCGCTTCTTAATTTTTTTGGCAAAAGAGAACGTATACCTATTGGTAGAAAATGCTCCATTATAACATGACAATCATGTGTCTTTAAACTCTTCAACTTGAGGTCTTTCATAGACACAAGTCTTCTAATATCTGAAGAGTATCCTTCTGGAACTTTAACTTCACTTAGAAACTTGCACAATATTTTTTTCTCCTTTCTAGATAGAGTAAAAGTAGAAGGTGGTAGATATGTTCGTCTTCCTTTCTTCACGGGTTCTAATTCAGTTCTTATTCCCATCTTTAACATGTCCTCCCTTGCTTTAAGTCTGTCCTTAGACTTTCCTTTTATATTGAGTAACGTACCAATAACACTTTCGAATATATTTATTTTCAATATGCATAACATGAGAAAATATCTCACATACAAAGAATTCCAATATGGAAATTAAAAAAAAATCGACCTCTTCTTCCACCCACCTTTGACAACCTTATGTGCAAAAGGCTTGCCAAACTGAGTGTTGTACCCCAAAATTTGCCCTCCCATTTCCTCAACATTTTCTCATCACAAGACCTTTGAAGATTAAGATTCAGTTAGGGTTCCCTCTGCTCAGGACTTCCCCTTGCACTGTGGACTCAAATTAGGGTTTGTGTTTGCCTAAGGATGTTTTGACCTAAAATGCCTAAGATGACTTTCATGCTTCATGTTGGACTCCCAAGTTTACCTATACCAAGTTTCAAGTCTTGATTCCAAGTTTTGCCCAGTCAATTGGACAGTTGACCTAGAAATCAACTGTATTGGGGAAAAAGTCAACTGTGGCCAATTGACAGTCAAATCTCATGAAATTTGATCCACATCAACATTATGAACTCCTATGGACCATTTGATCAAGTTTGGATCACAATTCCACAAGAAATTAGATCAGATCACCAAAAGGGCAAAATGGTCATTTTTAGGGTTTTGACTGCACAAAGGCAGTTTTTGACTGTTTGACCTAACCAATGGCAAACCAAACTCACACATGGACTCAAGGACCCCATGGAACTATCTTGACATGTTCATCAAGCTCAAAAGATCCCAAGTACACAAGATTGACAGTTGAATTTCCCAGTCAATTGATCAACTTTGACTGTACACTGAAAAGTCAAACTTTGACTTTTTGGTCAAAATCAAGAGTCAAGATTCATTTTTCATTAAAACTTGCCAAATCATGAAACTTGTTCACCAAGAAATCACAAAATGCAAATTAGGGTTTGAAAATGGAATTTTTCATAACTTAGAATTTCTCTAAGTTATGAAAAACCCTAATTTTTTCCCAACTTTGCCCCATCTTTTCACCAAGATCCATTTGGATTCAAACAAAAGTCAAAACATGAAAGTTGTAGCTTGTTGCATAATCTACAACTTTGATTCACAAAGTTTTCTCATTTGAAGCTTGTATCTCAAGTTATATTTTTTTGAATAAGGGCACTAAACCATTTTTAACTTAGTGAAATTTAACCTATTTTGACAAGGTTTTCTACCCCACTTCAAGGCCACTTTTCATACCCTTCCACTTGGAATTTTGATTTGCATTTCAAAGATGGATTGTAGTACACATTCCAAAATTTCCAAAATGTCCAAGAACTCATCAAACAACCTCATAACTTGAGAGATTCGAATTTCACAAGTTGGCAAAAATTCACTTTTGTTCTTCATCAAAACATGTTCATAAACTTTGCAAATTTGAACTCAGCATAGTTTGTGCTACTTTACAGGTCCCTAAACCAAATTACACTCCTTAATTTAATGCAAAACCATTGAACCAAGTTGTTATTCTAAGCCTTTGGTCATTACACAAGGAATTAAGCCTAAACTAGAAAAAGCACTATTTCCATTCTTGAAAAGAAGAACTTTATGTCAAGTTTGCAATCCAAGTGGTACAATCAAGATCTTCTTGGCACAAGTTTGTGAGCAAATTGCACTGATCAAGGCAAGGGATAGCAGCATAGTGGGAGGGTCTGTACTGACCTAGGGAGCAAAGTGGCATTTTGTAGCTTAAGTGTGAAGAAAGGTCCATAACTTATGCCAACTCTCTCTTCAGCAAAGACACACAACACAAAAGCTATCAAACACATTCCCTAGAACATACCCAAGCTTTGGCACGAGTCCTGAACCTCCCAAGCATCCTCCATCTCAAAATCACCTTGAAACTGCACAAACAGGGGAACCCCTGCAGATTGAGTGCAAACTCCCACTTCCCTCGAGCATTCTCACCAAAATCAATTCATACACCTTCCTTACAACATATGTAAGCTAACCATGGCCTAAAACCTGACCTGTAATCACTCTAACAGTTTCCACCATTTTTAATTTCTCCTTTTGCAGTTGAAGTTCTACAGCTTGATACAAGAAGGTTCAAGACAAAGTAAGCATTGAAAAAGCATCCCTGGACCTCAAGGAAGCTTTTCCAATCATTACATTGCACTAAAAGTCTCTCATTCTCCACATAGAAGTTCAACTGCACAGGTAAAACTTTGAACTCGTATCTCTCTTATCATGCATCTTTAGTCTTAAGTTTGTGAAGAAACAGGGTCCTACTCATAGCCCTGAACATGTACATATCTTTACATTTCATTTCTTTTGCCTGAGTAGAGAGACTTTGGAGTTTGAAAATGGTAGAAAAATTAGGTTAGGATTTGGGGGAGGAGAAATTCTCCCTCATCTTAGAGAGATAGGTCAAGTTCTTTATATGGTTAGAACCGTCTCTTCATGCTGAACATTTGTTGTGTTATGAGTTTTTGCTGAAAAGCCAAGAATCAGGAGTTAGACATTGAAGAACAGGGGCGCGCGTTTTTTCAAATATCTGTGCTGGAGGTTGAAGAAGGAGTGAAGTGGGTTGGGCCTGTGTTATTTTGCTTTTCACACTATCTTTTTTTGATTCACACCCCCCTAAGCCCATTTGTTCATTTTTTAACATTTTTGACTTTTTCTTTTTTGGTTGACTTTGTTTATTTTTTCTCATGGCATTAAAAAATTAAAAATATTTTTTCCATCATTTTCTGAATTTATGACATATTTATTTGATTTGTTTCTTTATTTATGCATAATATATATATATATATATATACCATTATTAGAATAAAATAGAGAAAAATAGTGTAAATACATTTTTATTTTTATTTACCTTCTGAAAATATTTCACACAAAAAAGTACTCTTTTATTTATTTTATTAAAATATTAAATAAATACTTATTTTGTGTATAATACATATTTAGGGTTTAATATATATATATATATATATATATATATATATATATATATATATATATATATATATATATATATATATATATATATATATATATATATATATATATATATATATATATATATATATATATATATATATATATATATATATATATATATATATATATATATATATATATATATATATATATATATATATATATATATATATATATATATATATATATATATATATATATATATATATATATATATATATATATATATATATATATATATATATATATATATATATATATATATATATATATATATATATATATATATATATATGCTTATTAATACATTTAAGCTAAAATGTAAAAATACTTGAATTTTTCATTTTTATTAATATTTGATACAAAAATACTTTTTTTTCACAATATACTTCATTATTATATTATTTTTATAAATAAAAAAAATAAACATTTGTATTAAATTAGATAATAAGGCATTTTCTTTAAAAATTAGGGTTTGTGCCCTAAATTCAAAATACTCAAAAAAAATAATACATTTTATTTTCTTTTCTCTTTTACATAAATAATATTTTTTCATACATATACAAAACATTTTTGTGCATCTTGCATTTTTATTTAATTTTTGTACATCATTTAAATTGCAAATATTCAAAATGATGTAATAATGTAGATTTAAATTCTTGTCAATATCCCCATTTGAACATTTGTACCCCCCTTCCCATATTTGGTTTTGTAATAGCTTAGTAATTTTAATTTCGCACTTTATTGCTTTCTAATGATAACATGTTAGAATTAGGGTTTGTATGCGAAAAAACGATAAAAAATAGTTTGACCTAATACAAGATAAACAAGCATGAAAATGGACACACAAATCACACTTGCACCCCCTAGGGTTTTCCACTTGTTGCCTTCAAATAAATGGGCCATATTGCATGTTGAACTTCTTTGGGCAAAACAAACAAATTGAATGGTCATAGTCCCTCGACAAAACCTTTTTTAAAAACAAACAAAACAAATGATCAAGTCCCTTAAAGAAATTGCTCAAAGACATTTAACGTCATTGCAATTATGGTCTAAAACGATGACCCGCGCCTGTCCCTTTCACATCCTAAACACAAGGTTGCCCACCAAATACAATGGTGGAGCAAACTTGTTAAAAGGGTTAAAGTATAGCAATGATCTTTTGAGAAATTTAGGAGTAGATAACCTCTTAGTTACTTGAATTAACTTGCAAAACAAAATACTTGCCTAATTTCAAAATCACACATCACTACACTTTCAAAACAACCTTCAAAAAAACAAATGAAAACTTTTTCAAAAGACATACATCTTTGTATACATCCCCACATGGATCATTACAAAGGTTGCCACCACATTGGCCTCTTTTCAAAACATTTTCAAACCCACACACTCAAGCACCATTTAAAACAATTGAAAACAAAAGGCAAGTGATCTAAGCAAGTAACTAAGAGCCCATGGATAACCATGGATAGAAAGGGTGCTAATACCTTCCCTTTCTATAATCTACTCCCCGAACCCAAGAAAACATCTCAAAAGGTTTTTGCTGTGCTTTTTAACCTTTCCTTAGGATAAAATAAAAAGTCGGTGGCGACTCTTGCTAACCGCAACATTTGCGAATACAAACGCAAAACCTCAAGTCAGTTCTCCCACCGTATCACAGAACTGGCGACTCTGCTGGGGAAAATGATTAAAAGTGGAGTAACCTTAGGGCTTAGATCACCTTTGTTTTCAATTGTTTGCTTTGTTTACTTTTATATTTGTGGGCTTTGCATCGGAGTTCATAGATCCTAACCCGGATCTGGGATATACCCTTTTTAGGTAGCATAATCTGTGAGGGACCTGTCCGGCGTAGACCGACATGGGTGAAGCAGTGGCTACGTTGGTGTGGCATCTTAGTCTGTACCTGTATCCCTTGTGTTGTAACGGGGAGAATATAGGTCTTCTAAGGGGTCATTTAACACCAACCAACCTTAGAACCCTAAATTGACCAACTTGGCTATTAGGACAGTAGCAGTGTGCTACACTCATTGAGGCTAAACTCTCGAGATGGTTCTGGCCGCGAGAAAAGATTGCGATGCTGGAGTTATGACCGATTGAGGGTAGCCAATGATTTGAGATCCTCTAGAACCCGGTTACTTCTGATAGGACAGGTTTTAACCAACAAAACCAAAAGAGGGTAATACCTGAAACTCATGCTGGCCTGAAACCTAAGGGTGTCTTGTGTGACTTGTGTGCCTTATCTGTCTATGTGAATATTTGTGGTGTGCTTCATCATAGCATCATTCCATCATACCATTGCATGCATCCTGTATAAAGTGCTAACCCATTTCAAAGACAAAAAAGGTTTCATCTTTGCTCTGTTTTGCAGGACATCATGTTGCCCGTGCGTAGAAATACTGTCTGTCTCAACTTTGTTCAACCACCAGTTTTACTCAAGGATTTGGTTGGGAGGATTCCAAACACTACCTCCTTCATCAACAGACATGGTTCCCTCCTTGGCTTGATCACTGCAAAATGGGACCAACAACTGATAAGTGTTCTGACCCAGTTTTATGACCCTCTGTACCATTGTTTCACCTTTCAAGACTTCCAGCTGGTTCCTACCCTGGAAGAGTTCTCTTATTTGCTTGGGATCCCTGTCTTGGAACAAACTCCATTCACTGGTTTGGAAAAGACTCCTAGGCCTGAAGAGATTGCTGCAATTCTCCCCTTGACCAAAGAAGAGGTATTGTCCAACTGGGAAACTAGAAATGGGATCAAGGGCTTTTTGGTCAAATTTCTGGTTGGCAAGGCTAATGATTTCTGGAATGACTTGGACTTCAAGGCATATGAGGATATTCTAGCTCTTTTGATCTATGGTCTGGTGCTGTTTCCCAACCCTGACACCTTTATCAGTATCCATGTCATAAGGATCTTCATGTCTCGGAATCCGGTACCCACTCTTTTGGGTGATATTCTACAACAACTCTATGCTCGTACTGCTCGAAAACGGGGAACTCCGTGGTGTTGTGCTCCTTTGCTAGTAAGGTGGTTTATTTCGCACCTTCCTAAGTTTGTGCTGAAGAATGAAGAAGGAAAAGGTTGGGCTCGGAGGTTAATGTCTCTCACTGATAATGACGTCACCTGGACTCTCAGAGGTTTGGATGAGGTAGCTGTTATCGACCGTTGCGGAGAATACCCTAATGTCCCATTGATTGGTATCCAAGGAGGAATCTCTTACAATCCGTGTTTAGCTCTCCGTCAGTTTGGAAGAGCCAGAGGAGATGGGCCTCATGAAATGCTGGTTCCTCACTTCCATTTTGAGTTTCAGGCAGACAGTGACAAACTACGCCAGGGATTCATTAAAGCTTGGGACAGAATCCACAAAGCTGACCCACATGAGTTGGGACCAAAGACTTCTCTACCGATGGAGCCCTATTGCAAATGGGTCTGCATCCGTGCTCAGAAGTTGGGTATGCCCTACGAAGCTGTTAGACCTCTCATTCTGGAATCTCCTGATGAAGATGGGGTTCCTCCAACTGTCCTCCCTCCTCAGATACCTACTGATTTTGACACCATGAAGAGATCTTGGGCGCAGTTAAAGGAAGAACGGGATTTCTATCGAGAGAAGTTCAACGAGCAGGAAAGGAAGATCCAGAGGCTGACTAAGCAATTGGAGGAAGAACGGGTCCTGAACAACTACATCAGCACTGAAAAGAGGAGGCCATGGGAGCATTGATGAGCTTTGGATGTTTTCTTTTATAGTTTATTTCCTTTCCAGTATTTTTCATTCCTGTAATGCCTAAGGGCAAATTGTTGAACAATTGAAAATTTTAATCTAATGAAGTGTGTTTCCCTTTTTGTCTACAAAGTTGAATCTTGTTTGTCTTTGAAAACATAAAACATACGCATTCCATTGCACCATATGCATAGCAGGTACCCTATTTCACAGGTTGCTTAATCTCCTTCGCTGTTTATTTTGCACAGTCATCATGAATCCAGAATCATCCAGTGAGCAAGCAATCAAGGCCCTTCAGGCCCAAAGTGCACAGTTTCAAGAGATGGTCCTAAGCCTAGCCCAAGGTCAGCAAGAGTTGAAGACTCTACTCATGAAGAAGAAGAAGAAAAAGAGGACTGCATTGTTCAACACCGGACGCAGATTTGGGAACTCACTCCATAATGAAGCTGATCCAACCACTTCTTCTGCTGAGAAGAACAGCCCCCAAGGGGGAGGAGCTCCTAGTCCCGCAGTCTCCGACAACGAGACGGACTATAACGACGAACAATACCCACCTGCTGCTGACAGATACAAGCAATTGGAGGACCGCTTGAGCGCCATGGAGATTCAGAATGTGCCGGGGCTGGATTTCGGAGATTTGGGATTATCTTCTGGAGTAGTAATTCCACACAAGTTTAAGGCACCTGCCTTCGCCAAGTATGATGGGGTCTCCTGCCCAAAGCTGCATCTGAGGTCGTACGTAAGGAAAATCCAACCTTACACGGCGGATAAGAACCTCTGGATTCACTTCTTCCAAGATAGCCTCTCGGGGTCACAGCTTGAATGGTTCTACCAATTGGATGGAGCTAGCATCCGACACTGGGAATATTTGGCAACCGCATTCTACAGACAATACCAATACAATTCTGATCTCGCTCCTACGCGTACCCAACTTCAGGGTATGTCTCTAGGGACGGGTGAAGGGTTCAAAGAGTACGCTCAAAAATGGAGAGATTTGGCTGGCAGGGTGCAGCCTCCATTGACTGATTGAGAACTGGTTGATATGTTTCTGGGGACGTTGTCTGGTCCGTTTTTCAATCATTTGGTTGGTAACTCCTCCACTGGATTTACAGATTTGATATTAACGGGAGAAAGAATTGAAGCTGGCATCAGGTCAGGCAAGATACAGAAGGCTGCCTCTACAAGTGCTGAGAAGAGGCCGTTTAAGAAAGAAGCAAGTGCCGTCTATGGTCCTAGAAGACAAGTCAAGCCCGAAAGTCGCCAAGCCGTCAATGCTTTGGTCATCTCCAAACCTGTTGCTGCTCCTCAGCAGTACAATCAACAAAGAAGCGAAAGGCCCAAGAGGCAGTATACCCGACTAAGTATGACCTTATCTCAAATTTTACCCCAACTGTTATCCACCAACCTGGTGACCCTCAAAGAAGCTCCTAAGGTCGTCAACACTGCGTCTCCTAAATATAACCCAAATGCCCGGTGTGCTTATCATTCTGATAGTCCCGGGCACACTACTGATGATTGCTGGGCCTTGAGAAACAAAGTGCAAGATCTGATCGACGCAAAGGAAATTCAGTTTGAAGCGCCAGAAAGACCAAATGTTGTAACTGCTCCTATGCCCCAGCATAGAGTAAATGCCATCGAAGAAGAAATGTACGCTGTTTCGGTAAATGAAGTTGTCACCCCTCTGAAGACTGTTAAGAAGAACCTACTGCGGGCCGGTTTATTTCCGGGTTGCGGTGAAGGTTGCCTGTTCTGTGCTATTTCCCTATCTGATTGTCCCTTGCTGAGGTTAGGCATCCAAGGCCTAATGGATAGCAAGGAAATTCTATTCAAAAAGACTGTTGTTCAATTGGTTCCGATGAAAGAAGTTTCTGTGATTACCATCTTCAAAAATCCAATCAAGGCTCTCCCAAAGAAGCCTGTTCAAATCATGACAGTTGCGCCTGTGATCATTACTGTTCCGGGGCCTCTCCCCTACGTGTCTGATAAAGCTGTCCCCTGGCATTATGGGGCAGACGTGTATGTGAATGGAATCAAACAAGAATTCGACGCTGGTGCCAGTATCTGCGATATCACTGGTCCAGCCAAAGTTACCCGCAGTGGCAGGCTCTTCTCGCCTGACATTGCACCGCCCGCTATTCGAAGACCCCTTCTTATAAAACCTACAAGTATACCTGTTACTGTTGCTGATCAAGTTGTTTCCCCTGCTGCCGAGTCATCAAATGCTCGGGGCAAAGGGATTGAAGAAGAGCCTGCCCGGAAGGAGGCACCAATACCTATAAATGTTGAGGCCTCCCGACAAGAAATGGAGGAGATTCTGAAAATAATAAAGAAGAGTGATTTTAATGTTGTCGAGCAGTTGGGGCATACACCCTCCAAGATCTCCCTGCTCTCCTTATTGCTATGCTCCGAGGCCCATGCTAAGGCCTTGATCTCATTTCTCAAGACGGCCCATGTGCCGCAGGAAACGTCTGCAGTCCAGTTCACTGATTGCATAGCTAATCTGACAGCAGACAATGGCTTGGGTTTTTCAGATGCTGACCTGACCGCGAAAGGGAGAGACCACAATGATGCACTGCATGTCTCTATTGAATGCAGGGGCACTACTCTGGCACATGTATTGGTGGATACTGGTTCTTCCTTGAACGTTCTACCGAAAAAGGCTTTAGATCGTCTGGATTATGAAGGCCTAGAATTGAAGCCCAGCAATATCATCGTCAGGGCCTTTGATGGTTCAAAAAGGATGGTTCATGGAGAGGTTAACATCCCCATTCGTGTGGGCTCTCAAGTGTTTGACTCTACCTTTTACGTGATGGATATACGTCCATCGTACTCTTGTCTGCTGGGTCGACCTTGGATCCATAAAGCTGGGGCAGTGACCTCCACCTTGCACCAGAAGCTGAAGTATCCCGTCAGGGGGAAGATCGTCACTGTGCAAGGAGAAGAGGAGTATATGGTGAGCCATTTGAATTCCTTCAGGTACATTGAGATGGACGGAGAGTTTATTGAAACCCCCTTCCAGCATTTCGAGGAGGTGCATCCAATTTCAGCAGCTGCAGAGACAATAGCCGAAGAGAATGATTCCTTGAAGATGGCTTCCCTAAGGGATGCCCGAGCTGTGGTTCAGAAAGGAAATTGTGCACACTGGGGTCAGCTTCCTGACTTCACTCAGAAGAATGACAAGTTTGGGCTAGGCTTTACTGCAGAGGCTCAGAAGGCGGTGCGCAAAGAGAAGATGGAAAGGCTCCGGTGTTTATTTCCAGCTCAAGGGTGAATGCTATCGAGGAGGATGTGGAGGAAGTTGAGTTTGACAGTTGGATCTACCCGACTACCAGCAACGGACCAAGCAACTGGACGACGAAGGATTTTACCCCTATCACATTTGTCACGCAGTAATTAATTTATTTTGATTTCCGATTTGTAACAAACAATATGTTAAAACTTTGTTGGCTCGGTGTCCTACCCGGGGCATCGTAGCTCCATTTGTGAGGGCTTTTTTGTATGACATTTTCATATATCATCAATCAAAACATTGGACGTTTGTTGCATTTCAAATCTTTTGCTCTTTTCCTTTCTGTGTTATATATATTGCAAAACAGCTATATTTACACACACTCACTTATACAGGTTTCAATCCACTCTGGATCTCACTGGTAACAGCTCTGCTACCGCCAGTTATGACTTCGAAAATCCGATCAACTTGGCCGAAGACGAAGGTGAAGATGATTGCGAAGTGCCTGGTGAACTCGCAAGACTGCTACTCCAGGAAGAGAGGGCTATTCAACCACATGAAGAGCCTGTAAAAACAATTAACTTGGGTACTGAGACAGATAGGAAAGAGGTCAAGATTGGTGCCAATCTAGAGCTCAGCGTGAAGCAACGATTGATCCAAATGTTACAAGACTACATGGAGATTTTTGCTTGGTCCTATGAAGATATGTCTGGTTTGGATGCCGACATTGTAGTTCACCATCTGCCAACCAAGGAAGATTGCCTTCCGGTAAAGCAAAAAGTCCGACGAATGCGTCCAGAGATGTCTGAAAAGATCAAGGCCGAGGTTATGAAGCAGTTTGATGCCGGGTTCCTTGCAGTGACTTCCTACCCCCAGTGGGTTGCCAATGTGGTGCCAGTACTGAAGAAGGACGGTAAAGTCAGAATGTGTGTCGACTACAGGGATTTGAACAGGGCCAGCCCCAAGGATGACTTCCCCCTACCTCACATCGATGTCCTTGTTGACAATACAGCTCAACACAAGGTGTTCTCCTTCATGGATGGTTTTTCAGGGTATAATCAGATTAAGATGGCTCCAGAGGATATGGAGAAGACTACCTTTGTGACCCAGTGGGGCACCTTCTGTTATAAGGTCATGCCATTCAGATTGAAAAATGCTGGGGCAACCTATCAACGTGCCATGGTTGCTTTATTTCATGATATAATCCATCATGAGATTGAAGTATACGTTGATGACATGATTGCGAGGTCTCAAACTGAGGAGGAGCACCTTGACCATCTGAGGAAGTTGTTTGATCGACTCAAGTTATACAAGCTGAGGTTGAATCCCAACAAATGCACCTTTGGGGTAAGATCCGGAAAATTGCTAGGTTTCATTGTAAGTGATAAAGGTATTCAGGTGGACCCTGCCAAGGTAAAAGCCATACAAGAAATGCCGACTCCAAAAACAGAGAAAGAAGTCAGAGGTTTTCTAGGACGACTGAATTACATCGCCCGATTCATCTCACGTCTAACTGCTACTTGTGAGCCAATCTTCAAATTACTGAAGAAAGATCAAGTGGTACGCTGGAATGATGAATGTCAGGCCGCCTTTGAAAGGATAAAGGAATATCTCCAAGAGCCACCCATTCTTATGCCACCAGTGGAAGGAAGACCTCTTATACTATACTTGACGGTACTTGATAATTCAATGGGGTGTGTGCTGGGGCAGCATGACGAGTCTGGACGAAAAGAGCACGCTATTTATTACTTGAGCAAAAAGTTTACCGACTGTGAGTCTCGTTACTCACTGCTTGAGAAAACTTGCTGCGCTCTTGTATGGGCTGCTCGCCGGCTGAGACAGTATATGCTGACTCACACTACCTTATTGATTTCAAAAATGGATCCCATCAAGTACATATTTGAAAAGCCCGCTCTGTCTGGAAGAATAGCAAGATGGCAAATGATCTTGACGGAATATGATATCCAGTATACAACTCAGAAAGCAATTAAGGGAAGTGTACTGGCGGATCATTTGGCACACCAACCTGTGGACGATTACCAATCATTAAACTTTGATTTTCCGGATGAAGACATCATGGTGGTAACTGACTGTGAAGTACCTGGACCGGATGAAGGACCTGAGGAAGGATCCCGATGGTCTATGCATTTTGATGGAGCCTCCAATGCTTTGGGTAACGGCGTCGGCGTTGTAATCATATCTCCCAAAGGAACTCATACTCCCCTCACCGCCCGATTATGTTTCAGCTGCACCAACAATATGGCAGAATACGAGGCGTGTATCATGGGTTTACAAGCTGCAATCGACTTAAGGATAAAATTTCTAAGTGTCTTCGGAGATTCCGCTCTCGTGATCAATCAGATCAAAGGCGAGTGGGATACGAAACACCCGAATCTTATTCCTTACAAGGAGTATGTGTCGACCTTGCTCCCTCACTTTGAAGAGATAACTTTTGAGCATTTCCCCAGAGAGGAGAATCAGCTAGCGGACGCACTAGCCACGATGTCTTCAATGTTCAAAGTTAAATGGGACAATGAGGCTCCCCGAATCATAATCTGGAAGTTGGATGAACCGGCATACTGCTGCGAGCTCGAGGCTGAGAAGGTGACTGAAAAACCCTGGTATCACGAGGTAAAGAGGTACTTGGAAGTTCAGGAATACCCTGAAGGTGCATCTGTCAATGATAAGAAGTTCATGAGGAGATTTGCTGCAAAATTCTTCCTCAGCAATGGCATTCTCTACAAACGGAATCATGATTCAACTCTGCTACGTTGTGTGGATAAGGCTGAAGCAGAGAAAATCATGATAGAACTTCATGAAGGTACGTTTGGAACCCATTCCAGTGGACACACCATGGCTAAGAAAATCCTTCGGGCAGGATATTTCTGGTCCACAATGGAAGCCGATTGTTACCAACATTCCCGAACTTGTCATAAATGCCAGATCTATGCTGACAAGGTGCATATCCCTCCGGTTCCTTTGAATGTCCTGACGGCACCTTGGCCTTTCGCAATGTGGGGCATCGATATGATCGGTGAGATCAGACCAACGGCATCCAATGGGCATCGCTTCATCTTGGTGGCGATCGATTACTTCACGAAATGGGTTGAGGCAGCTTCCTATGCCACAGTAACCAAGAGCGTCGTGGCACGTTTCATCCGGCATAATCTGATCTATCGGTACGGCGTCCCAGAAAGGATCATTACGGATAATGGTACCAATCTCAATAACAAAATGATCACTGAACTCTGTGAACAATTCAAGATACAGCACCACAATTCTTCTCCCTATCGGCCGAAGATGAATGGGGCTGTAGAGGCAGCCAATAAAAATATCAAGAAAATTGTGCAGAAGATGACAGTGACCTATAAAGATTGGCACGAGATGTTACCGTTCGCTCTTCATGGGTACCGCACCTCAGCAAGGACATCAACCGGGGCAACTCCTTTCTCCTTGGTCTATGGCATGGAGGCAGTCTTGCCAATTGAAATCCAGATACCCTCTCTCCGGATAATGAAAGATGCAGACTTGAATGAAGATGATTGGATCCAGACTCGACTTGATCAATTAAATCTGATTGACGAAAAGAGGCTCACTGCTATCTGTCATGGTCAAACGTATCAGAAAGGGATGATCAGGGCATTTAACAAGAAAGTCAGACCGCAAGAGTATCAAGTTGGGGACCTGGTAATCAAACGCATCATCCTTCCTCAAAGTGATCCCAGGGGCAAATGGACCCCTACGTATGAAGGGCCATTTGTGGTTAAGCGTGTGTTCTCAGGAGGAGCCATGATCCTAACCACCATGGATGGTGACGACCTTCCTCACCCCGCCAATGCAGACATAGTGAAAAAATACTACGCATAAATAAAAGACCCGCTAGGTTGACATACCTAGGCAAAAATAAGGGCTTCCCGGCGAACCAAAAGGGTTCGGGCAAAAATAAGGAATGAAATGAATAAAAAAATCTGTACACCCGGCAAGTCGAAAACCTGAAAAGGCGGCTTGGGCAAAAATGGGTATCCCGGTGGACTGAAAACCCGAAAGGGCGGTCCAGGCAAAAGTTAGGGATAAAAGCGTAACACTATGTCTCATTGGATCACTTCGCATCCAGAATTCGGCATCGACTATCTGGCTCCAGATTTCGGCATTGACCAATCAGCTTCATCTTCAACTAGGTAGCAAAGCGATGAGACGTTCGAAGACATAAAGGCAATAGTAGAGTTGGAACCCAGTGGGATTGTTCACATAGTTGTTTTGTTTCCTTTTTCAAATTGTAAACTCTATACTATTTGGCGATGTCCTCTTACTAGGATGTCAGCCTCTTGTACAAAAACGCCTATTCACAGGAAAAGTTTAAATCAATACAGATTCACTTGTCCATACAAATTACCATTGTTTTCTTTTTCTGTTTTGCGAAGAACGTCCAATGTTCATTGTTGATATATGCATTTGACATTAAATTGCTGATTCATAAATATTTGCATATAAAACAAGAGATTAATTACAGGTGACATCAAAGACAGGGGCAATGTGGAGTTGTCTAATGCAGTCTGGTTGTTTTGTCCGCCAAGGCACCAAGGTAGGTTCAACTGAAGAATGTGGCCAAATCATCTCAATTCCCCGCAGAGTAAAACAGGATGCGACAATACTTTCCCCAAGCGGAGTTGGTTCCCCGTCGATCCTGAAAAGGCACAACATTCCCCGGCAGGTCTTAAAGCTCATCCCCAGTAGATTCTGCAAGCTTATCCCCTGCGAAGCACGGACGTCTCGCCCGAGTTTTATTTAGAGTTATTTCCTCACAAGGACTTATAACTGGGTTATCCTCAGCTAAAAGCCACGGAAGACCGCTCTCGGCAAAGTTCCTTCAATCCCCAGCGAAGTCTATCTTTGGTATTCCCAAGCAGAGTTTATCTTTGGAGTTCCCCAGCGGAGTTTATCATCATTGTCCTCAGCGGAATCCATCGTTAAAGTCCTCGGCAGGCCTCTCATCAAAACTTCGGCCAAATATCTCTTCCACAGAGCAATTCTCCGGCCGTTCGTCAAGGATTTATTTTCCCCAGGACGAAATTACATTCATAAACATTTTACATTTTCATACATCTTGCTTACATACATGATGGAACGCATACAACATCTCATGTTGAGTATCATGACAATATGCATATCATACATCATGACATTGCATACAACTTACGTTTTTTGCCTTTTCAGGAAAAAGACAATCCCAAAAACAACTACCTTCAACTGTCACAATTCCAGATCCGATACCTGTATCTAGCCAGGGCACATCTGAGAGTGATCAGTTTCCAGACTCGATTCCTGTATCTAGCCAGGGCACGTCTGAAGAGTTCGAAGATTCGATTCCTGTATCCGGCCAGGGCACATCTATCAACTACAACATCTCCAGATTCGATTCCTGTATCCAGCCAGGGCATATCTGTTGACCACGTTTCCAGACTCGATTCCTGTATCTAGCCAGGGCACGTCTGAAGAGTTCGCAGATTCGATTCCTGTATCCAGCCAGGGCACATCTATTAACGACTATTCCCAGATTCGACTCCTGTATCCAGCCAGGGCACATCTGTGAGCAACTAACTGTAGATTCGATACTTGTATCTAGCCAGGGCATATCTGCATAAGGAGACTGAAGATCAAACACCTGTAACAAGCCAGGAAAACATCCTCCTTCCTCAAAATACACAAGTTCTCGCTAAGGAATCTCTTATGCGATCAACACCTCCAAATGGAATCTATAAGCCCATCTCCCTATCTACCACCTCTCCAAATGGCATCTATAAGCCCATTCCCGACACCACATTGTTGAGACTCCAGCATGCGAGTGCAAATTTCCGGGCACTCTAGTGTCCAATCTCCTTTTACCCTCGAGTCACGAAAGGAAAACTTGCCAATCTAACTCTTCAGGTTCAAGAAGATTGAACAGGGGCAACTGTTGTACCCCAAAATTTGCCCTCCCATTTCCTCAACATTTTCTCATCACAAGACCTTTGAAGATTAAGATTCAGTTAGGGTTCCCTCTGCTCAGGACTTCCCCTTGCACTGTGGACTCAAATTAGGGTTTGTGTTTGCCTAAGGATGTTTTGACCTAAAATGCCTAAGATGACTTTCATGCTTCATGTTGGACTCCCAAGTTTACCTATACCAAGTTTCAAGTCTTGATTCCAAGTTTTGCCCAGTCAATTGGACAGTTGACCTAGAAATCAATTGTATTGGGGAAAAAGTCAACTGTGGCCAATTGACAGTCAAATCTCATGAAATTTGATCCACATCAACATTATGAACTCCTATGGACCATTTTATCAAGTTTGGATCACAATTCCACAAGAAATTAGATCAGATCACCAAAAGGGCAAAATGGTCATTTTTAGGGTTTTGACTGCACAAAGGCAGTTTTTGACTGTTTGACCTAACCAATGGCAAACCAAACTCACACATGGACTCAAGGACCCCATGGAACTATCTTTACATGTTCATCAAGCTCAAAAGATCCCAAGTACACAAGATTGACAGTTGAATTTCCCAGTCAATTGATCAACTTTGACTGTACACTGAAAAGTCAAACTTTGACTTTTTGGTCAAAATCAAGAGTCAAGATTCATTTTTCATTAAAACTTGCCAAATCATGAAACTTGTTCACCAAGAAATCACAAAATGCAAATTAGGGTTTGAAAATGGAATTTTTCATAACTTAGAATTTCTCTAAGTTATGAAAAACCCTAATTTTTTCCCAACTTTGCCCCATCTTTTCACCAAGATCCATTTGGATTCAAACAAAAGTCAAAACATGAAAGTTGTAGCTTGTTGCATAATCTACAACTTTGATTCACAAAGTTTTCTCATTTGAAGCTTGTATCTCAAGTTATATTTTTTTGAATAAGGGCACTAAACCATTTTTAACTTAGTGAAATTTAACCTATTTTGACAAGGTTTTCTACCCCACTTCAAGGCCACTTTTCATACCCTTCCACTTGGAATTTTGATTTGCATTTCAAAGATGGATTGTAGTACACATTCCAAGCTTTCCAAAATGTCCAAGAACTCATCAAACAACCTCATAACTTGAGAGATTCGAATTTCACAAGTTGGCAAAAATTCACTTTTGTTCTTCATCAAAACATGTTCATAAACTTTGCAAATTTGAACTCAGCATAGTTTGTGCTACTTTACAGGTCCCTAAACCAAATTACACTCCTTAATTTAATGCAAAACCATTGAACCAAGTTGTTATTCTAAGCCTTTGGTCATTACACAAGGAATTAAGCCTAAACAAGAAAAAGCACTATTTCCATTCTTGAAAAGAAGAACTTTATGTCAAGTTTGCAATCCAAGTGGTACAATCAAGATCTTCTTGGCACAAGTTTGTGAGCAAATTGCACTGATCAAGGCAAGGGATAGCAGCATAGTGGGAGGGCCTGTACTGACCTAGGGAGCAAAGTGGCATTTTGTAGCTTAAGTGTGAAGAAAGGTCCATAACTTATGCCAACTCTCTCTTCAGCAAAGACACACAACACAAAAGCTATCAAACACATTCCCTAGAACATACCCAAGCTTTGGCACGAGTCCTGAACCTCCCAAGCATCCTCCATCTCAAAATCACCTTGAAACTGCACAAACAGGGGAACCCCTGCAGATTGAGTGCAAACTCCCACTTCCCTCGAGCATTCTCACCAAAATCAATTCATACACCTTCCTTATAACATATGCAAGCTAACCATGGCCTAAAACCTGACCTGTAATCACTCTAACAGTTTCCACCATTTTTAATTTCTCCTTTTGCAGTTGAAGTTCTACAGCTTGATACAAGAAGGTTCAAGACAAAGTAAGCATTGAAAAAGCATCCCTGGACCTCAAGGAAGCTTTTCCAATCATTACATTGCACTGAAAGTCTCTCATTCTCCACATAGAAGTTCAACTGCACAGGTAAAACTTTGAACTCGTATCTCTCTTATCATGCATATTTAGTCTTAAGTTTGTGAAGAAACAAGGTCCTACTCATAGCCCTGTACATGTACATATCTTTACATTTCATTTCTTTTGCCTGAGTAGAGAGAATTTGGAGTTTGAAAATGGTAGAAAAATTAGGTTAGGATTTGGGGGAGGAGAAATTCTCCCTCATCTTAGAGAGATAGGTCAAGTTCTTTATATGGTTAGAACCGTCTCTTCATGCTGAACATTTGTTGTGTTATGAGTTTTTGCTGAAAAGCCAAGAATCAGGAGTTAGACATTGAAGAACAGGGGCGCGCGTTTTTTCAAATATCTGTGCTGGAGGTTGAAGAAGGAGTGAAGTGGGTTGGGCCTGTGTTATTTTGCTTTTCACACTATCTTTTTTTGATTCACACCCCCCTGAGCCCATTTGTTCATTTTTTAACATTTTTGACTTTTTCTTTTTTGGTTGACTTTGTTTATTTTTTCTCATGGCATTAAAAAATTAAAAATATTTTTTCCATCATTTTCTGAATTTATGGCATATTTATTTGATTTGTTTCTTTATTTATGCATAATATATATATATATACCATTATTAGAATAAAATAGAGAAAAATAGTGTAAATACATTTTTATTTTTATTTACCTTCTGAAAATATTTCACACAAAAAAGTACTCTTTTATTTATTTTATTAAAATATTAATTAAATACTTATTTTGTGTATAATACATATTTAGGGTTTAATATATATATATATATATATATATATATATATATATATATGCTTATTAATACATTTAAGCTAAAATGTAAAAATACTTGAATTTTTCATTTTTATTAATATTTGATACAAAAATACTTTTTTTTCACAATATACTTCATTATTATATTATTTTTATAAATAAAAAAAATAAACATTTGTATTAAATTAGATAATAAGGCATTTTCTTTAAAAATTAGGGTTTGTGCCCTAAATTCAAAATACTCAAAAAAAATAATACATTTTATTTTCTTTTCTCTTTTACATAAATATTATTTTTTCATACATATACAAAACATTTTTGTGCATCTTGCATTTTTATTTAATTTTTGTACATCATTTAAATTGCAAATATTCAAAATGATGTAATAATGTAGATTTAAATTCTTGTCAATATCCCCATTTGAACATTTGTACCCCCCCCTTCCCATATTTGGTTTTGTAATAGCTTAGTAATTTTAATTTCGCACTTTATTGCTTTCTAATGATAACATGTTAGAATTAGGGTTTGTATGCGAAAAAACGATAAAAAATAGTTTGACCTAATACAAGATAAACAAGCATGAAAATGGACACACAAATCACACTTGCACCCCCTAGGGTTTTCCACTTGTTGCCTTCAAATAAATGGGCCATATTGCATGTTGAACTTCTTTGGGCAAAACAAACAAATTGAATGGTCATAGTCCCTCGACAAAACCTTTTTTAAAAACAAACAAAACAAATGATCAAGTCCCTTAAAGAAATTGCTCAAAGACATTTAACGCCGTTGCAATTATGGTCTAAAACGATGACCCGCGCCTGTCCCTTTCACATCCTAAACACAAGGTTGCCCACCAAATACAATGGTGGAGCAAACTTGTTAAAAGGGTTAAAGTATAGCAATGATCTTTTGAGAAATTTAGGAGTAGATAACCTCTTAGTTACTTGAATTAACTTGCAAAACAAAATACTTGCCTAATTTCAAAATCACACATCACTACACTTTCAAAACAACCTTCAAAAAAACAAATGAAAACTTTTTCAAAAGACATACATCTTTGTATACATCCCCACATGGATCATTACAAAGGTTGCCACCACATTGGCCTCTTTTCAAAACATTTTCAAACCCACACACTCAAGCACCATTTAAAACAATTGAAAACAAAAGGCAAGTGATCTAAGCAAGTAACTAAGAGCCCATGGATAACCATGGATAGAAAGGGTGCTAATACCTTCCCTTTCTATAATCTACTCCCCGAACCCAAGAAAACATCTCAAAAGGTTTTTGCTGTGCTTTTTAACCTTTCCTTAGGATAAAATAAAAAGTCGGCGGCGACTCTTGCTAACCGCAACATTTGCAAATACAAACGCAAAACCTCAAGTCAGTTCTCCCACCGTATCACACTGAGTATACACATCTTTCACCTTTTTAAAAATTTGATCACCTGACAATGGAGGTGGAGCTTTACGTTGTTTGATGTCTCCATTAAATGCTTTTCTCCATCCACGGTAGTGATGTTTAGAATGTAAGAATCTACAATGACCGAGAAACACATTCTTCTGACAAAGTTCCAATTGCGTCGTATCAGTTCCATCTTCACAAACAGGACACGCACATTGACCTTTAATGTTATACCCAGATAGATTCCCGTATGCTGGAAAATCATTAATTGTGCCAAACAACATCGCCCTCAAATTCAAACTTTCTTTCCTATATCCATCATAAACCTCCACACCGTTCTCCCACAAAATCTTTAAATCTTCGATCAAAGGTGTCAAGTATACGTCTATGTCATTCCCTGGTTGTTTAGGCCTAGAAATTAACATAGATAACATCATGTACTTACGCTTCATACATAGTCATGGAGGTAGGTTATAAATCATAAAAATCACAGGCCATGTGGTATGTGAGATACTTTGAAGACCATGTGGGTTCATTCCATCAGTAGATGATGCCAAGCGAAGGTTTCTTGCTTCTTCTCTAAAATCAGGATAATCATCATCAATTTTCGACCACTGTGGTGAATCTGTCGGATGTCGATACTTTCCATCAATAATTCTTTCATCTGCATGCCAAGTGAAGTGTCTTGCATCGGTTTCACTATGAAACATGCGCCTAAATATCGTAATTATAGGAAAATACCATAAGACTTTTGCTGGAGACAATTTTTTTCTTACATCGAGATAAACTACACTTAGGGCACTCATTTAACGATGCATATTTGTTTCGAACCAAAACATAATCATATGTACAAGTATGTATCTTATCATAGCTCATTCCGATAGAGCACAACATTTTTTTGGCCTCATAGGTTCGATTAGGAAGAACATTATCCTCCAGAAGCATATCTCTCATAAGGGCTAATAACTCTGAAACTTTTATCCGACCATACATTGCCCGCCTTTAAGTTGTACAACTTTAATACCGCAGACAATCTTGTGAATTTAGTGCAACCTTTATACAACGGTTTCTCTTTATCGCTTACCAACCTCTCAAACATTTTGGGACAATCCTTAAGATCTTCTTCAAGTGCTTCTGCAATCTCTTCGACTCGATCACAAGCGTATGTATTAGTGTCATTGTCGTCTAGAGCATAGGTCATCGTATTACTTTTCTCCCCCGGTTCAACATTCTCGTTAATTTTCTCACCATGATATATCCAACACTGGTAACTTCGATCAGTCCCACGTGTCAGTAAATGCGATTTCAATCCACCTGCGTCAACCCGACCCACATAACAACAACCCAAGCAAGGACATTTCATTCAACTGGAGTCTTTGACGTGTTCAACAACAAACTTAACAAATTCCAATACCTCATTCTCGTACTCTTTTGATAATCGATCGACAATCATCCATTTTTTATCCATGGAATTACTACTAATTAAGGTAAACAAAAACACTATAATTATTCACGCAACTATTTCAAAAGAACATAAAGAAAAACACTTTTGCGACACAAAAGGAATATTAATACAAACTTTTAGAAATATTTCGTAAGATTTAATCAGATTAGTTCTAGATCGATATATACTAAAATTAATTATTTCTATATAAAATTAATTATGCTTTTTAATTGATATAGATAGAATGTTATATAATTTAGGAAGCAGATAGTAAATAAATAAACGAGTCGGTAATGTTGAATTTGAACTTGACTTACCAAAGAAAGAAGAGGGGTTATTGGTGCCGACGACGGATGCTGCTGCTTTGATGTTCTTCGAATCGGTGATGGTCTTCGACTAACTACACCAATACAAAAAAGTCTTAACCAAACTTTTAGTAAGCACACTAACATTGAAAATGCATAGAGTTGAGAATAAAATCACGATACCAATCCTCAAATGAAAATAAAATCAAAGAACTCATTTTGTTGCGCAATTTAAGAATCGGAACATGGAAAATTTATTTCAACACATGATTTATTCGATTAAACAAAAACTGGGTAGCAACTATAACAAGTTATGAGTACTCGATAGTTTCAACTCAAGAAGATTCGAAACAAAATGGGAAAGCACCCAATGTCACAACCATGCGAACTTTCAAATTTAAATCAAATTACACAATAAAGTTGTCTGAATCTCAAAGCAACGGTAAAAGATGAATTGCTGCCCCATGAATGGTTCTCGACTATATCTTATGCGAATAACGCGATATAGATATCAAGCCATCATCGAAACCAAAATGAAATCAAACTATCGCAACAAAGTGGCATTGTAACCGAATTAAACCTTGAATTCATAACAACATGCATCGAAATCTCTTTCAAATTTTCTCACATAAAGTGACACAACATTGAATTCAAACCTGAAACTCTAACAAATAAAACTAAACGGGTAGCCCCAATAGTTTCTCGGTTAGTTTATACACGAATAAAAGCGACATCAACATCCAACCTTCATCGAAACTAAATAAAACCAGACAGCCTAACAGAGTTTATATCACTAACTAATCAAACTTATAAACAGGTCACAGGTTCTGCAGAAATGTAGAAGGAAATATCTAGAAATGTAGAAGGAAATAAATACCTAGAAATGTAGAAGGAAATGCTGAACCAAGTTTAACAAAACCAAATGTTGGTGAAATGGTTGATAGAAGTCCTACAAGAGAGTCTAAAAAACCAAATGTTATAAACCAAATACCCAAAGAACCATAGCAGTAGTAAAGATAGGAACAAGGGAAACTTACCTTGAGATACGGTGGAGGACGGCAACTGAGGGACGGCGGAAGGAGGGCGGTCAAAGGAACGACAGAAGGAAGGCGGTCGGAGGGACGGTGGAAGGAGGGCGGTATCGAAGACGGAAGGACGAAGAGAAAAGTGTGAATAGAAACGAGTTTTATGAATAGAAACGAGTTCTGGAGAGATTCTATTTTTTAATTCTAATTATATGACTTTAGACAGCGCTTTTGAGAAGCGCTGGCTAATATGGGCCTTTAGCAGCACTTTTAAGAATTTTTTTAATAAATTTATATGACTTTAGACAGCGCTTAGGAGAAGCGCTGGCTAATATGGTCCTTTACCAGCGTTGTCTAAAGCAACCCTTTTAGCAGCGCTTTTAAGATTTTTTTTATAAATTTATATGACTTTAGACAGCACTTCGGAGAAGCGCTGGCTAATGTGGTCCTTTACCAGTGCTTTTTTAAGCGCTTTCTAAAGCAACCCTTTTAGCAGCGGTTTTAAGATATATTTTTTAAAATTTATATGACTTTAGACAACGCTTAGGAGAAGCGCTGGCTAATGTGCTCCTTTACCAGCGCCTTTTTTAAGCGCTTTCTAAAGCAACCCTTTTAGCAGCGCTTTTAAGATTTTTTTTAAAATTTATATGACTTTAGACAGCGCTTCGGAGAAGTGCTGGCTAATGTGGTCCTTTACCAGCGCTTTTTTTAAGTGCTTTCTAAAGCAACCCTTTTAGCAGCGCTTTTCATAAGCGTTGTCTAAAGTCGACCTTTTAGCAGCGCTTTTACTCATTTTCGTATACAACTTCTGTGTTTTATTTTTTAATTTACTTATAGCAACGCTTTTGTATAAAAGTGTTGTCTAAGGTGCGTTGTCTAAAGGCCTTTTTGGCGTAGTATTTTCTTGAATCAATAACCATGATTACGTGTAGATGTTAATTTTTGAGAAGAGAGGATGAAGATGATGAACACTATGTGTATCTTTCATTAGTTCTTGTTGACTGCTCAAAAGGAATAAAAACTCTATTTATATGTGTTAGTAAAACAAATAATATTTGAGAAAGAAAGAAAATAAGACAAACATAATTTTGAGTATGTTAAGTGAGCGGTCGACCGCTCCAGAAGCTTGGGTCAATGCAACACAACTCGTGCCTAGGATATGAGCCAAATAGCTTGAATGCGTCGACCGCACCAGGGGGTTGCGTCGATGCAGCCTTCAATTTTCTTGACCATCATGTTGAGTCGACCAAGGGGTCGGTGCAACACAACCCGAGAGAAGCACAAAGCTTTGAGTCAACCGGAGCTAGTTTGCATCAACGCATGCTTCATTTTTCTTGCCAAAAAGGTTATTTTAATCCAAGCTTGCATCTCATACTTTGTCCCAAGTATATTTTATGTAGCACACATGTCATTGAGGATAGGATAGGTTTTGACATCATGAAAACATGAATGTTTCCCTCACAGTCGAGCATCGGGAAATAGACTTTGACTTGTCGGGTTGCAGTTTCTTCCACGAACGTGACAAATAACTCGATATAACCCCATGGCATGGAGGTCGAACCATTGAAGTCTTGCAGGTCGGACCCCACGTATGGTGATAGGTGAGAACTATCGAGCTGCAAGGTGCGGAACAAATGGTTGTACATGACGTCGATAGAACTCCCTTCGTTGACTAGGATGCGATATACGTCGAAGTTGGCCATCCTTACTCTCACGAGAAAAAGGATACTGGAGTTGGGAGCTCCACCAGACAGTTCCTCGAGATAGAAAGTGATTGGCTCAGATTTTCCCTTGAACCTTTCAAAGGTCACAACCTGGACCGGGGCTGCGTCTATTAGCCCGTTGAACTTTCGTCTTTGTTGAATTCACCGAGACGTTGCTGAATCCCTCGCCAGATATGACCAGGTAGAGGGGAACTTTTCCCATATGTTGTGCATGAAAAACGACTCATTATCTTCGAGGTCGTCGGGGATGCAGAAGTCCTCGGGCCGGGAGACGCACAAAGTAACCTAGAAAGGGCCATATTCTTTGGACGATCGGGAATCCTACTCAATTTCTTTCACCTTGCAATTATCGCGATAAGGGGCATCATTCCTCTTGTACTTCCCGAGTTTCCCCGCTTTAATGAGGGTCTCAATGGTATCCTTCATATAGATGCAATATTCGGTCATGTGGCATATGTGAATCACCCGGAGAGCGGTCAGTGGGGTGTACTCGGTGAATCTCCTAGTTGGGCCTCTATGCTCTCGGGGGTCGCGAGGTTTATTGTCCATTCTATTTTCTCCGGTTTGTCGATAAGGGCCCACATCATTGTACCGTGGGGCACTGGTTGTTCCGCGGTTCTTGGACTCGCAGGCGTCGTTGGCGGCCTGCTTTTCCTGATACGTTATATAGGCCCGAGATTTGTTGAGGAGCTCATCCAAAGACCTTGGAGGCTCGATGTCGACCGCCTTTCTGAAATCACTTCCCGGGAGGAGTCCCCTCTCGAGCAGGTACCTCTTTATGTGATCGGAGCAGGGGACCTGGATGGCCTCGCGATTGAATCGATTGATGTACACTCTGAGAGTTTCGTTTCTCCTCTGGATTATTGCTTCGAGGATGTACGCTCTGTGTTTTTTGGAGGACCGACGAGTCCTTTCCAACATTCTGAGGCGTTCACCTTGCGTGAAGATTGCATAGTTGGTTTGGTTGATTGCCGCGAACAAGGCTTGGGTCGTAGGATCAACATTCTTAAGCACGAGGATCTCCTGATACACCGCGTGCTCATAGTCTTATCGAGGAGGATTATCGAGCGAATGCCAACGGGTGGAGGAGGATGCAGTCATCCCGTCCCTGATGTCGTGCTCAGGAGTGCCATCATTGTTGTTGTTGTTAGCGTCGGTGAAATGAGCATTTTGATCATCGTTGTTGACTTGGTCGGCCATGACGATCGAGAGATTGAAGGTTGCTTTGGTCTTAAGCTAAGAAAAAATGGGGAAGCAGTATTCCCACATACTGCACCAATAATCGTACCTGATCAGGAGGGATCGTCAATAGCTCACGAACTTGAGTTGAACAGTGGTTGAAAGTGAAGTGGAGGAGGGGGTGTACCTACAAGGTACTGTGATGCCAAAGTAAGAATGGATACAATCAGAGTGTAAGTACGAAAGTGAGTAAGTGAAATGAATACCTGACCCTCTTGAGTAAGAGGGTATTTATAGCTCTCAGCGCTGGGTCAAGGTCTCCCCATGTTGGACTGATTAAGCAGACCCAAAATGGAGACTACCAGAACCTACGTGTGTAGTTGAGACCAGCACACGATCTTTATCTTAGATGAACTGCTTCGAACTATCAGGGAGGTGTGAACGCGGTCTTTTTGGGGTCAAGAGGACTATATGACATTCAGAGATATTAGATGTGTGCCCTACAAGGAAGGAACATCGTGGTGACCACCTGGACGTCTCTGACTTTCCTCGACAGTCAAGTGGCGAGGATGTCCTCGGAGGGCACGTGGAGGATAAATCCTCGACATGAGAGGAGGAGATCCTGCCCGACGTAAGTCAAGGATAGATACATTCTTGCTGAACTTTTCCTATAACATAGTTAAATTTAGTCTTGTATGATGTTTTGGTTGAGTGCGGACCCAGTCCAAACAATATCCTTATAGAAAATTAAAAATGTATAAAAAATTAAAAATGTGAAAGGGAGTGTAAAAGAAACAGTGAAGTGAAAAAAAAAGTAATAATTTCCAAAAAAAAAAAGTCTAAATTTAAATGAGCCGAGATAATGTTGGGTTGGCCCAATAGGCCCAATAATTTCTGAATGCGACACCGTTTTCTTCTTCCTTCACCATTTTCGATCATCACAGTGTTAGATCTCATCTCAATTTCACAGTAACAATGGAAGGTGAATTACCAAGCGTAAAGAAATGGATTGTGTTGTATCCTGTTTATATAAATTCCAAAAAAACTGTAGCTGAAGGGAGACGAATCGGCATCTCCAAATCATGCGAAAACCCTACTTGTGCGGAAATTGGGGATTGTTGCAATTATCTTAAACTTCCTTTTGCGATCGAGGTTTCTTACACTGTTTTTTCGTAATTCAATTTGTATTTTAGTTTTAATCGGTCACATTTTGTGGAATTGAATGTTGAAAATTGTGTTGATTTGTTGATGATCGCAGATAGACAAGGCTTACCCTCGTGATTTCATGCAAAGGGGGCGAGTTAGGGTTTTGCTGAAAAAGGAAGATGGAACTCTCATTAATCCAGCCATTGCTTCCAGTAAGTTACTCAGTAACTATAAGAATGATGTTAATTTATGTAGTTTTATTCATATGTATAAATTTTATATAGTTTTTAGTGAAGATCAGTGCAATAAAATTTCGTTAGCGTAAGTTTTTTTTTAGAATAGATAGCTATAGTACACCCCGGAACAAGATACGACACACACTCCCACACTGATAATGTCGAAAACACAGGAACATTGCTTCAATATATGTTTAACTTTTTTAGATGTGTATTGATAATACTGATAATACAGTTATCGGGTATTATGTAACTGCTGTTACTTTCTGTAACTGCCACTGCAGGGTTTATCTTCAGTTTCATTACAGTAAAGTATCATATTCCAGTGTATTGTTGTTCCCTATCTTACATACTATTCAGAATCTATTAATATGTTTGTATCTGTGGAAGAGGATGGAAAGGGTTAACGTCAGTGTTTGCTTTGGATTGTTTACAAGTATTGAATGGAACAAAACCTGATGGAGTGTATTCTATTTCACTCCATCTTATATACCCTTCCCCCCAATTTGGTGTTATGAAATGAAATAGGATGAAACCAACTTGTTATCTTACCATTTGATGCACTTGCCAAACATTGATATTGAAAATTTCAATCTATTCCATCATAAACTGTCTAAACAATGTGGTAATTTTATTCTGTTCAATTTCATCTCATTCTATTCCACCCATCATTATATCCTAACTTAGCCTGGACTCATTTTCCCTCCCTTACACTTCTAGATGAAATTCTAATGTATCCATTACTTTATTGCACCCTCTAGAGTGTGATATATATGGTGAAACTATATATAGTTTTTTCTCATGTTATTCTGCAGTTACTTGCTTATATGTACAGAGGTAGGCTAGCCAGCCGATATATTATTTAGTCCCTCTCTTCCAGCCCTTCTCCCCCTTTAATGTGCAGAAGGGCAAGCTCTTAGCTCATTGCGTTTGAAATGCAGAAAAAACCTAAAAGCCTAAAGCTTCTGTTGATAATTAATTGTAAGATCTAAAATGGCCATATCAAACTCTAAAGTTATTCTTGATTGTGAAGCTATTCTTTTTTATTTTCCTGATACATATACCACATCTGCACAGAAAATGTGAGACTGTGATAATAAAATATTGGCCCTAAGATAAAGCTATTTTTTTATTTTCCTGATACATATGTTTAAGACCACAGAAATTATTGGATTAGGCAGAGAAAGAAGTAAACCAGAAAAGAGATACAAAATATTTTCAAATTGATACTTGGTTTGATGTGATAATGACATCATTATTTTGATTCCTAGCTTCTCTAAAATACATAGTTGTAATAATGATATCATAAATGATGATAGTTTACTTTTATAACGTCTTTGTCAAGGTCGAGTCAAGAATCACTGTTCTTTTACTACTATCACATATCAAAAGGATTAGAAAGTTTTTTTCTTGTTATTTTCTTCAAGATGCATAGATTTAATGAAGGTGAGATATACTGGTATCTCGTGTTATAATTTTTTGTTTTGATTTTTTTGCAGGAAAGCAACTAATGTTATCCATTGCCGAGATGGTCCCTAGACATCATGGAAGAACCAAAAAGCAGGAGACCTCATCAGCATCAACTGCAACTGCTGGACCTTCCATCAAATCTGGGAAAGGTGGTAAAAAAAGAAGATAATATGTTTGAAACATTTTCTTCACATTTTGATACAAGTGTCTTTCTGGGTATATTAATCATTACAGTTGGAAATGTTCATCCTAGCTTGATTGAAATTTTACCAAACGTGTTTTTTGGAAATGATCTTGTGCTTAGGATGTAAGTTGTAACATCATGCTTAGAGGACTTCATTTTATAGTCTCTGTTTTTCTGTCTTTTTTTCCCGAAGTTGCAACATCATGCAAGTTGTAAAATCATGCTTAGAAGACGTCGTGCTTATTTAATTCATCACCAAGTATAGTGTAGAATAATGCTTTATATTTTGATTTCTTGTCATAACTCTAATTGGGATTATTTAAGTACTCTATAGTACTCATTCTCCAATCTCTGGGTTTGATTTAATGAATATGCATGACCTTGAAATCACATTTGGTGATAGATCTTCGAACCTCAATAATCTGATGAAAATGTTTACTTAAGATTTTATATCCACGTGTTTTTGAGCTAATTTGTTTTCTTGCAAATTCTCAGTATGAGGAATGTATTCCAAAATTATAGATAACAATCTATTAGAAATGTCATAACTCACATAATTCGACCTGGGCACTTGTAGTCTTTGTTCAATTGACCAATTATCAATTGTGAGCCTCTTCGAACACATATATTCCTAGCCTTGAAATCAAGATGCAATTTGAGACTACCAATTAAAGCTTCATATTTGTTTTGTTGTTCAAACACTTGGTAGATAACTTGTATATGAATTTAATTGGGTATCCTTGAAGAGATATAATGGGCATTCCAATTCCACTATCTTTGCAATGTCACGAGCTATCAAAGTATAGTTTCCTTGATAGTTTCCGAGGAGCTAAACCTACGTAGTCTTGAAGTTTTTATTATCAATTACAAGGTAATTTTCCAAGAAAACTGCTATCGCCTTTCATCACTTTCAAGGGAGAATTTAATATGCCATCCCCAAAATTCCTCAAAATTATAAATGGCACTCTCAAATTTTATATTCCACTTTTATCTTTAAATGAGTTGAACACAATTTCTGGACGAAATTTTTGGTAGAAGGATTGAAATTTCCGGTACCACCCAAATTTTCAATACACGCGAAATTTCTGGTACAATAAATTTCAGATAGTATATATACAATTTTTGGTATACCATAAATTTCAATTAATTTGAAATTTTCGATAGTATTAAAAACATGATTTTTTGAACAGTTGAGATTTTGTTGACATATTTGGATGGTTCTGATTGCACCGATACATTTGTGTAGTATAGAATGCATCACCATTTGTATAAATAGGGGCATTTGTTATAGAGAAAATATATCTAAAAAAAATGTCTCTTCCTCAATTTCTGATTAAGGCAGAGGTGTATTACAACAACAACACTCTTGTTGAATTCAAACTTCTAGATGGTTATGAATCCTTTGTCACCTTGAAAGAAACGTTGAATAATTTGTTGCTTAATTTCGATAACAGAAGGATGACAAAGGTAGAGTTTCGGGAGGATTGGAATGATACAAGTGGAAGGGTGAAATACAACCTAATCGAGTTGAAGAATGATGAAGATGTGAAGGTCATGTGGAAATTCTTTCGCCGTAGAATAACTAAAGGTCCGATCGAGTTGGATGCGCAGATCCGAAGATCCGTCGACGACATAATGAAGTGTCTGAAACATCCAGAATCTTCTGAAAGTGTCTATCTAGGTTTTCTTGTTTAGTTGTTTTTGGTTTATGTTTGTTGTACTATTTTATGTTTGTTGTATTGTTTTATGTTTGTTGTACTATTCTATGTTTGTTGTATTGTTCTAGGGTTTCACCAAAAAAATTATGCAATAAATAAGATGTTTGTTTGTCACAAAATATACATATTATACAACCAAAAAATAAAATAGATCTACATAGGCCCTCCACGGGCTACGTCAGCTAACTTAGCTAAACCTTTATAAATTTTGCCATATGGGTTTACCAAACCAATGAGACTGTCATCATAAACTGCAATAAACTGGAGTCGGTTGTCTTGATCTCCTACAGGTGGTGAAAGTGCTGGTGGTGGTGGCTTTGTAGATGGGCTAGCACCAGAAGGCCACGGAACATTAGATGCTACAGCCGGTGGTATGACCCGAGAGTGTGACACTATGTGAAACCACTCCAAGTATCCATCCTCGCATTGTCCTGGTTGCTGAACCTCGACGGCTGTATCCATGGATGTTACTCTGAAACCATCTATTAATCCCACCAGTTGGAGACTCTGGAACTGGACGAGGGATGTCCTGCACATAACCATAATGACGTAGACACCTCTCAGACAAGTGTCTAGCCACATGGCTCACCTATCTAATATGCCTTGAATATAAAGTATATACTTTAAATAGACGATGAGGGCGCTGAGATGTATGGGGTGTCCAGACAACATCACCAAGGTCAGAGCGTCAAGCCTCCTCCGATACTCCATCAAACCTCTTAGAATAGCCTGTTTGGTCTTCCATCTCCTCGCACATGGCTCAGGTGACGTGACACGCTGGATCTTCCGCTCACAGATGTGGGGAAGTGCTCGTATTTCTGGTAATTTTTCAAAAACAATTGAATTACCAGAAATTTCAAAGTTTCTGGTATTAATGTGACGCACTGGAAATTTCAAAATTTTCGGTATAAATGATAAATAAAAATATCGAATATTTCAAAATTCCGATACGAAAATATCGGATATTTTGAAATTTCTGGTACAAAGTACCAAAAAATTAAAAAAATACCATAAATTCTCACTTGTTCGCAATATTTGCGGTAGCGCTTTTGAAATTTCTGGTATCGCCCAAAAATTTAAAAATTTTGGTTGTCTACGAGAGTTTGGAATCTGTAGTGAATGATTTAGGTCTGGGCAATTTAGTCTTCTCATATTCTTTAAGGGGTGCCATGTATAATATGAGGGGTGTCAAGTTAATTTCTCCTTTCAAGAAAACACACATTAATGAAAATTCAACTAAGGTCATAGCCTATTTTCCCCTTCTATTATGCAAAATAGGCTTCTAGAAACTGTCTTTAATTCCTTTAGATTCCATGTTCGGTACTTTTAACCCTTCAAAACCTAGTGTTGAAAATCTTATCAAAATTTACAAATTGCTTCTCCCACCTTAAGTGGGGGAAAATCACTCAATGAAAATTTGAAAATATTTATATGAATCTGTAAATGTATTTTTGAATGCATCTATTTCATGCCAAATACTTGTGTAAATGAACCACACTTCTATTTTTGCTTGAAAATGGTCAGAGGTGGAGATGCACTTTCGTATTAATCATATGTGCACCCCCGTACATTCTTACCTGAAACACACCCATTTTACCTTAAATTAATTCAGAGATGCATCTTCGTAGCATGTTATGGAGATGAACTTTTGTATTCACCTATACGCACGATATGCATTCCTAACTGAGAGACACTCATTTTGCTTAAATTGATCCGAAGATGCATCTCCGTAGCAGGTTACAGAGATGCACTTTTGTATTCATCCTAGACAATAAATTGACTTTTATTTATGAAATACACCGATATAATAGACCATGTATTATAACTATAATATCATAACAAATTTTGTATAAATTAAACCATACACTTAATGCACAAGATAAAAAGGTCATATATGAATGAATCAATCCATATTATAGTCAAAATAACAAAGTAACATATGATAATAATATCAATAATGCCTAGTACAAATACTACATAATACAAATACTATACTACTGCGTATTGTATGCTGCATAATCTGCTCATCATCACCATCAACATCCTCTGACACTGTCAACTGTTGTGCATACAACCTCTGCAGGAATCGAAATCTAGCATGACACTCGGGTGTCTTCTATCTCCTTTAAAGCATCCTCTGGGCCAACTCTCAAATGTCACTATCATATTCAATGCCTCATCTCTGATAATTTTGTTGGGGTCTAATAGTCTTCCCCTGATTGAAAGATGCAACAGGCATGTGATATCGTTCAGTGTGATGGACATCTCACCACGTGGAAGATTAAAAGATGACATCTCAAAGAGTCATCAACAAATACTAACAGCATACCATGTTTAATAGTAGAGTAATCAACTTGCATAAGTCTCACAGCCCAAATAGTTGCATCACATCCTGAAACCATTGCTCCTCAGTTGTAGTGAGTTCACAATCTTTCGACCATGATTGATGCATTTTAAAGCATCACGATCCTACAGAAAAACAAATCATCGTCAGAAACTTCAAATATTATAACACATGTGTTTCAAAAAATAAATACTGATGAATTTTACCTCTCCGTCCCACATATTCCTAACAACATATTTTGGATATAGAGGCAGCAACGATAAGTTGTAGGGGCTCCTCCAAATCCCTCAGGAACGCCATCAACCTGGGGTGCCTCAACCTGCGCTGGCAGGGCTTTTAGGGCATCAAAAGGTGACACCGGTCGATTCTAGCGCATCAAATAAACTAGAATTGACCGGTGCCTGCAAAAGTCGGGCTCTTTTCCTACGAACTGATGCATATGTGACACTCTATTGAGCATTAATTTAGTTTAGTTATCAACCATAATGCCTATTAATTAAATCACAAGTATTATCCATATGAAACAAATGAAAATGAAGTCAAACAATGCAGACAAACCAAATACGGAAAAGTATTTTCGGATTTCTGGAAAATTAAATTTTGATCAAATCTGGAAGTGCATTTCTGTATTAACCTGCAACTAAGAAAATATGAAAATGACAGAAATTCATAGATACCAAATATGCTCAAAACGCATTGCTCGTCTAAACTACCTATCAAACATATTTTTTTAACTAAATAACCTATCTAAACTACCTATTACACTTTCTACAAATGCATGTATATAGAAATCATATGTATATAGAAATAAAAAACTTATCAAACGTGAGTTTGATGTTGAGCATTTTGATTGATTGGATGTTGAAAGTAGAAATTTGGAAGTGAGTTCAGAGAGTTTGAGAGTTTGAGAGAGTAAGAGAGAAATGAGGAAGGAGAAGAGTCTAGCGTATTTTTGATTAAAAATCAGTCAGAATGTGCATTTCTATATGTTATTCAGAGATGCATTTTTCGTATTAATTTTTGAAATAAAATTAGAGTCCAACTCCCTGTATATTATTTTAAGGATTTTTTATTTCACCCCATGCATTTTTAGTGCACCACACGAAATTCTAAAAATATCTCAAAAAATCGAAAATATATTTCCAGTATATACCACCCAAATATAATTTATTCGTTTTGAGATTTGCCCCAATTTTATGATAAAGTTTATTCCGAAAATGCACTTTTAATATAAATGAAAATGCATTTTCGATTTCTAATTAAATAAAATATTACATTATAACTGTATTGTACCCGTGAGAGCTAAAACATTTTATTTTGATTCATTCAAAATAGAAAATTTATAAATGTGCTACCAAAATAATCTATATTTACAACTGTACCTGAAAAGATTTATATTGTCAATCATAATTTGTTTAATTGTTAAAAAATTTAAAATAATATATTTTTTTATTGATTGTTCATTATCATCCAAACATTCAATTATTTTTTTATATTGTCAACCAATTTTAATAGTTAGATTATTTGAAATATTAGATCATTTTTATGTTTTTGATTAAATGGTTAACAACAAGTGCATAGCATATCTCTCTTATGAAAGTATAAAAGTAGCAAAATAGATGGTGAAAGAAACTGAAAAAATATTTTTAATTTATATCGAAAGTACATTTTCGATTTTACGTAAATACGATTTAAAAAGATATGCATCTGAAATATATCAATGAGTATTTTAGAAATTATATTTTCTTTTCAGGGTAGAATAAGAAATTACCACTATTTTTAGTATAATTTGATCCAATACAATTTTAAAATAAAAAACTTCAAAATTACTTTCTTTCCTTCTTTTTATTTTTCACTTTCTTCTTCTTTCTTGAGAAAAATCAAAATTACCTTTTATTTTTAGGAGATTAAACTAATACTTTTTTTAATAGATCTAGTATGCAATATACTTGCGATATTAAATTTTTTATTTTTATTAAAACTGAGAAATCTAAATATATAGTATTTCCAAAATACTATAGAATCATCAAATTCAAAAGACAATTACATCAATAATTACAATTCAATATTCAAAATAATTACATATCATCACAATAGAACCAACAAAACACAATTTTCATGACTATGGTACCATCAAATCCGATAATTGTATCACCAACAATTTTAACTTCAAAGCTAAACTTAGTGATTCCACAAAATTTAAAAGACAAACTAAAATTTTTTGCCGAAGTATTTTTTGTGAAGATCAAAATGGATCTTTACGCAAAAATCAATTGTTTTTTCCTTTCCTTTTTCCATGGCAGAAAGCTTCATGCCAAAGCTCCTTTTGTAGAGTAACTTTCCCGGACATAGCTGATAGAGTGGGCAATTCTACCAAAAAACACCACACTGGTTCTATATGATGAGACATAATATTTTTTACATTTTTTTGAACTTGCTAAGGGTCTTACAATGAGGTATCATTTGTACAGATGGAGAGAATCTGTACAGTTTACATTAAAACCTGTTGGATCAGGCTCCAAAAAATGCGGTTGTTTAGTTGTGCAAATTATCGCCAGAAGATTTGCGGTACTGAGTAAGCTCTTCGTTAACACGGGCAAGAAGTCTTTCAGATTGTGACAACCTGTTGGTAAATCTGAGGTTGCCCAAATTTTGAGCACCCTTATCCTATAATCCATAAAATAAAGTGTTCGTAACTTAGAAGCAAAGTTTCATTGTAAAATGATAGAAGTAGAACCAATTTAAAAATAGAAAATGTAAGTAGACCTTAGTCTTAGAGGATTGTGAAACATGTTGAGAATTTCCTGTCCGACCTAGTGTTTTAACTGTGTCGTCCAACTCTGCAATCTTCCTCATGAGATTGGTCTTGTCCCTCTACAAACAATGGACATATAAAATAAAAACATAAATACTACACAGAAAATATTTATATTCTTATGTGGTAAATTGGATCACAATCCTACTTTCAACATTTCATTTTGTGCAGAAAGCATCTGATCTCGCTCTCGGAGTTGTTGCACTGCTATTTGAGAGTCAAGCATATCTGCCTCTTTAGTTTTCAGGTCTGATATGCAACTGAGTCACAGAGTAAATACAGTTAGATACAAACTTGAATTAATTGTGGAGTGTGCACATTATTTTAAAATTAATAATGGGGAGAGTTAAAGTATGTTCTTTAACTTATAAATTAAGAAAATTGATTAAAAAGCAAAATCAAGCATAGATAACAGATCAGTTACACGTGGTTACAAAGCATACTAACCTCTCTCTTTCTTCAATGAGACCATTGATATATTGTCTAAGGTTTAGATTCTCTTTTTCCTAATGAGAAAGAAATATCAATTAAGATAAACACGTAATACAGTTTACAGCAAACCATAATTTTAGAAGCTTACCTTCGCAGAGAACTCTTCTCTTTGTTGATGAGCTTCCTCCACTAATTTCACGATTTGGTTTTGGTCTATCAAATTCTGGAATATACCAGAAGCAAAAATGCAAGGCAATGAGAAATCTCAACCATCTAAGTTTCACAATATAAAAAAAATAAATCTAAAACTTACTGCATAGTTGGTAATGTCCAATTTTACACCAAGAAGATCCCGAATGACATCATGAGTCATGCTTTCAGTAGCAGCCAGCCTTGTTTGTAGCATGCAAACCTGATCCAATATAAATTTAGTCCATTATATGTTTAATAATTACCGGGATGATTTTTCTCAGCACTATTATAGATAGAATCTATATGAAACGTAGTTCTGTCTTTCCCACACCTTATAGATAGAACCTGATGAGATGTAGATTCTTGAGGCCATCATTTTCATATTTTATTCTTTTCTTTGATATATATGAACTAAAATCATTCTAACCATCAAATAAAAATGACACCGGTGTTTTTTTTTTTAAATGATACAGATGCATACGTTCCCTAGCATATTCAGTTCTACACGTGAGACAGAGACTATAAAAGGTTAAAGACCTCCTTTTGTCGGCTAGCTGCAAGTGCTTCTAGTTCTTCCACACGGAGCCTTGCCACTGATAATTCTTGGTCTTTCTCCTGATTCATCTGCTGAACAAGATTTGAAATGCATCTGAATGGTGAGCTAGAACCTCTAGTCCTTGTTGAGGTTTTCTCAATTTTCTCTGATGTTGGTACGGCAGATGTTGAATATAGCATATTTGTTTTCACTTCACGGAACATTGACTCCAAGCCCTTGTACTAACGAGAAGGATAGGGAAGCAAAAGACATGGAAATCAAACTTGATCTTAGAATATAATGTGAAAACCACTAGAAAACCTGAACGTATATAGAGTGTACCTTCTGTTGGTACTGCAATGTTTGGGCCTCAGCATGCAATACAATTTCAGAGATGTACTCTTTGCATTTCTTAATCTTAAAAAATATATACAAAATGTTATTCCAAAAAAAAAAACAATTTAGTACTACAATATAATTTATTTTTAAAGATATTTCTTTCAAATCAAGAAGAATACCTCCCAATCTTTCTCCGCATTTTCCTTTTCAAGAAGCTTTATCTGAATCAATGCATCGTGATGTTCCAGAACTTTACTGGGTAGTTTCCTGCATCAGGGTTTTTCAATATGATTGACGATGGAGAAATCCATTGCAATAACAGTAAAATAGAAACCAGTAATACATAAAAAATATTTTTGACAAACTTGTAGTGTACAAATTATTTGCACTTTTGAATCTCTGCGTTATTTGACTTATCAAGTTTTCATCAGAGTTAAATTGTTTTAATGTCAACATTTCAATTTGGTCAAGATTAAACTATAATACAAATCAAGGAAAAGGTAGCAGCTTCAACCTAGACATATTCTCTCCAGTTTGAATACTCATGCTTTCTGAATCTGAGTTTTGGTGTAAATTCTCAACTAACAATAATCTCTCTTTAAAAGCTTGGAGTTCCACTTTTAGTGAATCACTAATTGAACGGTGTCTTTCTGCCTCCTCATTCATTTCATTCACCTAAGGACAATGCAATAGTCAGTAAAAAGTAAATACATAAAAGATTAGTTTAATTAACATTCTGAACCATTTCAAAAAACAAGCCTGCATGGTATTAACATTGAAATGGAACATTAACAATATTTCCCAACTTCAACTAACCTTTTTCTCTAAAACATTTATGGTAGATTCAAGTTCCTCAACAGAATGTTCCAAAATCTTGACTTCCTCTTCTTTTTGTTCGGCAAAGAGCTTGCTAGACTCCGACTCCTATGAATGAGATTTCAATTCCATAAAAGATGGTTCCAAAATTAATAATCTGAAACAAGAAATAATCACAATAATTAGCATAAAGATACCTGACGGGCTTCCATGGCAATAGCTTCTTTTTCATCAACCAAGAAATAAGCCATCTCAAGCTTGTCATTCAAGACACGAACTTCTTCATGAAGTTGATCTCTCTCCATCATCACCTGATTTAGTTCATCCTCGATGCTTTGAAACAAGGAAAGTGATTGGTTTTCCAATGAAGTTGACAAGTTAGCAATTTCTTTTTCCAAGCCTTTGATCACCTCTTTATGCTCATCCAATTGCCCTTCAGTTTCAGTTTTGTTGGCATATAATTCTTTTAAGAGATTCCTTAACTCCTCATTTTGATCAGCAAATTTCTCAATTGATTCTTTAGCAAGCTCAAGCTCATAATTTGATCTAGTTAAGACCTTTTCAGTGTCAGCAAGAGAAGCTTCAAGTTTTCTGTTTTGAATCAGTATATCATCAAGCTGACTTGATTTAATCTCTAGCTCATACCGAGCTTGGCTTAGGGAAATTATTAACTGCTCAGTCTGGTCCTTAATTTCCTTACTGTTAGAAGCCGATTCCTGCAACAACCTAAAGTCAAAAAGTAAGCCCTCTAGTAACTCTTGCTTCCTCTCTAAGTCCTTTTTCAGAGTCATATTTTCACTTAATACTTTAACATTGGGTGAGTCCGGTTCTTCTTGCACATTTTGGATTAACATATGTTGATCTTTTCTCCCTATACCCCCATTAAATGTAGTGGGGACAGCTTCTGCAGTTTTTGGCAAGTTATGTGACTCCCCTTGTCTGGTTGATTGCAACTCATGGTTTACACTAAAGCCAATAAATTTATTGACAAGCTCTGTTAAAAAGCAATTGTACGAAGCAAAAGATACAAAACCTCCATCCACAATCTGAGAGCAAATAACTTCTACTGATGATCTTAGGCTGTTCATAAAGCATAGTATCTCCTTCCCCATCAAAAAAACATCAGAATGTATTACCATGAATTTCTTCTCCACATCAGTTTGCATTTGCAAAAAACACTCTTCTAGCGTGGAAATTGAATTTGTCATCTCTATCAAGCTGAAATTGAGGTGTTCCTTCAGTAATTGATTCTCTTCCTCTGTTTGGTGTGTTGAAAGTTTGAGCTTTTGAATCTCTTCTACCAGGCTTGCCCTATTGATCGTCAAGTTTTCACAAGCCTGCTTCCACATGGCAGTTAACTGTTTCGAATCTTCAAATGCCTGTGTCAAAGCATGTAGTGTGAGATCTGCTTCCTTCACAGCTGCATGAGCTTCCATAAATTTGTTTAAGAAGCGCTCATCAGGATTAACATCGCTATAATCAAGCACCTGAATCATAGGGACGGAATTAAATAACATAATACATGATTATATTCCAGACCAGTAGAAACTGTGATGAGTGTGCATACCTCTGTGTCGCTCTCATAGCCAGCTTCATCATTCTGCACCCTCGCCCATGAAAATGGAGCCACCTTTTCCAGATCTGTCATTTATCATTACATGATTTAGAATTTTGCATTACATTTCAGATGACTAAATATAAATACCTGTGGCATTTCAAAAAATATTATTTATGAATGGAAACAAGGTAGTAGTAACAAAACGACACCTTTCGGGTAGTAAGAGGATCCATCGTCCAATTTTTTTAGGAGCGCAGACAAGCTATAATAGAGTCTTTGGAAATCATCATATATGGTATTTAATTCTCTCCTCAGACAGGACCTTTCTGCTTCGTTATAGAGTGGCCTTCTCATGAACTCTGATGTATTTGATGAACTACATGCATGGTCTGCTTGAACTATTATGCCTTTTTCAGAATATAGGAGCATCTTTTCTTCAGTTATTTCTCCAGTTAACTCAAAGTCATTATTACTTGTGAATCCTTGTGACTTGCTTCCAGAAGCAACACTCTCAGTTTCAGTTGAAAAAGCGGAGAGTGAAGAACTATCAGTGCTCAATTCATCAGCATCTATGAAATCTCCATCTGCCAATTGAAACCGGGGCACATCTACATCTTTGCTAATACAGTTCTCTATGATATTCAATCTTTTATTCATTACAACAAGCTGTTCTTTTATCTGATTCAGGGTGTGATGCTGGTCTGCAAACACTTGACAGTTGTTTGTATTAGACGTCAAGGAGTCAACTGTATAACCACCAGAACTTATCCGATGCATCTTTAAATCCCTTATTTCTTCCCTCATATCCTTTGTTTCTTTAACTGTATCTTGAATCAAATCCCTATAAGCAGAAAAAAGACTCAGGACACCAGTCTGGAAACCTGCTGTCTGCATTTCCATATCTACAAAACTGGTTTTTATAGCATTCTCCATCTCCAACACTTCAAGTTTTGTTAACTCAACTTGACCCATAAGATCATTTAGAACCACATTATATCCAATATCAAGATTCTCAGAAGTGCTACAACTTCCTGATCTGCCTTGTATATCTAGATTAGGGATGGAAATGTCTTCAGCATCATTATTCATGTGAGCTGCATTGAAACTATCAGAAAGCCATTTTGCTACAAGGAATGCAGCATCAACTTGTTTAGTTGCTCTACAAAGTTGATCGCTTTTATATTTTATTTCATTTTCCAGAGTACTTATCATATTGGTCTTCTCATTTAGCAAAACTCTTAATTGAATTGCCTCTTCAATACCATTTTCACTGTCTAAATGTTCAAATGCACTTAAGGTTAGAGTTGCTTCCTTTAAGAAACATATTTTCAACTCCATTTCCATTATCATCTTCTGTGCATCCTCCAAGCTACTTTGCAGTTGATGAATTGTTTCCTCCTTCTCAATATACTTTTTGACAGCCATGCCAACATGTTCACTAATCCAGGTATTGACCTTTGGAAATGAAGAAGAGATGTTTTGAACTTGGCCACAAGCATCTTTGAGAGATCTGGAGCCTTCAAGAAGGAAGGTTGTCAGTTCCAAGATTGCCTTTTCCCAGTCCAAACAAAGTGACTTCATTTCCTCTTCCTTTGCTGCAACCACATTTCTCAGCTCTGCATTTTCTTGATCAATGGAGCATAGCCTCCCTTCTAACTCTGATTGAAGACTGGCAACCTCTTCCTGTAACTGAAGAATTGTGCTCGTTGTCTCTGTCTCAACCTCTTGACAGACTCTTTCAATCTGTTGTTTTTGAGATAACTGTAATGCCAATTTCTCTCGATGTTGGTCATTAAGTAACCTCACTTCTTTAAGATCCTTGCTCATTCTTTCCAATTTGGCTTCTAATTCTTCATTGTTTTTATATTTCCATGTAGAGGATGGCATTTCATCTCCAGAGTTACTTCCCACAGATATTGTCTCGACCTGAAAATTTAAACTGATTATGATAAACTTGATTATAAAACAAGGAAGCAACCATAAGAAAAAAGATTAGAAAACAAGGAAGCACGCAAATGTACTTCACTTCCCTAAAATGATGACCATAAGTACATGTTAATCCATTAAATATATTTTGAATACAGATCCATAAATTGATCATGGGTGGATATATCTAATTATATTTGCATACATTTTCAATAAACATTTTTTTATTTTCTTCCCAACTTTTATTTCAAACAAAGAAATCAAAAAATTATGTTAGCTTTCGGTCATACTAACATGATCAAACATGACAGAACAAAGGCTAGCAATGCATTCACAAAGACAGTGGTATTAATACTTACAGAATTAGATTTCACTTGATTGTAGTTCAAATACTTTCCAAGTTCTGTCTGTAATTTACCTGCTTCTCTGTAAAAAAAACAACCCACGGGAAAAAGAAAAGAAATTTGTCACCAGTCTACTACAGTATAGATTTTGGGAGTGCAATAATAGTATCCCTATCACCACAACCCATAGTCCCATGATCTTGATATGGCAAAGGAACATAAAGAAACAAAAGAGGATTTTAAATTGCCAATCAGTTGCATGTTAAGTTGTTTACACACCAATAAAATAAATGCTTCCTTGTACTGCATAGAATTAGTTATGACCGAGTGTAAGTTAAGGCAACTCCATAGACAGTTGTAACTGAATCAGAAAAACTCGGTGTAACTGTTTTCAAAGGAATGAATCGATTTCTGCTAAACTATCTCTCATCAGGATGAATTAAATATGAATTTTTTAAACACCAAAAGCTCAAGATAAATGTAACTAAAATAAGGACCTAGAAATCAAACTTGGAGCTCATTTTTTGTGCAGCTCATTTTTTGTGCATGAACGTTTTATAATGTTATAAATATGCCTGCACAAAATCATTCTAAAATTTAAGCTGACTTAATAGCAGAGACTAAAATGCTTGCAGGATATTTTTATAGGGTCTAAAAGTTGGGGAAAAAAATCACATTGAGTAAAACCAAAATTTTGAAATTATTCAGACTAAAAATATATTTAATCCTATTATTAATAACATGATACATGCCAACTGTCTACCTAAGCAATTTAGAATTCATATTCTGGCAAACTTCTAACTCCTGTGTGGCATCAATGTCCTGAAAAATTCAAAGAGCATATAACAAGTGAAAATAGGAAATCTCAGTAAGCATAACTAATATTACACAAGTAATAAAAAGAAGTTGACCTCATTTCCATTTATCATGGAGAAAGTACATTTTTCTTGGAGGTGAACCAGGAGCTACACAAGAAAAACAAAATAACAAATATCCATAATCACACTCAGCTACATGAGATTTCAGGATAGGGTAGGACAAGTTCTGGAATATAGCCAACCTGATCGCGCAATTCAGAAAGTTCAGTCAGCAATTTTTCCCGCTCTCCATGCTCATAGAAGTTTTGGAATCTGTTATTTAACACTGAAGCAAAATGAGTCATTGGCATCCAAGGAATTTTATTAAATTTTAAGATATTAACGAACAATGCAACTTACATTTGTAGTTGTTGTGAAAGTCTATCATTCTCCAAAGCAAATCTGGATGACTCTGAATTTTTATCAATCTTCGTTTTATGAAACCGAAACTCCTCTTTTAAAGCCCTATTTTCCTCCATGAGATACTTCTCAGCTGACAGTTGACCATCTACCAACAATTCAAGTTGTTTAATTTTCTCCTCGTAGTGGCTCAGCATAATTGAAGTATGTTGAGCATCTTCTTCCTTTTGTTGATCCTACAGAGAATGTGATACAAGTATTATTAGCTCATTCATGATATTGAAAATAGTGTAGCTTACTCACATGACCAACCCATAAATATTTATTTATAAGCCTATGGAGTAACAATTAATGCAAGGCTTATAAAGGTGGAATTCTGAGAGCTATTTTTTAGCCAAAACAATGCATACCAAGCCTTTCATGCGATCAATTTTGATGTTTAAATTCTGGATTGTAGTCTCCGCCATTTTTTCTCTCCTCAAGGCTCCAACCAAAGCAGCTTTCATTCGCTTGATCTGCCAGATATCACAGCTCAAACCATTAGTGAGGCTTATCGTGATGATCATTGTAATTATTGGATATAATCCCTTGACAATCTTATACAATCCATGATTGGATAAAGTTCCCTGTTAATCTCACATGACTCATAATACAAGACCCTTACCATTACTAACATATGACGTACCTCTTTGTTTGGAGTAAGCAGCTTGTCATCTGTCGTCGTTCTTTCTCCCATAGAATCGTGTTCTTCTGATGCTTCACTCAACCTACAGCTATCAGAATTTGGCTCCAAATTTGATAAGAGTGGTGAAAAAACTTTATTCTTTGTCAGAAAGGATAGTTGACCCTGCTCCAGTTCAGTATATATAGTCATTCCTATGATTTAGTATAGTATTGTGGAAAACATCAATAATTTTGAAACTCTTATTCCAATACCTTCAACTGTTGGATTTGCCACTGCAGTGCACTTATGTCACCAGAAGCATCTTCATTCACTTTTGCCTTTGAAGAGTTTGAGGAAAAATCAATTAATTCATAAATTATGTCAACTAAAAAAATTTTAATAGGTAGCATGCATTTATATAGGCAAGTACATTGTTTTGAATGAGCTTGGCTCGCTGAGCAAACTTCAGAGTGCTTAGTGTTTCGTTGGCAGAGCTGAATGGGAAGAATAATCAATATTAGAGATAAAAGAAACAAAGAATGGTTAAGATGTTCAATAATTTCAAGCAATGAATTATACAAACCAAATGGATGGGCTGACATTTGCAATGATCATTGTTTTTGAGTTCCCACCTAGAGAATCCTGCACATACATTTTTCGGAGTAAAGTAATGTTACTACAGAATAATGCACTAAATGGTAAGCAACGTTCATCGCATTTTGTAGAACTGTACCTGGAGAAGAAATGTAAGCCTTGAATCTCTGTAGGGAACGTGCCTAGGCTTCCCATGGGCTAAGTCGACCAATGTCATTATGACCAAGCTAAGCACATGGAAAAACAAAATAATAGTCACTCATTAATAACCATAGATTCTTCTGTTGGTGTTTATTAACATTCAACCGCAACATATTGATTGAAACTAAATTAAAAAACAGGTCCTTGATAGTTAGCTACCCAAGAGTTGACAATGATTTATTTATATTTGCAGCTTCTTTAAGACGTTCACTGTCAGCTCCAGAGCTTTTCTGCCTAGATGAATGTGCAAGTTAACACATGTTTAAAAAAAACAACAATATATAAAGATTATGTTCTTTGTAGTTACCTTTCAGAGCCAGCCAGATCTACCAAATTTAACCTTGCAAACCTAATGTGAGTCATAGAATCTTTCTCCCATTGGCTTTCAATATTACAAGTGAAAACACTGTGAGACCGACTGCTCTCACCGTTCATATGAGTTGCAGCCACCTTTCTATTTGCAGTGCCCTGTGATATTTTTTAGGACAATAACATCATGTCAAACATGATCAAGCTTCAGTGCAATTTGACTTTTTTGATACATTTGACAATTAATGTATCTAGTCTATATATGGACTACATACATTAATTATCAAATGTACCAAAAAAGTCAAATTTGTTTATAAATCGTTACGGAGGAGGTAAAATATAATGGTAAGTTAAAAATGCAAAATATTTGACCACAAAACACCACCTGTACCAAAAGCTTCAGAACGTCATCAACTGTGACCACATTATGTTCAGTCAGGTTGTCAACATATACCCCCTTCTTCATATCTTCTCTGAGCTACAGTTAGAATATTGAATTTTAAACTTTGTTACACAGAGAAATAACAACTATTGCAACCAAAATAGATAGAGGGAATTATGGATTACTTGGAGATTTGTTGACGAAGGTTCTAGAAGATCAGTTATTTGTTCGTTGTATATTTCCAAAAAGGAACATTTGCAAATGTATTTTAATCTACAATCCTTCCTGCTCTCTTCTTCCTACATAGAAGATTAAAATAGCAATAATGATGACTTGGAAGCAGCATTAAATAAAACTGAAAAGAACATTCTATTAGCATGAAAACATTATTCTAGATATCACACCGCTTTAATCCTCATAAATAAATAGTCAAAAACTCTTGGTGTTATCCCACTATCTTCAGCAAGGCGTCCTTGTGCTTCTTTGATCTCACCCATCATGGTATATGTTTTTCCACTACCTGTCTGTAGAAAACCAGCCATAACTTCAGCACCAAACACCACAATACACAACAAATCATAGCAAAATAGCAAGACAAGATAAGAAATCGTCCCTAGTGACATACCTGACCATACGCAAACATACAACTATTGTAACCAGACAAGCAATTCTCCACCATGGGCACTCCTGCAACTCTGAACAGATTTTCCTACACCAGTTTCACAACAAAATAAGCAATTGTTTGAGCTAAACCATTTTTTTTACATGTGAAGCACAGAAACTGACTCCAGACACAACACTCACATGTCAGCACCAGTAATAATTAAAAAAAATGAATTTATTAACGTAATTGCATGTCTATGTGTGTCCAAAACAGAACATCTTCCATCAAAAGTGAGTATGCTACAAAATTAAAAGCAATTGAACTAGTAAAAGAGTTGATTATTTTCGTTTGTCTAAAAATAGCAACTCCAAAAAAGAAAACATATCACATAATTAACATGCAACATTAACCCTAAGTGAAATTTGAGACCTGTGATAAAGTTTCGCATGCAACGTGATCGAATGTTAATCTAGTTTCAGGATGACCTAGCCAAACCAACGTCTGTGCACTCTCCTGCTTCAAGCACCTTCCACTTCCTTGTGAAAACTTCTCCGTAGTACTCAACGGTCGAATCCTTATCAGCACCTGAACACAAGCGAAATTCACATAAACCTAATTTCACACAAATTACCAATGATATGATAGAAGAATCTCCTAAAAAATACCTGCACATTATGATCCGTCCAAAACGACGGATCCTGTTTGAGTTCAAAATGCTGAACTTCCGTCGCAATTTCAGTTCCTTTCAACATTCCTTTTCCTAAACCCACTCTACTATTTCCTCCACCAAGTGAAACTCTCGAACAATTCCTCGCCGGCGTACTTTGCGCCGAGCTAGGTTCGGAATGCAGTTTTCCGATCCGAACCGAAACTCCACTCCCAAACCTATCGGAAGTAGAACGAGAATTCCGAAGAGGTTCGTGTTCTTGACACTGTGAAGGATCGGGAATGGAATTCAAAGGAGTTCGCGGTGGTGGAAAGTTGATTAGGTTCTGAGATTCAAATTCGTTCTCATTTGCTTCCATTTGAGTGGTTCTTCGATTCGTGTTTCGAGTAGAAGTAGTTGTTGACGGTGTTGATGTGGTTGTTTCCTTCGGCATTTTGCTGCGGATTGAGATGTGATTCGGATTCATTGTTAATCCTTCTTCGTGTTGTGGGATTTGAATTTGAAGAGAAGAATAGAAAGTGTATTTGCAGAATGAGATTGACGATTGAGGAGGAGGACCCGCTTCAATTCAAATTCTACTTTCATAAATTGTACTTGGGTCCCTCAACTATTTTTAATATTATTAACGTCACTCCCAAACTGAATTTAAATTTCAAACATGTTACCTTTTTTGGAATATTTTTGACGTGGAAAAATTCCAAATGTTTAAGAGGCAAAGGTGCAACGGTTTTTAATAATTTCAAATTACTATTAATATAATAAATAGAATTTTTTTTATATGCAAGGATTATATAGCAAGAATATTAGGGTTATTCAAATCCACTTATAAAAATCGAGAAAAAAACTCAAATATAAGAAAAATTCTTAATCAAATAAATTCTATACAACATAAAATATAGGATATTTACAAAATTCATAAAAATTACATTTAAATTTAGAAATATATCTAATAAAAGACCACTTTCAGACTTCATTTTAATACTCCAAATAAAGTCCGACACATTACAAACAATTGTTAAAAAAAATATTATTCCTTTAATTTCAAATATTTCATGTCACGGCCAACCAAATAATACATTTATTACTGCACTTTACTCTTTTCTTCTTACATCCCGTGAACCAAAAGAGAAAATTCCTCCTAATTCCAACATCAACATTCAAGCCTGTTCAAATCCATACTAAAGAACACAACACACAACAAGGTCAATAAATAGAAAAATAATTCTAATTCGTTGTTGACTCTCTTAACTTAAACAAAAAAGTGTACTTTTTATCAACAAAAAAAAGTGTAATGTCAATGATGATATTGAAGATAATTACTTAGGAGAATGTTTCATAGAGACTCCATTAAAATTATACTCTCATTTGATATTTCATAAAAAGTTATTTAATAAATAGAAATAATGTATTTGTTGATTAAAATATATTTCTATTTAAGTTATTATTAATAGCGGAGCGGTGATGGTGAGGTGGCGGCCCTTTACGGTTTTCACCATCAACCACCATCAAGTAGATAATATGTCAAATAAATGTACTCTTCTAATAAATATTCACATTTATTCTTTTTAAACATTTTTGGGTGTACTAAAAATAGTGGTGTAAAGGTTATATGAACCTATATTTAGAAATGAATCTAGTCTAATCAAATTCATTCTATCTCGGTTCGATTGGATAAAATTGGTTCAGTCACTATAAATTTTTTAAGTTTAAACTTAATTCGTTTTAAATTTATAAATAATTTGATTCAATTCGTTAGATTTATAATTAAGTTGACTTATAAATTTAACAAATTTAATTTAATTATAAATAGTTTAAATTCAATTCACTTAATTACGAATTTAATTTATTTTTTTATATTCAATTTATTTGGTTCATAATCTAAATTTAACAATTAATTATCAAATCAAATTTCAAATTACATTCATATTGTTTTGGTTTATTATCGGCCTATGTGCATCTTTAATAAAAAAATACAACAAACATAAAAAATAATGGTTCAATAAAAAAAGTATGATTACTATTTTATTTATATTTAATAAAATTATCAAATATGATAATCATTAGAGAAAATAACTTTTTTTTATATCCTATAGCTAACCTAAAATCGATTAGGCCTTAGAAAACTTAAATTTGTTATAAATTAGTAATTTATTATGATAAATCTAAAAATTTATAAATAACTTTTTTTGAATCAAAGAATATATTAATTCAAAAAATCAATTAAATACAAGGTGATCGCGCAGATCCAGCCTTCAACAAAGACAAAAATGAAAGCAAAAACAACATATGACATTAACTTTGTTATGTATTGTCTAAGCTTTTTTGATTTCTAGCCTATATACATTATATTCTCTATAATTCTATCATAAGTATTGTTATGCACATACTTACCAAAAGACACATCATTTTTATAAAGCCAAACACCATACAGAGTTTCTGTAACAGCAAGTTTCATTAGGCTAACTTTCCAACCTTTTTTTTAGCATACTCCATAAGCCATTTACATTCCTCAGACCAAGCTTTAGGGTCATGGGACACATCCAGCCAACTAATAATATTTTTCCAAATGCCTTTGGTCACCCTGCACTCAAAAAAATAAATTACAACCACTATCTTATATCATCCCAAACACCTCTATATATCCTTCGTAGCCATCTTGCCATGACAAACAAGCCAAAAAGTAAGCAAAGCTCTAGGCCTCGCGTTATTATCTTTGAACAAGAATCTCCAAGGCGTACGACTATTATCACTAATCATATCATCATACAAAACCTTCATTGAAAATTTACTTCTACTCAGTAAAGTATCCCAAGTTTGTTTGAATTTGGTGACCTGCTCTCTAAGATTCAGAATATTCTTGATCACCCAAGAGAAATTATTCCCAGGTACAGCTTCCATCACGTTCCTGCCTTTCAGATAATGCATATAAACCCACTTGACCCAAATATTATCTGATTTTTTGCACAGATTCCATAAGCACTTCATCATAGCTACCTGGTTCTAAATAGATAGATTGATGATTTGAGACCTCTCTGTCTTATAGGACTATAGACTGTCTTTCAAGCCAATGGGCTTTTTCTGCTCACTTCATGATCGCCAGTCCAAATAAAAGTTCTACAAACAACACCAATCTTCTTAATAACAAACTTTGGAAATAGGTAGACACTGCATTCAATATTGTGTAATGGCAAAAGATATATTATTCGCAAGTTAATTATTCCAGGATAGCTCAAAAGCCTAGAAGTCCAATGACGAATCCTTCCGACAATCCTGTCAATAAGAGGAAGATAATGATTAATATTAAGCTTCTTACTTGTTAGAGGTACCCCTAAGTATCTAACAGGTAATTTTCCCTCTTTAAAAGAAATTTCCTCTTTAAGCTCTATCTTAGTGTCCCTATCAATGCCTCCAAAATAAATTTTACATTTACTAGGATTCTCAATCAGACCTGTAAAAGCAGAAAAATTCTTAATAGTTTTTAACATCATCTCAACTTACTTAATGTCTCCTCTACATAATAACAACACATCATTAGCAAAGGCGGGGTTAGTGAGGGCCAACTATGCACACTTGGCATGATGATTAAAATTGTGGTTCTTCTGCATCTTGACAAGTAGTATGTTTAAGTACTCCATCATATTAACACAGAGAAAATGGGATATTGGATCCCCTTACATTATCCCTCTGTTAGCCTGCATAGTATCAAAAATCTCACCATTAATATTAAACATATAGGAAATAGATGTTACTACAGTCATAATCCAACTAGTAAACATCTTAGGCATCCCAGTCTCCTGCAGGATCGTCTTCATAACATTTCCAATCAACCATGTCATAACCTTTCTGAAGGACTAATTGCATCATGCACCTAGGGGTGCCTCCCTTCCTAGAATATCCTTTGAGTAATTCATAAGTTTTGTACCCCAAAATTTTCCCTCCCATTTTTCACTCAAGATGCTATCCTAGGGTTTCTTAAATACTCAATTTGGCTCAAAAGTTGATCAAACAGATTCTCTTCCTAGGCAACCAGTCAGCAATTAGGGTTTTGAACTTCTCAAAGGTTTGCCCAATCCATGGCCCAGATAACTGCAAAGGCATTTGTGTGATTTCTATTTGTTTTCTTAACTATAATCTTCTGAGGATTGATGTTACTTTTGAGGGCATATTATGTTTGGATAAGGTGCAAGGTCTAGAGCTATCATTTTAAGCAATCATGATTGAGGGTTCAATTAATCATTTGGGTTTGAGCTTTTAAACATTTATTTTGCTTAAGAGTGCAAGATACATGATTTATTCTATCATATTATGTTTACTTGAAATGTAATTTATCAAGCCAGGATGCTTATTCAAGACATTCAAATCAAGAATTGCAAAATTAAAATAAAACTCAAAAAATTTGTACAACAAATATTCATTATTACTCAAGCTTTGTTCATTACAGTTTTGTGGGTCATTCACAAATGATTACAAGTGATTACAAATAGATTACAAGTAAAATACAAAGTTTAAATCTACAAAGGAAAATTTGCTTCTTCTTCAAGACTCTTTGCTTCTTCCTCAAGAAATTCCCCATTGCTAGCCATTGTCTTGCTTGCCATTTGTTTGTACATGTGACAAAAGAAAAGAGAATATTAGCAAAAATCAATATTGAAAAGTCCAAGCAAATTTGATTTTTCATCATTAGGGTTTGCTTTTAGGAATCAGAATTTTGTTTGTCCATTTTTCCCTATTTTTGCAAATCTCAAAACCTAGGTTTTAGTTCACAAAAAAGGGGAAAAAGAAATAAATATACAAATTGGACAGGCAAGGCAACAAGTTCAAACAACAACAAAAGCAACAGGCTGCAAACATCAGCAGTCAAAATGCACAAGTCAAACAATCCCGAACAGCCAAACTGCATCACAAAAAAGGCAGTGCCTTGAAAGCAATTACAGCAACACAAGATGCAAGGAAACAGGCTGCAAATAGCAGACAACAAGCAAGTTGTCCAAATCAGAAATCAAAGGCAGCAACACAAAGCTACAACAGAACAGAACAAACAATATGCAAGCAACAAGCCAAAAGCATCAAATGCTGTAATGTAAGTCAACATCATCATTTTCCCAAGGAAATAAGCAAATCCTTCAGAAAATGCATCAAAAGCAAAAATGCTTTATCTCACAAAGAGAGGAAAGAGGAAAGATATCACCTAGCCAGCAAATGCCAAGACAAACAGGTTGCTATAAGAAACAGTCCAAGAAGACCTGCTCAAAAAGCCTTCCTATGTTGCCCATAGCAGTCCAAAAATCTGTCCAAGTTCTGCACAAAATCATCTCAACATAAACCATAGTAACTAGTCTGCAATACAGTCCAAAAAATGCCCAGACTTGCACCAAAATGGAAATAGTCCAAGCTGCACTCAAAAGCCAAAAACTAGAAAAGCCAAAACTGTCAAAATTCAAAGTTTTTTCCCTCCTATTTTTCACCCTAATCAGATAACAAGTTTTTACTGTTTTATAGAGGGGAGAACCATCAGATATCAGGAGGAGAAACATACAGAACTAAAGAGATAGAAAAAACTACAAAAAAACTCAGAACCAAAAAGTTTAAGAAATCCCTTTGTTTCCAAACCAACAGAGCATCATAGTATCCACAAAAACATCATCAAACCATCACCAAAACCAACTGAAACATCATCAAACCATCACCAAAACCAACTGAAACATCATAGGACCATCATAAAAAACCATAACAGAACTAGCAAACCACAAAAAACTCAGAATCAAAAAGTTCAAGAAATCATTTTGTCTCAAACTAACTGAAACATCATAGAACCATCACAAAAAAAACTAGAACAGAACTAGCAAACTAGCAAACCACAAAAAACTCAGGACCAAAAGTTCAAGAAATATCTTTGTCTCAAATCAACTGGAACATCATAACATTCATAAAAAACAACCATCCCAACCATCATCCAAAAAACAGCAGACAACAAAAAACATAGAACCAAAGTCCATCATCCAAACCTTGTCATCAAACATCATTATTCAAAACCCAACAAATCAGTAGCAAACAAACAACAAAAACCCTAATCTGATAATCAGGATAACACAAACTCAAAAGGAGAAAGAAGTCACTCACAAACACAGAGTCAGAGTTATCTTATCGAAAAGAACATTGAGAGGTTAGTAAGGTTATAGATATGGACCTCACCAATGATCTCCTTCTTCTATTTCCTTACTCTCTTTGATTATATCATTGCATGCATCGCTACCTTCGCCGATCTCACTAAACGAAAATTAGGGTTTCATTTTCCCCCCTTTCTAGATTTAGGGTCACCAAGTGAAAATCTGCAGAAATTAGTCATGAATTAGTAACTAGCAGAGAGAGACGATCAGAAAAATGTAAGAAAAGTAAGGTTTCGAGACACGCCGCCACCGTCACCACCGTAGGGCGATTTCTGACGCGGCTAAAGGGTCTTCTCCGGTGAAGTCCCGTGGTAAGAGAGAAGAGAGAAGGCAGAGCATTCAAGAGAGAGAGAAAACAATGAGTTGTGAGGCATGGCTTAGGCGTAGTGGAGTTTTGTGTTGTTTGATAACAACACTTTGACCCAATCCGGTGGTGACACTTGTCACCACCTCTTTAGTTGCCCTGAATAATCCCTCACTTGCACCCCCACGTTAATCTGATGCGCCCTCATCATCCATCCCTCTGATCAATTATCACACCCTTTCTACGCGTCTTAGATGTATCTCTATGGTATACCTCCAAGGGGTTACTACACTGGATTAGCCATAAGCATTTGGGCCTATTCATTTCTACACCCCCTGTTTTACTTTATTTGCAGGCCCATTTCTAATTTTCCCCTTTATATTTTTTTGTTGTTAATATTTTCTTTTCATTATTTTATTTTTTATTTTTTCAGCATATATTTAAAAATGTAAATATGTTAACATTTGTTTTAAATAATTTTAACTTTAAAGTAATTTTTGTTTGACATTATTAATTAAGTCCTTAATTAATTTTATCAAATGAAAAGAGTTTTAACCAAAATAATTATTTAACGTTTTGGACTTGTATTGCGTGATTTAAATGTTTATTTCTTACTGTCACCCCCATTCATTAATTTGTACCCCCATTCCCGAAGTTCTGTAATAACGTAGAATTTCAATTTCCGTATTTTTATTTGTTTTACTCATTACTGTATAGTAATTAGACGTGTATGGCAAGATGAAAAAAATCAATCGTTAGTTAACCTAATTTTAAAGATCAGATTAACTTGAATCAAGCACACTTTTTCACACGCGCGCCTCTAGGGTAACCTCGCTCGTTGCCTCGGAAATATAGTCATGTCCCTCGAGTATGGGACGTTTTAGCAAATGACCCTTTGATAAAAAGATCGTAGTCCCTCGATGACCCTCGACGTTGCCTTCGATAAAACAATCTCGTCCCTTATAAAAATTGCTAAAGCGTCACGTAAGTTGCTTTCGATGACTGTAAAATTGACCCGCGCCTGTCCCTTTACATCTAATGATGGGGCTTCTTACCAAATCAATGGTAAGATAGCAACATATAAAGGAATAATAAAAGAACCTTGAGACCTTTCGAGCAGGTAGATTCGCTCCTAGTTACTCACTTGCTCACGACAAAAACATTTTTACACCAACATTTTCATCTCAAAACATTTTCAAAAAAACAAAAACTTTTGTATACGTTCTTATAGAGACGAGAACCATTGCAAAACATCTTTTCAAAACACCTTCTAAAACACAATCCACAAACACATCTTTGAACCATCTTTCGAAACAAAACTTTGTACGCGTTCTTATAGAAACGAGAACCATTACAAAGAGATTTTTTTCAAAACACTTTCAAAGCCCACATCACAAGCACACTATCAAAACAAAAAGCAAGCAATCTAAACGAGTAACTAAGAGCCTATGGAAAACCATGGATGAAAAGGGTGCTAATACCTTTCCTTTTCATAATCTACCCCCCGAACCCGAGAAATAATCTCGAAAGGTCTTTCCTGTGCTTTTTTACCTTTCCTTTTGGATAAAAGAAAAGTCGGCGACGACTCTTGCTATCCGCACAAATGCGATCGAAACACAAAACACCAAGTCAGTTCTCCTACCGTATCATAATAAGCTAGCATGATATGATTATGGATGATCCGCCCTGGCACAAAAGTTACTTGACAAAGGATAATGGTACCTTAAAGAACCTTTCCCATTATGGTTGTCATAATTTTTGAGATAATTTTGTAAAAAGTGGTGCACCATGCTATAGGCATGTAGTCTTTAACAAAATTCGCATCCTCATTCTAAGGTGTAATACGGTGGGAGAACTGACTTGGGTGTTTTGTGTTTTATTGCAATTGTTGCGGATAGCAAGAGTTACCATCGACTTTTCTTTTATCCAATAAAGGAAAGGGTGAAAAGAACAAGAAAGACCTTTTGAGATATTTTTTTGAGTTTGGGGGTAGGTTATGAAAAGAGAATGTGTTAGCACCCTTATCATCTGTAGCTGTCTACGGGATCTTAGTTGCTAGCTCACTTTGAAATGCTTTGTTTGAAATGTGTTTGTGATTTATTTTGAAAGTATTTTCGAAAGTGCCTTTGTTTAGGCGAACTTTGTAATGATTATCGTCTTTATAAGAATGCATACAAAGTGTTTGAATTTCGAAAATATTTCACTTGAAAGTGTTGGTGTATTTTGAAAGATGTTTTTTGAAAATGGTTGTGAGCAAGCAACCATGAACGTTCTACCTACTCAAAAAGTCTTTGTTCATTTCCTCCTCCTTTAGATATTTCTATCTTACCATTGATTGATAAGAAGCCCTTTCATTGGATGTGTAAGTGTTTGCTTGTTGGCATTAATTTTTGGTAAAACCAGATTTGTGAATGTCATGACTGATGTCATAACATTCTGGGATAAAGAAAAATTCTGCAGAAGGAATGTTCTACAGGAACAACTCAGTATGAGTGAATATCATGATGATTAAGCTATGATCATATGTACTGAATTCTACCAAAATCAGTGAGCAGGATACATGATGTCATAACCAATGTTAAGACATCCTGTACTGATCAAGTTGTTGTGCAGATTTATTGTTCCTGAGAATTTTCAGGAATCTGGTGTGCTATTCTGAGTTGAAGTATATTGACTAGATCAGATGCTCACGTGGATATTAGGTTAACCTTGCTTAACCCTAATATGTTATGATGAAAGCCCAAGACCAAGTCTTTAGGTTAACTTTGGTTAACCCTAGCTATTTTTATGGAATCCCAAAATAAAGAATAGATTGCATATATATTTCTCACAAATCCTAATGGTGTGCAGTGCTTTTTAGAGAAGATTAATAAGGCATTTTGTAGTTGTGATATTTTTAGTAATTACTGTGAGCCAAGCAATTATCACTTGATAAGTGACTTGGAGTAGGATTTGGTTGTAAGGGTTGTTTATCACTCAAAGCTTTAAAGCACGAGTGCTGTGTCTCTTGATTAAAGCTTTGAAGCAAAATCAAGCGTGTGTATTGAAGAATGTCTTCATAATCTTATTAATCAGTAGATTAGTATCACTGCTGTGATTGAGGGGGAGTGAGTAGGAACTCAGGTTTAAGTAGGACTTAGATTGAAGTTGCATTGGGTAGGTCTTAAGTGAAAGAGATAAACTGGTTGGTTTATTCCTAAATTAATACCTCTTATAGTGAATTTCCTCCCTGGCTTGGTAGCTCCCAGATGTAGGTGTTGTTATACACTAAACTGGGTTAACAATTGATTGCGTTCTTTACTGTCTTTTAAATTACTGTTTGGTTTGTGTACAATTTGTTAGATATGGTGTCATAACATTCACTATGACATTAAGTATCTATTGCCAGAATTTCAATTGGTATCAGAGCAGGCACCCTGTCTGTCTTTCTAAGTGAGATCTAGGGATATTATTTTCTGGCGCTATGGACAAGGAAGGAGGATTTGGGAACAGACCACCTATTCTGGATGGATCAAACTATGACTACTAGAAACCTCGTATGATTGCCTTCTTGAAGTCACTGGACAATAAAGCTTGGAGAGCTGCTGACAAAGGATGGAACCATCCCACCATAACTGGGAAAGATGGGACGACTAGTCTGAAACCTGAGGAAGAATGGAGCAAAGAAGAAGAAGAGTTAGCCCTGGGTAACTCTAAAGCATTGAATGCCTTGTTCAATGGAATTGATAGAAACATATTCAGACTAGTACATCAATGTGAACTGGCCAAGGATGTTTGGGACACTCTCAAAACCACCCATGAGGGTACATCCAAAGTAAAAATGTCAAGACTTCAGATGCTCACTACCAAATTTGAGGATCTAAGGATGAAGGAAGATGAGACCATTCATGAGTTTCACATGAACATCTTGGAAATTGCCAACACCTCAGGAGCATTGGGAGAAAAGATGTCATAAGAAAAGCCGGTGAGAAAGATTCTCAGATCCTTGCCTAAAAGGTTTGCAATGAAAGTGACTGCTATAGAGGAAGCTCAGGATATCTGCAACTTGAAGGTTGATGAACTCATTGGGTCACTTCAGACATTTGAGATGGGGATCAGTGACAATGTTGACAATAAAAACAAGAGCATAGCCCTTGTATCCAATACTGAAGATGAAAGAAAGGAGAGTGATGAAGAGAATATATCAGAAGCTATAGCTATGCTTGGAAGGAAGTTCAACAAACTCATCAAGAGAATGGACCCAAAGTCAAGGTCAAATGTCAAGAACATTTCCTCTGGCATTAGCAGATCCTATGACTCCAGCAGAAGAGCTAAGTCTGAATAAAAGGGAAATCAAAGCAGAGGAATCCAATGCCATGGATGTGAAGGATATGGGCACATTCGAGCTGAATGTCCTACCTTTCTAAAGAAACAAAAGAAAGGAATGTTTGTTACTTGGTCTGATGGTGACTCAGAAAGTGACTCTGAAGAAGAATCTACTAAACTAGTTACTGCACTATCTGGTGTTTGTAACTTTGATAATGATTCTAGTGATGAGGAAGTGACATTTGAAGAACTTGCTGACTCCTACAAGAAGCTATGTATCAGAAGTGCTGAAGTCTGTCAGCAAAATGAGAAACAGAAAAAGCTCATAATGAAGTTGGAGGCTGAGAAGAAGGCAGGCACTGCTACTATAAGCTATCTCAAAGGTGAAGTTCTAATGTTGAACTCCAAACTTAATCAGATGACTAAGTCTGTCAAGATGTTAACAACTGGAACTGACAAGTTGGAAGAAATCCTTCAGGCTGGACAAAATGTAGGAAACATGTTTGGTCTAGGATTTGTGGCTGCAAAGAAATCTGCTGTTGACAAGAAGAAGACCAGGCCTGATAAACAAATGTCAAAGTAGATGTCACAACATAGGACTCAACATCAAGAACATAGAAATATGAAGAAAAAGTATCAAAGATGGAGATGTCATTATTGTGGGAGGTTTGGTCACATAAAGCCATTCTGCTTCAGATTATATGGATATCCTAATCAGACCCCATATGTCAAACCTAAGACTAACAAGGCACCATATACTCAACAGTGGAAGAAAAAGACTGCAGCCCTGATAGCTCACACCTCCCTTAGAGTTTCTGCCAAGGAAGACTGATACTTTGACAGTGGATGCTCTAAACACATGACTGGAATAAAGAATCTGTTGAATGATGTCAAACCTCATACTACTAGTTATGTCACTTTTGGAGATGATGCTAGAGGATAAATCAAAGGAGTTGGAAACTTGGACTGCCCTGGAGTTCCAAACCTAAATGAAGTGTTGCTGGTAAATGGTTTGACTGCTAATCTCATAAGTATCAGTCAATTATGTGATCTAGGATTCAAGGTCAACTTCACCAAGTCTGAATGTCTTGTAACTAATGAAAAACAAGAAGTTGTAATGAGAGGAGTCAGATCAAAAGACAACTGTTACTTATGGGAGTCTGAGAACACTAACTACTCTTCTGTGTGCTCTATAGCCAAAGAAGAAAAAGAAGTGAAACTGCGGCACCAAAAACTTGGTCATTTACATCTTAGAGGGATGAAAAAGATCATATCTATGGAGGCTGTCAGAGGGATTCCAAGGCTTCAGATTGATGAAGGGAGAGTCTGTGGTGAATGTCAGGTTGGAAAGCAAACTAGAATGTCACATCCAAAGACAAGACATCTGACCACCTCTAAGGTGCTAGAACTTTTACATATGGATCTGATGGGTCCCATGCAGGTGGAAAGTCGTGGTGGAAAGAGATATGCCTATGTTGCTGTGGATGATTTTTCCAGATTCACCTGGATAAACTTCATTAGGGAAAAGTCTGATGTATTTGATGTATTTAAGGAATTGTGCAAAAGAATTCAAAGAGAAAAAGAAGGATGCATTGTCAGAATCAGAAGTAATCATGGTAAGGAATTTGAAAATAGTAAGTTTGATGAGTTCTGTTCCTCAGAAGGAATCAATCATGAGTTCTCTTCACCTATAACTCCTCAACAAAATGGAGTTGTGGAAAGGAAAAACAGGACTATACAGGAATCTGCCAGAGCAATGATACATGCCAAGAAGCTTCCTATTCATTTTTGGGCTGAAGCTATGAATACAGCATGTTATGTCCACAACAGGGTCACCTTGAGAAAGGGAACATCATCCATCCTTTATGAACTATGGAAAGGAAGAAAGCCTACAGTGAAGTACTTCCATGTCTTTGGGAGCAAATGCTATATTCTGACAGATCATGAACAAAGGAGAAAGATGGACCCTAAAAGTGATGAAGGAATATTCCTAGGATACTCTACCAACAGCGGAGCATATATGGTGTTCAATTCCAGGACCAAAGTTATGATGGAGTCTATAAATGTCATAGTTGATGATCACCATGAGGAAACAAATGTCCCATATGATGTTGAGACATTCTTTGAGACTTCAACACAAGTGTCTAAAAAGGATGATGTGCCTAATCCTACTCCATCAGAGTCTGAATCAAAGGAAGCTAACAAAGATCCTTCCATCAGAATTCAGAAAGATCATCCTAAGGAACTCATCATAGGAGATCCTAACAGTGGAGTCACTACAAGATCTAGAGAAATCATCACAAACTCTTGTTTTGTGTCTAAGATTGAACCAAAAAATGTTAAAGAGGCTTTGACTGATGAATACTGGATTGGAGCAATGCAAGATGAATTGAACCAGTTCAAGTAACATGAAGTATGGGAGTTAGTTCCTAGACCAGAAGGAACAAACATCATTGGCACAAAGTGGATCTACAAGAACAAGTCAGATGCTGAAGGAGTTGTCACCATGAATAAGGCAAGGCTTGTTGCTCAAGGATACACTCAAGTTGAAGGGGTTGATTTTGATGAGACTTTTGCTCCTCTAGCCAGACTATAATCAATCAGACTTCCCTTGGGAGTTGCTTGTCTCCTTAAGTTCAAGTTGTTTAAGATGGATGTCAAGAGTGCCATCCTAAATGGGTACTTAAATAAGGAAGTGTATGTGGAACATCCTAAAGGATTTGTGGATCCAAACTGTCCTGATCATGTCTACAAATTGAGGAAAGCATTATATGGTCTGAAACAAGCTCCTAGAGCTTGGTATGAAAGGTTGACAAAGTTCCTCACTGACAAAGGACACAGGAAATGAGGTTTGGATAAAACTCTTTTTGTCAAGGATGAAGGAGGAAAGATAATGGTAGCTCAAATTTATGTTGATGACATAGTGTTTGAAGGAATGTCAGATAAAATGGTTAAACATTTTGCTAACCAGATGCAAGCTGAATTTGAAATGAGCCTCATGGGAGAATTGGCCTACTTTCTTGGACTACAAGTCACACAGATGGAAGACTCAATTTTTCTGTCTCAAATCAAGTATGCAAAGAATATTGTTAAGAAGTTTGGGATGGATAATGCCAGTCATAAAAGGACTCCTGCACCTACTCATTTAAAGTTGTCCAAAGACACAAGTGGGGCAAATGTGGATCAAAGCTTGTACAGAAGCATGATAGGAAGTCTGCTATACTTAACAGCCAGAAGACCTGACATTGCCTTTGCAGTTGGAGTATGTGCAAGATACCAGGCTGAACCCAAAGTAAGTCACATCAACTAGGTGAAAAGAATTCTGAAGTATGTGAGTGGAACTTACAATCATGGCATGCTGTACTCTCATGGATGTGAACCAATTCTGTCTGGTTATTGTGATGCTGATTGAGCTGGTAGTGCTGATGATAGAAAGAGCACCTCTGGAGGATGCTTCTTTTTGGGAAATAATCTTGTTTCTTGGTCCAACAAGAAATAAAACTGTGTGTCTCAATCTACTGCTGAAGCTGAATACATAGCAGCTGGTAGCAGCTGTTCTCAAATGATCTGGATGAAACAGATGCTGACTGAGTATAATGTCACACAAGATGTCATGACATTGTACTTTGACAATTTGAGTACTATTAACATATCCAAGAATCCTATACAGCATAGCAGGACTAAGCATATTGACATTAGACATCACTTCATCAGAGATCTTGTGGAGGAGAAGGTGATTAAGCTGGAACATGTTGCCACTGAACTACAACTGGCTGATATTTTTACCAAGGCACTTGATGCTAGTCAGTTTGAGAATTTAAGGGGCAAGCTGGGTATTTTCCAATATGAAGAGATGTAGCAATTAATTTTGCTTAATACAAGGTTTGAAAGAGATATTTTAATCAAGTTTATTCTGATTGGGCTAATCATTTGTTTTCCTCTTTCTTTCCAAAATTTTAAGAAGAGGAATAGACATATTTATATCTCCCTCTTCTCAGTTTGCTTCATCACTCTCCATTCCCTCAAAAGAAAATTTCACACTCGCTGTCACTTGTATTCTCAATCTCTCAAGATGTCTCAACAATATGTGTCATCATCTTCATCAAAGGCAACTGCATCTTCCTCACCCACTGACACCGAACCTAGGGCAAATGTAAACTTCATGGATGCTAATGAAGAACAACATGATGGTTCTGCAAGAAGCTCACCAGAAGATGCTGCTGAAAATAGTGCTTCCTCAGGGGATGACAGTACCTGAAGGTCTGTGTTTGCTGAGTTGTAAAGATTGATGCTGGAACTTGCTGCTGCTATTTGATACCTTCTCTCTGTTTCTGTGTATTTTGGATTTCCTTTTGATGACTGTATAACTTGAAGTACTAGATCCTTTGGCCTCTTTATGGCTAAAAAGGGGGAGAAGTAATTGTGGTTCTACTGCATGTTGCTTCTGCATTCTAATCTCTGATTGTTTAGGGGTTTTAGCCAAAAATTTGCCAAAGGGGGGGGTTTGTAAGTGTTTGCTTGTTGGCATTAATTTTTGGTAAAACCAGATTTGCGAATGTCATGACTGATGTCATAACATTCTGGGATAAAGACAAATTCTGCAGAAGGAATGTTCTACAGGAACAACTCAGTATGAGTGAATATCATGATGATTAAGCTATGATCATATGTACTGAATTCTACCAAAATCAGTTAGCAGGATACATGATGTCATAACCAATGTTAAGACATCCTGTACTGATCAAGTTGTTGTGCAGATTTATTGTTCCTGACAATTTTCAGGAATCTGGTGTGCTATTCTGAGTTGAAGTATATTAACTAGATCAGATGCTCACGTCGATATTAGGTTAACCTTGCTTAACCCTAATCTGTTATGATGAAAGCCCAAGACCAAGTCTTTAGGTTAACTTTGGTTAACCCTAGCTATTTTTATGGAAGCCCAAAATGAAGAATAAACTGCATATATATTTCTCATGAATCCTAATGGTGTGCAGCGCTTTTTAGAGAAGATCAATAAGGAATTTTGTAGTTGTGATAGTTTTAGTAATTACTGTTAGCCAAGCAATTATCACTTGATAAGTGACTTGGAGTAGGATTTGGTTGTAAGGGTTGTTTATCACTCAAAGCTTTGAAGCACGAGTGTTGTGTCTCTTGATTAATGCTTTGAAGCAAAATCAAGCGTGTGTATTGAAGAATGTCTTCATAATCTTATTAATTAGTAGATTAGTATCACTACTGTGATTGAGGGGGAGTGAGTAGGAACTCAGGTTTAAGTAGGACTTAGATTGAAGTTGCATTGGGTAGGTCTTAAGTGAAGGAGATAAATTGGTTGGTTTATTCCTAAATTAATACCTCTTATAGTGAATTTCCTCCCTGGCTTGGTAGCCCCCAGATGTAGGTGTTGTTATACACTAAACTGGGTTAACAATTGATTGTGTTCTTTACTATCTTTTAAATTACTGTTTGGTTTGTATACAATTTGTCAGATACGGTGTCATAACATTCACTGTGACATTAAGTATCTGTTGCCAGAATTTCAGGATGTGAAGGGATGGGCGTAGGTCGTCGTACAGTCATAGAAGGCAACATTGTAGGATACCTTAGAAATGTGTTGTGAGGTTCTAAGATCGTTTACAAAGGCAACATTGAAGGGTCGTCGAGGGACTACGATCTTGTATTCGAGGGTCTTTTCTAAAGTATCCCACGTTCGAGGGACATGATTGTTTATTCATAGGCAACAAGTGTGGATTACCCTAGAGGTGCGTATGTGAATTATGTTTTGATTGCATTCATTTTTGTCTTGAGATTAGGGTTCTCTAAGATTGATTTTATCTTGCCATACACACCTTAATTACTAACATTTATATTAAAATTGATAAATTGCGGAAATTAAAGTCTTACGCTATTACATCATTTAGGGGATGAGGGTACAAATTATAAATGGGGATGAAAGTAATTAAACCTAATTACTATTACAACCAAATTGAATAAAAATAAATAGCAAAAAAGTCTCAAAAATCAAGATTTTTGGTGTTTAGGCTGACACGGGGCGTGTCCTGTGACACAGGCACCCGTGTCAGGACCTTGTCCTTCCATGCATGCCTTTTTTATCCCAGTTGAGCTGACACGGGAACCTATGTCAGAACCATGTCCTACCATTTTGCCAAGTTTTAATCCCAGTAAGAGGGACACGGGTCGTGTCCTGTGACACGGGCACCCGTGTCAGAACCCTGTCTTGCCATTTTTCCTATTTTCTTCCTGACACAGCCCGTGTCAGGTGACACGGTCGGCCGTGTCAGACTTCCAGAAGCATTTTTTTTTAGTTTTGAGTGTTTGGAACTATTCTACTTTGATTTGTCCTGTTTTATTCTTTTGAAAACGAAAGTAAAATGATGTATGAACAAGGATATCACAGTTTGAGAAAAATTACCTCTTGAAGTGAAAAGTTGAAATGTGTATGGATGTTTCATGGTGCAATTGATGATTGATTGAGCTTCCTTATACCTCCCTAAAGTTTTTCCAATATGTACTTTATGCTGAAAGTATTTGAATCTCTCCAACCAAGTCAAACTTGCAAGACAATGTTTTTGAGTTTGGAAAGTGGAGATAATAATGTTACAGAAGTTATTCTTATGTTTTACCAACTTCTATACGATGTATGTGAAGTATTTGGATGGTTTGTTTGACAAAATCTTGCAAGGTATGCGATTCAAAGATTTGGACTTCAATGCTCAAAGATGGAGGTTTTATGAACAATCCTGGTTTTTTGTGAGTGAAGGGATTTTAAGTGCAAGTTTTTCTTTCTCTCTTTTTATGGCCTCTTTCTCTTGCAAATGCTCCCTTTGTATATAGGCAAGAGGTTTGGGAATAATAGCTGATTAGGTTTGCAAGACATCATGTTATGGTTTGGCTGGGATGCAAATATCAAACTATGTCAATTCTCTGTAGTCCCAAGATGAAGTACCAAAGTTGCTGGTATAGAGGGGCTACTTTACATGATTTATGGTGGAGTAAAATCATAAGTAATCAATGTATAGGCTCAAGATAAATTTGTACCTAAAGCTTGCTTTTCAAGAATAGCAATGGTGCCTTTATGCCATAAATGGAAAGATCTTTTGGACAAAGGCTCAAACACTTGGGTAATAGCTCAAGAGTAGGTGTAAGAATTAAATTATGGTGATATTGGCAAGTTAGAATTCCCACAACACAAGATATGCAACATAACATAAGGATTTTGTTATGTGTTCTTCAACAAAAGAACTTGCAATTCAAGGATGGATGCCCAACTTCATGCCCTTGAATCTCCTAGCTCAAGTATGATAAATTCATCTTGGATGTTTTGGAAAGCTTGAAACATCCTCTATAACTTTTATTTTGGCCATTTTGACAAATCATCTTGGAACTATGTGAAAAAATGCCAAGAAGTTGGGATAAAATCCTGATCAAAATCCGTTGAAAATTTCTCTAAGTGCTAGATGAAAATGTCATGTCTTCATGGGCTTATATATTCAAATTTAAGCATTTTTTGGACATCAACCCTCTAATACAAAGTTTTAGAATTCATCAAGATCTACAATTTTCATGTTGAAAGTTTATTTTGAATAATTTTGCATCATGGTGAAAATTGGTATGAAGTTATGAAATAAACATGTGTAAACCACTTAGAAAAATTTCTAAGTCTTGAAAAGTTTAACTTTTCAAATTGACTTTTAACTTTCTTGACTTTTTGATGATGAAGCTTGATATTCTTGAATGTCTTAATTAATTTTGATCTTTGAGACTTAATATTGACCAAAAGTCAAAGTTTGACTTTTGGTGTATCAGTTGACTTTTCATCAGTACAATTGATTTTTGGTCATCTGGTCAATTGACTGAGCAAAATTTGTGATACAAGACTTGAAACTTGACATGAGCATTCTTGAAGGTCCATAATGATCCGTGAAAGTCATTTGAAGTATTAGAAGTCCAACTGTCCTTGTGCAAGCTCAAACCCTAATTTTGAGGTATATGTGTTGAGGAGATGGCTTGACCTAGTCAATACTTATGCAAGCTTGAGCTTTTAAAGATCTTTTATGAGGAATGTATTGAAAAAAAGAGGGAAATTTTTGGGGTATAACAACTGCCCCTGTTCAATCTTCTTAAACCTGAAGAGTTAGATTAGCGAGTCCACCATTCGTGACTTGAAGGTGGAAGATGATTGAACACTAGAGTGCCCAGAAATTTTAACTTGATGATATGTTAGTTGATTATGTTGGGAATGGGCTTAAAGATGCCATTTGGAGAAGTGATAAAGAATTGTCGAAGATGGGCTTATAGATGCCATCCAAGGTGATTGTTGATAGAGATTGGAAGAAACATCAGAATAAATCATTGGTCGATTTATACTAAAACAACAGATGTCGGAGAAGTATCAGAATAAATCTTTGGTCGATTGAATCTGAATGATATGCTGGAATAGACTCGTGTTAAGACGTGTCCAGAAATGTATTATAAGGAACCCGTGATGAGCCCGTGTGAATCTGTATTTGGAAATACATTAGAAGGAACCCGTGTAAGATTGCTTCAGGATGAGCCTGTGTGAAGTTGAATTTGGAAATAAATTAGAAGGAACATGTGTAAGATTGCTTCAGGATGAGCCCGTGTGAAGTTGCATTTGGAAATACATGAGAAGGAGCCTGGGTAGGGCTACTTTAGGATGAGTCTGTGTGAAACTGCATCTGGAAATATATGAGAAGGATCCTGGGTAGGGCTACTTCGGGATGAGTCCGTGTGAAACTGCATTTGAAAATTTATGAGAAGGAGCCTGGGTTGGGCTGCTTCGGGATGAGTCCGTATGAAACTGCATCTGGAAATTCATGAGAAGGAGCCTGGGTTGGGATGCTTTGGGATGAATCCGTGTGAAACTGCATCTGGAAATTTATGATAGGGAGCCTAGGTAGGGCTGCTTTAGGATGAGTTCGTGTGAAACTGCATCTAGAAATATATGAGAAGGAGTCTGGGCAGGGATGCTTATGGATGAGTCCATGTGAAACTACATCTGAAAATTTATGAGAAGGAGCCTGAGTAAGGCTGCTTCAGGATGAGTCTGTGTGAAACTGCATTTGGAAATTTATGAGAAGGAGCCTGGATAGGGCTGCTTCAGGATGAGTCCGACTGCATCTGAAAATTTATGAGAAGGATCCTGGGTAGGGCTGCTTCAGGATGAGTCTGTGTGAAACTGCATCTGGAAACATATGAGAAGGAGCCTGGGTAGGACTGCTTCGGGATGCGTCCGTGTGAAATTGCATCTGAAAATATATGAGAAGGAGCCTAGATAGGGTTGCTTCGGGATGAGTCCGTGTGAAACTGCATTTGGAAATGTATGAGAAGGAGCCTGGGTAGGGCTGCTTCGGGATGAGTCTGTGTGAAACTGCATCTGGAAATATATGAGAAGGAGCCTGGGTAGGGCTACTTCGGGATGAGTCCGTGTGAAATTGCATCTGGAAATTTATGAGAAGGAGCCTGGGTAGGGCTGCTTCGGGATGAGTCCGTGTGAAACTGCATCTGTGTAAGATATGAGAAGAAACCCGTGTAAGATTTCTTTAGGATGGGCCCGTGTGAAGTTGTATCTGTGTAAGATATGAGAAGGAACCCATGTAAGATTGATTTAGGATGAGCCCGTGTGAAGCTGCATTTGGAAATTTATGAGAAGAAATCTGTGTAAGATTGCTTCAGGATGAGCCCGTGTGAAGCTGCATCTGGTCGTGTAGATAGTTTCTCTGTCTTATTTCAGGAACTAATCTTGGACCTATTGAAAATTGTTGATGATAATTATCTGTTGATTGATCTTTCCTAAAAAGGTAAAGAGTTAGTTGTATGCAATGTCATGATGTATGAAATACATTGCGTAATAATGTTCTAAAAAATGAGGTTGTGCTATATGCGCTTCGTATGCATATGTTATGATGTATGAATGTAAAATGTTGTTGAAGTGTATCTTTGTCTGGGAAAATAAATTCCTGACTACTGCTGTATATGAAGAGCATGTGTATCTTCAATTTTGTTTAGAATGTTTTCGCTTGGGATTCCTGCTGATGTTTGAGGAAACTCTGTGGGGAATGTTAATTTCTGCTTTGGGGAGTAGAGTTCAGGAATCTTAGTCGTTTGTTACTCTACTGGGGAATTTAATTCTTATTTACCCTGACTGAAGATAAAAGAGATGGTTAAACTTTCGACTTGTCTGGGGGAGGATGAAGTTAACTGCTATCTGGTCGGATTCCAGGCTTCGCAACAACTTTCTAAAGATAGTATCAACTCCACTGGGGAAAAGGAATTTTGTCAGTTGATCTGTAGTAATCTGAGGAATAAACTCAAACTGGGGAGATTGTAATTCGTTGGGTAAATAAACCCTATTGAGAAGGATATTTTTGAGACCTTGCCGGGGACATGAATTCTTCATGCAAGGTTCATTTTTTAGTTGAGGCCACACTTAGTTGGGGAGAGGATTTTCAGAAGAGTGAAACTTTGGATAGAGACTGTATGAATTCAACTATGTAGGGATAACCTTTTTGAAGTGATTCTGTGAGGATATCCATGAATTTGGCCTTGTGGGGGATAATCTTTTTGAAGTGATTTTATCCATGAATTTGGCCTTATAGAGGATTGTACCCTTATCCGTGAAGATTATTTTGTGGGGATAACCTTATAGAGGTGGCTCTGGAGACTTCACTGGGGATCACCTTATGAAAGGGACTTGGTGGGGATTTATCACTGTCCATAGTAGTAAGTAGTACTTCCAGTAAATGTTTGCTTGGTCGTATGTGACCCTTTACTGGAATTCATGTTCAATGCCTTAAGTGATTCCGATATAGACCTGCCCCTGGCTATTCAGGACTTTATCAGAGATTTTTTGGAATCTTGACTTGACTGCCATTGATGAGTTGGATAATAACATGTCATTTCCCCTTGATTATGGGAGATTTGTCATTGGAAGTGTCTTCCCATTTGAAGTGATTATGTTTCTTGAGAGAATTTTCATTCATTGGATATTCACCGTGCAAATTTCTCTGTTGTCAAACAATTAGCTATATACAAATAGCGGTATTCAAACAATGCAAAGTTTATGTTTGTCTTGAAGTTTTGAAAATGAATTTTTAGCAGATAAAAGAATTTTGTAAGAATATGAATTCGACTCAGGATTTACAGTAAGCCTTACAGGAGTCAGGATACCTTTTATAACAGTATGCTTTTGAACTAACCCATGCTTCAATTAAGAATTTTAAGGGGTTGTAACATGGCCTGGTTCACAGTTTAAGAAACAAAGGATAAAGCTCAAAGTTTATTTGTACCCACCCGTTCTTCATGATGCTCTCCAGTCCTAAACTCAGTTAATTATGCGTTTGAATTCCTATTGGATCTGGAATTATATTTTGGTGACGGTTCAGATAAGTTAAGTTTATTGGAGAAGGCAATCATGTTTTGTTACATTTATCATGTTTTCGAGGATTTGTTGTGACCTCTTTTTCGATCTACTATCCATAATATTTGCCTGTCTGCTCTTGTTTTGCGATTACAGCCAGCGAGATGCCCCAATTTCTCTTAAGTCTCCTTTGTAGGTTTTGACTCAGTGGACTTTTTCTTTTGAGAGATGATGACTACCTATTTTACAGGGAACCATCTCTGTCTTTTAATTCAAAAGGATGTTTTTGATGTCATTCGTTATGTACGAAGTGAAAGCTTGCGACTGAACGCACATTTGAATTAACTGAGAAACTACCCTACCTCATGTTATGATTAAAGGTTTCATTTTGTGCATAAAATAAAACTCTTACTTATTTGGCTCAAAGGGGTTGACTAGGGATTATCTTCCTTATAACTCCATTGTTTTAGGATTTGAAACAACGCATGTACATCGTTATCAAAGTCTGTCCAAAAGTATATTGTATGAGATTATGGTATTATTTTCGTCATCCTTCCTCTAAAGGCTTACAACTTCTAACCGAGAGTTGAATATCATACAAAAAGCATAATTTCAGTATAGTGAAAACGAATGGATTTACTCAAGACAAACATATGCAATGCATTAATGAAACAAAGTTTGACATAATAGATAAGTGTTCTAACAAACAAAAGAAATTACAATTGAAAATCAAAATGAATTGGACGCTCTCAATGATTTGGCATGGGAGAAGTGATCACATTGGGAGTCTCAAGAGGGCCGAATTCAATCTCCTTGGCATCAATCATATTTTGAATCTTGTATTTCAGCGTCCAACAATCGTTAGTATCACACCCAGGGCTGCCGGAATGATAGGCACATCTTACATTGGGATTATAGTTAGGAGAAGAAGTTTTGGGATTTGGATGAGGTTCTATTAACGTAATTAGATTCATCCTTAACATGTGTTTCAATTCCTGAGACAGTGGTATGTTGATTTTGGTAAATTGTCTCTTGGGCTCATCTTGCCTTCGTTGATTTCCCTGTTGTTGTTGTCGTACCGATGTAGGATTAAAGATCAGGACTACCCCCACAGATTGGTCGTGGTTACTCTTGTTACGATCCTTCTGACCGTACACATCATTAGACTCTTTCTTCCCATTGTATGGCTTCTTTTGAGTATCGGAAAATGCAGCCACTTGGATCTTTCCACTTCTTATTCCATTTTCAACTCGTTCCCCAGTTAGAATCAGCTCAGTGAACCCGACCGAAGAGCTTCCGATTAGGTGATTAAAGAAAGGTTCTATCAAAGTTCCCATAAGATATCAACCAGCTCCCTGTCAGTCAAAGGTGGTTGAAACCTTTCGGCTAGGTCCCTCCACTTTTGCGCATATTCTTTGAAGCCTTCATTAGAACCCATGGTCATTCCTTGTAACTGCCCCTTGTTAGCACCAGATCGACATTGTACTGATATTGACGGTAGAAAGTGGTGGCCAAGTCCTCCCAGGTATGGATGTTGGAACCTTATAACTGGTAAAACCACTCCAATTGAGTCCCAGACAGACTCTCTTGAAAGAAGTGCACCCACAACTTCTTATCAGTGGTATGCAGTTGAATTTTGCGGATGTAAGATCTCAAGTGAAGCTTTAGGCACGAGACACCATCGTACTTGGTAAAAACTGGAATCTTGAATTTGTGGGGGATCGCTACCCTAGGAACCAAACCCAAATCACCAAAATCTAGGCCAGGGATATCTTGAATTTCCATAGCCTTCAATCTGTCTTCTTGTTGCTTATACTTGTCTTCAGCCGGTGTGTTGGCTCCTAAATTCGACACCCTTGTTCTTATTAATATCAGCCATTAAAGCTGAAGGATGTTTTCGACCAGCTGGGTCTGTCGAAATGTCCATCGAAAGATGGCAATGTACTTAGAGGATTTCTTCCAACGGAGAAGTTGGTTGCCTTCGACGTCGAAGGTGTTTCTCGTCGAAGAGGCTTCTCGACGAAGGTGTTTGATGGTTCAGAGTGGAACAGTTTGAAATTCAAGAGTTTGGAGGGAAAACGGTTTCCAGCGGTTACCAAGTGCAACGTGCAGAGATCTGGAGCGTCGAACGCTGAGAACGTGCCAAGTGGAGTCATCTCGAAGCAGTGTAACTGCCCGACGGTTACTTGGGGTGTTTTAGTATAAATAGTAGTAGTTCACGCAGTTTTTCGCGTGTGTTCACAATTATATACAAAGTCACTCATATAGATTCGAGTACCCAGCGTGTGAGAAAGAATTGTTGAGAATGTATGTGTGAAACACCACTTTTATTAATCAAAGTCATTTATTTTCCAGAAACTTTACTTGTTTTCTTCTTTACTTTTCCTGTCGAAGCCCTTTATTTCAAGCCTTCCTTTATTTTATCAAGCCCATTTCTTCATGCAATTTACTTAAAGCCTCTTTATTTTCTTGTCATTTAACCATTATCCAACTTAACCAAAACCTCAAAATCAACCATGTCTTAGGATCAATCTGATCGATCCTGCGAGTAACCAAATAAGTAACCATTTGGAGGATCAGCGGTTGTTTACCAAAAACCACGGTAAACAAATTGGCACACCTGGTGGGACTGTGTGTTGATTTTTGAAGTTTAACCGTTTTAAACATAATCTCATTTTTTTCGAGGAGTGTTGCATGTTATTGAGAAGTGGTAGAATATACACTAACGATACCAACACTTCCAGAAGAGGGGAAGAGATGGCGAATCCGCCAAACAATAATGAAATCCCACAAACGAATGTGGGAGCAACGGTTATCCCGACCGTAAGTGAAGCGATAACCGCTGGTTCAACACCAGCAGTAACAGTCACAACAACGGGGCCATTACCTCCGTTTACAGGCCCCAGAATGCCTTTGGGAACTCCCCCACCAAGGGGAAATTTAGGCACAAGGCCTTATGTTCCCCTAGGATTTATGACAGGCGGTCATAATCGAGAACCACTCTATGGCATGCCAACTTCTGACTTGGCTAGCCTGACGAACGCTGCGTCCACTTTTTCAGACCCTTTAGTGAGTGCCTCTTCGCCACTCCAAGGTTCTGGAGTAGGTATGGCGAATAGAAATAGGACCCAACTCTTAGGAGGAACGTCCCAAGTAGCACATGGCTTTACAAATGCCTCGACAGCAGTCTTGAGGCAACAAATGGACGAAAGCAACCATGATATGGTTCAAATGTTGGCACAAACTTTAAGTACAGTGCTGAACCCTCTAATACAAAACACTACCCAATCGAATCAGCAGATGACAGCGCAAATGACGCGTTTGGCTGATTTCTTTGGAGTACCCCAACCTATTCGACAGCCCCAAAGGGCGCAAATAAGGGGAAACCAGGGTGTATTCTTAGAGGAAGAAACCACTATCAACCAAGTCCAACAGCCTGTCGAAGAAAACCTTAGGGCACGATTAGAGCAACCTGTCGAGGAACCTAGGGTAATAACCCCAGAGGTAAGGTTAGTTAACAGAAACCAAAATGCTGACAAAGTAGTTCAGCATATCCAATACCAAAACATGGGTTTGGAAAATAATCTGGCAACCATGATCGAAAGGATTATGACTCAAAATGGGATGAACATGGGCTTTCGAAGGCCCAACTTTACATCCCCGCTGTCAGAATACGTGTTACAAACATACTTACCTCCTAGATGTAAAGTCCCCAAATTCACTAAGTTCTCTGGGGACACGACAGAATCTACTGTCGAACATGTGGCGAGATACTTGATCGAAGCAGGAGATATTTCAAACAACAAAAACCTGAGGATCAAGTACTTCCCAAGTTCTTTAACAAAGAACGCTTTTACTTGGTTTACAACTCTCCCCCCCAATTCGATCCATCATTGGACCCAGTTGGAAAGGTTGTTCCATGAGCAATTCTACATGGGGAAAACCAAGATAAGCCTGAAAGAATTGGCCAGTGTAAAGAGACGTTTCACTGAACCTATAGACGAATATCTAAATAGGTTTAGGTTGCTCAAAGCAAGATGTTTTACACAAGTGCCAGAACATGAGTTAGTCGAAATAGCCGCAGGCGGTTTAGATTATTCCATTAGGAAGAAGTTAGACACTCAATACCTGAGAGACATGGCCCAACTGGCCGATAGAGTTCGACAGGTAGAACGCCTCAAAGCTGAAAAAGCAAAGGCAACGAAAACTCATAAGAGAGAGAGGATAGCGTATGTTGAGATGGATGACGAAGATCCGGAATCCTTCGACGATACTATAACTGTCGAAGAAGGAGAAGTCGATTTAGCGGAACTAAAACAAGGACCACCATACTCTTGCAAACTGTTAGTCCCCTCAAGTGGGAAAAATCCCACTGGCCCAGAAAGGACCAACGATAGGTTCCCCAAAAAGACTTATAGTTTTGATATTACAAAATGTGATGAGATCTTTGACTTTCTTGTAAAAGATGGCCAAATGATAGTACCCCCAGGGGTAAAAGTGCCTCCTCTTGATCAAAGAAAGAAGAGAGGCTTTTGTAAATATCATAATTTTCTGGGCCATAAAACGTCTCAATGTTTTCTTTTCAGGAATCTTGTGCAAGACGCTATCGAAGAAGGGAGGTTGAAGTTTGCTGACAAGACCCCCATGGCTGTGGACTCTAATCCGTTGCAGGCTGAAGCCCACTATGCTGAACCTTCAGAGGTGAACGTGATCGAGGCATCCAGAAGCCAGTCGAAGAGGCCATGAATCACAATGGTCGAAGTCTCAAAGGACCATGTCAACATGCCAATCTTTGGCAGTTTTTCTGGGAATTTATCCAGAAAGACAATTGAAGCGGTTTAGAAAGCGGTCGAAAGCCCAAAGCTGGAGACAGTTGGAGCCCAAAAATCTGGAACAAAACCCAGTTCTCACTTGGCCGCAGTTCAAGGCCAGACAGAGGATTTGGAGATGCAAATGAAGCAGTTGACTCTTGCCAACAAAGATACCATGAATGTCAACATGGTCGAAGTCTCTGAACCAAAAGCATCAGAGGAGGCCATGAGGCAAGAACAAGCTAACAAGACTGCTTTCCCTCGGGAAAATGAAAATCTGGAAGATTTCCTGCAAAGATGCCAGAAAAAGAAGTCAGAAGTGATGCTGTGTCCAAGATACAGTTCGATCTTTGACAAAAAAGCTGCTGAACATATTCAAGGCGTAAGAGCAGCAAATAAGAGAAGGGAAAATGTTGATCTTCGATATGATCCCAGAAGAGCCTCCCAAAGAGGTTCAAACCAAGAAAAGGGGCCATTGACTTTCAGGCCTCCAACTAATGTGCCGGTAGATACCTGGTACAAAACGTCTGGTCGAAAGAGGCCAAGCGAGGAAAGATGGCACTCTTTCGATGTGCCAAGAGGTTCGTCTTTAACATAAAAGAAAGAGCCTCAGGTTGCTGCCCCTAAAGTTACACAGGTTTCGAGCAACTACAAAGGGAAAAATCCCATGTCTCGATCTCAATGGAGGAGATACCAGAGGCGACGAAAAGCTGAGAGGGAGACTGCTAATGAACCAAAGGCAGAAACCAGTTCAAATGTTCCTCTAAGGAAGCAAAGGAAACCTCTGGAAAGAGAGCCAGTAACCAACAGGCTAGTTTGGCCTAACCAAGGTGAAATTGATGACGAAGATGGTTCTGAGTCTAATGACACTTTGGACATCATGGTGAATATAGTCTCAGTGCTGCCCAGAGAGTTCGACCGACAGGTAGAGGTCGAAACAAGTGATTGGGAAGTGGAGCAAGAAATGGCCAAACATAGGCCAGTGTGCTATTTCGTCATGGATAATGGCACTACTGAGGAGCAAAATGGGTTCTTGGAACCACCTACAGAGGCGATGAAAAATCACCTCAAGCCTTTATTTATAAGGGCTAAACTCGAAGAAACTACAGTGAATAAAATCTTGGTGGATTGTGGGGCAACCATCAACATTATTCCTCACTTTATGCTAAGGAAAATAGGCAAAAGGGATGAGGACATCAAGCCTCACAACATGGTCCTGTCGAACTATGAAGGCGGCATAGGGACCACTATGGGAGTGATCCAACTGGATATCAAGGTGGGATCTATCCTTCGACCAACAATGTTTATGGTCATATCGGCCAAACCTAACTACAATCTTTTGTTGGGCCGTGGATGGATTCATGGTGTTGGAGCTGTGCCATTATCAATGCACCAGAGGTTGCTGCTATGGCGTCCAGATGGGATGGTCGAAAACATAGAAGCAGATCAAAGCTATTACCTGGGCGAAGTGAATCACCTAGGGCTGGCAGATTTCGACAAGAACTTGGCTCACATAGGGCCATGTCCAACACCTGACTTCGACTTGGCGCCAGCGCCAAATACTTTTTGTTCCCTATACCTGCACCCTGAGCATGGTTTTCAATGGGACAGAGAAGACTTGTCCCACATAGACTTCAGTGGGTTAACTGATATCCAACCAACTGGTTGGGGAAGTGAATTCAGTGATAATGACTGAGTCACAATCATTGAAGCGAATTTCGGCTTACGTAGCCGAAACAAAGATGATAACGGCTCTCGAAGCCGAAGTAAAGTACATGGCCACACAGGCCAATGATCAACAGTTATCTGCTGCAGGTCCTGGAAAGGATTTCGATCCAGAACCTCCTGATATCATGCCAGAAGGAATGCAGGAACAGAGGCTCGACGCCATCTATGACGATGAGCCTTTGAGCTTCGAAAAGGACCCCTTGGCGAACAACATCAAAATGTTGGCGCAAGATCCTTTAGAAGAGATCAACTTAGGCGAAGGGTCAGAGAAAAAGCCAACTTACATCAGCGCAAAAATTGACCCAGAACTTAGGTTGGAAGTAATCCAATTGTTGAAAGAGTTCAAGGACTGTTTTGCACGGGATTACGACGAAATGCCTGGTCTCGACAGAGGATTGGTAGAACTTCAGTTGCCAATCAAACCTGGGAAGAAGCCAATCAAGCAAAGTCCAAGACGCTTCGCTCCAGAAATACTGTCGAAGATCAAAATGGAAGTCGAAAGACTGCTGAAGTGTAAATTCATACGCGTTACGAGGTATGTCGAATGGATTGCAAACATTGTGCCAGTAATTAAGAAAAATGGTACATTAAGGGTGTGCATAGATTTCAGAGATTTGAATGCTGCTACACCCAAAGATGAATATCCTATGCCTGTGGCGGAAATGCTAGTCGATTCTGCCGCTGGCTATGAATACTTGAGTATGCTTGATGGTTATTCAGGATATAATCAAATATTCATTGCTGAAGAGGATGTGTCGAAAACAGCTTTTCGATGCCCTGGGGCTCTAGGCACTTACGAATGGGTAGTGATGCCTTTTAGCCTAAAGAACGCTGGGGCAACATACCAGCGAGCAATGAATTCTATCTTCCATGATTTTATTAACACTTTTATGCAAGTATATATTGATGACATTGTTATAAAATCTGTTTCCAGGAAGAATCATATTGACCACCTCCGACAATCATTCGAAAGAATGAGAGAACATGGTCTGAAGATGAACCCTTTGAAGTGTGCATTCTGTGTGAAAGCTAGAGATTTCTTGGGCTTCGTTGTCCACAAGAAAGGAATCGAAATCAACCAGAACAAGACGAAGGCTATTCTGGAAGCGAAAGCGCCATCGAATAAGAAGGAACTGCAATCTCTGTTAGGCAAGATAAATTTCTTAAGGAGATTCATATCTAACCTAAGTGGGAAAGCTCAAGCCTTTTCACCCTTACTTCGGCTGAATAAAGAGGGATTCGAATGGGGGCAAGAGCAACAAGAAGCCTTCGACAAAATCAAAGGGTACCTCACCAAGCCACCTATCTTGGTGCCTCCTTGTAGCAATAGGAGTATGAGATTGTACATAGATGCATCCCACAAAACTTTGGGAAGCATGTTAGCCCAAGAAGATGAGAATGGAGTCGAAAGACCCACTTACTATCTTAGTAGAGTTTTGAACGATGCAGAAACTAGATATAGCGAAGTTGAAAAATTGTGTCTATGTCTGTATTTCTCTTGTACAAAACTCAAGCAATATATAAAACCAGTTGATGTGTATGTTTCGTCTCATTTTGATGTTTTCAAGTACATGTTATCGAAACCCATCTTGCACAGTCGAATTGGCAAGTGGGCACTAGCATTAACTGAATATTCATTGACCTTTATGCCTCTTAAGGCAGTGAAAGGACAAGTGGTTGCGGACTTTATAGTCGAGCACTCAATTCAAGTTGAGAATATTAATTATGTGGAGATAGAACCTTGGAAATTCTACTTCGATGGTTCCAGCCATAAAGATGGAACAGGAGTGGGAGTCTTGATTATTTCTCCAGAAAAAATTCCAACAACATTCAAGTACAAGATATCCGATTCTTGTTCGAACAATGAGGCTGAGTATGAAGCTCTAATTACTGGCCTTGAGATATTGTTGGAATTAGGGGCAACTCGAGTCGAAATAATGGGAGACTCAGAGTTAGTCATTAAGCAAGTCACAAAAGAATATAAATGCATAAGAGAAAATCTCATTATGTACTTCGTGATAGCAAATTGTTTATTGAAAAAATTTGAAATGGTCAATATTCGACACATACCCAGATTGGAAAATCAAATAGCCAACGACTTGGCACAAATTGCATCTGGGTACAAGATTTCAAAAACGAGATTCCAAAGAGCAATCGAAGTTCGAGAAAAGATAAAAGCAACTTGTCTATCACCAACAGACTTGGAATCGACAAGACTAGGATATGCTGATCAAAGTAACTTCGAAATTTCGTTCATAGATAATTTGTCAGAGCAAGATTGGAGGAAGCCCATTGTGGATTATCTTCAAAATCCAGTAGCTTCGACAGAATGAAAAACAAAGTACAGGGCGTTGAGTTATGTACTCATGGGTAATGAGTTATTTAAAAAGACGCCTGAAGGGGTATTGCTAAAATGCTTAAGTGAAACTGAGGCATACATAGCCCTTTCGACTACGCACACTGGAGCATGTGGGGCTCACCAAGTAGGCCATAAGATGAAATGGTTGTTGTTTCGACAAGGACTATACTGGCCCACCATGTTGAAAGATTGTGTTGAGTTCGCTAAAGGTTGCCAAGAATGTCAAGTCCATACAGGCATCCAACATGTACCAGCAAGCGAACTTCACTCGATAGTGAAACCTTGGCCTTTTAGAGGATGGGCGTTGGACCTCATTGGAGAGATTCGACCAGCATCATCAAAGAGTCAGAATTATATATTGGTAGGCATTGATTATTTTACTAAGTGGATCGAAGCTATCCCTTTAGTCAATGTAGACCAAGAAAATGTCATTGAATTTATTCAAAAGAACATTATCTTTAGATATGGAATCCCTGAGACTATAACAACTGATCAAGGATCAGTTTTCACTGGTCGAAAGATGCAGGAATTCGCTCAGGAAACGGGCTTTAAACTCCTAACATCAACGCCTTATTATGCACAGGCAAATGGTCAAGTCGAAGCAGCGAACAAAGTAGTGATTGGATTGATTAAAAAGCATGTTGGGAAGAAGCCAAAAAATTGGCATAAGACGTTAAACCAGATTTTGTGGGCCTGTCGAACGTCCCCAAAAGAAGCCATAGGTACAACACCATATAGGCTGACGCAGTGTTGCCAGCAGAAATTTGTCTTCAATCTGCAAGGGTTCAGAGACATTATGATGTTCCCTCTGAAATTTATTGGGATATGATGTTAGACGAACTAGTGGATTTAGACGAAGAAAGATTGCGCGCTCTTGACCTACTCAGGCTTCAGAAGAAAAGAGTAGAAGACTCTTATAATAAAAAGGTGAAACCTAAAGCATTTTCGCATGGAGAACTAGTTTGGAAGGTGATTCTTCCCATGGATCGAAGGGATCGAAGCATGGGAAAATGGTCACCCAAATGGGAAGGACCATTCAGAGTTATCCAGACTTTTTCTGGTGGAGCTTATGAAGTCGAAGAGTTAGGTGAAGATAAAAGGCTCTTGAGAGTAAATGGTAAATATTTGAAAAAGTATAAACCTATACTCCAAGAGATAAAAATAAATAACAAGTAACGACTAAATTAACCATAAATAAGCCAAAATGGAAATTTTTTATAAATTAGCCAAAATGGCAATATTGTCGAATACATATTACAATATATGGTTAAAGGGCTGAATCAATCAGAAGGGGATGGAATCTTTGAGTCGAAGGTATTTGGTTTGCTGCAACTCCAATCTTTTGTTGCACAAGGCATTCGCCTGCGCAAGCTTGGCAATTTGATCGTCGAAGGCTTGAGCTTTCTCAGCAAATTCTAGGCCTTGTGTGATTTCAGCTTGACTTTCGGTGTCTGGAACAGTCGAGAGAAGTTCCTCCTTGCGCTTAGTATTGGCATTCATCTTAGCCTCTAGTTCTTCGATTTGCGCCTTGATGGAAGCATTCTCTCGATTGATGGCATCAACTTCTTCTTGTTTAGATGCTTTTTGCTTCGGTAACTCCGCAATTCGAGAAGTTGTCTCTGCTACAGCAGTCCATGCAGAAGAGCTTTTGCCATATAACACTTCAAGCTGGCTATTAAAGCCCCTTTGTCGCCGATAATCTGCTGAGACTTGATCAATAATGGAGTGTAACTCCATGATAAAGCCTGAAACCTCCGGAGGCACAGCTAGCAAGTCTACGGCATTCAAAACAGCCCCCAAATACGATGGAGCAGTAGGGTCCCCCTCCAAAGCTTTCATCAAATCCTTCTTGAAGAACTGAGCCTTAACCTTCGTCAAAGCCTCATCGAGAGGAGAAGTTTCAGTGGACTTCCCCGACAGAGTAGAAGCCTCCTGACTAACATCAGACGAACTTCCCTTGCTCTCGATGATGGCGTTCAGATAGCCAACAAGATCAGTTTGCTTCAGAAGTTCTAAGTCTTCTTTCGACCTATGCTTTATTGAGGTGACAACCTTTGCAGCGGCGTTGTCTTGGGGTTGAGGCTGTTGAGTAGCATTTGCCTCGACTTGACTCTCTTCGACTTGGACTGCGGCAGTACCAGTGCCATCATGATTCCCTTCGCCAGCGTCACCTTGGTCCTCTTCGCCAGCGTCACCGTGGTCCCCTTCGTCACGATGTTCTTCCGACAGATCAACCACCTGAATCTCTTTTGGTGGTTGCTCTTCTGTTTGTGGATCTTCTGTTGGTTGTTCTGCTGTCTCATCATTGGCTTCATTTGTTTCAGTATTGGCTTCATCGTTCGCCAAGTCTTTCTCTTGTGGCCTACTGAGTTCAGCAGAGTCCAATGTTTCAGAAGTCCTTGGCGCTGAGCTTTCAGTGGTTTCCTAGAAAAAGAAGAAGAAGAATCTTCTGAGTTAGAAAGAGACATAATCGAAAGAAGGTATCGACACCTGAGTTAAAAAGGAATCAAAGAGATTACCTGCAAAGGAGCTTCAGCCCCAGGGCTGGAATTGTCGCTTTCGACAGGTTTATTGAGAAGAACATTTAGTTCCTCCTCCGTTGGCTCTTCAATGATTACTGGAGGTGGCCTGGGCTTTCTCCCAGCAACCTTTATTCTGATTGTTCGAGCCTCATGAAGAGGAACGTCCTTCTTCAGCTTTCGCCTTTTAAGAGGAGCAGGGGGAGAATCATCTTCTTCGTCACTCCCAGATTCGACCGTCAGTGCTGGCCGTTTCTTGGGTGAAGGTGCCTAAAAAACCAATTGGAGTTCGATTTAGAAGCTGCATCAAAAGTCAGAAAGTTAAATCCAGAAGAAAATAATAAAAGTCTGGTTACCAATGCAGAAGGCTTTTTCGAACGGCCTTCCCCCTGTTGGTTTGTTGTGGTCTTCGTTGGCGCTATAGTTTTCGCCGGTGGTGGAGGTTTTGTTAAGGGGCCTCCTCCCTGATGGACTTCTGCAGCCTTCTTGGCTGCAGGCTTTCGAACAACTGAAAGTAGACAAAATAATTAACAGGCTACCAGTCGAAAGGGAAAGACAAAGTAATTTGGAAGGATGAACTTACATTTCTTTATTTTGTCCAAGACAAGGACAAAAGACTTCTGAAGTTCGTCCACGAAGTCCTTCTCGTTGAAAAACTCCTTAGTGTAGTAACTTTTCCACCACTCCTCGAAGGATGGTGAGCAGAGAAAGTTAAGCTGATAGTCAAACAACGAAAGGACTGTTCGACCAGCATACCTGCCGATATGCTTAGTGGCAGCATCTTCAGTGTAGTCGTTGCAAAAGTATAACATAGACTTCTCCCTGGGAAAAATTGGAGAAGGTAGTGTTTGAATAATACCAAACTGGCGAGACACCAAGTTTGGTTGATACGCGATTAGACTTAAGTGAGTCTTGGAGCTCTTGAATCGCAGGGGCATTATTCTTGGTGTGAGAAATGCCTCCCACACTGTTGTATGTTCTTCGACCTGAGGACCACTTGACGCCTTAGGATGTGGCCTCGTGAACCACTCTGGGCCAACCTTTCTTCGAGCAAACGGAGCCATGGTCGAAGCAAACTCTTTCCTTTTTGCAAACATCAAGACGAAGTTTGTAAAAGTTTGTTGAAGCTCCAGCCCATCTTCCGTTGGGGTCAGCAGAGCCAATCTGGTGCCTTCGTGCACCTATTTGCTATTTCCGGAGCCTGCTCATTTATTTGAGTCTTCTGAGGTAAGAAAGACTCGAAGGTGGCATTGAGCCACAGCTGAAGCAGCCAGAAAGGTCCAGCAAGCAGCAGACTGGCTCTGTTCTCGATGATCTTTAGAAGAGTCGCCCCGTTGCTAATCGACTCGTACAGATTCGTCAAAATCAATTCTGCCAAACAGATATTTTGGCCATGGTGGAGTTGAGTGGCGAGAGTGACCATCTTCTTGGTCACCTGTAAAGACTTGGTGCAAAACACAAAGCGTGACAGCCATAGGGCTAGAAACGCGATATGCTCTACATCCGACACAGCGTCCGTCGACTTATCGTGGTAGTGATTGATGTAGGTGGTGTAGGTTGGTTTTGTGGCAGAGAATCCAATCTGATCCTCCGACATCTCCTCTGGGTCGAAGTAGTCCCCAGTGGGTCGAAGGCCAATGATGGCGGCCACGTCGAAGAGCGTGGGAGTCAGCATTCCACAGGGAAGATGGAAGGTGAAATGGGTGTAATCCCAGAAGAGTAAGGAAGCTATCAACATTTCTGGGGAATAGTTAAGACTCGTCTTCGACAACATAACCAGGTCGAATATCCCCATGTCTTTCCAGATTGAAGCCTGGCGTTTCTCCATTTTTTCCAGCCAAGCACTATAGTCAGGAGTGAGGCTAGGGCTAGACCTGAAAGCCCTAACACCTATGTTGAAGAAACGAAGGTCGATTTTCTCCTTAGCAGGATCTTCATTATCCTCTGCATATTTCTTGGAGCATCCAACCGGTTTGAGTTTTTCAAGTACCGGAAAATAGCTTTTGATCTTCATGGCTTCAGCAATGCTTGGGTATAGTGGGCCAGACATGGCAAAGATTTGGTTGGAATATCCAACCGGAATCATGAGGTGGCGTGAATAAGCATCACGTACAACAATGTCTAAGGGCTCAGGGACCCTTCGTTGGCCCGTGGGAGTCACTACGGGAGCAGTGGAGAAAATCCTGGGTTTGACATTTCCAGAGGGAGTGTTAGCGCTAGGAGCGTTGGAAGAACCGGATGCCATTGTTGATACTAAGGTTGAAGATGAAGTGAAGAACAGGTGGTTTGCAAAGTTGGCAAGAGTTTGTATGCAATGAGGAATATCTGAAGGCAAGGTAGCGTGAAAAAGTCCCACAATGGGTACTTGGCGCTATTTATAGTAGTTGGGGAAATCCCCAAATTCGAGGACATTTAATGCCATTTAATGTTGCAGAAGGTAGTGGGACACGTGGCGTCTCCCTGTTGTTGTAGCCGTTCTGCAGAAATGAAAGGGTGCAGCGTGCGCCCTCGTTTTTGGGAATTGTCATAATGATAATTTGTGAAAAGACGTTTGGCACGCTGCACGCCGTACTGAAGTGACGTCTTAGGTACGGAGGAAATGATGGATTTTCCTTGGGATTGTCAGTGGTTGGTAGAAGACAAAAAAGTGCACAATTTAATTTGTGACTAAGAATGAAAAGACAGGTGTCGAATGGCATTTCAAAGAATGCCTTTTTCTTTCAGAGTCGAAATAAGGCATTCTTGGGGGGCAATTTGTTGGCTCCTAAATTCGACACCCTTGTTCTTATTAATATCAGCCATTAAAGCTGAAGGATGTTTTCGACCAGCTGGGTCTGTCGAAATGTCCATCGAAAGATGGCAATGTACTTAGAGGATTTCTTCCAACGGAGAAGTTGGTTGCCTTCGACGTCGAAGGTGTTTCTCGTCAAAGAGGCTTCTCGACGAAGGTGTTCGATGGTTCAGAGTGGAACGGTTTGAAATTCAAGCGTTTGGAGGGAAAACGGTTTCCAGCGGTTACCAAGTGCAACGTGCAGAGATCTGGAGCGTCGAACGCTGAGAACGTGCCAAGTGGAGTCATCTCGAAGCAGTGTAACTGCCCGACGGTTACTTGGGGTGTTTTAGTATAAATAGTAGTAGTTCACGCAGTTTTTCGCGTGTGTTCACAATTATATACAAAGTCACTCATATAGATTCGAGTACCCAGCGTGTGAGAAAGAATTGTTGAGAATGTATGTGTGAAACACCACTTTTATTAATCAAAGTCATTTATTTTCCAGAAACTTTACTTGTTTTCTTATTTACTTTTCCTGTCGAAGCCCTTTATTTCAAGCCTTCCTTTATTTTATCAAGCCCATTTCTTCATGCAATTTACTTAAAGCCTCTTTATTTTCTTGTCATTTAACCATTATCCAACTTAACCAAAACCTCAAAATCAACCATGTCTTAGGATCAATCTGATCGATCCTGCGAGTAACCAAATAAGTAACCATTTGGAGGATCAGCGGTTGTTTACCAAAAACCACGGTAAACACGGTGGATATTGTTTGTCAAAATATTCCTCATCCTCAGAGATTGGATTGTTACCACCTCTAGCACGGGTTCTTCTTGCATCTTCATCTTGATTCTCATCCTCCACGGAGGAGTTTTCTACCACTTGAACTTGTCGGATGGAGCTCTTGAATCTCTTCCCCATGTTGATCACGACCTTTTTCTTGTTCTTTTTCTTCATAACCATAAATGCATCAATTCTTGCTTCCCCTTTGCTAAGTTAAGCAAAGTTTCTTGAAACTGAGATTTTTGTGTCTGCAAGTCCTTCACAATCTGCTTGAGATCCATCTTATACTGAAATAAACAATAGAAAGATGAGGAAACTTGTTTATGTTATGATGCATGTAATGTGAATGCAAATGTTTTCAGGGACCTCGCGGGGTAAACACAAGAAGATGTTAGAAGTTGAATTTTGACTACAACTTTGATTGAAGAACTTCATATCGTTGAAATTTCCTTCTATGAGAATTAAGCTCACCATGTCAAATGGGTCATAGCCCTTGAATCTTTGGCTTTTTGACAACATTTGTCTAGAGGAAAATAAATCCTCTTGCCCCTTGATAGACGTCTGATTCAATATATCCCTGCATCACAAACCCTTGAGACCCTTGAAATGGTTATTGAAAATGCTATGGCATGATATCATGATGTTATGTACAAGTAAACATATAAAAGCAAGTCCTTAGGTTTAGGCTTGCATGAGGTTCATAGGTAAGTACTCTCTTGAAGTTTAGTTGGTTTAACCTGTCCTAGAAAAGTAACCGGGTTCTAGGGAATCTCAATATCACTGATCTTTCTTCATCGGGCATTGTTTCAGTGCAAGCCTCTTTATTAGCGACCAAAATATCCCGAAAGTCTGATCTCAATGAGCGTAGCGTCGAGTATCAACCAACTTCAGACTGCACCAAAGCCGGCTACCTCACTACTTCCTAATGGCCAAGTTGTTCAATTAAAGGTTATACGGTCAGTTAGTGCTTCATGACACCATACAACGGCCCTATATTCTCCTTGACTGGACTCAAGGGATACCAGTACCAACAAATGTGTCACACTAACGTAGCCATTGTTTCAACCATGTCGATATACCCCATACAGTCCCCATGATCTATTGCTACTTACCTAATAATGTTCCCCAATCCGGGTAGAGGGTCAATACAAAACCCAAAAAAGGACCCAAAATGTAAAGCAAACAAGTCAAACAATGAAAGCATTTAAAGGTGATCTAGTCTCTAAGGTAACCCCACTTTTAAATTATCTCCCCAGCAGAGTCGCCAGTTCTGTAATACGATGGGAGAACTAACTTGGCTGTTTTGCGTTTTATCGCAATTGTTGCAGATAGCAAGAGTCACCACCTAATTTTCTTTTATCCAATAAAGGAAAGGGGGAAAAGAACAGGAAAGACCTTTTGAGATATTTTCTTAAGTTAGGGGGGTAGGTTATGAAAAGGGAAGGTGTTATAACCCTTTTCATCTGTAGTTATCTACGGGCTCTTAGTTGCTAGCTCACTTTGAAATGCTTTCTTTGAAATGTGTTTGTGATTGGTTTTGAAAGTATTTTCAAAAGTGCCTTTGTTTAGTCGAACTTTTTAATGATTCCCGTCTCTATAAGAATGCATACAAAGTGTTTGAATTTCGAAAATATTTCATTTGAAAGTGTTGGTGTGTATTGCAAGATGTTTTTTGAAAATGGTTATGAGCAAGCAACTATAAACGTTCTACCTACTCAAAAAGTCTTTGTTCATTTCCGCCTCCTTTAGATATTGCTATCTTACCATTGATTGATAAGAAGCCCTATCATTGGATGTGAAGGGGCGGGCGTGGGTCATCGTATAGCCATAGAAGGCAACATTGTAGGATTCCTTAGAAATTTGTTATGAGGGTCTAAGATCGTTTTCAAAGGCAATATCGAAGGGTCATCGAGGGACTACGATCTTGTATTCGAGGGTCTTTGCTAAAGTATCCTACGTTCGAGGGACATGACTGTTTATTCGTAGGCAACAAGTGTGGGTTACCCTAGAGGTGCGTGTGTGAATTGTGTTTTGATTACATGCATTTTTGTCTTGAGATTAGGGTTCTCTAAGATTGATTTTATCTTGACATACACACCCTAATTACTAACAATTATATTAAAAGCGATAAATTGCAGAAATTAAAGTCCCACGCTATTACATCATTTAGGGGATGGAGATACAAATTATAAATGGGGATGAAAGCAATTAAACCTAATTACTATTACAACCAAATTGAATAAAAATAAATAGCAAAAAGTCTCAAAAATCAAGATTTTTGGTGTTGAGGCTGACACGAGCCGTGTCCTGTGACACAGGCACCCGTGTCAAGACCCTGTCCTTCCATGCATGCCTTTTTTATCCCAGCTGAGCTGTCACGGGCTGTGTCCCGTGACATAGGCTCCCATGTCAGAACCTTATCCTGCCATTTTTCCAAGTTTTAATCCCAGTAAGAGGGACACGGGCCGTATCCTGTGACACGGGCACCCGTGTTAGAAGCCTGTCTTTCCATTTTTCCTGTTTTCTTCCTGACATGGCCCATGTCAGACTTCTAGAAGCATTTTTTTTATAGTTTTGAGTGTTTGCAACTCTTCTACTTTGATTTGTCCTGTTTTATTTTTTTTGAAAACGAAAGCAAAATTATGTATGAACAAGGATATCACAGTTTGATAAAACTTACCTCTTGAAGTGAAAACTCAAAATGTGTATGGATGATTCCTGGTGCAATGTGATGATTGATTGAGCTTTCTTAGACCTCCCTGAATTTGTTCCAATATGTACTTTATGCTGAAAGTATTTGAATCTCTCCAACCAAGTCAAACTTGCAAGACAATGTTTTTTAGTTTGGAAAGTGGAGATAATGATGTTACAAAAGTTATTCTTATGTTTGAGCATTTTCTATATGATGTATGTGAAGTATTTGGATGGTTTGTTTGAGGAAAGCTTGCAAGGTAAGAGATTTAGAGATTTGGACTTCAAAGCTCAAAGATGGAGGTTTTATGAACAATTCTGGTTTTTTGTGAGTGAAGGGATTTTGAGTGCAAGTTTCTCTTTCTCTTTTTTCTGGCCTTTTTCTCTTGCAAATGCTCCCTCTATTTATAGGCAAGAGGTTTGGGAACAAGAGCTGATTAGGTTTGCAAGACAACATGTTATGGTTTGGTTGGGATGCAAATATCAAACTATGTCAATTCTCCATAGTCCCAAGATGAAGTACCAAAGTTGCTGGTATAAAGGGGCTACTTTCCATGGTTTATGGTGGAGTAAAATCATAAGTAATCAAGGTATGAGCTCAATATAAATTTTGTACCTAAAGCTTGCTTTTCAAGAATATCAATGGCGCCTTTATGCCATAAATGGAAAGATCTTTTGGACAATGGCTCAAACACTTGGGTAATAACTCAAGAGTAGGTGTAAGAATTAAATTATGGTAATATTATAAAGTTAGAAGGCCTGGAACACAAGATTATGCAACATAGCATAAGGATTTTGTTATGTGTTCTTCAACAAAAGGACTTACAGTTCAAGGATGGATGCCCAACTTCATGCCCTTGAATCTCCTATCTCAAGTATGATAAATTAATGCTCTTGGATGTTTTGGAAAGCTTGTAACATCCTCTATAATTTTCATGTTGTACATTTTGACAAAATCATCTTGGAACTATGTGAAAAAATGCCAAGAAGTTGGGATAAAATCCTGACCAAAATATGTTGAAAATTTCTCTAAATGCTAGATGAAAATGTCACGTCTTCATGGGCTTATATCTTCAAATATAAGCATTTTTTGGACATCAACCCTTTAATACAAAGTTGTATAATTCATCAAGATCTACAACTTTCATGTTGAAAGTTTCCTTTGAATCATTTTTCATCATGGTGAAAAATTGGTATGAAGTTATGAAATAAACATGTGTAAAACACTTAGAAAAATTTCTAAGTCTTGAAAGTTTGACTTTTCAAATTGACTTTTGACTTTCTTGACTTTTTGATGATCAAGCTTGATATTCTTGAATGTCTTGATGAATTTTGATCTTTGAGACTTAATATTGACCAAAAAGTCAAAGTTTGACTTTTGGTGTATCAGTTAACTTTTCATCAGTACAACTGATTTTTGGTCATCTGGTCAATTGAATGAGCAAAATTTGTGATACAAGACTTGAAACTTGACATGAGCATTCTTGAATGTCCATAATGATCCATGAAAGTCATTTGAAGTATTATAAGTCCAATTGTCCTTGTGCAAGCTCAAACCCTAATTTTGATGTATCAGTATTGAGAAGATAGCTTGACCTAGTCAATACTTATGCAAGCTTGAGCTTTTGAAGATCTTTTATGAGGAATGTATTGAAAAAGAGAGGGAAAATTTTGGGGTACAACATAAGGAATCAGAATAACAATAATTTTATTGAAAGCCTTATAGAGCCTTCCTTGTTCAAATAACTCCAAGATGGGTACAATAACATCCTCCTTGATAATGTGCCAACTATCCTTAAAGAACTTAGCACCATACCCATCAACTCATGGATCTTTAAAGTCACCAATTCCATGTAAAGCTATTTCAATCTCCTTAGCAGTTACTTTGCATAAGGTACTCCCTTTGTTCCATGCTAATTTAATTTTCTAATTTGATAAAATATAATTATGAAATATTAAATATCATATTTTCTCGTAGTTTTTCTCATATTATGTTATCTTGATTTTTAAGGTCAAACCTTTTTTCAGTTGAAAGATTTCCGCCCTATATTTTTGGTTAGATCCATTTACAAATTTATGGCAAAAGTTATGACGGTCAATTTAATTAAGATAATGGATGAGCCAATTTCTCTTAATCAATTTGTTTTACGTAAAGTGGAGGTATTGGTTGATGGGTTTGTGGTGTTTAACGAGTTGGTTGCTTTGCCCAAGAAAACCAATTTTATCTTTTTGTAGTTCGCAAATATCACATCGACATCTCTGCGAATAATAGTGACAGGAACTATAACAGTGGGGTCCTTGGGTATACCCTACAATTATCCTAAATGTCATAATACTCCCTCAAGTAGATGTTGGTACACAAGTCGAGACCCATAAGACAACCATCAAGTGTACCATGATATCACCTCCAACGGTTCTCATTGCCCAGTGTGAAACATATATCATCTATCAGGATGCGGTAAAAAGCAAGCATGTACAACTTAGTCGCCAAATTACTTCTGAGTGGGATAATAGAGCACGCACGTGGAAAATCCTTTTGGAAATCATCAATACACTCCCAACTAGAGATAACTAGTATGAAGGGTAGAGTTTAAAAATTAATACCAATTGTACGTGCTTGTAAAATTTCAAGAAGTGAAAGAGAAAAGAAATAACTCCTTCAAGTTTCAATATGGAAAATTTAAATTCTGAGTTTTGTTGTGATGACAGAGAGAAATGTGAGAAAATGTTTAAGAATATGCTATTTATAACTATATCAGAGGACTATGCAATATGATTTAATAATCCAATATGTTATTCAATTTTTTTTAATAAAATAGAATAAATGATAGTGTAAAATGTCATATTCTTTATTTAGAAAATCACATTATATGCAATTCTCGATTTAACATGGAGATGTAGCTCATTTCTATATAGGCCATCCTATTTAACATAGGGATGTATCTCAAATGGTAGAGCGCTCAAATGAAAGCTTTTTTTGTTGATGTTTTACATAATTTGAAGAAAAAATAAAAACTTTTGTTTTCTTTCCAGCCTATCGTGTATCATGAAATCTATTTCCCCCCTAAAAAACCATGTAATATCCTTTCACCCAACCTTCAATAAATGCGGTTGGTGATGTGTCCCTATAGTAAATGGCAGAAGGAGTCAGTCAACTGAGGAGATCTCCCCCCATGATTAAAGGAGCAAGTTTTCTCTACTATAACCTATCATTAGGGTGGGGAATATACCAGACCGGACTACATGGGACTATAGCCTAGCCTATTTAAGGTCATGCCAGGCCATGCCTATTTAATAAAAATGACAGGCTTAGGCTTTTTAAAAGCCTATTTAAGTAAATAGGTCAGGCATAGGCTATTAAAAAAATCCTATGAAGTCTTATAGGTCGGCCTATATTTTCATTTATATTAAAAATATGCTAAATAGGATGACCTATATATGCATATATATATTAGAAAAATGCTAAATAGGATGGCCTATATATGCATATATATTATAACAAATGATAAATAGGTCGGAATATATATGCATATATAGGCACGTCTATAAGGTTTCTTAAGTAAATATGGACTAATCGAAAACCTTAATGAGATACATGCTTTTAAATAGGCTTTTTGACCAGACCAGGATTTTAGAAAGGTTAGATCAAGCCAAAAAATAGAGCCTATAATAGGCCATAGGCCATAGGCCAGGCCATGCCTCTTAAGTTTATCGTAGGCCAGACTCAAGCCTTCTAAATCATAGCCTGGCCTAGTCTATTTCCACCCATATCTATCATGTATCATAATATATATTTTTCCCCCTAAAAAATCATGTAATATTATTCCCACCCATCCTTTCAATAAATGTGGTTGGTGATGTGTCCTCGCATTAACTGCCAAAAGGAGTCTGTCAACAAAGGAAATCGTCCCCCATGATTCAAGTAGAAAGTATTCTCTGTTCCATGTTTATGGTGGGTGGCTAGGGTAAAAGGATTCTCTAGATCTCAAAGCTCACACCCGAGGAATATATATATATATATATATATATATATATATATATATATATATATATATATATATATATATATATATATATATATATATATATATATATATATATATATATATATATATATATATATATATATATATATATATATATATATATATATATATATATATATATATATATATATATTCTTAGAATGAGGAAGGGATCTTCAATCTCTCTCGATAAATCTATGTGCTTGCATGAATTATCAAGATGATCTAATATAGTGAAGTCTATAGATATTAAAGTTGAAAGTCAACTGACTAGATGTTTAGTATTGTTTATCACATAATACCAAATGATATATAATGAATTTAAGTATCTGGTGAAAATAGATCAAGCAGTCAAAGATACACAAGGTGGTTGATCAAGTTATCCTCCTGAATCAAGTTATGCTCTTGAAGCTCGAGACATTTATTTACAGTTAACACTATGGCCAAATGACTTTCAAGTGAAGAATTATATTTCAAGGATCACTGATGGTTTAACCTCTCAAACACTCAGATGATGGTAATCAATATGAAGTATCCCAAGATTCGTCAAGACTCAAGGTTATTGTGTGAGGATAAAACTCAAAAATAATGATGACAAGACATGAAACTTCGTAGTTATCAAAGAGAGGAAGTGTGAAAGCTCGTACGGTCATGTCTTTTTTAGTGATCGATATCTTGTAAAGACAAGGGTATTTTTGGAAATAATATGACTAAATCACACACAAATTAAAAACATTTGATAAGTCTCTCATATATTATTAAAACCACCTAAAAATGTTTTTATGACCTAGCCAATTGATTAAGGGGACTGTGATACGGTGGGAGAACTGACTTGAGGTTTTGTGTTCGTGTTCGCAAATGTTTCGGTTTAGCAAGAGTCGCCACCGACTTTTTATTTTATCCAAAGGAAAGGTCAAAAAGCACAGGAAAGACCTTTGAGATATTTTCTTGGGTTCGGGGGGTAGATGATGAAAAGGGAAGGTGCAAGAACCCTTTTCATCCATGGTTATCCTTGGGTTCTTAGTTACTTGTTTAGATCACTTGCTTTTGCTTTTCAATTGTTTGAAATGGTGCTTTGTGTGTGCTTTTAAAAATATTTTGAAAAGAGGCCTTTTGTCTAGGCAACCTTTGTAATAATTCTTGTTTGAATGTATACAAAGGTGTTTGTCTTTTGAAAAATGTTTCAATGTTTGAAAGTTTGTTGGGAAATGTTTTGAAATATGTTGTGTGTTTTTGAAAACAGCAAGGATGTTTTGCAAGTTTTGATCAAGTAACTAGGAGCATCTACCCTACCTACTTAAAAGTCTTTCCTACACATTTTTAACCCTTTGAAATTGTTGTTTTACCATTGCATTTGGTAAGCAACCTTATCTTTGGATGTTAAACGGGACAGGCGCGGGTCATCGTATGACCATGATAACAATTGTGTCGAGTATCTTAGCAAGTTTTTGTGGGACTAGATCATTTTTGTATAGGCAACCAAGATAGCGTCATCGAGGGACTATGATCTTTTGTTTTGCCAAGACACCTAGCATGCATACCATGGCCATGTTTAAGACAACAAGTGGATGAAACCCTAGGGGTGCTTGTGTGCATTGTGTTGTCATTTTCATGCATTTTTTGTCTTGTGTTAGGTCAAGCTATTTGTTTGATTTTGGATTTTTGCATACAAACCCTAATCTTTCTATCATGCATATTTGAAAGCAATAAAGTGCGTAAAAGTAAATCTAATACGATTACAACATGATATGGGGAGGGGGATACAAATTTGAATAGGGGGATATTTGCAAGAAAATAAAACCCTAAGTCAACTATTACAACCAAATTGAACTGATTTGTATAAATAAATGAAACAAATATTGAATGTGCAATTAAATATAAATATGCAAAATGTTTTTTGTATTTATTTTTATGTATGTAAAACTAAGTTATTTAATATCCTAAAAAATATTAAAAATATTAATGGTCTTTTTTGAAAGGGGTGGAAACCCTAATTTGGTTTTAAGAAATATATATATATTAATTATATTATTTAATCATTTATGTACAAAAAATAAAATAAAACTAATATATACAAATGTTAAAAATAAAATATGTGAGAAAATATTATTTAAGTGTAAAAATAATAAAAAATAAAAATATATAATATTTTTTATAATATTTACAAGTTTTTATTTTAAGAAAATAAAAGTATATTATTTAATAATTATTTCTATGTCCAAAAAAATAATAAAAATAATAAAATAAAATGTGAAAATTTAAGAAAATATTTTTTGTAATTTTTAATGTTTAGAAAAATAAATAAAAGTCAGAAACTAAAAAGAAATGAAAAAAATGGAAAAATAATTTAAATGGGCCAAGGGGGTGTAAACAGCAAGCTAAGGGGTGCAAATAGCATGGAACAGCCAGGCCCAGCCCAGATGGCCTTCATCTTCAACCTCTGATCAAACAAAAACGCGCGCCCTGTTCAAACCTGGAAATCCTGCATACGTGCTCAAAAGCAAAAACTTACAACATAAAAGTTGTAGAGCATGATCATACGATTCTAATCATGTAAAAAACTTAATCTAACTCTCAAAGACCAGAGAGAATTTATCTGGCCCTAATTTCTAACCTAGTTTTTTCAGAAAGTTTATCATTCAAATTCTCCCAGCTCAGTTAACTTAAATGAATACTATGCATATGTACAGCTCAAGGGCAACGAGAACTACATTTTTCATTCACAAACCTAAGCCTAATGATTCCTAAATAGAGAGATAGAAGTTTTAACTTTACCTGTTTCAGTCAAGCTCGAGTATGGCAATGTAGGGGTTGTGAGTGAGGCCTGAGATGCTTGTGAGCTTGCTTGAAGTTCCTTTGAGCTTTACCAATGCCTAGCTAGCTTTGAACTTGCTTGAATCTCTCTATAGAACTCAAACTGCAAACTCAAAATTCAGAAATGGTGAAGTGTGTAAATGGAGTTACAGTGACTTGGGAATGGTTGGGATAGTTTAGGTAGGTTGTATGGAGTATGTTGGAACTGGTTGCAAGCAAAACGCACGAGTGGTTTGTGATTTGGAAATCAAAATGCAGAACCTTCCCTATTTTGCAAGAAAATGTGCTTTTTGTGTACAAGGGTGTTTGAGAGGTTGCTATCTCGTGTTTCTGGCTTAGTGTGATATGCAAAACTTGTTTGAAATGTTTACAAACTCTGGTTTTATCAGATTGCAAAGATATGTGCTTTTTACAAGTTGACTTGGTTTTGAAGAAAAGTGTGAGTTGACAATGCAAAGGGTTGTACTTGCTAGCTCCAAGCCTGCTGATAGTTGGTATACTTTTCCCTAAGTTTATGGAGTTGGTTTGCTGCAAAGGATTGGGTTCACAGCTCAAGAGGAACAACTTGACATAAAGCTAACTTTATGAGAATGACATTGTCATCTTTATGCCATAAATGGAATAAACCCTTGTATAATGCTTCATTGATCAGAACAATGCCTCTAACCAATGTGTTTGCATTTAATTTTTGAGTATGGAAGGGTTTAAGGACCTGTAAACAAGTACAAGCAAGGCTGGATATAATTTGCAACTTGTATCAACATGAAAAATGCCATGGACCAAAGTGATATTTTTCCAAATTCAAACCTTCGATTCTCCCTAACCATAAATGATTTTGGAGAGTTCTTGGACATTTTGGAAAGCTTGTAACATGATCTACAATCCATCTTTGAAATGAATTTTGAGATTACATTTGGAACTATGTGAAAAATTTCCATGAAGATAGGTCAAAATCCTGCCTAAACTAGGGCAAAATTTCACTAAGTTAAAAGTTTCATGGATCCTTGTTCACAAAATCATAACTTGAGAACCAAGCATCCTTTGGGAAAACTTTGTGAATCAAAGTTGTAGATTTTGTGGAGGAATACAACTTCCATGTTGGAAGTTTTGTTTGAATCCAATTGCATCATGGTGAAAATGTTGGACAAAGTTGGGAAAAAATAAGAAATTTTCATAACTTAGAAAATTTCTAAGTTATGAAAATTTTCCATTTTAAACCCTAATTTGCAAAATTAGGTTTCTTGGTGAACAAGTTTCATGTTTTGACACATCTTTATGAAAAATGACCCTTGGCACTTGATTTTGACCAAAAAGTCAAAGTTTGACTTTTCATGGTACAGTTGATTGGAAAATTCATCTGTCAATCCAATGCATTTGAGATCTTTTGAACCTTGTGAATAGGCCAAGATGATTCCATTGAGTCCTTGAATCCATGCTTGAACCCAATTTTCCATTGGCTAGGTGAAAAATCAAAAATTGCCCTTCTGCAGTCAAAACCCTAAAAATGACCATTTTGCCCTTTTGATGATCTGATCAAATTTCTTGAGGAGTTGTGGTCCAAACTTGATAAAATGGTTCATATGAGTTTATAATGTTGATGTGGATAAAAAATTATGAGGTTTGACTGTAAATTGGCCACAATTGACTTTTTCCCCAATACAATTGATTTTTAGGTCAACTGTCCAATTGACTTGGCAAAAATTTGATTCAAAGCTTGCAACTTGGTATGGGCAATATTGTAAGTCCAACATGAAGTACGAAAGTCACTTTAGGCATTGAAAGTCCAAAAATCTTTGTGCAAACTCAAACCCTAATTTCAGGTCATCAGTGCAAGGAGATGTCTTGAGTAGAGCAAACCCCAATCCTGTCTGGAGTCCAAAGAGTCTTGTGAAGAAAATCTTGATAAAATGAGAGGGCAAATTTTAGGGTACAACAACTTCCCCTGTTCAATCTTCTTGAACCTGAAGAGTTAGATTGGCGAGTTTTCCTTTCGTGACTCGAAGGTAAAAGATGATTGGACACTAGAGTGCCCGTAAATTTGCACTCATCAAAATGTAGTTTAGGGAATAGGCTTAGAGATGCCATTTGGAGATGGTAGAATCTTGCTGGAGATGGGCTTAAAGATGCCACCCAAGAATGTTTGTTGAAAATCAGGAGAATGAACATCATAATGGTATCCGTATCTGGAACGTATCTGAGTTGTATCTGGAGATCGGATCTGAATGAATAACATAATGACTTCCGTGTCTGGAGTGTATCTGTATTGCATCTAAATCTGAAATCTGAATAAGCGACAGAATGACATCCGTGTCTGGAGCATTTCTGAGCTAGGGAAACATTTGAATGAGTGACAGAATGGCAACCACGTCTGGTGCATATCTGGACTGTATCTGAAGTTAAGATCTGTATGAGTAGCAGAATGACTTCCGTGGGGAGTGTATCTGAATTGTAACTGGGTTCTGAGTAAGTGACAGAATAAATTCCACGTCTGGAGCGAATCTGGACTTGAAATTGATAGTTGAATCTGAATGAGAAATATAATGGCTTCCATGTCTAGAGCGTATCTAATATGTATCTGATTGTTGAAGTCTGAATGAGCGATAGAATGACCTCCGTGTCTGGGGTGTATCCATACTGTATCTGAATAAGAGATTTGAATGAGTAACATAATGACTTCCATGTCTTGGAGTGTATCCGTACTGTATCTGAAATCTGTGAATATTTGTTAAATATAGCTTTTAATCTTATCCTGAAAAGGGTAAAATGTTAGCTGAAACACAAAGTTATGTTGCATGAAATGTATGATGCAATGAGATGTGTCTTATTAATGTTTATGGTATATGAATGTAATGTATGCGCATGTAAGCTGATTAGATGTCTTGTTGAGGAAAATAAATCTTGGACAGCTGGAGATAATAAAATCTCTGACTGCTGCCGGGGAACATAAATCCTTGACCGCTGTTGGATATTTAAAATCTTTGATTGCTGAAGATGAGAAATCCTTGGACCACGGTTGGGGATAGAAAATCCTTGGCAACTTGTGGGGATTACCAAGAACTCTGACAACTTCTGTAGGGATGTGAGAATCCTTCATGACTTTCTGGGAATATATAAATCCTTCAAATCTGCTTGAGAAACCTGCTTGGGGAATCCAGAGAATTTTGATGACTATGGTTGGAGATTACACAATGGGAATCCTTACTCGGTTGGGGAATAGGAAAACTCTGCCGAATCTCTACTAGGGATCAGATAAAGGAAAAACTTGATCTGCTGGAGAATAAGGAAGACTCTGATGGCTTCTGCGGAGAACTAAGAATGAGAAATTTCAGTCTTCGGGGGAATTGAAACCTTGGAGACTTTACCAGAGAAGTGAAAATGAGAATCTTCGATCTGTAGGGGATTAAAAATTCTGACGAACTCATGCTGGGAGTAATAAAGGCTCTGGCAACTTTACTGGGAAATCAGGAGTGGGAATCTTCAATCTGCTAGGGAAAATAAATCCCTGGGGACTTCAAACTGGAGTTAAGAATGAGAATATTCATTCTGTTAGGGAGTGAGAACTCTGTGGGAAATAGCTATACTGCTGGGGAATAGCTATCTTGCTGGAAAGTAAGTTCAAGATTCTCTGGAGGAAAAGTTTATTCCTGTTTGGAAAAAGTTCAGGAGTTTGGGTTATATGCCAATCTACTGGGGAATTATCTAGAGGTTGGGGATAAAAGTTAACTGCTATCTAGTTAATTCTCAGATTTTAAGACAACTTGTTAGGGGATCTGGAGAAAACTGAATGGTTTCCGCTGTAGATTGGTAGTTAGAAATTTGACTCTGTTGGGGAAGAAGGTTTCATCTTTGCTGGGGATTCATGACCCAAAGTTTTGCTCCGATGAGGATTGGGAGTTTGAAAACTTAACTCTGATGAGAATTAAAGGTTTGAAATATAACTCCACCGGGGGTTGGAAGTTTGAAGTCTACCTTTGATGGGGATTTTAAAATTTAATTCCGCTGGGGATATGTATTTCAAGGTTATAGCTCCGCCGGGGATCCAGAAAATGTACTGCAGGAGATTTCTCTTGGAATAGCCTAAAGACGTTTTCCTATACTTTCAACCTGTCAGTAATTATTCTTTCACATTTCGTTTATTTGTAAACAGTGACTATATTCAAATGCATATGCTCATTTAGTAAACCATTGGACGTTTTCAAATAAAACACAAGCGTAAACAAAGAAGAAAAGGCAAATAGTTTTATTCACTTTGAAGTATCTTTGTATTAACTTTGTGTAAGTATTTTGTACAAAGGAGACATACATCCTAGTAAGAGAATGTTGTCATAAAAATTGAGAAAAATTTATACAAAGAAAGATGGCTATGTGTAAAAATTCCATGGGGTTCCCATTCTGCTATAGCCTTCGTAACTCTGAATATCTTATCCATTCGTTGCTTCGTCCGAAGATGGTTGAATCGATCAGAAGTTTTGAGCTTGTATGGAAAAGAGATTGTCTTTAAAGTGATCCGACGAGACATAGTCATACGCTTTAATTCCCTAACTTTTGCCTAGACCGCCCTTTCGGGTTTTCGATCCACCGGGAAACCCTTTTTTGCCCAAGTCGCCCTTTCGGGTTTTCAACTTGCCGGGTGTACAAATTTTTTTATATTTATCCCTAACTTTTGCCTGAATCGCCCTTTCAGGTTTTCGATTCACCGGGATGCCCTTTTTTTGCCCAAGTCGCCCTTTCGGGTTTTCAACTTGTCGGGTCAATTATGCGTAGTATCTTTTGACTATGTCTGCGTTCGCTGGGTGCGGAAGGTCATCACCGTCCATGGTGGTCAAGATCATTGCCCCACCAGAAAAGATGTTTTGATCACAAATGGTCTTTCGTAGGTAGGAGTCCATTTTCCCCTGGGATCACTTTGCGGTAAGATGATCCGCTTGATTACAAGATCCCCGACTTGATATACCTAGCGCCTGACTTTCTTGTTGAAAGCCATGATCATCCGTTTTTGATACGTCTGACCATGGCAAACAGCAGTAAGCCTCTTTTCGTCAATCAAGTTAAGTTGATCAAGCCAGGTCTGAATCCAATCGTCTTCACTCAAACCAGCATCTTTCATGATTCTCAAGGAGGGAATCTGAACCTCGATAGGCAAAATAGCTTCCATGCCTTATACCAAAGAATAGGGTGTTGCCCCAGTTGATGTACGCGCCGTGGTACGGTACCCGTGCAGAGCAAACGGTAACATCTCATGCCAGTCCTTGTAGGTGACTGTTATCTTTTGAATGATTTTCTTGATATTTTTGTTCGCAGCTTCGACAACACCGTTCATCTTTGGCCGATAGGGAGATGAATTGCGATGTTGAATCTGGAACTGCTCGCACAAAGTGGTGATCATAGTGTTGTTCGGGTTTGTACCGTTGTCAGTGATGATCCTGTCGGGGATACCGTACCGACATATGAGGTTCTGTTTGATGAACCGGGCAACCACATTCTTTGTAATGGAGGCGAAGGAAGCTTCTTCGACCCACTTGGTAAAATAATCAATGGCCACCAAAATGAAGCGGTGTCCATTGGATGCTGTAGGATTGATCTCTCCAATCATGTCGATTCCCCACATAGCGAACAACCAAGGAGCTGTTAAGACATTGAGAGGAACTGGAGGTATATGTACCTTGTCTGCATAGATTTGGCATTTGTGACAAGTACGGGAATATTGATAATAGTCAGGTTCCATGGTAGACCAGTAATAGCCTGCCCTTAGAATCTTCTTAGCCATTGTATGTCCGCTCGAATGGGTGCCAAATGTACCATTATGTAGTTCAGCCATGATCTGCTCAGCCTCAATCTTGTCCATACAACGGAGCAGAACGCAATCGTGATTGCGCTTGTATAGGATACCATTGCTTAGGAAGAACTTGGCAGAGAATCTCCTCAAGAACTTTTTTTTGTTGACTGAAGCTCCTTCAGGGTATTCTTATGCCTCGAGATACCTTTTGACTTCGTGAAACCAAGGTCGGTCCACTACTTCTTCGGTATTAATCTCGTGACAATGTGCAGGTTCATCCATTCGCTCAATGGTGATTTGGGGAGCCTCATTATCCCAGTTAAGTTTAAACATGGATGACATTGTAGCTAGAGCATCTGCTAGCTGATTTTCTTCTCGCGGGAAGTGCTCGAAGGTAATCTGTTCGAAATGTGGTAACAATGTCAGGACATGTTCTTTGTAAGGGATGAGGTTAGGATGTTTAGTGTCCCACTCTCCTTTGATTTGACTGATAACCAAAGCTGAGTCCCCAAATACAATCAAATATTTTATTCCCAAGTCAATAGCAGCCTTGAGACCAAAGATACAAGCTTCATACTCAGCCATGTTGTTGGTACAGCTGAAGCAGAGTCTGGCGGTGAAAGGTGTATGGTAACCTTCTGGTGAGATGAGCACAACACCGATATTGTTCCCAAGTGCATTGGAGGTACCATCAAAGTACAGGGTCCATCGGGATCCTTGTTCAGGTCCGTCATATGGTCCGTTATCTTCAATGTTGTCTAAGGTCATAATGTCTTCGTCGGGGAAGTCAAACTTCATGGATTGGTAATCTTCGACAGCTTGATGAGCTAGATGGTCAGCTAGTACACTCCCCTTTATAGCTTTTTGGGTCGTGTACTGTATATCGTATTCAGTCAGGATCATCTGCCATCTAGCTATTCTTCCAGATAAAGCAGGCTTTTCAAAGATGTACTTGATCGAATCCATCTTAGAGATCAACAAAGTGGTATGAGTCAACATATACTGCCTTAGCCAGTGAGTAGCCCATACCAAAGCGCAACAAGTTTTCTCGAGCAATGAGTAGCGAGTCTCACAGTCGGTAAACTTTTTGCTAAGGTAATAAATGGCATGCTCTTTTCGGCCAGATTCGTTATGTTGGCCCAATACACACCCCATTGAATTTTCTAAGACAGTCAGATACATGATTAGCGGCCTTCCTTCGATGGGTGGCATCAAGATAGGAGGTTCTAGCAAATACTCCTTGATTTTACCGAAAGTAACTTGACAGTCATCACTCCATTTAACCACCTGATCTTTCTTCAACAGCTTGAAGATTGGCTCACAGGTAGATGTTAGGTGAGAAATGAACCTTGCAATGTAGTTTAGGCGTCCCAAGAAACCTCTGACCTCCTTCTTAGTGCGAGGGGCAGACATTTCTTGTATAACTTTGACTTTGGCAGAATCAACTTCGATGCCTTTGTTGCTGACAATGAAACCCAAGAGTTTACCGGACCTGACTCCGAAAGTGCACTTGTTAGGGTTCAGTCTGAGCTTGTACTCTTTCAACCTGACAAATAGCTTTTGCAGATGGTCGAGGTGTTCTTCTTCTGTCTGTGAACGGGCTATCATGTCGTCCACATAAACTTCAATCTCATGATGTATCATGTCATGAAATAAAGCTACCATGGCGCGTTGGTAGGTTGCCCCGACATTCTTCAGTCCGAATGGCATAACTTTATAGCAGAAGGTACCCCACTGTGTAACAAAAGTAGTCTTCTCCATGTCTTCAGGGGCCATTTTGATATGGTTGTAACCTGAAAATCCATCCATGAAAGAAAATACCTTGTGCTGAGCTGTATTGTCAACCAAGATGTTAATGTACGGTAGTGGAAAGTCATATTTAGGGCTAGCCCTATTTAAGTCTCTGTAATCCATGCACATTCTGACTTTGCCGTCCTTCTTAGGTACGGGCACAATGTTAGCAACCCATTGTGGATAGGATGTAACAGCAATAAATCCAGCATTAAACTGCTTCATCACTTCAGCTTTGATCTTTTCGGACATGTCGGGCCTCATTCGATAGACTTTCTGCTTAATTGGTGGACAATCTTCTCTAGTAGGGAGACGGTGAACCACAATATCTGTATCAAGTCCCGACATGTCTTCGTAGGACCAGGCGAAGATCTCAACATATTCATTTAACAGCTGAACTAAACGCTCTTTGACACTTGGCTCTAGGTTGGCACCCACTCTAACTTCTTTTCTGTCTTCCTCTGTACCCAAGTTGATAGTCTCTAACAACTCCTCGTGAGGTAGAATAACCCTTTCTTCCTGTTGTAACAGTCTAGCCAATTCTCCAGGCACTTCACAGTCTTCATCACCTTCGTATTCAGCATGATTAACCAGATCTTCAGAGTCATTGAAGGCCATAGCAAAATTGTTACCCATGGAATCCGGAATGGAAGGGTACCTGCATTTGTGAGTGTGGGTGTGTGTAAGGGATAACCACCTTTAAACAAATAAAATTTAAAAAGAAAGAAAATGAACACAAAAGTTTATATATGAAAACGTCCATGATTCATTAAAATGGCATATGAAGATGAAAAATCAAACCCTTACAAATGGACCTATGTACCTCGGGTAAGGCACAAGGCAAAAAGTGTACGAATTGTTTAGGAATTATTACAAACCAAACATAAATGTTCGAAAGATGAATTACTGATTTATGAAAGTAATGGGAACAAAGTCTTTCGCCTCCCAGTTGTTCAGTCCTCCTTCAACAGTAGGGAAAATCCAGTCTTCTAGATTGATCTCCTCTTCACCATCCTCCAAAGCATTGACTCCATGATGGGTGATCTTCACTGGTGGCCTTCCAGCCTGGGAGCGACGCACAAATTTTTGAGCAGAAGCAGTGAAACCCAAGCCAAATTTATCAGATTTAAAAGGAAAGTCTGGTAGCTGACCCCACATTATGCTTCCTCCTTCTTCAATCACAACCTTCGCATCTTTGAGGGATGACATCCGAGGCACAAGTTTGGTAATCAAAGGCACAGAAGACACTGTCTTGGTTGCTGCAACATAGCGGAATGAATTTAGATGGATTATCATATACTCCTCTTCGCCATGAACAATTATAATTTTCCCCTGGACTGGGTATTTGAGCATTTGGTGCAAAGAAGAAGTGACGACCCCAACATTGTGGATCTAGGGTCTTCCCAACAAGCAAGAATAGGAAGGACGGATGTCCATCACATAAAATGTGGAGTTGAAAGTTTCCGTTCCCACTTTGATCGGGATGTCCACCTCCCCGTGGACCATCCTTTTAGAACCATCAAAGGCTCTGACAATGATGTTGCTGGGCTTCAAGGTTAGGCCTTCACAGTCTAATCTATCCAATGCTTTCTTCGGCAAGACATTTAAAGACGAATCGGTATCAACCAGAACGTGTTCTAGAGTAGTCCCTCTGCATTCCACCGAGACATGCAAAGCATCATTATGCTTTCTCCACTTAGATGTTAAATCGGCATCGGAGAACCCGAGACCATTGTCTGCAGTTAGGCTAGCTACACATTCCTGGAACTGGTCCGCGGAGGTTTCCTGAGGCATGTGGGCCATCTTCAAGAATCTGATCAAAGCTTTGGCATGAGCTTCAGAACAGAGCAACAGGGCCAGCATAGAGATTTTTGAGGGGGTTTTCCCCAGTTGTTCCACAACATCATAGTCGCTTTTCTTAATTATTTTCAAAATCTCTTCCATTCCTATCAAGTGATTGAAGAAAGGACCTGACAGAGTCCCCAAGAACATATCCACAAGCTCTCTTTCAGATAACGGTGGATGCACCCTTCCCGCCAAGTCTCCATTTCTGAGCATACTCTTTGAAACCTTCACTTGAGACCATGCCCATACTCTATAATTGAGTATGGGTTGGTGCTAAGTCCGTATAATATTGATATTGTACGTAGAAGGCAGCCACCAAATCCTCCCAATTATGCACGTCAGACCTCTCTAGCTGGTAAAACCAATCAAACCGCGTCCCCGAAAGACTGTCCTGGAAGAAATGAACCCACAGGTCCTTGTTAGAAGAATGCAATTGGATTTTTCTGACGTAAGATTGCAGATGCATCTTTGGACAAGACAAACCATCATATTTAGCAAATATAGGCACCTTAAACTTGGGGGGAATGACAATCCCAGAAACCAACCCTAGCTCTTAGAAGTCCATCCCAGGCACTCTTTGTACCTCCATAGCTGCCAAACGCTCTTCCAGATTCTTGTATTTGTCGTCTGCAGGTGGGTACTGCTGCTCAGAATAATCTTCATCCTCCTCCTCTTCTTCTTCTTCCTCAGACTCAGATGGTACTGCAGCTCCCTTTCCTTTTCCTACCCCTTCATCAGATGTTGAGGGGAAACCAGGACCCTTCTAGTTTGACCTTCAAATCTTCTACCCAAAGTAGCCACACCAACTCTTTTCTTTTTCTTTTTCTCCTTTTCCTTTTCCAGCAAGGTTTTGAGATCCTCCTGACCCTTAGCCAAGGTCATGAGTAGTTGTTGGAACTGTGAATTCAGCACTTGTAAGTCTTTGACCGTCTGCTCTATATCCATCTTGCTGAAATAAACAACAGAGAGATAAGGAAACCTGGTGTGAAGACCTGTTTATGCATATGATGAATGAAATGTATTCATGTAATGCATTCAAGGATTCAGAAATTAAAATTTGTTTCAAACAAAAAGGAACACACGTCATATTAATAAGATAGAATTTGTTAGTACATAAATGCCCCATGGGCAAAATAAATACAAAATTCTAATGTAAAAAGACGTTGCGCATCCTCTTTGGAGCAATGTAGGTGTTGAAGGTCTGCTCTTTGTGAAGTTGACGAGTAAGTTCTAAAACCTTCTTCTCACTGGCGTAGAATTGGGCTTCAAACGTATCGCGTTCTCCCTTGAGCTGTATCCAACTCCTTTGCAAATCTTCTAGTGATGTTGGCATGTCAGGGTGTAAGAGGGTGTATGGAACCTCTCCTTCCATAACAGGCTCTTTGATCACAGGAAGAATGTGGGGGTAAGGCATCATAAGACTTTGGGCGCGGGTTCGTACCCACTTGAGGTAAGGCTCAAGGGGGATGGAATTCTTGTGTCCCAATGTCTTACTGTCCACCTTGTTGGGTGTTGTACCCCAAAATTTACCCTCCCATATTCTTCAAGAATTGCAAAAGTCAAAGCTTCAAAATTCCCCAAGGGTTGCACAGTGTAAGGGCCTCCTAAACAGTCAAAATTAGGGTTTTGGTTCTGATCAAGAAAATGAAGTTTCTAAGGGTCCAATCAAGTCCCATATGCTTATAAACATGGTCAAACATCCTCATATCAAGTTTCAAGACTTTCAGCACAAAATTGCACAGTCAAAAACCCTAATTGCACTACAGTCAACTGTAGGGGCAAAATGGTCATTTGACAGTCAAAAGTTCAAATTTTTGGTCAACATCTCATTTTGAAGCTACAAACATCATTTGATTAATGCTTGATCATGATTCTCAAAGCTTGGCTCAAAAATCATCAAGATGCAAAAGTTTCCTTATTTGGACAGTTGAAAAAGTCAACTGTAAATTGACCAGGGCATAACTTTCACATGGATTATCAGAAAAATTCCATCCAAAGCTCATTTTGAAGAGAAAGACATTTCCTACAACTCCTCTTCACACTTCAAGTCCAAGAAATGCTCTCACAAAAAGTTATCAATTTCAACATTATAGGTCATTTTCAAAAGTCAACAAAAAGGGACTTTAAGTCAAAGGCCATAACTTGAGATTGGTAAATCAAAATGACATGGGACCAAAGGCATTGGTTAGAGGACTCAAAGACCTTTCCAAAATGTCCAAGAACATGAGTAAAGCTTAAATATTGAGCAAGTTATGCCTTGGGGAAGTTGGGAAATTTTTGGATATTTTGAAAAGTCAGCATTGATTCAAATGACCTAAAATTGCTAATGGGCCTCTTTTTCTTCCACAATTCATCATCCAAGGCATGTGCACGACCACTTGGCCCAAAGGGAAGTCTTTCTTCATTTTTATTTATTTATTTGGATTTTTATTATTAATAATTCATTTAAATTAAAATAAATACATGAAAAATGCTAAACCTAGGTTTTAAATCTTTTTATGCATAATATATACTCAAGATTTCGTGCCTAACCAAATATAGAAAGAGTCAATTGAATTGGTCATGATTTGGTAGCAAAAGCATGTGAAAAAGATTGCAAAATAATGGCTTGAAAATAAAATATTGCATAATCAATTCCTTGATTCTTTTGATCAGATTTTTGACCTAATTGGTTCCATACATAAGCTTGATCAAGACCTAATGCCTCAAAACCAAAAAGCTACGCATAAACTCCATGATCAAAGCTTGAACTTTTGCTTAAAAATTCCAAATCTGAAAACACATTTGCAGGTCGATTGAAGCCAAGAAATTCATTCCATTGCATCCCTGGGACATCAAGCAACGTACCTGGATCAAAAACACCAACCCTAACGCCTTAAATCATTATACAGAAATCGAATTTTTCTCATAAAAATGCATATTCGTATTTTAATTTTGAGGCATTTTCATGGCATTTTGTTTATGTATTCTTACTAAATGATGCATTCTGAAGCTAACCACATGGATTAATTGCGTTTTTATACACTGTATGCGAATCTACCATTGTTGCTTTTTTAGGGTTCTTAAGTTTCCAAATTAGGGGTTTTTGAATATGGAAAAATTGGAGCTTGAAACCTAGGCCATTCAACTCAGCACGCTTGGACGAAGAGAATGAGACCATCGCGCCTAATTTATGAGGCCCCAGGGGCTAATCGCTATTTTCTAATAGGTTGTCTATAGGAACGGTGTAAAACCGTTGCTGATTGCTTTCTTATTTTAGGAAAATAAAGCCAAGGAAGGAGAAGATGAGGTGGCCATCCACGATTGGCTTGTTTAAACTTTCGCGCGCAAAGAATCACTAACGCGTGGATTTATTTTATAATATTTGTTTGATATTTAACATACAGAAAGTGCGTTTGGATCAACTGGCAGGCTTAAGCATTGGTAACGTTCAGGACCTGGGTTCGAGTCCCAGGTCCTCACTCTTTCCCTATTATTTTTCAACTAATGTTCCTATGCAGCGTCAATACTAAAGCGTGCCATGCGCTCACGCTACCAAACGTCCACGCGTCCCATTGGATTCAATTAAGGGCCAGGATCTGAAGGATATGGTGAACTCTAGTCAATACTCCCACACGTTGCCTGAAAAAGTCAACAAGGCCTCTAGTAATGGGCCAGAATTACTGGGCTGTACCTCCAACTGGGGACAACACCCCCCTAGGTTTGCAAATTTTTTTTTACTTTCTTTATTTTTCATTATTTTTACTTTCTTTTAATTATTGTTTTATTAATTAATTTAATATTTTCATAATATATAAAAAAACACATAAAAAATCAGAAAAGATGAAAAAATAATAAATATTTTATTTTAGTATTTTTGTAAATAAATTGCATTAATTAATTTTAGTTATTAAATTAGGTTTAATTGTAATATTTTCATAATAAAAATCTAAAATTAGTAGAATTAGGGTTTAATAAATTTGTTATCCCTTTTTATTTTCTTTCATAATAATTAAATATTTACTATTACTTATTTTTGTAATTAAATTGCATGTAAAATAATTAGGGTTAATTTTAGGTTAAACTTTAACATGTTTTCATAATAAAATAAAAATTGTAGAATTAGGTTTAATTGCATTAAATTCTCCTAAATACCAAAAAATACCAAAAAATACAAAAAACAATTCCTTTTCTTTTTAATTTTAATTAATTTAATCCTTTAATTTAATTTTACAAAAAAAGGGGTCCAACGCCCTCGTTTCAACTTTAATTCCAATTCGCATATTTATTTTTTATTCTTTATAATATTTATGTATCTCTCCCAAGGCCATGTAACATCTTTTGTTTGTCGCACTTTTAATTCTTTATTTTTCTGTCAAATCGGGTCCTGGAAGTTTTGGCGATGTGGACCCGCGTCTTTTGTAATAGTTTAGAATTTTATCTTTCTCGCAATTTTTAACTGTTAACAAATGCATGCAAGAATGAATGGACAAAAATAAAAACAAAGGCTAGATCTCCTTGACATGACAAGATAAAATAACTGAACATGACACACAAATCACACACCACCCCAAGGGTACGCCTCACTGTTGCCTTGCCTCGAAAGGTGATCGTCGAGTAGAGGATGTCTTAGTAAGTCCTCATGATCCGGGAACCTTGCATGAGGGTAGCTTCTAAGGTGTCTTCCCATTGCTCTGGTGATCACCATGTCCCGAACCTCGAATTGACCCGAACACCTCCAATGGTGGTGCTACCTACCTCTCAATGGTGGGATGGCACTACTTTAAAGGACATCTACACAGACGAATTCCTTAGGGTAGGTAGACGACTCTAGATACTTGCTCTAAATTTCAAAACAAATCAAAAATACTTTTCACACCAACACATTTTCAAAAAGCTTTCGAAAGCATTTTTCAAACACTCTTGAGGACCGATACAAGAGTCGAACTGAAATTTTCAAAGAAAATTTTTAAAACCCACAGTTGAAAAGCAAACAAACCATTTTTGAAAACACAAGTGAGCAAGTATCTAAGAGCCCATGGATAACCATGGATAGAAAGGGTGCTAACACCTTCCCTTTCTATAATCTACCTCCCGAACCGAGAGCAATCTCTATAAGGAATTTTTCTGTGCTTTTGTCCTTTCCATTTGGAGAAAATAAAAGACGGTGGCGACTCTTGCTTCTGCGACATTTCGCGAACCAGCGTTAAACAGTCAATTCCAGATCCACCGATCACAGAACTGGCGACTCTGCTGGGGACTTCTTATAAAGTGAGGTGTACCTTAGGGTTTAGTTCATAACTGTGTTTTCAATTGTATTGATTTGCTTGCTTTAAATTGTGGGACCGTCTTGGGAGTTCTATAGATCCTAAACCCGGATCTGGGGGATACCTTCTTAGAAAGTAGCAACAAGGCTGTGAGGGAACTGTGCGGGGTATACCGACATGGTTGAAACAGTCTGCTACGTTGATGTGGCACTTTGGTGTGTACCGGTAACCCTTGAGTTCAGTCAAGGAGAGTACGGGGCCTCCGCGTGATGTCGTGAAGCATCAACAGACCTTAGGAACCTTAATTGAACTATCTTGGCCTCTTTAGGGTAGTGAGATAACTGAATTTGGTGCAGTCCGAGGTTGGTTGATACTCGATACTACACTCAATTAAGGGTTGCTTTCCTGGAATATTTCGGTCGCCAGTTCAGTGGCTAAATCAAAACGATGAACAATGAAAGCAATCCCGTGATATTGGGACCCTTAGAACCCGGTTACTTCTAATAGGACAGGTTGAACCCACCAACTTCAAGAGGGTAATACCCAGACCCCATGCTGGCCTAAACTCTAAGGGCTCTCTTGTGTGACTTGTGTGCCTTCGTACTTGACTACTTGCATGCTTGTTATCTGACACTTGCGTTTCTTGCAGGTTTTATTTAGTCCTTAATAAGGACTCATAACAGGGTTTACTGAGTGTTCTACAGGTTTTATTTAGTCCTTAATAAGGACTCATAACATGGTCTACCGAGTTTCTTGTAGGTTTCGTTTATAGTCCTTAATTGGGACTCATGACAGGGTTTACTAAGTTTCTTGCAGGTTTTGGTTTGCAGTCCTTAATTGGGACTCATAACAGGGCTACTCACATTACCCCATGCATACCATAACATCATACCATCATACCATTGCATACATCTTAACCCATTTCAAGGATTTCAAGGGCTTGTGATGCAGGTCATGATGAACCAACTGTCTAGCAAGGGGCAAAGAGGATTTATTTTCCTCTGGCCAAGGTTGTCAGGGGCTATGACCCACTTGATATGGTGAGCTTTGACACTTGAAGAAGGTTGCCCTAGCCAAGGTTGTCAGGGGCTATGACCCACTGGATATGGTGAGCCTTTGACCCTTGGAAGAAAGACTCTCAACAAATACGAAGTTCTTTCAATCAAGCTACCGGATCCAGATGCTAACCAATTTTCTTGTTTACCCCACGAGGTCCTTGAAAACATTGCATGCATGTCATACACATCATTACATAACAGGTATCTTTGTTGCAGGTCACTTACCTTTCTCGCTGTTTATTTCAGCAATGGCCTTCCAACCAGATAACCAGGACCTTCTCGCTCAAGAGACTCAGTTCAGGGAAATCCTCCTGAATCTATCCAAGGGTCAGGAGGAGCTAAGGACACTTCTCATGGAGACTTTTGTCAGGAACAGTGCTGAGGATGAAAGGCTGAAACACCTACAAGCTGAGGTGGATGCATTGAAGGTCCAGATGCTGGGGCAGGTGACTGCCATTCAAGGGTTAGCTCAAAGACAAGATGAGCTCTGGTTTCTCGTCAACCAACTGCTTCAGGGCAACCAACTGGGGCAAAAGTCTAAGGGCAAAAAGCCAGTCATCGTTCAACCACCTTTGAGACAAGGAGGTAAGGGGAGAGCTCCTCAAATGGCTCCAGTGTCACAAATTCAACATCACAACCAACAAAAGAGTGAGAGAAGGCAGTTCACTCGGCTCAGCATGACCTTATCCCAGATATTGCCACAGTTGCTGGAGACCAAGCTGGTAACTCTAAAAGAAGCTCCAAAGAGCCAAAATACAACGTCACCGAAGTATAACCCCAACGCCCGCTGCGCTTATCACTCTGACAGCCCGGGACATACTACAGATGATTGTTGGAGCTTGAAAAATAAGATCCAAGACATGATCGACGCTGGAGAGATTCAGTTTAAAGTACCCAAGACTCCCCACGTGATCACTGCTCCCTTGCCAAAACATGGCTAGGATTGAGAAATTTTTGTTCATTCGAATGTTCAAGTTGCAATTCTCTTTTGTTCAAACATTTACTCATGTTAAACATTGTTATTTCATTAATGCATCGCATATGTCTGTTCTGAAACAATATATTCGTATTCACTAAATGCAAATTATTTTCATATTTTTTCTGATGATCAACTCTTAAATAATAATTCTAAGCCTCTTGAGGGAGGATGACGAAAACGATACCGCAATCTTTACAGTATGCTTTTGAACAGATCCCGCTGATGAGGTACATGCATTGTTTCAATCCCTAAACACTGGAGTTATAAGGAAGATAATCCCTCGTTAACCCCTCTGAGCCAAAGAAGTAGGAGTTTTCTTTTCGGAAATTAAAACCCTTAATCATAACCTGGGGCAGGGTAGTCTCTCAGTTGATCCAAGTGCATAACGAAGGGCACCAAAAAGGTCCTTACAAAACAAATAAAGATAATGATGGTTCCGAATGATCAATAAAGAAAGGCAGTCATTATCTTTCAAAATAAAAAAAAACCCATTAAGTCAAAACCCATGAAGGAGACTTATAAAACTGGGGCATCCCGCTGACTGTAATCACAAAAGAAACAGTTCAGGCAAAAAAACAGGGATAACGAAATCAAAAAAAAAGGAAAGAGGTCACACAAACCCTCAACAAAAATAAAAATGACTGCCTATTCAAAATAAACTATCAACATCCGAACCATCACTGGTATATCAGGACAAAAACTCAAATAAAGTCTAACGCACGATCAACTGAGTTTAGGTTTGGAGAACATCACGAAGAACGGGTGGGTACAAATAATTTGAGCCTTTATCCTTTGTTTCTTAAACCGTGAACCAGGCCACGTTATAACCCTCAAAAGTCCTAGCTGAAGCATGGGTTAGTTCGAAAGCATACTGTTACGAAAGGTATCCTGACTCCTTAAGGCCTACGGTAAATACGGAGTTGACATCACATTTTACAAACATTCACTTGTTTTATGAAAAAGAATGCATTTTCAAAATCTTCAAGACAGGCATAAGCTTTGCATTTTTGATATAACATTGTTTGCATATGACTATTTGTTTGAACAGCAGGAAAATTCGCACGATGAATATCCAGTGAACAAAAGCACTTCCAATCAAGGGGCATGACATGATCTTGGTCTATCAGCCGGGGCAGTCCAATCAAGATTCAGAGAATCTCTCAAAGGCCAACCAGTCTGGGGCAAATCTCCGCCCGAGTCACTTGGGGCATCAGACATGAATTCCAGCTACGAATCCTGCATGATCAAACGAAGATCTTCTGGTGGTACGGCAACACAATGCTACTGACAGGGGCACCTCCCTACATCCTGAGAGCGGACATAGTCGAAAGAATACTACGCATAATCAAGGACCCGCTAGGTTGACATACCTAGGCAAAAATTAGGGCTTCCCGGCGAACCAAAAGGGTTCGGGCAAAATGAAGGGATGAAATGGAAAAATCTGTACACCCGGCAAGTCGAAAACCTGAAAAGGCAGCTTGGGCAAAAATGGGTATCCCGGTGGACTGAAAACCCGAAAGGGCGGTCCAGGCAAAAATCAGGGATCAAAGCGTACGACTATGTCCTGGCATCTTGTCACTTGCCTACCAGAAGAAGGTTTGTCCATCAACCACTATCAGCGCCTCACAGGTCTTCCTCTCCCACCTCAGAAGCAGGGGCAATAAAGAGTTGTCTAAAAGCAATCTAATTGTTCTGTCCTCCAGGGTACCAAGATGGGTTCAGCTAAAGAACATAACCAGACACCTTAATTCCCCAGAGAGTAAGCATTCAGTGCACTCTTCATCAAGCGAAGTTACAATCAACCTCAAGTAAGTTGGGTATCCTCAGGCAGTTCTCAACATTCCCCAACAATATGCACATCCGTAACAAACATCCCCGGTAGTCTTGGCCTAAAGATTGTTCCCCGGTGGCATACCAACATTCAAAGGAATCACTTCCCCCGCAGTTCAAGACTTCCCCAGGAGAGTCCAATCTAGTTCCCCAGAAAAGTTGGAATTCATCTCCCCAAGCAGTAAGCTTATCCCCAATAGATTCTGGAAGCTTATCCCTCGCAGAGCACGAACGCGTCGTCCGGTTTTATTTAAAGAGTTATTTTCCGTACAGGAATATAACTGGGTTATCCTCAGCCAAAAGCCACGGAAAGGTCGTCGTCAACACATGTCTTTCTTATCCCCAGCGAAGTCTATTCACACTTCCAATACAACAAAGGTATCCCCAGCAAGTTATGATCAACAACTCAACAAGGTATCTTTCTCCCCACAGAGTATTGCTTCCCAGCAAGATTGCTAGAGTACTTTGCTCCCCGCAGAGTAATCCATTCGCCAAGTTTATTCCCCAACGGAGTTATCTTCTCCCAACCGGTATCCTTGCAATTATCACCCCCAGCGGAAGCAAAATCCATTCTTCAACATCAGCCCAGGAGTGACTTCCCGACACCCGTCAAGGATTTACTTTCCTAGACGAAAAATACATTCATAAACATCTTCATACATTATAGCATGCATACACGCATCATGAACAAACAATCTCACGTATTCAGAGAGCATCTCGCATGTCATACCACATGACATCGCATGCAACTAACGCTTGTCTTTTCAGGATAAAAGTACAAAAATGATTACCATCAATGGTCGCAACTAAAGATCCGATTCCTGTATCTTGCCAGGGTGTATCTGTTGATGACCAATTACCAGATCTGATTCCTGTATCTTGCCAGGGCGTGTCTGAAGAGTTCGAGGATCTGATACCTGAATCTTGCCAGGGTGTATCTGTTGAAGACTAACATTACCAGATCCGATTCCTGTATCTTGCCAGGGTGTGTCTGAAGAGTTCGAGGATCCGATGCCTGAATCTTGCCAGGGTGTGTCCGTTGAAGACTAACATTACCAGATCCGATTCCTGTATCTTTCCAGGGTGTGTCTGAAGAGTTCGAGGATCCGATACCTGAATCTTGCCAGGGTGTATCCGTTGAAGACTAACATTACCAGATCCGATTCCTGTATCTTGCCAGGGTGTGTCTGAAGAGTTCGAGGATCCGATACCTGAATCTTGCCAGGGTGTATCCGTTGAAGACTAACATTACCAGACTCGATTCCTGTATCTCGCCAGGGCACGTCTGAAGAGTTCGAAGATCCGATTCCTGTAACCAGTCAGGACATATCTACATAAAGCATCTGAAGACCAGCTCCTGCAGCATGTCAGGTACTCATTTTTCTTTTGCAGGTACGCAAGTTCTCGCTAAGAAATCTCTTACGCGATCAACATCCAGATGGCATCTATAAGCCCATCATCCTATTCATCAACCTCTAAATGGCATCTATAAGCCCATTCAACCATCACTGCTACTATGTGAGCGTAAATTTCTGGGCACTCTAGTGTTCAATCATCTTCCACCTTCGGATTACGAAAGGCACGTCAGCCAATCTGCATCCTCAGGTCTAAGAAGATTTAACAGGGGCAACTGTTGTACCCCAAAATTTGCCCTCCCATATTCTTCAAGAATTGCAAAAGTCAAAGCTTCAAAATTCCCCAAGGGTTGCACAGTGTAAGGGCCTCCTAAACAGTCAAAATTAGGGTTTTGGTTCTGATCAAGAAAATGAAGTTTCTAAGGGTCCAATCAAGTCCCATATGCTTATAAACATGGTCAAACATCCTCATATCAAGTTTCAAGACTTTCAGCACAAAATTGCACAGTCAAAAACCCTAATTGCACTACAGTCAACTGTAGGGGCAAAATGGTCATTTGACAGTCAAAAGTTCAAATTTTTGGTCAACATCTCATTTTGAAGCTACAAACATCATTTGATCAATGCTTGATCATGATTCTCAAAGCTTGGCTCAAAAATCATCAAGATGCAAAAGTTTCCTTATTTGGACAGCTGAAAAAGTCAACTGTAAATTGACCAGGGCATAACTTTCACATGGATTATCAGAAAAATTCCATCCAAAGCTCATTTTGAAGATAAAGACATTTCCTACAACTCCTCTTCACACTTCAAGTCCAAGAAATGCTCTCACAAAAAGTTATCAATTTCAACATTATAGGTCATTTTCAAAAGTCAACAAAAAGGGACTTTAAGTCAAAGGCCATAACTTGAGATTGGTAAATCAAAATGACATGGGACCAAAGGCATTGGTTAGAGGACTCAAAGACCTTTCCAAAATGTCCAAGAACATGAGCAAAGCTTAAAAATTGAGCAAGTTATGCCTTGGGGAAGTTGGGAAATTTTTGGATATTTTGAAAAGTCAACATTGATTCAAATGACCTAAAATTGCTAATGGGCCTCTTTTTCTTCCACAATTCATCATCCAAGGCATGTGCACGACCACTTGGCCCAAAGGGAAGTCTTTCTTCATTTTTATTTATTTATTTGGATTTTTATTATTAATAATTCATTTAAATTAAAATAAATACATGAAAAATGCTAAACCTAGGTTTTAAATCTTTTTATGCATAATATATACTCAAGATTTCGTGCCTAACCAAATATAGAAAGAATCAATTGAATTGGTCATGATTTGGTAGCAAAAGCATGTGAAAAAGATTGCAAAATAATGGCTTGAAAATAAAATATTGCATAATCAATTCCTTGATTCTTTTGATCAGATTTTTGACCTAATTGGTTCCATACATAAGCTTGATCAAGACCTAATGCCTCAAAACCAAAAAGCTGCGCATAAACTCCATGATCAAAGCTTGAACTTTTGCTTAAAAATTCCAAATCTGAAAACACATTTGCAGGTCGATTGAAGCCAAGAAATTCATTCCATTGCATCCCTGGGACATCAAGCAACGTACCTGGATCAAAAACACCAACCCTAACGCCTTAAATCATTGTACATAAATCGAATTTTTCTCATAAAAATGCATATTCGTATTTTAATTTTGAGGCATTTTCATGGCATTTTGTTTATGTATTCTTACTAAATGATGCATTCTGAAGCTAACCACATGGATTAATTGCGTTTTTATACACTGTATGCGAATCTACCATTGTTGCTTTTTTAGGGTTCTTAAGTTTCCAAATTAGGGGTTTTTGAATATGGAAAAATTGGAGCTTGAAACCTAGGCCATTCAACTCAGCACACTTGGACGAAGAGAATGAGACCATCGCGCCTAATTTATGAGGCCCCAGGGGCTAATCGCTATTTTCTAATAGGTTGTCTATAGGAACGGTGTAAAACCGTTGCTGATTGCTTTCTTGTTTCAGGAAAATAAAGCCAAGGAAGGAGAAGATGAGGTGGCCATCCACGATTGGCTTGTTTAAACTTTCGCGCGCAAAGAATCACTAACGCGTGGATTTATTTTATAATATTTGTTTGATATTTAACATACAGGAAGTGCGTTTGGATCAACTGGCAGGCTTAAGCATTGGTAACGTTCAGGACCTGGGTTCGAGTCCCAGGTCCTCACTCTTTCCCTATTATTTTTCAACTAATGTTCCTATGCAGCGTCAATACTAAAGCGTGCTATGCGCTCACGCTACCAAACGTCCACGCGTCCCATTGGATTCAATTAAGGGCCAGGATCTGAAGGATATGGTGAACTCTAGTCAATACTCCCACACGTTGCCTGAAAAAGTCAACAAGGCCTCTAGTAATGGGCCAGAATTACTGGGCTGTACCTCCAACTGGGGACAACACCCCCCTAGGTTTGCAAATTTTTTTTTACTTTCTTTATTTTTCATTATTTTTACTTTCTTTTAATTATTGTTTTATTAATTAATTTAATATTTTCATAATATATAAAAAAACACATAAAAAATCAGAAAAGATGAAAAAATAATAAATATTTTATTTTAGTATTTTTGTAAATAAATTGCATTAATTAATTTTAGTTATTAAATTAGGTTTAATTGTAATATTTTCATAATAAAAATCTAAAATTAGTAGAATTAGGGTTTAATAAATTTTTTATCCCTTTTTATTTTCTTTCATAATAATTAAATATTTACTATTACTTATTTTTTTAATTAAATTGCATGTAAAATAATTAGGGTTAATTTTAGGTTAAACTTTAACATGTTTTCATAATAAAATAAAAATTGTAGAATTAGGTTTAATTGCATTAAATTCTCCTAAATACCAAAAAATACGAAAAAATACCAAAAACAATTCCTTTTCTTTTTAATTTTAATTAATTTAATCCTTTAATTTAATTTTGCAAAAAAAGGGGTCCAACGCCCTCGTTTCAACTTTAATTCCAATTCGCATATTTATTTTTTATTCTTTATAATATTTATGTATCTCTCCCAAGGCCATGTAACATCTTTTGTTTGTCGCACTTTTAATTCTTTATTTTTCTGTCAAATCGGGTCCTGGAAGTTTTGGCGATGTGGACCCGCGTCTTTTGTAATAGTTTAGAATTTTATCTTTCTCGCAATTTTTAACTGTTAACAAATGCATGCAAGAATGAATGGACAAAAATAAAAACAAAGGCTAGATCTCCTTGACATGACAAGATAAAATAACTGAACATGACACATAAATCACACACCACCCCTAGGGTACGCCTCACTGTTGCCTTGCCTCGAAAGGTGATCGTCGAGTAGAGGATGTCTTAGTAAGTCCTCATGATCCGGGAACCTGGCATGAGGGTAGCTTCTAAGGTGTCTTCCCATTGCTCTGGTGATCACCATGTCCCGAACCTCGAATTGACCCGAACACCTCCAATGGTGGTGCTACCTACCTCTCAATGGTGGGATGGCACTACTTTAAAGGACATCTACACAGACGAATTCCTTAGGGTAGGTAGACGACTCTAGATACTTGCTCTAAATTTCAAAACAAATCAAAAATACTTTTCACACCAACACATTTTCAAAAAGCTTTCGAAAGCATTTTTCAAACACTCTTGAGGACCGATACAAGAGTCGAACTGAAATTTTCAAAGAAACTTTTTAAAACCCACAGTTGAAAAGCAAACAAACCATTTTTGAAAACACAAGTGAGCAAGTATCTAAGAGCCCATGGATAACCATGGATAGAAAGGGTGCTAACACCTTCCCTTTCTATAATCTACCTCCCGAACCGAGAGCAATCTCTATAAGGAATTTTTCCGTGCTTTTGTCCTTTCCATTTGGAGAAAATAAAAGACGGTGGCGACTCTTGCTTCCGCGACATTTTGCGAACCAGCGTTAAACAGTCAGTTCCAGATCCACCGATCACATTGGGCATCCTCCAAGCTCGGATAAAGCTTTGTCGAAGTCCTTGAGCGTCGTTGTCAAAGTCAAAAACCAAGTCCGAAATCAGCATGTCATGTGGGCCATCCCTTCGGGCATACCCAAACTATCTCAGAGCCAAGCAGGGGTTGTAGGTAATGCCTCCCCTAATGCCAAGTAGTGGGACATTAGGGAATTCCCCACAATGATAAATGATGATGACATTTTCTCTGGATCGAGAACACCAATGAGCATCTGAATGTGTAAGAGTCATCAATCGTTGTGACCACCTCAAGCCTTGCTCATTCTTCAAGACTGATTGGGGAAGGTGAGAAATAAACCACCTTGCTAGAAGAGGAGTACAACACATGAGAACACCTTTTTTCCTCATTGTTCGTGTGTGAAATGAGTGTAGGATATCCCCAAGCAATGTAGGCACAGGATTCAGAGATATGAAAATCTTGACAGCATTCACATCTATAAGCTGATTAGGGTTTGGGAACAAGACCAACCCATAGATGAGAAGTGCTACAATCTCCTCAAAAGCTTACAGATCTAGAGAATTCCAGCAGTCTTGTGCCTTCTCAAATAAAAACTTTGCCAAGAAACCCTTGACACCACTTTTGGTTTCCCAATGACCTATGATATCAGATGGTTGCAAGTGTAAGGCTTGAGCAACATCTTCAGGCTTTGGATCTCTTTCCGTACCGTTGAAAGGTAGTTGATAGAGAATAGGAATCCTCATGAGTTGAGAAAATTCCTCCAAAGTAGGCACTAACTGGTAATCAGGAAATGTGAAGCAGTGGTGTAGAGGGTCAAAGAACTGGAAGAGAACTTTCACCATGTCTTCTTCAATGTTGGAGTTGACCAAGTTGAGAAGTCTGCCATGCCTCTTGGTGAATGGAGAATACTCTGGAATCTTGGAAGCAAGCTCCTTGAGTTGAGGAGGAATTCTCACAAGGTTGACTTGAATTGTTTTCCTGCGGAGTGATTCCATAACCTACAAAACAAGAACAAAGATGAAGATCCAAACCCTTGAAATGGTTAGTGGATGCTTCATGATGCTTCATGATGTTCATGATGTATGCACAATTATGTGTACAAGAAAATCACACAAGTTCCTAGTTTCAGGCTTGCATGGGGTTTCATAGGTAAGTACCCTCTTGAAGTTAGTTGGCTCAACCTGTCCTATAAATAGTAACCGGGTTCTAAGGAGCTCAATATCACTAGATTATTTTCTGTGTTCATTGTTTCAGTTTAGCCACTTTACTGGCGACCAAAATATTCCAAGAAAACAACCCTCAATGAGTGTATTATCGAGTATCTACCAACTTCGGACTGCACCAAAGCCGGTCATCTCACTACCCTTAAAAAGGCCAAGATGGTCAAGTAAAGGTTCTAAAATTCCATTAGTGCTTCATGACATCACTCAGCGGCCCCGTATTCTCTTTGATTAACTCAAGATCTTCTTCAACAACATGGATATTGTGACCATGTTTTGGCATTGGAGCAGAGATCACATTAGGCTTTTTAGGGGCGTCGAATTCCACTTCTTTAGCATCTATTAAATCTTGAATCTTATTTTTGAGGGCCCAACAATTGTTGGTGTCATGCCCCAGGCTGTCTGAATGATAAGCACACTTCACATTTGAATGGTAGTAAGGAGAAGATGTATTCATATTCTTCGGTGCCTCTTTCAAACTTGCAAGGTTTAACTTCAAAAGATGAGGGATAACCTGAGCAGGTGTCATGTTGATCCGGGTGAATTGCCGTGCAGGCCTTTCCACCCTTGCTTGGTTGGTTCTGGGTTGATTAGTTCTAGGCTGATCAACTGCAGTCTTCTGAATCATTACAACCCCCACCGCTGGCTGGCGCTCAACTCTTCCTTGGCCTCTCTGGGAGTAGACAGCTGAGACTTCTTTCTTTGCTGGAAAGGTCTTTTTGATGGCAGCGGAAGCAGATGCATCCCTATGAATTTTTCCGCTCTTGATTCCGGCTTCAACTCTTTCACCAGTCAGAATTAACTCGGTGAACCCCACAAACGAACTTCCTATCAAGTGATTGAAGAAAGGACCTGACAGAGTCCCCAAGAACATATCCACAAGCTCTCTTTCAGATAACGGTGGCTGCACCCTTCCCGCCAAGTCTCTCCATTTCTGAGCATACTCTTTGAAACCTTCACTTGAGACCATGCCCATACTCTATAATTGAGTACGGGTTGGTGCTAAGTCCGTATTATATTGATATTGTCTGTAGAAGGCAGCCACCAAATCCTCCCAATTATGCACGTCAGACCTCTCTAGCTGGTAAAACCAATCCAACCGCGTCCCCGAAAGACTGTCCTGGAAGAAATGAACCCACAGGTCCTTGTTAGAAGAATGCAATTGGATTTTTCTGACGTAAGATTACAGATGCATCTTTGGACAAGACAAACCATCATATTTAGCAAATATAGGCACCTTAAACTTGGGGGGAATGACAATCCCAGAAACCAACCCTAGCTCTTAGAAGTCCATCCCAGACACTCTTTGTACCTCCATAGCTGCCAAACGCTCTTCCAGATTCTTGTATTTGTCGTCTGCAGGTGGGTACTGCTGCTCAGAATAATCTTCATCCTCCTCCTCCTCTTCTTCTTCCTCATACTCAGATGGTACTGCAGCTCCCTTTCCTTTTCCTACCCCTTCATCAGATGTTGAGGGGAAACCAGGACCCTTCTAGTTTGACCTTCAAATCTTCTACCCAAAGTAGCCACACCAACTCTTTTCTTTTTCTTTTTATCCTTTTCCTTTTCCAGCAAGGTTTTGAGATCCTCCTGACCCTTAGCCAAGGTCATGAGTAGTTGTTGGAACTGTGAATTCAGCACTTGTAAGTCTTTGACCGTCTGCTCTATATCCATCTTGCTGAAATAAACAACAGAGAGATAAGGAAACCTGGTGTGAAGACCTGTTTATGCATATGATGAATGAAATGTATTCATGTAATGCATTCAAGGATTCAGAAATTAAAATTTGTTTCAAACAAAAAGGAACACACGTCATATTAATAAGATAGAATTTGTTAGTACATAAATGCCCAATGGGCAAAATAAATACAAAATTCTAATGTAAAAAGACGTTGCGCATCCTCTTTGGAGCAATGTAGGTGTTGAGAGTCTGCTCTTCGTGAAGTTGACGAGTAAGTTCTAAAACCTTCTTCTCACTGGCGTAGAATTGGGCTTCAAACGTATCGCGTTCTCCCTTGAGCTGTATCCAACTCCTTTGCAAATCTTCTAGTGATGTTGGCATGTCAGGGTGTAAGAGGGTGTATGGAACCTCTCCTTCCATAACAGGCTCTTTAATCACAGGAAGAATGTGGGGGTAAGGCATCATAAGACTTTGGGCGCGGGTTCGTACCCACTTGAGGTAAGGCTCAAGGGGGATGGAATTCTTGTGTCCCAATGTCTTACTGTCCACCTTGTTGGGAATCCTCCAAGCTCGGATAAAGCTTTGTCGAAGTCCTTGAGCGTCGTTGTCAAAGTCAAAAACCAAGTCCAAAATCAGCATGTCATGTGGGCCATCCCTTCGGGCATACCCAAACTATCTCAGAGCCAAGCAAGGGTTGTAGGTAATGCCTCCCCTAATGCCAAGTAGTGGGACATTAGGGAATTCCCCACAACGATAAATGATGATGACATTTTCTCTGGATCGAGAACACCAATGAACATCTGAATGTGTAAGAGTCATCAATCGTTGTGACCACCTCAAGCCTTGCTCATTCTTCAAGACTGATTGGGAAAGGTGAGAAATAAACCACCTTGCTAGAAGAGGAGTACAACACATGAGAACACCTTTTTTCCTCATTGTTCGTGTGTGAAATGAGTGTAGGATATCCCCAAGCAATGTAGGCACAGGATTCCGAGATATGAAAATCTTGACAGCATTCACATCTATAAGCTGATTAGGGTTTGGGAACAAGACCAACCCATAGATGAGAAGTGCTACAATCTCCTCAAAAGCTTACAGATCTAGAGAATTCCAGCAGTCTTGTGCCTTCTCAAATAAAAACTTTTCCAAGAAACCCTTGACACCACTTTTGGTTTCCCAATGACCTATGATATCAGATGGTTGCAAGTGTAAGGCTTGAGCAACATCTTCAGGCTTTGGATCTCTTTCCGTACCGTTGAAAGGTAGTTGATGGAGAATAGGAATCCTCATGAGTTGAGAAAATTCCTCCAAAGTAGGCACTAACTGGTAATCAGGAAATGTGAAGCAGTGGTGTAGGGGGTCAAAGAACTGGAAGAGAACTTTCACCATGTCTTCTTCAATGTTGGAGTTTACCAAGTTGAGAAGTCTGCCATGCCTCTTGGTGAATGGAGAATACTCTGGAATCTTGGAAACAAGCTCCTTGAGTTGAGGAGGAATTCTCACAAGGTTGACTTGAATTGTTTTCCTGCGGAGTGATTCCATAACCTACAAAACAAGAACAAAGATGAAGATCCAAACCCTTGAAATGGTTAGTGGATGCTTCATGATGCTTCATGATATTCATGATGTATGCACAATTATGTGTACAAGAAAATCACACAAGTTCCTAGTTTCAGGCTTGCATGGGGTTTCATAGGTAAGTACCCTCTTGAAGTTAGTTGGCTCAACCTGTCCTATAAATAGTAACCGGGTTCTAAGGAGCTCAATATCACTAGATTATTTTCTGTGTTCATTGTTTCAGTTTAGCCACTTTACTGGCGACCAAAATATTCCAAGAAAATAACCCTCAATGAGTGTATTATCGAGTATTTACCAACTTCGGACTGCACCAAAGCCGGTCATCTCACTACCCTTAAAAAGGCCAAGATGGTCAAGTAAAGGTTCTAAAATTCCATTAGTGCTTCATGACATCACTCAGCGGCCCCGTATTCTCTTTGATTAACTCAAGATATTCTTCAACAACATGGATATTGTGACCATGTTTTGGAATTGGAGCAGAGATCACATTAGGCTTTTTAGGGGCGTCGAATTCCACTTCTTTAGCATCTATTAAATCTTGAATCTTATTTTTGAGGGCCCAACAATTGTTGGTGTCATGCCCCAGGCTGTCTGAATGATAAGCACACTTCACATTTGAATGGTAGTAAGGAGAAGATGTATTCATATTCTTCGGCGCCTCTTTCAAACTTGCAAGGTTTAACTTCAAAAGATGAGGGATAACCTGAGCAGGTGTCATGTTGATCCGGGTGAATTGCCGTGCAGGCCTTTCCACCCTTGCTTGGTTGGTTCTGGGTTAATTGGTTCTAGGCTAATCAACTGCAGTCTTCTGAATCATTACAACCCCCACCGCTGGCTGGCGCTCAACTCTTCCTTGGCCTCTCTGGGAGTAGACAGCTGAGACTTCTTTCTTTGCTGGAAAGGTCTTTTTGATGGCAGCGGAAGCAGATGCATCCCTCTGAATTTTTCCGCTCTTGATTCCGGCTTCAACTCTTTCACCAGTCAGAATTAACTCGGTGAACCCCGCAGACGAACTTCCTATCAAGTGATTGAAGAAAGGACCTGACAGAGTCCCCAAGAACATATCCACAAGCTCTCTTTCAGATAACGGTGGCTGCACCCTTCCCGCCAAGTCTCTCCATTTCTGAGCATACTCTTTGAAACCTTCACTTGAGACCATGCCATACTCTATAATTGAGTACGGGTTGGTGCTAAGTCCGTATTATATTGATATTGTCTGTAGAAGGCAGCCACCAAATCCTCCCAATTATGCACGTCAGACCTCTCTAGCTGGTAAAACCAATCCAACTGCGTCCCCGAAAGACTGTCCTGGAAGAAATGAACCCACAGGTCCTTGTTAGAAGAATGCAATTGGATTTTTCTGATGTAAGATTGCAGATGCATCTTTGGACAAGACAAACCATCATATTTAGCAAATATATGCACCTTAAACTTGGGGGGAATGACAATCCCAAAAACCAACCCTAGCTCTTAGAAGTCCATCCCAGGCACTCTTTGTACCTCCATAGCTGCCAAACGCTCTTCCAGATTTTTGTATTTGTCGTCTGCAGGTGGGTACTGCTGCTCAGAATAATCTTCATCCTCCTCCTCCTCTTCTTCTTCCTCAGACTCAGATGGTACTGGAGCTCCCTTTCCTTTTCCTACCCCTTCATCAGATGTTGAGGGGAAACCAGGACCCTTCTAGTTTGACCTTCAAATCTTCTACCCAAAGTAGCCACACCAACTCTTTTCTTTTTCTTTTTCTCCTTTTCCTTTTCCAGCAAGGTTTTGAGATCCTCCTGACCCTTAGCCAAGGTCATGAGTAGTTGTTGGAACTGTGAATTCAGCACTTGTAAGTCTTTGACCGTCTGCTCTATATCCATCTTGCTGAAATAAACAACAGAGAGATAAGGAAACCTGGTGTGAAGACCTGTTTATGCATATGATGAATGAAATGTATTCATGTAATGCATTCAAGGATTCAGAAATTAAAATTTGTTTCAAACAAAAAGGAACACACGTCATATTAATAAGATAGAATTTGTTAGTACATAAATGCCCAATGGGCAAAATAAATACAAAATTCTAATGTAAAAAGACGTTGCGCATCCTCTTTGGAGCAATGTAGGTGTTGAGAGTCTGCTCTTCGTGAAGTTGACGAGTAAGTTCTAAAACCTTCTTCTCACTGGCGTAGAATTAGGCTTCAAACGTATCGCGTTCTCCCTTGAGCTGTATCCAACTCCTTTGCAAATCTTCTAGTGATGTTGGCATGTCAGGGTGTAAGAGGGTGTATGGAACCTCTCCTTCCATAACAGGCTCTTTGATCACAGGAAGAATGTGGGGGTAAGGCATCATAAGACTTTGGGCGCGGATTCGTACCCACTTGAGGTAAGGCTCAAGGGGGATGGAATTCTTGTGTCCCAATGTCTTACTGTCCACCTTGTTGGGCATCCTCCAAGCTCGGATAAAGCTTTGTCGAAGTCCTTGAGCGTCGTTGTCAAAGTCAAAAACCAAGTCCGAAATCAGCATGTCATGTGGGCCATCCCTTCGGGCATACCCAAACTATCTCAGAGCCAAGCAGGGGTTGTAGGTAATGCCTCCCCTAATGCCAAGTAGTGGGACATTAGGGAATTCCCCACAACGATAAATGATGATGACATTTTCTCTGGATCGAGAACACCAATGAACATCTGAATGTGTAAGAGTCATCAATCGTTGTGACCACCTCAAGCCTTGCTCATTCTTCAAGACTGATTGGGGAAGGTGAGAAATAAACCACCTTGCTAGAAGAGGAGTACAACATGTAACGCCCGAATTTAACTAATTGGTTAATTAAATTATTTAAGAATTTAATTATTGGATTTTGTCGGTTTAATCGCAAAAATAATATTAAGAATAATATTATTTATTTATTGGTGTAATTTAATTGAGTTGGGCCAAGTAGCATTAAAATGCAGTTAATTGGAGGGGTGTGGATAGTAGGCCCATTTGGATTAATTAATTGTTGGAATAATATTGATACTATTATTATTATTATTTGGAGGAAAATTAATTAAAGATAAGTCAGCAGAGAAAATAAGGTTTTTGGAGAGAAAACAGAAGTTACGTGAAAACGGTGCAAAGAGGCAAGGTTGAAGACGGCGGAAAAGCCATCGAAGAGGCGATTGCGATTAGAGGATCGAAGAACCGTCAATCCCAGGTAAGGGTGGAGTTCTGATTCTATAATCGGATGCATGATAGATGATATGTAGGATGGGATTTGTCGAATTGCCCTATGTTTGGTGTATTTTGATTATTGATGTGGTATTGATCCTATTGTATGCCTTAGATCATTGCTATATGGTAGGAATTCGATTTTGATGGTTTTAGGATGTTTGGGGATGATTAGGAATGGGTTGGGGTGATTTTGGGAAGCATAAAAACGTGAAATATGGTGTTGCAGAGTCATCAACACGGGCCGTGTTGATGCACACGGGCACCCGTGTTGATCTTCTGTGTTGATGCTCGGGTAGGTTTTTCCCAAAAATCGTTTCGGCCATAACTTTTGAACCGTAACTCCGATTTAGGCGCTGTTTGATGCGTTCGAAAGCTATTGAAATTTTCTATATGATTATGAGGAATTAAGTAGCTTTAAGAGCTTATTTTAATAAGTGATTATTGGAGAAAGTGTTTATGTTTATAAGTGAATTTGGTTGTTATGTATTTTAGTGAAGCGTTTGGAGATATTTGGGATTGGAGCTCTGAAGAACGACGAACAATCGCTCAAGAGTTCGAAGCTGCAATTTGATAAGGTAAGGGGGGCTACTACTCAATTTATATTTGCTTATGGGTTTAGATGCAATTGGTTGGGTAATCGTAGGATAACCCCATTTTCCCTGATGTTCTTAGTGATTGATGACTTTAGGGTCGAATTTTGTTAGAAGAGATTAGGTTCCCTAAAGGTTGTGAATCGATTAAGAAATTATCCCCATTGTGGATTTAGATCGAAATTGTATGATCGTGAGTTTACCTTAGGTGTTCTAGGGATAACCTCGATGTTATCATATTTCCCCAAAAGGACGAATAATCACTTTTAAGGTTACTATGATAATTGTTGGTAATTATGAAATTGATGTGTTGTGTTGGGTTATACAAAATCGATGTCGTTAGGTACCAAAATGCGCGTTTTGGCTGGTGTTTTTCGCGTTTGGCTGCTGTTCTGAACTGCTGCAGGTACAGGAAAAATCTGACTCGCGCTCATCAACACGGGCCGTGTTGTTTCACACGGGCACCCGTGTTGATTCACTGTGTTGGCATAAAAAATGTGTTTCTGGGCACATTTCAACACGGGCCGTGTTGTTTCACACGGGCACCCGTGTTGATCCCCTGTATTGTCAAAATAACGTGTTTCTGGACACATTTTCACACGGGCAGTGTTATTTTACACGGGCACCCGTGTTAAACCTCCTGAGTTGGTTTCTGAACTTTGTTTTTTGTGCTTGTTGTGATGTACAGGAATGATTTTGTTTAATGTGTAGTGTTTGTTAGTTTTGAACATGCTGCTTAATGATATGCATAGTGTTGTTTGACGTTGTATCGAATAACGATTGTATGTTAAGATACCAACACTATGTGGATTTTATTGTCATGCTTTTAGATAATGTTATCAAGCATGAGTTATGATATAATTTGATATGATTGGTTGATATTTAATAGTATGCTGAGTGATTACATGCTATTCATATCGTGTTGTATTTGATATTGTTGATGTTGCATGATATGTTGATTGATGTTAATAGTATGCTGAGTGTTACATACTTTACATATCATGTTGCATTTGTTAATTCCCATTGTGTGGAATTAACATGGTGGCCAATATACGTGTCCGCGATTTAATGGAACGTTGAGGTGGTAGCCGTGTCCGCGATATAATGGAACGGTGAGTTATCCGTGACTGAGATTTAATGGGGCGGTAAAGTGGTACCACATGCATGGGTGTGTTGCATTACATTGAATATGACATGAATGGATGATTTTCCAATGTTGTATTTAATTGATTGTAGGCATGTAATGTTGCTAAATTGTTAACGATGTTTGATGTTAATTATAAATATGAAAAGTAAGATATTATGAATATATGAATTGTAAAGGTTTTCGTAAACTATGAAACATGTTAACTGGTTGGGTGATGCTTATAATTTTTCTGAATTGATTGTTATGAACGTATAATCAAATGTATAATTGAGATGCTCACCCTTACTGTTGAATATTTCAGATTGAGGAGCTTCGTTCAGGTGCTTGGCGAAGGCTTGTTGTTTCTAGTTTATTTCCGTTTAAGTATTGTCCGGGTCATGCTCTGATAGTTGTAACTCCGGGAACGTTTGTTTGTCGAGCTGCTTTAGTCAGACTCGTTTATTCCTTATGTTTGTTATAATATGATGTTGATATATTCCAGGTGTTAATCCCTGATGATTTTGAAAATATTATAACATTGGTTTTGTTAATTAAATTATTCCGCTGTGTAAACATGTATGAGTTGCTTCTATGTTATGCATGACAGGAACTTGTTTTTGGTAAAAAAAGAGAATTGTGACATCCTCGTTAATACATGTACTCTGAAAATATGATTTTAATTATTTGCGAATATTTTATGCGGGGTTTTAGAGGGTGTTACACAACACATGAGAACACCTTTTTTCCTCATTGTTCGTGTGTGAAATGAGTGTAGGTTATCCCCAAGCAATGTAGGCACAGGATTCCGAGATATGAAAATCTTGACAGCATTCACATCTATAAGCTGATTAGGGTTTGGGAACAAGACCAACCCATAGATGAGAAGTGCTACAATCTCCTCAAAAGCTTACAGATCTAGAGAATTCCAGCAGTCTTGTGCCTTCTCAAATAAAAACTTTGCCAAGAAACCCTTGACACCACTTTTGGTTTCCCAATGACCTATGATATCAGATGGTTGCAAGTGTAAGGCTTGAGCAACATCTTCAGGCTTTGGATCTCTTTCTGTACTGTTGAAAGGTAGTTGATGGAGAATAGGAATCCTCATGAGTTGAGAAAATTCCTCCAAAGTAGGCACTAACTGGTAATCAGGAAATGTGAAGCAGTGGTGTAGGGGGTCAAAGAACTGGAAGAGAACTTTCACCATGTCTTCTTCAATGTTGGAGTTGACCAAGTTGAGAAGTCTGCCATGCCTCTTGGTGAATGGAGAATACTCTGGAATCTTGGAAGCAAGCTCCTTGAGTTGAGGAGGAATTCTCACAAGGTTGACTTGAATTGTTTTCCTGCGGAGTGATTCCATAACCTACAAAACAAGAACAAAGATGAAGATCCAAACCCTTGAAATGGTTAGTGGATGCAAATGATGCTTCATGATGTTCATGATGTATGCACAATTATGTGTACAAGAAAATCACACAAGTTCCTAGTTTCAGGCTTGCATGGGGTTTCATAGGTAAGTACCCTCTTGAAGTTAGTTGGCTCAACCTGTCCTATAAATAGTAACTGGGTTCTAAGGAGCTCAATATCACTAGATTATTTTTTGTGTTCATTGTTTCAGTTTAGCCACTTTACTGGCGACCAAAATATTCCAAGAAAACAACCCTTAATGAGTGTATTATCGAGTATCTACCAACTTCGGACTGCACCAAAGCCGGTCATCTCACTACCCTTAAAAAGGCCAAGATGGTCAAGTAAAGGTTCTAAAATTCCATTAGTGCTTCATGACATCACTCAGCGGCTCCGTATTCTCTTTGATTAACTCAAAGGCTATCGATACCCACAAATATGTCGCACTAATATAGCTATTACTTCAACCATGTGGGTATACCCCACACAGTTTCCACAATGTATTGTTATTTACCTATGAATGTTTCCCAAATCAGGGTAGAGGATTCAAACCCAAACAATAGAACCAAATGTAAAGCAATCAAGGCAAACAAGATAATCATGTAAAGGTGATCTAAACCCTAAGGTAGCCTCATTTTTAGATTTTTCCCCAGCAGAGTCGCCAGTTCTGTGATACGGTGGGAGAACTGACTTGAGGTTTTGTGTTTGTGTTCGCAAATGTTTCGGTTTAGCAAGAGTCGACACCAACTTTTTATTTTATCCAAAGGAAAGGTCAAAAAGCACAGGAAAGACCTTTGAGATGTTTTCTTGGGTTCGGGGGGTAGATTATGAAAGGGGAAGGTGCAAGCACCCTTTTCATCCATGGTTATCCACGAGCTCTTAGTTACTTGTTTAGATCATTTGCTTTTGCTTTTCAATTGTTTGAAATGATGCTTTGTGTGTGGTTTTGAAAATATTTTGAAAAGAGGCCTTTTGTCTAGGCAACCTTTGTAATAATTCTTATTTGAATGTATACACATGTGTTTGTATTTTGAAAAATGTTTCAATGTTTGATGGGAAATTTTTGAAATGTGTTGTGTGTTTTTTAAAATAGCAAGGATGTTTTACAAGTTTTGATCAAGTAACTAGGAGCATCTACCCTACCTACTCAAAAGTCTTTCCTACACATTTTTAACCCTTTGACATTGTTGTTTTACCATTGCATCTGGTAAGCAACCTTGTGTTTGGATGTTAAATGGGACAGGCGCGGGTCATCGTATGACCATGATAACAATTGTGCCGAGTATCTTAGCAAGTTTTTGTGGGACTAGATAATTTTTGTATATGCAACCAAGATAGCGTCATCAAGGGACTATGATCTTTTGTTTTGATTTTTTTTGCCAAGACACCTAACATGCATACCATGGCCATGTTTAAGGAAACAAGTGGATGAAACCCTAGGGGTGCTTGTGTGTATTGTGTTGTCATTTTCATGCATTTTTTGTCTTGTGTTAGGTCAAGCTATTTGTTTTATTTTGGATTTTTGCATATAAACCCTAATCTTTCTATCATGCATATTTGAAAGCAATAAAGTGCGTAAAAGTAAATCTAATACTATTACAACATGATATGGGGAGGGGGATACAAATTTGATTCGGGGGATATTTGCAAGAAAATAAAACCCTAAGTCAACTATTACAACCAAATTGAATTGATTTGTATAAATAAATGAAACAAATATTAAATGTACAATTAAATATAAATATGCAAAAAAAAATTTGTATTTATTTTTATGTATGTAAAACTAAGTTATTTAATATCCTAAAAAATATTAAAAATATTAATGGTATTTTTTGAAAGGGGTGGAAACCCTAATTTGGTTTTAAGAAATATATATATATATATATATATATATATATATATATATATATATATATATATATATATATATATATATATATATATATATATATATATATATATATATATATATATATATATATATATATATATATATATATATATATATATATATATATATATATATATATATATATATATATATATATATATATATATATATATATATATATATATATATATATATATATATATATATATATATATATATATATATATATATATATATATATATATATATATATATATATATATATATATATATATATATATATATATATATATATTAATTATATTATTTATTCATTTATGTACAAAAAATAAAATAAAACTAATATATACAAATGTTAAAAATAAAATATGTGAGAAAATATTATTTAAGTGTAAAAATAATAAAATATAAAAATATATGATATTTTTATAATGTTTACAAGTTTTTATTTTAAGAAAATAAAAGTATATCATTTAATAATTATTTCTATGTCCAAAATAAATAAAATAAAATGTGAAAATTTAAGAAAATATTTTTTGTAATTTTTAATGTTTAGAAAAATAAATAAAAGTCAGAAACTAAAAAGAAATGAAAAAAATGGAAAAATAATTAAAATGGGCCAATGGGGTGTAAACAACAAGCTAAGGAGTGCAAATAGCATGGAACAGCCAGGCCCAGCCCAGATGGCCTTCATCTTCAACCTCTGATCAAACAAAAACGCGCGCCCTGTTCAAACCTGGAAATCCTGCATACGTGCTCAAAAGCAAAAACTTGTAACATGAAAGTTATAGAGCATGATCATACGATTCTAATCATGTAAAAAACTTAATCTAACTCTCAAAGACCAGAGAGAATTTCTTTGGTCCTAATTTCTAACCTAGTTTTTTCAGAAAGTTCATCATTCAAATTCTCCCAACTCAGTTAACTTAAATGAATTCTATGCATATGTACATCTCAAGGGCAATGAGGACTACATTTTTCATTCACAAACCTAAGCCTAATGATTCCTAAATAGAGAGATAGAAGTTTGAACTTTACCTGTTTCAGTCAAGCTCGAGTATGGCAATGTAGGGGTTGTGAGTGAGGCCTGAGATGCTTGTGAGCTTGCTTGAAGTTCCTTTGAGCTTTCCAAATGCCTAGCTAGCTTTGAACTTGCTTGAATCTCTCTATAGAACTCAACCTGCAAACTCAAAATTCAGAAATGGTGAAGTGTGTAAATGGAGTTACAGTGACTTGGGAATGGTTGGGATAGTTTAGGTAGGTTGTATGGAGTGTGTTGAAACTGGTTGCAAGTAAAACGCACGAGTGGTTTGTGATTTGGAAATCAAAATGCAGAACCTGCCTTGTTTTGCAAGAAAATGTGATTTTTGTGTACAAGGGTGTTTGAGAGGTTGCTAGCTCGTGTTTCTGGCTTAGTGTGATATGCAAAACTTGTTTGAAATGTTTACAAACTCTGGTTTTATCAGATTGCAAAGATATGTGCTTTTTGCAAGTTGACTTGGTTTTGAATAAAAGTGTGAGTTGACAATGCAAAGGGCTGTACTTGCTAGATCCAAGCCTGCTTATAGTTGGTATACTTTTACCTAAGTTTATGGAGTTGGTTTGCTGCAAAGGATTAGGTTCGCAGCTCAAGAGGAACAACTTGACATAAAGCCAACTTTATGAGAATGGCATTGTCATCTTTATGCCATAAATGGAATAAACCCTTGTATAATGCTTCATTGATCATAACAATGCCTATAACCAATGTGTTTGCATTTAATTTTTGAGTGTGGAAGGGTTTAAGGACCTTTAAACAAGTACAAGCAAGGCTGGATAGAATTTGCAACTTGTATCAACATGAAAAATGCCATGGACCAAAGTGATATTTTGCCAAATTCAAACCTTTGATTCTCCCTAACCATAAATGATTTTGGAGAGTTCTTGGACATTTTGGAAAACTTGTAACATGCTCAACAATAAATCTTTGAAATTAATTTTGAGATTCCAATTGGAACTATGTGAAAAATTTCCATGAAGATAGGTCAAAATCCTGCCTAAATTAGGGCAGAATTTCACTAAGTTAAAAGTTTCATGGATCCTTGTTCACAAAATAATAACTTGATATCCAAGCATCCTTTGGGAAAACTTTATGAAAAAAAGTTGTAGATTTTGTGGAGGACTACAACATTCATGTTGGAAGTTTTGTTTGAATCCAATTGCATCATGGTGAAAATGTTGGGCAAAGTTGGGAAAAAATAAGAAATTTTCGTAACTTAGAAAATTTCTAAGTTATGAAAATTTTCCATTTTAAACCCTAATTTGCAAAATTATGTTTCTTGGTGAACAAGTTTCATGTTTTGACACATCTTGATGAAAAATGACCCTTGGCACTTGATTTTGACCAAAAAGTCAAAGTTTGAATTTTCAGTGTACAGTTGATTTTTGATCAATTGACTGGAAAATTCATCTGTCAATCCAACGCATTTGAGATCTTTTGAACCTTGTGAATAGGTCAAGATGATGCCATTGAGTCCTTGAATCCATTCTTGAACCCAATTTGCCATTGGCTAGGTGAAAAATCAGAAATTGCCCTTCTGTAGTCAAAACCCTAAAAATGACCATTTTGCCCTTTTGATGATCTGATCAAATTTCTTGAGGAGTTGTGGTCCAAACTTGATCAAATGGTTCATATGAGTTTATAATGTTGATGTGGATAAAATATTATGAGGTTTGACTGTAAATTGGCCACAGTTGTTTTTTTCCCCAATACAGTTGATTTTTAGGTCAACTGTCCAATTGACTGGGCAAAAATTTAATTCAAAGCTTGCAACTTGTTATGGGCAATCTTGTAAGTCCAACATGAAGTATGAAAGTCACTTTAGGCATTGAAAGTCCAAAAATCCTTGTGCAAACTAAAACCCTAATTTCAAGTCATCAGTGCAAGGAGATGTCTTGAGCAGAGCAAACCCCAATCCTGTCTGGAGTCCAAAGAGTCTTGTGAAGAAAATCTTGATAAAATGATAGGGCAAATTTTGGGGTACAACAGGGACGTACAACTGATTGGAAGACCTTTTATAATTTAATGATCAACTAGACTATTAACCTAATCAATTAGGTCATGCTTGGTTGAGTCTAAAATCGATTGGGACAATCTCTTAATGATTGATAACAACTAAATATCAAAACCTTTCATTTGTGGCTTTAACGATCAATTATTCAAGGTTTATAATTAACTAACTTGTTCGATTATGATATTAATTTGGCCCATGGATTATTTCCAATTTTATACCATGCATTGGCCTATAAATAGAGAGCCTCTATATCACTTTTTCACATCCAAAAAATGAGTTTGAAACCCGGTTTCATTTTTCTTATCATTTCTTTAAATCTCTCATTTTCTCACATATATTTAGTCATAATGCTTCAAGAGTATTTTTTTAGTCTAAGTGGGGAACTTTTTTATAGGTGAGGGAAAACTATAATTTACCAATAATATAATTATTTGTTGAGTAAATATTTCTTTTGTAAGAAGATATAATTTATTTTCGAGTTGAACCTGTAAAAGCTCTTTGAAATTTTGTTCCCGAGAGGAAAAATGTTGAACACGAAGTTGGGATAACTATTCCAACTGGTTTAATACAAATAACATATTCAGATGATCGATGTCTGACATGATGTCCGGGGAATTATACACCAGAAAACCATATTTTCAACTGAGTTATAACAGCTTAACTTATACAAGATGATAAAGCATGAAATCAGTAAAGAACACAAGAAATTGGTAACCCAGTTCGATGAAATCATGCCCACGTCTAGAGGGCACTCTACCCAAGAAAGGAAATTCACTATTTTGAATTAGTACAATTAGTCTTATAGGAACACCAACCCTATGATGTTCAATGTCTCTTCATATTCCTAGTGATTTTCTATTTATGACTCCCCCTAAATATGAGAACCCTTCTCACCTTTTCTCAATCACTAATCCAAGTGATCAACCTAACCATTAACACAATGACAGTTGAATTTATAACTCAAATAAGACAAACAAACAACTATTCGAAGTTACAGAAGCAACAATGTGGTGTACACAAACTATTTATTCTCAAACTTATAGACTCATTATCTTGGAACAAAGTTTTACCACTCAAATAACAAACCAAACTATATGCCATAAGATATGAAAGGAGGTGCTAGAGTGGTGCGCACAAAGAAATACTCAAAAGATAAACCCTAAAAAATGTTATCTTCACAACTTACTCACCTAAAATGTGAGGTATGAGTCTTCTTAAATAGAATTGAAATTATGGGATTTTCTCCTTTGGATCTTCGAGTTAAATTTGTTCAAAATAATAGTTGAGTTTGTTGGATTTGATTTGCTCCAAAAAATCTCCGACAAAATATATGATTTGTCATCTTTCAAATTCAAATTTAAATCTTATTTGATCTTCAACAATTGTTAAACAAATCACACAAATGCATTGCTAAAATATAGAAACAAATCTGATTGAATCTTAACCAGAATTTCGCTAAAAAAATGCAACAACATTGGCCTGCTGAGTCAGGGCCAGATGTTGCACCCATGCTGAAACTTCGTGTTCCACATGTGTCTCTTCTTCACCAAACCCGCAACAACATTGGTCTATTGACAGAGACCAGATGTTGTAGCACACATGTTAGAACATTGTGTTCCACATGTTATACCAGAACATCTAAAATAACTCTCTTCATATAAATCTTTTTTGTAGAGTAAATCTTGGACCAAATCTTCCTTCAAGGTACATCAAATCAAACCTTCTTTAACTGAATAAAATCCAAATCTTTTCAAATTTATTTTTGAATAACAACACAAACTTCTTCCCATAAAACAAACTTCTCTGTCTTTCGAATAAGTCAACACACCAGCCCTTTTGAAGGACATTTAAACTGAAGGTGGGAAAAAACACAATATAGGGGTTGAATTGTGCTAGCTTTTTCTTTCTTCTGTAAAACACTCTTATCAGATTCTGAGCACAAGGTATATAATATAATATAGAGGTAAGTGTTTGCAGCGGATAAAAATAGGTTCGGATATATATAGTAAAGTAAAGAAATACATACACAATTTTATCTTAGTTCCTCCCATAAAATGAGAGTAGTCTAGTTCTCTTGCACTTCCAAGGGATTTCACTATAATCACAACTAATTACAAATGCTCAAGCACACAAGAGATATACTTCAAATGCTCAAACACAAAAGTAATAGACTTTTAATGCTCAAGCACACAAGAAAGAGATTGTAGATGCTCAAGCATACGAGTAAGAGACTTCTAAAAATCTATCTTAATCAGATAAAAAATTGCTTGAGTATGTCGTATCATGAAAAAATGTAGAGTCGACACCGAACTTTATTTATTCCAAAGGAAATGGAAAATATCGAGAAAATACCTAAAAGCAAAAGAAAATGTTCTCTCAACCAAATTCAGATTCGGGAGTTGATTATGCAAGGGGAAGGTATTAAAACCCCTCACATCTATAATACTCAATGGGAACCATTTTGATTTGCGTGTAACGGTGTTATTTAGGTTTACTTGTGATTATGGCTTTATTGATTTAATTAAAGGGGAAAATAAGTTTTAAATTAATGTGCTCACCAAGATTTCGGAGCCTACGTATTCCTATAGTGCAATGAGAAAATCAGAGCCCCGTAGTTCGTGTCATATACAATAAGTATTTGTTGGTTGTTTTTATTGGACGATGTTAACGTTCGTGTTCTAGAAAATAAACATTGCTTATATACTCACGTGTAGGAGACTTAAGTGTTTGTTTGTATTACGGTAGAACAGGAATAACATGCCTCTTTTGAAAAGTTTTGAGTAGAACTAAGACCGAAAATAAGATTTTATTGGTTGAGATGAATTTTAAAGTGGGAGACAAGCATCAGACCATAAGCTAGGTATAGCCAGCAATCCAAGTACTCGGGAAGATGAAAGGACAAGAGTATCCAGACCTCTCCTTTTTCATCCCAAAATATTTTATTATGAAATTTGTGAGGCGAGTTTAATTGTTGGTACTTAGGGAGACAAACATCTAACCATAAGCTAAGTACAACCAATAATTAAAATACTCGGGAGCTGAAAGGACAAATGCACCCTGGCCTCTCTTTTTCAACCCATGAGGACCGAATTAAACTCGTTTATTTTTAAGTATTTTGAATGAACGAAAAGCATTTGGGCCACATGTAAGTACAACTGACAACCTAAGTACTTGCGAGATGGTGTGGATAATTACGTACACATCATCCTTTTTTTCATCCGATTTATTATAAAAAAGTTTGAAAAATGACTTGACGTTGGATCAAGTGTTTGAAATTTTATTAATTGGGTGAAATAAAAGGAGGTACTTAGAGTTGGACCAAGCACTCACGCGGTGTTTAATTGAATTTGATTTTGAAAATACTTGACGTTGAATCAAACTTATTTTTGTTCCTTTGAAAAGGTTATTTTTATGTCATTTTTTGTTATGTTAAGTTAACGAGCGAATAAAGAAAAGTGACAAAGAAAAGTAAAGCTAAGCTATTACTCGTTCATGCGATCAGAGGACATTTTATCCATGGTATGGAGATGAATCATAAACCATACAATTTCATGGAGATTGTGAATATTTTACCTATAATGGGGTGATGGACATAAACCATACAAGAATTAAAAATCCATACAAGCCATACAAGTCATGCATAAAATTAAACACACACCACACAAAGTATAAGCCAAAAGTGATAAAATGTAAAACCAAAATTGATGCAAAATGAAATGAGAATGTGTAAAATGCAAACGCATATCATAGTTCTAAAATAAATATAAAAAAAGCCTAAAAGATCTAAGTTTTCTAATTAAGCCCTAAATGAAAATGAATTAGAACTAATTCTACATTTTTTTTAAACTTCAATTAAAATCTAATTAAAATTATTCAAGACATCTAAAAATTATTAGACCAAGAATTCACATTTTTATGGTGTTATTGTATCATTTTATTGAGTAAAAAGAAAAAGAAGTAAAAGAGGAAAATGCTAAAAGATACAAAAAATTGTAAAATAAAATTGCATGGTCTAGGGGGTGTACCAAAATTCTGGATGTGATGCATGACGTTGTGTATAGGCTCAGGGAATCAAAGGCCATAAACTTGTTTGTTTTTGTTTTTAGAAATGAGAAGAAAAAAAGGTGGTAAGAAAAGTAGATGGGGAGTATGGATCAGTAATTTTATTGCATGGGCATTAGATTTGGATGGGTCAAGCCCAAGCATAGGGTCAGAAGGAAAAGATTCCAATTGAACTCATTGTTCATTTCTAAACTCTCTTGTTTGTTACTTCTCTCTCTCACTCACATTACCCTTGAAGAGAATCATCTTCATCGTGCTAGAGACTGCCTTTGATAGCGGCGTGGCTCATAATGTATTCAAAACACTATCAAAATCTTCCTCTAATCGTCCTATATCCTATTCTAACCTCTGATTTCCTTTTGAGCTTCCTAATCGCTCCAAATCTAAGCGATCATTTGAAATCCTAACCTTTTAAACTCATAAAAAAACTCTAATTGTTCATTGACTTAAGTAATTAGCATATGCCTTATGCTTGCTGAGATGCCTACATCAACATAGTATGGGGAGTTTTTGAAGAAGAGGCGGAAGAAAAGACCTACCTAAGGGGTGGAGATTATCCCTGCTCGTTGGAAATCAAATAAGATGATGATCCAAGTAGTTCAAAGATGAAGATGTACATGTAATCGCTCCAATCTCTTTCGCTTCATAACTTTTTCACCGAGTATCCTTTTTCTTCTCTCTTTTTCCACTCTTCTTTTTTGTGTTTGTGTTGAGGTTAATGTGTGTTGTTCTTGATAAGTTCAGAGAGTTGCATGATATTATGCGATTGAGAGGCTTGGGAGGTTTCTTTAATTCTATTATGGTCACTGATCCAATGAACACGCATTATCTCTCAGTGAATGAATACATAATCCTAAACGGATGGTGATTTTTGAAGAGGCATGAGAATGAGAAACATAATCTAGATAAAAATATAATTATGAAGGCAAATTTTAGGGTATGATAGCTGTCCCTATTTAATCATCTTAAACCTGAAGGTATAATAGCAACAACTTTCAGACATTCGAGGTAGAAGAGGATTGAATACAAAAATCCTGAAAATTTGTCATGTAAAGAGAAAGTGCATAAGTGTCATGATATTCCTTGAGGATTTCCTGAGAAGGTTTATATAAGTGTGGTGATAAACTGGTGGTTACTTGTAACATGACATCGGTGCCAATACAAGAAAAAGGTTATCTTCAACTCGATGGTTGTAAAATAAATTAGTAGAGTTGTTGGGATAAGGTCAACTTGGTGGTTGAGAAAGAAACTAGTGCAGTGACTAGGGATAATATCAACTTAGTGGTTGGAAAACAAACAACATTAGGGTTACTGGCATCAATAGGGTTACCAGGATACAAACAACATTAGGGTTACTGGCATCGGTAGGGTTACCAGGATACAAACAACAATAGGGTCATTGGCATCAGTAGGGTTATCAGGAGACAACCAACAGTAGGGTTACTCTCATCGATATGGTTATCGAGATATAAACATAATAGTGTTATTAGCATCAGTAGGGTTACTGGGAGACAAACAACAGTAGGGTTACTAGAATCAATAGGGTTACCTAGAGACAAACACAATAGGGTTACTGGCATCAGTAGGGTTACCGAGTGATCTACTGTCATGCACAAGTCAAAAACGGGTAAATTAACCTATAGTAAGGGATAAGCGACACTCGAGTATCATATCACAATGATTCTTGATTATATTAACCAACTGATTCTAACAAGTTATGGTGAGTTTTAGGTTCGATTTAGAATAAGTGATTATGAAATAAGCTAATCTACTGCTTGTTTTTCAACTTATTAGCAGTCACATAATTCCCAAGCCCTAAGTGGATCCCATTCCCTCACGATCACAGTAACAATAACAAGTGTGATTGAAACTAATATATGATTTATGTTCCTAAATCTGAATTAAGCAAACAAATAATGCAAACACGAATTAAGCAAATGCAGTTATGAATAACAAAACATATATCAATCAAAATTAATCAATCCTATTCTATAAATATGCAATTGAATTAACCAAATAATGGAAACTGAATAAAGTAATCAAAATTTTAGATAGAATTGAAAAGGAATTGAAATTGCTTGGAAATTATAAAAAACCTCAAAGTTAACGGAGATACGGTTACAAGAGATCAACCGTTTAGAATTAGTTTTCCATAAGATTTGTCTCATACGATTTTGGATTTTATAATACATGGTAAATCGGGACAAAATGTAATTCGACCCGAAAACATAAAGTAAACAACACAATTCTAATATTTTAACTAGTCTGGAACTTCAATAAATTATTCGAGGCTTTTGATCTCTTAATCAGCTTTTGGTTTCACCACAAAACTTGCATCTCTATCTCTTAGCTTTTCAACGCATATCGGAAAGCATAAAACGACATCACGTAGCTCAAGTTATGGTCTGTATAGTGAAAGGGTATCAAATAACTACTAATGCTGAAAATAAAATATGAAAATAAATCATGGGCAAAAATAAACTTAAATCTAAAAACACAATAAATAGTAAAATTAATAAAAACAAACTAGAGAAATGCCTAAGTACAATAGTAGAATGGTAGAAGAATATGCCTCAAAATGCACTGATCAAATTCCCCCACACTTGAAATTTTACACTCAGAGCAAAATTATAACGTTAAAATATAAAAACTTTAAAATAGAAAAAACTTCAAAACAAAAACAAAGCAAAGTGCCGCGCTGCAAAAAAACACAAATCTCCACCAAATTTTATTTATCCCGAAGGAATGGAAAATATCGAGAAAACCCCAAAAGGAAGGATAAGATGGTCATGTGACCAAGAGAAAGGGTAGGAAAGTCAATTACGTAAAGGGAAGGTATTAACATCCCTCACGTCCGTGGTTATCCATGGGATCCACTCTTGTTGTTCTAATCAAAGGGTGTGTTATATCTAATGCTTACTTACTAAGGGAGTGCATGCATGAATTGCTTAAGGAAAATGCTGGGAAAACAAAGGTTTTAAATAGTTGTGCTCGCTTAGGCCCTACAACCTAATGCGTACGTATCCCTTTTAAGGAATCAGAGCTCTATAGTTTGGCTCTAAGATTTTTGTTTGTTGTGTGTTTTTTATGAACAATGTTAAGTTCGTATCTTATTGCAGCTCGACCTTTGGAGACTCACGCATGACATAAAATGAAATTAACATGTTATTTTATAAATAGTTTAAATAAGAAAGCCCTAAGACAAAAGAGTTTGAATTTGTGATGTGTTATTATTATTGTGGAAAGTGTTTAAGTATGGTTAAGTGTTTCGGATTTGAATAAGAAAAAAGTTTTAGTTTTAAAAGATGCAATGCAATAAAGAAAAGGATTAAGGGGAGCTAATCCTAATGTTGGCATGTAATGGTGGTCCTAAAGTTTGGATTGAGGGAATTCTACCTAATTGTTTTCATGCTTAGTTTTAAAGACTAACGTCTAATTAATTCAATTTAATCAAGATATTAAAATTGAACTAAAAATCCAAATGGAACATGTTAAAGTATACAAGCAATCAACAAGCAATTAAAACAATGATCAAAAGCAAAATACAATGAAATAAGCCACGAGGTGTGTAATACGGTGGGAGAACTGACTTTTATGTTTACGTTTTATCACAAATGTTGCCGATAGCAAGAGTCACCACCAAATTTTCTTTTATCCAATAAAGGAAAGGGTGAAAAGAACAGGAAAGACCTTTTGAGAATTTTATTGAGTTCGGGGGGTAGGTTATAAAAAGGGAAGGTGTTAGCACCCTTTTCATTCGTAGTTATCCACGGGCTCTTAATTGCTACCTCACTTTGAAAAATGATTTGTGCTTTGTGTATGTTTGAAATTATTTTGAAAATGCCTAAGTGCGGAAATTTTGTGATGATTCTCGTATCGTTGAGAATCTATACAAAATGTTTGTTTTCAAAAGATATTTTGGGAGAAAATGTTGTTTTATGAAAAGATGTTTGAAAATGCCAATGTAAGGCAATTTTATTTATAGTAACCCTTTTATCAGTTCTCAAGAGTGTTTATAAAGCGTTTTGAAAGTAGTTGTTTTGAAAGTTTAAGGTGTGAAAAATTGTTTTAATTTGTGTGCAAGCGATTACGAGCGATCTACCTACTCAAAAAGTCTTTGTTCTTTTCCTCCTCCTTTAGATAATGGTATCCTACCATTAGTTAGTAGGAAGCCCTATAATTGGATGTGAGGGACAGGCATGGATCATCATACAGTCATAGAAGGCAACTTGTAAGATGCTTTAGCAATTTTTATAAGGGATTAAGATCGTTTACCGAAGGCAGCATCAAATGGTCATCGAGGGACTACGATCTTTTAACCGAGGGTCTGAACTGCAAAAGAAAAATGGAGGGTGAGAGAGCAAAAAAATCCAGGCCCAACAACAAAAAGGTCTAGGCGCTGTGTTGGATCCAATGCAACTGGCTTTAAAGGGGCCATGATGCACATGCAAATCTGAAGCGTTTGATCTGACTTGATGGACATCTAACGGTGTTGATGTGAGGCTCATGATAGGCGCACTGGGCTTATTTGCATTGAATCTGTAAGAAACAAATGTGAAAAAAGAAAATGTCCCACACCTGGTTCGAACCCGTGACCAAGCATAGGTATGACTTAAACACGCGTGCGCTGCCACTTGGGTGACTGTTACATCCATTTGTAAAACAACAATCAATAAATATATTATAAACTCAGTCCTGGAAATTTGAATATGACTTCATCTTCTTCCTCACGCCAGAACATTAATACCAACATTTTTTATTTTTAAACTCTTCCATTTCTCAACTATTTTGAAAAATGTAAACATGAAAGTTGTTCCAAATTCCACCACGAATTCAAACATACCATTAACTTAAGCTAAAACTCAAAGATTAAAGTGAATTTCTATTGGTACCAAATTGAACCCTAATATTCCAGAAATTTCAAATCCAAAATTCTCATCACACGGTCAACACAAATGAAAACTAAGGACATGGTTAGCTTCAGGACATTGATATCTACATTTTTGCTTTAGAAAATAAATGCAAATGATGCTTGTACAGAGATTTCAAAGTTTAGAAAACTTACCTCAAAATTGAGAATCGAGTTTCAAGTTAGAGCACTTCTGGAGATGTTAGGATGATCTGGATAGTTTCACTGAACTCCCAGGAAGCTTTTGCAATGCCTACCTTGGATTGAGAATGCCTCAAATCTGCTGGACAAATCAAGTTACAGAGGTGAAAAAATGGAAATGGTTGATGATGAAGATGATGTTACAGAAGTGTAACAGGTATTTGGATGTGTTCTATATGAGTTATAAAAGCTTTGTAAATGATTTAGAGTGAAAACACATGAGTGGATTGAGTGTTTGGTGTTCAAGGTCAGAAGTTGCAACAAATTGAGTTTTATATGTAGCTTTTGATCTTGAGAGGTTTTCAATTCGTGTCCTGGCTTGTGTATTATGCTCTCTATTTATAGGAAGAGTTTTGGAGGGTGAAAGGACTTGGTTTACAAGCTATGGAGTTTTGGTTTGGTTGAGATGAAACAACCAAGTTATGTGAAAATTGGTGTTTCAATGCATAGTATAAAAGGGATCTGAAGTGGCTAAGAGCTTTAGACATGTTGCTTATGAGTATTCATGTTGAGTGTGATCAGAACAAACAAATTAGAGGTTCAAGGAGTTGACTTTGTGATTAAAGTCACTTTATCAAAATGGCAATGTTAACTTTGTGCCAAAAATGGAATAAGCACTTGGACAATGACTTGAATACTTGGATAATAGCTCAAAATTTCGTTTAATATTCTGATTATGGGTAGATTTAGGAGTTTAGAGGCCTGTAAAGTGAGATTACAAGGCATGGCATGGAGATTTGTTCTTGAGTTCTTCACAAATATGACCTATAATTCAAGAATGGATGCCCAACTTCATCTCTTTGAATCTCCTAGCTCAATCATGATAAAATTGTGTTCTTAGATATTTTGGAAAGCTTGAAACATTATTTACAACTTTTATGTTGTGAGTTTTGGCTAAATCAAATGGGAACTTGGTGGAAATTGGTCAAGAAGTTGGGATAAAAAACTGACCAAAACTTGTTGAAATTTTTTCTAAGTGTTTGATAAAAAACATCATAACTTCATGAGCTTATACCTCTTAAATTAAGAACTTTTTGAGGATCATCCCACATTAACAAAGTTGTAGAATTAATCAATCCCTATAACATTCATGTTGAAAGTTTTCCTTGAATCAACTTGCATCTTGAGGAAACTTGCTTGTGAAGTTAAGATTTTTGTTAAGAACAAAAACACTTAGAATCTTTTCTAAGTGTTAGAAAATTTTCCAAATTTGACTTTTGTTGACTTTTTGATTTCTTGACAATCAAGTTTGATAGTTTTTAGCATCTTGATGATTCTTGACTTTTGAATTCCAATGTTGACCAAAAAGTCAAAGTTTGACTTTTGAGTGACTGTTGACTTTTCATCAACTGATTCAAAATTTCAACTATCAATTACTTACATCTTTTGGAAATGTCTTGAGCCATGTAATTAGGTAAAGATGTTGTATTTGAGTCTTTAGGATCATCTTTAAGCTTTTAGATCATACACTAGGTCAACAGCCAATGATCAGTCATCCTCGGTCAAAACCCTAATTTTGGCAATTTTTGACTTTTGATGATTTGAGGGCTTTCCTTGAGGAATCATAGTCAACCCTTGATCAAATGATGAATATCACCTCAAAATGTTGATGTTGACAAATAATCTTGAAGTTTGTCTGTATATTGACCACAATTGACTTTTTACCCAATACAATTGATTTTCAGTCATCTGAATAATTGACTGGGCAAATTTGTGATGTAAAGCTTGAAACTTGACATGAGAATTGTTGAGGACCTATGATGAACCATGAAAGTAATTTGAGACCCTTTCAAACCAATTTTATTTGAGAAGCATCAAACCCTAATTGAGGACCCTTGCTTATGAGGTGATTTGACCAGTCAACTCTTGAGAATCCTTGAGTGTTTGAGAATCTTAGAAGAATGACTTGAAGAAAAAGGGAGGGAAAATTTTGGGGTACAACAACTGCCCCTATTCAATCTTCTTAAACCTGAAGAGTTAAGTTGGCCTGTCTTCCATTCATGACTTGAAGGTAGAAGATGATTGAACACTTATGTGCCTAGAAATTTGCACTCGGATGTGTCCGAAGTAATGCTGTTGGTTGATTATACTGGGAATGGGCTTAAAGAGGACATTTGGAGAGGTGATGGAGATTTTTCGAAGATGGGCTTATAGATGCCATCCAAAGCAATTGTGGATAGAATTTAGACTAAGTCTGCGCTCGAATTCAACTGGAAGAAGTATCAGAATAAATCTATGCTCAATTTAAACTGAGCCAGAAGAGGTCTTTTTTGTCTGTCTTTAACTGGAAGAAGTATCAAAATAAATATATGGTTGATTTAATCTGAGCCAGAAAAAGTCTACTGGAAGAAGTATCAGAATAAATCTATGTTTGATTTAATATGATCCAGAAGATGTCGGCGTCCATTTTTTAACTGGGAGAAGTATCAGAATAAATCTATGGTTGATTTAATCTGAGCAAAAAAAAATCTACTGGAAGAAGTATCAGAATAATCTATGGTCGGTTTATTCTGAGCCAAAATATGTCCGCGTCTGTCTTTAACTAGGAGAAGTATCAGAAGAAATCTATGGTTGATTTAATCTGAGCTAGAAAAAATCTTTGAAGGAAGTGTTCGTCATGTAGATAATCGCCCTGTCCCGTTTCAGGAATAGATCTACAATATTTTTTTGTTGGTAAACTTGTCCTATTCTGGGAGTTCATACCACTTGGTTATAAATATAGTCGCCCCGTCTTGTTTCGGGAATTGATCTTCATCTGACCACAAAGAAAGAAAGATAGTTTCCTTGTCTTGTTTCGGGAGTTAATCTTTGCTCGGTTGTATAGATAGTTTCCCCGTCTTGTTTCGGGAATTAATCTTTGACCTGGAGAGAAGAAGTCTGCAGGGGTTTTACAGTTTTGGAGGAATAAACTCAGGTTGGGAATATAACTCCCATGAACTATATTGATTGGAACTCCATAGGTTGGTGATATTGTCAGGAAGATGATCATACTCCTTTATCTGCCAGAGTGTTCTGCCAGGGAAATTATGGGGAATGTATCTTCATTGAAGGTGAATTTATGAAGATTACTCTGTAGGGATAATCTCATGGAAGTGGCTCTGTGGGGATTTGTGGACAACTTGGATATCATCCCAACTCCTAGAGCCTTGAGTAAATGCTTATTCCTATTCTTATGCATATATTTTTTAACAGTTAATCATGTTCATATGCATATGTTTATTCAATTTTAGTTATTGGACGTTTTTGCAAATAAAACAGAAAAAACAAAAAGTTTGAATTTTAGGGAGTATTTTCATTGATAGTTTGCCGATAAATAGGCGTTTTTGTACAAAGAGACATAAATTATAGTAAGAGGAAATTGTCATGAAATGAAAAGAGAAAACAAAACATATAGTTATATGGAAATGATCTCGTTGGGTTCCCACTCCGTATTGCCCCTATATCTTTGAACATCTCATCCCTTGCTGTCAAAAGAAGTTGATTGAATTGATATTAACCTTTGACTTTGGTAATAAAGCTTGCAATAAGTGATCTAATGAGACATAGTCATACGCTTTTAATCCCTAACTTTTTCCTGGACCTCCCTTTCGGGTTTTCAATCCACCGGGATACCCTTTCTTGCCCAAGCCGCCTTTTCAGGTTTTCGACTTGTCGGGCGTACAATATTTTATATATATCCCTAATTTTTGCCTAAACCCTTTTGGTTTGCCGGGATGCCCTTATTTTTTCCTAGGACAATCAACCTATCGGGTCATTTTCATACGTAGTATCCTTTGACTATGTCCATATTCACAGGGTGTGGGAAATCTTCACCGTCCATGGTGGTTAGCATCATAGCACCTCCCGAAAATACTTTCTTGACAATAAATGGCCCTTCATAGGTGGGAGTCCATTTTCCCCTGGGATAACCCTACGGTAGAATGATGTGCTTTATTACCAAGTCACCAACCTGATATACCCGATGTTTGATTTTCTTGTTGAATGCCTTGATCATAGTTCTGATACATCTGACCATGACAGACAGCTGCAAACCTCTTCTTGTCAATCAAATTCAACTGGTCTATCCTATTCTGAATCCACTCGTCTTCGTCTAAGTCCTCATCCTTCATAATTCTCAGAGAAGGAATCTGAATTTCGATAGGTAGAATAACTTCCATACTATATACCAGAGAGAACGAGGTTGCCCTAGTTGAAGTTCGTGCTGAAGTGCGATACTCATGAAGAGCAAACAGTAACATCTCATGCCAGTATTTATAGGTCACAACCATCTTCTATATAATCTTCTTAATATTCTTGTTGGTGGCTTCCACTGCGCCATTCATCTTTGGTCGATATGGAGAAGAGTTGTGGTGCTTGATCTTGAACTGCGTGTAGAGTTCAGTGATCATAATGTTGTTGAGATTAGTACCATTATCTGTAATTATTCTCTCAGGGATGCCATACTGATAGACAAGGTTATGCTTGATGAATCGGGCCACGACATTCTTAGTAACAGAGGCGAACGAGCCTGCTTCAACCCACTTTGTAAAGTAATCGATGGAGATGAGGATAAAGCGGTGTCTGTTAGAGGCAGTGGGTTTGATCTCTCCAATCATGTCAATGCCCCACATTGCAAACGGCCAAGGAGCAGTCAAAATGTTTAGAGGTACTAGAGGCACATGTACTTTATCAACATAGATTTGGCATTTGTGGCACATTATCGAGTGGTGGTGACAGTCGGTTTCCATAGTCGACCAATAATAACCTGCTCTCAAGATCTTCTTAGCCATAATATGTCCACTAGAATGAGTATCGAAGATACCTTTGTGCATATCTTCCATAATATTTTCGTCTTCTTCCTTGTCCATACAACGAAGCAGAGTCGAATCATGATTACGCTTGTATAAAATTTCATTACTCAAGAAGAACTTAGCCAAGAACCTCCGTAGGAATTTCTTGTTATTGATCGATGCTCTTTCAGGGTATTCTTGAGCTTTAAGGTACCTTTTCACTTCATGAAACCAAGGTTTTTCTTCTACTCCATCAGTGTCAATTTCATAGCAGTGTGTCAGTTCATCTAATCTTTCAATGGAAATTTTGGGAGCCTCATTGTCCCATCCGACCTTGAACATGGATGACATGGTAGCTAATGCATCCGCCAACTGATTCTCTTCTCTTGGGATATGCTCAAAAGTGATCTCCTCGAAGTATGGAATTAAGGTCAGCACATGCTCTCGGTATGGAATGAGATTTGGGTGTTTTGTATCCTATTATCCCTTGACCTGATTGATTACCAAGGCTGAATCCCCATATACGCTCAAGAATTTGATTCTCAGGTCAATGGCAGCTTTAATACCCATGATGCATGCTTCATACTCAGTCATATTGTTGGTGTAGTCAAAGCAAAGTCTGGCAGTGAAGGGTGTATGGTAACCCTGAGGAGAGATGATTACGACACCAATTCCATTTCCAAGCGCATTAGAAGCTCCATCGGAAACCATATTCCATCGGGATCCTAGCTCAGGTCCTTCATACGGTCCAGGTTCCTCACAATCTTTTACTAGCATAATATTCTCGTCCGGGAATTTGAAATTCATAGACTGGTAGTCGTCTACAGCTTGATGAGCCAAATGATCTTCCAGTACACTTCCTTTGATTTCCCTTTGAGTGGTGTACTGAATGTCGTATTATGTTAGGACCATTTGCCATCAGGCTATTCTTCCGAAGAGAGATGGCTTCTCAAATATGTATTTAAGGGGATCCATTTTAGAGATCAATAGAGTAGTATGAGTCAACATATACTGTCTTAGTCGGCGAGCAGCCCATGCCAAAGCACAATAAGTTTTCCTGAGCAGTAAATATCTTGTTTCACAATTAGTAAACTTTTTGCTAAGGTAGTATATTGCATGCTCTTTTCGACCAGGCTCGTCATGCTGCCCCAGTACACACCCCATTGAATTCTCTAGCACTGTTAGGTACATGATTATAGGTCTTCCTTCAACTGGTGGCATCAGAATTAGAGGTTCTTATAAGTATTCTTTGGTTTTATCAAAGGCTATTTGACAGTCGTCATTCCACTTTACTACTTGATCTTTCTTCAGCAGTTTGAAGATTGACTCACAGGTAGCAGTCAAATGAAAAATGAATCGGGCAATGTAATTCATTCAACCTAAGAAAACTCTGAATTCCTTCTCAGTACGGGGAGCCGACATTTCTTGAATAGCTTTAACTTTTGTGATATCAACTTCAATACCTTTACCACTGACGACGAAACCTAGGATTTTTCCAGACCTCACCCCAAAAGTGCACTTGTTTGGATTTAACCTTAGCTTGTACTTCTTCAATCTTTCAAATAATTTATGCAGATGATCAAGATGTTCTTCTTCAGTCTGTGATCTGGCTATCATATCATCGGCGTAGACTTCTATCTCGTGATAAATCATGGCATAAAGTAAAGTTACCAAGGCACGTTGGTAAGTTGCCCCAACGTTTTTCAACCCAAAAGGCATAACCTCGTAACAAAAAGTGCCCCACTGTGTGATGAAGGTAGTTTTCTCCATGTCTTCAGGCGCCATCTTGATCTGATTATAACCTGAGAAACCATCCATGAAAGAGAATAACTTATGCTGAGCAGTGTTGTTGACCAGAACATCAATATGAGGAAGTGGGAAGTGATCTTTGGGGCTCGCCCTGTTCAAGTCCCTGTAATCCATACACATACGTACCTTTCCGTCTTTCTTTGGTACTGGAACAACATTAGCGACCCATTGAGGATAGGATGTCACTACTAAGAAACCTGTGTTAAATTTCTTCATAATATCAGCCTTGATTTTCTCTGACATCTCGAGACGCATGTGACAAACCTTTTGTTTAATCGGAGAACAACCCTCTTTCATCGGCAGACGGTGAACCACAATATCAGTATCGATCCCTGACATGTCTTCGTATGACCAAGCAAAATCTGAATCAATCTGTTCTTGACACTGTCTGTTAGAACAAAGTTTGGTTCTAATCATATCTTAGAGTTTTTATGATAACAAATGAAATAAATTTTGTAAAATATATTTTATACTCTGATGTGTACGTTCTCTAAATTCAGATAATGTTCTGACTCATGCATATCAAGAAAGAAACATCATTTTACGCAAGTCTAAAGCAAACTCTGATGAAAAGCAATGCTAAGCAACCTCTGATAAAGCTAGCTGAAGCATAGATTTGAAAGAAGCACGCTGGAAACAACATCTGATAATGCAAGCTGAATCAAACTCCGATGAACATAAAATGAAGAATACTCTGATAGAAGAAAAGTTAAAGTAAACTCTGAAGTGGCAACGCTGCAAGCAAACTCTTAAACTTCCAGAGACAAGCTCTGACAGTACCGTTGGTCATTTAGTGCTAAGACGACTAACTCACTCAAGTAGTACTATGCACGAGAACATTGGAAACATAAAGACCAAGCCAACACACATCATTAATGCATACACTCTCTTCAAGGAAGTAATGGTCAAGACTGGAAGCTTTATATCGAAGATCATTTGTTTCAAAGAAAGGTTACTCATCCACGAGAAACATACTAACCCTCACTGTTTCATTCTTGTAAACTAATATTGTATAGTGGGTAAATCTTAAGTATTGGGCAACAATCTTAGTGATAAATCACAGTTTGTGATACAGTTTATTAGAATCATTCTAATTCACTATTGTTAAGAGATAATTTTTGTAAGTGTTCCTTGAGAGACCAATTGGGTCAAATTTCTCAAGAGGGCTAGGACTAGTTGAGTCTTAGAGGTTTTAGTCACTTGCAGTTGGCTTGTGCATTGTATTGTTAGTCACAATAGTTTGGTTGTGCATTTGTAATCAGTTTGATTATAGTGGATTAAGTCCTCGTTGAGAGAGGCGAAATCACCTTGGCGGGTGGACTGGAGTAGTTTGAGTTTTAAATGAACCAATATAAAAATACTAGTGTCCTTCCATTAGTATTGCGCGGAAAAGGAAAAACTTATTCAACCTCCCTTCTAAGTGTTTTCTCATCCTTCAATTGGTATCAGAGCTCTAGTTCTGGGTGCAAACACCTAACAGTGTCAGAAAAAGATCCAGAAGGAAAACACTATGGCAACTTAATAAAACAACAACAACTGCACCAAACCTGCTGTGTTTGATGGAGAAGACTTTGAATACTGGAAGGATAGACTAGAAAGTTTCTTTCTAGGTCATGATGCTGATTTATGGGATACGGTCCTAGATGGTCACACACATCCAGAAGATAAAGATGGAAACAAGATTGATAGAAAGAACATGGATAAACAACAAAAGTTAGATTTCAAGAATCACCAGATCCAGAAACATCTTTCTGAATGCTATCTCTAAAACCAAATATGAGAAAATCACCAACCGAGATACATCACATGACATGTTTGAGTCTCTCAAAATGACTCATGAAGGAAATGCTCAAGTAAAAGAGACAAAAGCTCTGGCTCTCATCCATAAGTATGAAGCCTTCAAAATGTAAGAAAATGAGTCCATTGAAGCTATGTTCTAAAGATTCCAAACTATGACCGCTGGCCTGAGATTTATGAACAAAGGATACACCAAGGCAGATCATGTTAAGAAAATTATCAGAATTTTACCCAGAAGATGGGTACCTATGGTTACTGCATTCAAAGTGTCAAAAGATTTGAATGATGTATCCCTTGAAGGACTTATCAGTGCATTAAGAAGTCACGAGATAAAACTTGACAAACATGAGCCTCAGAAGAAAGGTAAGTCTTTCGCCCTTAAATCTATTAAAAAATGTGAAACTAATGATTTTCATGCAGAAGAAGGAAACTCTGAAGATTCTACATCAGAAGAAGATGAGTTATCTCTGCTCTCTAGAAGGATCAACCAGATGTGGAAGCACAAACAAAAGAAGTTCAGAAACTATAAGAGGTCAGAAGATAAACCAGAATCTTCTGGTCATAAGAAGTCAAGCAGGAGAGATATAGTCTGCTATGAATGTAAAGAACCAGGACACTACATAAGTGATTTTCCTAAGCTACAAAGATAAAGAACAAAGAAAAAGTTTAGAAGAAAGAAAGGCATGATGGCCACCTGGGATGATTCATAATCTTCTGAAGCTGAATATGACTCAGAAGATGAACACGCTAACCTAGCGTTTATGGCTACCACAGCAGATGATGATGACTCAGACTCTGATTCAGATTCGAAAGAGGTATTATCTGAATTTTCTAGAACTGAACTTGCTGAAAGCTTATCTGAACTTCTTGAAAACTAGTCAACTCAAAATCAAATATAAGAAACTCAAAAAGAATCTTGCATCTGATTTTGAGAAACTTGAAACAGAAAACTCTGAACTTAAAGAAAACATTTTTAAACTCAAAGAGGAAGTTCAAATATTTCAAAAGATTTCTATTTCAGATTCTGCTTCAAGTTCAAAAGATATTCTTAACGAATATGACTCTAGTTTTCAAACGTTTCTTGCTAAAAACATAGATAGAAGCAGAATGGCTTCAATGATCTATGGTGTTAGTGGAAATAATAGAAGAGGTATTGGATATGAAACTCCCAAAGGGAAAGAAACATATAAACCTAAGCCTGTTGAGGAAATGGTTATCACATATAAACCACTACACAAACAATTTAGTTTTGGGCACATAGATGATATCAAATACACTTCTCACTCTGAAAATTCTTATGCAAAATCAAAGTTCAACCAGAACTTTAGAAACTTTAACCAAAAAGGACCCAAAAAGAAATGGGTACCTAAGGAGAAAATAATTTATGTTGCAGATGTCCTTAACAGCTCAGTTGAAACACCAAACATGGTACCTGGACTTTGGATGCTCGCGACATATGATGGGAAGAAAGTCTATGTTCCAAAGTCTTGAACTTAAATCTAGAGGAGATGTCAAATTTGGAGGAAATTAAAAAGGAAAGATTATTGGTTCTGGAACCATTGGAAACAGTAACCTTCCTTCTATAACTAATGTTCTGTTGGTAGAAGGATTAGCGCATAACTTGCTGTCCATAAGTCAATTAAGTGACAACGGTTATGACATCATCTTTAATAAAAAATCCTTTAGATCTGTTAGTCAAAAAGATGGATCAATCCTTTTTACTGGCAAGAGAAAGAACAACATATATAAAATTGATCTTTCTGACCTTAAATCTCAGAATGTAAAATGCCTTATGTCTGTTAGCGATGAGCAATGGATCTGGCACAGAAGATTGGGGCATGTTAGAATGAGAAGAATATCTCAAATTAACAAACTCAATCTGGTCAGGGGACTTCCAAATCTGAAGTTCAACTTAGAAGCTCTATGCGAAGCATGTCAGAAAGGAAAATTTTCAAAACCCTCTTTTAAGTCAAAAAATGTTGTTTCTTCCTCTAGGCCGTTGGAACTTCTTCACATTGATCTGTTTGGACCAGTTAAAACTGCATCCATCAAAGGCAAGAAGTATGGATTGGTCATTGTTGATGACTACAACAAATGGATATGGGTTAAGTTTTTAAAACACAAGGATGAGTCACATTCTGTGATCTTCGACTTCTGCAACCAAGTGCGAAATGAAAAAGAGTTTAGAATCATAAAAGTTAGAAGTGATCATGGAGGAGAATTTGAAAATAATTATTTTGAAAAGTTTTTTTAAAGAAAATGGCATTTCTCATGATTTCTCTTGTCCTAGAACTCCCCAACAAAATGGAGTTGTAGAATGGAATAATAGAACTTTGCAAGAAATGGCCAGAACCATGATTAATGAAACTAATATGGATAAACACTTCTGGGAAGAAGAAGTGAACACAACATGTTATATTCAAAATAGAGTCTCTATAAGAACTATTCTCGAAAAGACTCCTTATGAATTGTGGAAAAATAGAAAACCCAACATTTCATATTTTCATCCTTTTGGATGCACTTGCTATATTCTGAATACTAAAGATAATCTGAACAAGTTTGATTCTAAGGCACAAAAGTGCTTTCTGCTTGGATATTCTGAACGCTCAAAAGACTATAGGGTATACAACACAGAAACTCTGATTGTTGAAGAATTAATCAAAGTCAGATTTGATGATAAGCTTGGCCAGTAAAAGCCAAAGCAGAATGAAAATCCTGCAGGTACAAAAGATCATCTTACAAACTCTAAAGAGTCAGAAGAAAATGACAACTCAGAAGACCCTCCTATTGAAAACGCTTTGGAAAATCTAAGAATCTCTGAATAAACCTCACAGAATAAATTCCCTAAAATCACATCAGCACATCCAGAGAACGTGATTATTGGGAAGAAAGAAGATCCCATCAGAACAAGATCCTCTTTCAGAAACATTGAAGAATCACTGTTTGGGTTGGTCTCTCTAATTGAACCAACCTCAATAGAGGAAGCTCTGCAAGAAAATGATTGGATCCTAGCTATGCAAGAAGAACTAAATCAATTTTCAAGAAATGATGTGTGGGATCTAGTTCCAAAGCCCAAAGGATTCAATATCATAGGAAGAAAATGGGTATTCAAAAACAAGTTAAATGAGCAAGGAGAGGTTGTCAGAAACAAGGCACGACTGGTTGCACAAGGTTATAGTCAACAAGAAGGAATTGATTATAATAAAACCTTTGCCCCAGTCGCCAGGTTAGAATTAATTAGACTGTTAATTTCTTTTGTTGTTCAACACAAAATCTCATTATCTCAAATGGATGTTAAAAGTGCTTTTTTTAAATGGTTACATAGAAGAAGAAGTTTATGTCCACCAACCTTCGGGTTTTGATGACTCAAAATTTCCAGAACATGTTTTTAAACTGAAAAAGTCTCTGTACGGTCTGAAACAAGCTCCCAGAGCTTGGTATGAATGTCTGAGTAACTTTCTTTTAGAAAAGACTTTTACCAGAGGGAAAGTGGACACTACCTTATTCAGAAAAACATTTAAAAATGATATTTTAATCTGTCAAATATATGTAGATGATATTATTTTTGGAACTTCTAATGTCTCTCTTGGAAGAGAATTTGCTGAGTCTATGCAGGCTGAATTTGAGATGAGCATGATGGGAGAACTGAAATTCTTTCTGGGAATTCAAATTAATAAAACTCCAGAAGGTACTTACATACATCAGACAAAGTATGTTAAAGAACTTCTGAAGAAATTCCAGCTATCAGAAAGTAAAGAAGTAAAGACTCCAATGCATTCTACATGCATTATGGGAAAATATGAGGTAAGTAAGAAAGTAGATAAGAAACTCTACAGAGGTATGATTGAATCTCTTCTCTATCTGACTGCATCTAGACCAGATATATTATTCAGTGTATATTTATGTGCAAGATTCCAATCATATCCTAGAGAATCCCACTTAACTAATTTTAAGTGAATTCTGAGGTATCTGAAAGGTACTACTAACCTTGGACTATGTTACAGAAGATCTAGAGATTTTAAACTAGTAGGTTATTATGATGCTGACTTTGCTGGAGATATAATAGAATGAAAAAGCACCCCTAGAAGCTGCCAGTTTCTGGGTGATAACATTATCTCATGGTACAGCAAGAAGCAAGCCACTATTGCACTATCAACCACTAAAGCTGAATATATATCTGTTGCTGGATGTAGCACTCAGACGATCTAGATGAAGAGTCAGCTGGAAGATTATCATCTATATGAAAGTAAGATTCCTATCTTCTGTGATAATACCTCTGCTATTTGTCTGTCAAAAAATCCCATCTTACATTCTAAGGCAAAACATATAGAAATTAAACATCATTTCATAAGGGACTACATTCAGAAAGGAATCCTAAGTTTAAACTTCATAGACACAGACCATCAATGGGCTGATATTTTTACTAAACCCCTTTCTGAAGATAAATTTAAATTCATTCTGAAAAACATCAGTATGGAATTTTGTCTTGAATGAATTTTTTTTCTCTATATGTGTTTCCAGAATGTTCTGAAATGAATGTTCTGATTAACTACTCTTCAGAAGTGAGAAGAGGAGTTACATCAGAAGCCATTCATCATGCTCTGAAATGTGTCTAACGTTTCATTACATGAATGGTTCAGAAGTTCATTACATTAAACCAGCTGTCACACGCTACCCTCAGAAGTAAAACGCGTGTTTCAACTCTGAAAGGTCACGCATGCGTGCGTTGCTATTGAGACGCCGTTCCTAGGTAACTGTTCAGATTTGATAAAATCTCACGCCTCCCCTCAATGTCAGTTTCATTAATTTCTAGTAATGATTATTTTTTAATTTCAATCGTTCAAAATTCTTTTTTGGTTTTATTACTCTAAAAATTTTCTCAAGCTATAAATACCTTACAAAATTCCCCTCTTTTACTTTTTACTCTCTCTCTCTCTCAAAGTTTCAATCGCCTTTGCGTTTTGTGCAAACTCTCTCTATTTTTTTCAAAATCCTAAACCTAAACGTTCCAAATGGATTCATCTTCATCCCCTTCCGAAAGCATTCCTGTTTCATCAAGCAACACTCAACATGCAGAAAGATATGTCATTCTTGAGAGAACAACGCTCATACCTGTTGATAGCTTTGAAATGGTTGGTTAACTTCTGGTCGATTTTGATAATCTGAAAGCAAATCAGTTTGACTTATTTCCGGCTGTGGAGTTCCAAGGGTGGAAAATTTTCTTTGATCGTCTAGTTGGACCAGTGTTCCCTCATCTAGTTAAGGAATTCTGGATTCATGCCATTGCTTCACCAAAGGTCATCCTTTCATTCATCATGGGCAAAGGGATTTCCATCACTGAGAATCTCATAAGGAGGCTTCTATGCTTTGAAGGAAATGGTGTTATTGGAATCTCAAGTGGAAGAATGGATATGTCCAAAGTTTATGCTGAAATTTTTATTACTGGGCAAGCTTCCAACAAAGTCAGATATTTGAAGAACAAATATAAAATCTGGGCAAGAATCATTCATGGCTGCATTTATAACAGGAAGGAAACCAGTTCTCCTGACTACATCAATGTTGACCAACAATATCTTCTGTTCTGTCTTGGCACAAGTGTGAAGATTGATCTTCCCTATCTTCTGTTCAACCACCTCTGGTCATATATGAAGGAAACCAGGGAAGCTGAGAGGGTCAAAAACCCTAATTAAAAAAGAAACTAGATCCCTCTGGGAAGATTAACCTCAGAAATTATGACAGAGAATGGTCTGATAGCTCATTTAGAAAACGCCAACTTACTTGGAGAATTGGAGCCCACGTGTGGAAAAGCTCTGACTGGGAAGAATCTTCTCAAAAGGAAGCTGATTGTCAAACTTCTGGTGGCACCTACTCCCCATGTGTCAGCAACTGTCACCAGAAGGAGAATCCCTATAGAAGATTTTCCTCTCTTCAACTCTGGTGATCATCCTGAGATCATTCTGCATTTCATTGATGCTTGCAAGGAGAGTGGCATTACCATTGACCCTGCATGGCTTCAAGGAAGAAATGTACCTGCTCCAGAAGTTTTTCTCCAGAAGAAGAAGAAAAGGCAATCTGGAGAAGGTCCCTCTGCTCTTCCTCAGTAGAAGAAGAAGAAATCTTCAGTTATGTCCTCTGAAATAATTTCTGTTTGTGATTTTGTATGTATAACACCATCTGCTGAACTCCAATTTCTAGGAGATATTGAAGTAGACATAGACCTCACCATTCCCTCTAAACCACTTCAAAATAACCCTCAAATTGATCAGGTTCTATCTGACATAGACAATTTTGATGATGTAGTTCCTATACAATCTCAACCACACCCACCACCTTCTCCACATATATCTCAACTTGACACATCTACTTCTGCTCCCCATAACCAAAATCTGAATACTCCTTCTGAAAACCCTCTTCCAACATCCTCCATCAGACCTTTATCCCCAAGATCCTCTGAGTGGTATGATGGTTCGTGGAGATTACCAGGAATAAACGTGCCTCTAGCTACACAACCTCCGTCCTTCATCATTCCCTCTGAAAACATTTTTGCTGTGAATGAATCCCCTGCACCTATTCCTTCTTCCTCAGCCTAAACCACCATCATCATCTCTCCTGACATCACCCCTCCTATGTCACCAGAAATTCCCACACCTACCTCACCTGAACCCTCACCACCTCTAGAACCAACCTTTAGTCCATCCTCATCAGAACCTCCTGAACCATATGAACCTTCTGACTTTCTTAGGACTGTAGTTGATCCTGAAGCTCTACGTCATCTACAAATAAAATTCACCAAAAAGGCTATTCCCAAACCAACCCCAAAACCTGTTCAGTCAGATGTTATTGTACGTTTTCAGAATTTTGCAACAGAAACGCAGACGTGGATAGACCCGCTGAAGGCAAATAGTGCCAGCAACCTGGACCCAACTGCATGTGATTTTATGTGGGAAGAATTCAGAAGGAAATTCAATGATGAAACCTTCAATTTGAAAGATCTGTGCTATTTTCAGGTTCTTGAGAATTTCACCCTGTATCTGAATTCCTTCAAGACAGAAGTGGTAAATATCTGGGATAAAAAGTCTCCACTGCAGATTACCAGCACTCCCCTACCACTTGCTGACCACATGGAAATTTTAGAAGACGAATCTGAAGATGGCTCTGAGTCAGATCCAAATCCCTTGGCAATGACTCTGTATCATCAACCTTCTGGTTAAGCTGCTTTTGAGAAAGTGCCAACTCTTCTGATTGATCTTGGCACCCTCCTCTCCAACGTTGTAGGCTCAGGCTCTGCTGCTTCTGCTCCAAAGGTTGTATCTTCTGAAGATGCTTCAACATCGGCTCCCTCTTCTCTGGTGTTGGATACTCTGAATGAACTGAAGAAGGAAAATGAAGCCATCCATGAACGTTTGGAAAAATAGGATGAAACCAACAAGGAAATAAGAACTTGGATGATGAAACAAGAGGAATCCTCAAATGAAATCAAGAATCTTCTTATTTCTCTTGTCTCTCGTCAATCCTAGCTTTATTTTTTTTATATTCTTGTTGTTTTTGTTTTGTACCTCTGTCTTTTTTAATCTTCAATATACAAACTTTTTGAATCTCTTTATTTTTTTTACTTTTTGATTATGACAAAAAGGGGGAGAAAATAAGATTTTGATCTGATCCATGATAACAGTTATGGGACTAAGTCTCAAACATTTCTAACAAAATACAAAGCTCTGTTCTATTTAAGAGATATGCAGGTACCTTAAGACTCTGAAAGACTATGCTCTGAAAATCATTTGGAAAAGAACTGCTAAAGAAACTCTGAAAGAAAAATGTCTAAAAGCTCTGAAGAACAAATCTCAGGAAGTTTCCCTTATGCTTTTAACTTCTTTGATTATTTTTTTCAGAAGAAGAAATATCAATCTCAGGGGTAGATTCTCACTCTTGCACAAATTTTTTTAAATCAAAATATGAATTGTTTTGTCATCATCAAAAAGGGGGAGATTGTTAAAACAAAGTTTGGTTCTAATCATATCTTAGAGTTTTGATGATAACAAATGAAATAAATTTTGTGAAATATATTTTATACTCTGATGTGTACGTTCTCTAAATACAGATAATGTTATGAATCATGCATATCAAGAAAGAAACATCATTCTACGCAAGTCTAAAGCAAACTCTGATGAAAAGCAATCCTAAGCAACCTCTGATAAAGCTAGCTGACGCATAGATTTGAAAGAAGCACGCTGAAAGCAACATCTGATAATGCAAGCTGAATCAAACCCTGATGAACATAAAATGAAGAATACTCTGATAGAAGAAAAGTTAAAGTAAACTCTGAAGTGGCAACGCTGCAAGCAAACTCTTAAACTTCCAGAGACAAGCTCTGACAGTACCGTTGGTAATTTAATTCTAAGACGGATGACACACTCAAGTAGTACTATGCACGAGAACATTGGAAACATAAAGACCAAGCCAACACGCATCATTAATGCACAGACTCTCTTCAAGGCAGTAACAGTCAAGACTGGAAGCTATATATAGAAGATCATTTGTTTCAAAGAAAGGTTATTGATCTACGAGAAACATACTAACGCTCACTGTTTTCATTCTTGTAAACTAATATTGTATAATGGGTAAATCTTAAGTATTGGGCAACAATTTTAGTGATAAATCACAGTTTGTGATAAAACTTTTTAGAAGCATTCTGATTCACTATTGTTAAGAGATAATTTTTGTAAGTGTTCCTTGAGAGACCAGTTGGGTCAGATTTCTCAAGAGGGCTAGGACTAGTTGAGTCTTAGAGGTGTTAGTCACTTGCAGTTGGCTTGTGCATTATATTGTTAGTCACAACAATTTGGTTGTGCATTTGTAATTAGTTTGATTATAGTGGATTAAGTCCTTGTTGAGAGAGGCGAAATCACCTTGGCGGATGGACTGGAGTAGTTTAAGTTTCAAACGAACCAAGATAAAAATACCTATGTCCTTCCATTAGTATTGCACGGAAAAAGGAAAAACTTATTCAACCCCCCCCCCCCCCCCCCCCCCCCCCTTCTAAGTGTTTTCTCATCCTTCACTATCCTCTAAATTGACGCCTATGTTGACCTCTTTTATGTCTGTCTCAGAACCCAAGTTTACCACTTTGATCGGTTCTTAGTGCGGTCGGATAGCCTTTTCTTCTTATATTAAGAGTCTGGCAAGTTCTCCAGGTATCTCACAATCTTTCTCACCTTCGTCCTCGGCTTGGTAGATCGGATTTTCAAAGTTATAAGCAGCAATAGTAGAACCATTATCAATAAGATCCAGAGTGGATGTGGATATGCAATGTAGTGTGTAGGGTGTGTCTAAGAACACATAGCTATTTGAAAGTGCAATAAAGTAAAAGAAAGACAGAGAGCACACAATTTGAATGCAAAACGTCCAATGTTTTCATTAAATGAAAATATGATATATGAAATGACAACCCTTAAAAAATGAAACATTGTGTCTCGGGCAAGACACAAGGTTTAAAGTCATTGTTTTAAAAAGAAATTACATAACCGAACTTCTTAAAGCAATAAAACAGAAATATCTATTACTCCTGACTAAAGGAGATATGGACAATGTCTTCTGCCTTCCAGTTATTGAGTATGTTGCCAATGGTAGGAAAGATCCAGCTGTCGAAGTCACAATTACTGTCAGTGTCTTCTATAGTGTTGACTCCATTGTTGTTGATACGGAACAAAGGTCTTCCTGCCCGAGCACGAAGAACATCCCTTTGACCCTCTACAGTAAAGCCTAAACCAAACTTGTCAAATTTGTAGGGAATATCAGGAAGCTGACCCCAAATAGTACAACCACCTTGTTCTACAGTAGCTTTGGCATCCTTCAAGGAAGCCATCTTGTGGGGAACCCTGGTAGTCTTTGGAATGACTAAAACATCTTTAATAACAGCAGGGGAAATCACTTCAAAAGTTTTGACAGGGAGTCTTGATGAATTCCCCATCCATCTCCATGTACCAGAATGAATTCAGATGGCTGACCATGTACTCCTCTTCTCCACAGACAATAACAATTTCCCTTTCACATGATACTTTAATTTCTGGTGCAAAGTGGAGGTAACAGCGCCTTCCCCATGGATCTAGGGGGTCATAGTAGACAAGAATAAGCTGGTCGGATGTCCATTACATAAAAGGAGGATTCAAAGATTTGTGAACCTACTTTGATCAGGAGGTCCACTTCTCCATATACCATTCTTTTGGACCCGTCAAAGGATCGAACTATGATGTCTCTAGGTTTCAGTACAACCTCTTCACAACCCGGTCTGTCAAGAGCGCCTTTTGGTATAAAATTCAAAGAAGAGTTAATATCAACTAACATATGAGTCAATGTAGTGCCCCTGAATTCAATGGAGATATAGAGGGCCCTATTATGATTTCTCCCCTCTAAAGTCAGGTCAGCATCAGAGAAACCTAATCTGTTGTCAGCCATTAAGCTAGCAACATAACTTCCAAATTGATCGGAAAAAATCTCTTGTGGTACATGAGCAGTCTTTAAAAATTTCATTAAAGCTTGCGCATGGGCTTCAGAACACAGTAGTAAAGATAACATGGAGATTTTGGACGGGGTCTGCCCTAACTGTTCAACAATTTTATAATCGCTTCTCTGAATGATCTTTAAAACTTCTTCCATTTCTTGTCCAGAGGTATCCTTAACTATATTTTCTTTTGGTGCCTCCGTCTGGGCAGGCTCTATCATGGGCTCTTTACCTCGAGCTTCGGCAGTTGTCTTAGTCACTATAACTTGCACAACTGGAGAGATTTCTAGGGAGAAAATCCTTCCACTTCTAGTAATTTTGCTAGTCCCCGCAATATTATAAATATTGGGATCAACCTCTTCACCATCTTCATCAGAAAACTCTTGTTTAATGCCATGGTAATAGACGTCAAACCCATAATTCCATGGAATAACCCTCTCCGAGGAATATGGGATGGGCCCAGGTGCTGTAATGATTAAAGGAGCAACTTTTGGGTTGGTAGTAATCCTTACAGGACCCTTGGAAGTGATCCTGAAAGGAGTACCAGATACGACATACAAATCTCGGCACAAGTTCTCAGTATGCGGAACTTTCTCAATCAAAATTACATGTTCATCCATCAGGCGCTGAATGCCTTCCTTCAGTAACCCGCAACCATTGGGTTGAATTGCACAACATTAACATTCTTTAACATAACCCGGAAATAAACTGGCTTGTAGCAAATTCTCCTTGATTGTTGAGAGAGGAGTAACCACATCACTTATGGAGGTAACATATAAAACATCTTCAATAGCACTTATGCCTTTGTCATGCTTTGGCAAAGGAGCAGTAATCACGTTCAGAGTCTCATGAGAGTCTAACTCAATTTCCTTGTTGTCAATCGTGTCTTGAACTTTGTATTTTAGAGCCCAACAATTGTTGGTGTCGTGCCCAAGATTGTTCGAATGATAGGCAAATCTTGCATTTGGATTGTACTTCGGAGAGGATATGTTGGGATTAGGAGAAGGATCCCGGGGTGTTATGAGCTCAGCCTTTAAAAAATGTTGTAATGCTTGAGCTAATGGCATATTAGTCCTGGTAAACTGCCTCCTCGGAGCGTCTGACCTACATTGGTTGCCTTGCTGTTATTGTTGAACAGACGTCGGATTAGAGATCAACACTTCTCCTACGGACTGGTGGCGATCATTTTTACTATGGATTTTCTGGCCATAGACAACATTAGTTTCTTTCTTACCCTTGAAGGGCTTCTTCACACCAATAGAAGATGTATCCATTGGAACCTTCCTGCTCTTGATACTACTTTCAACTTGTTTTCCAGTCAAAATCAGCTCAATAAACCCTAATGATAAACTCCCAATTAGCAAATTAAAGAATGGACCCGTCAGAGTGTCCATGAACATATCCACCAATTCTCGGTCAGTCAAAGGAGGTTGTATCCTTCTAGATAGCTCCCTCCATTTTTGGACATACTCCTTGAACCCTTCATTTGAGCCCATGGTCATGTTTTGCAACTACACACGAGTCGGCGCCAGGTTAGCATAATATTGATACTGCTTGTAGAAAGCAGCAGCTAGTTCTTCCCATGTGTGAATGTTGGTTCCTTCCAGCTGATAGAACCATTCAAGTTGAGTACCAGATAAACTTTCTTGAAAGAAATGGACCCATAATTTCCAGTCAGCAGTATGAGATTAGATTTTTCGAACATACGGCCTTAGATGAAGTTTGGGACAAGAGACCCCGTCATATTAGGCAAAAACAAGAACCTTAAATATGTGATCGATGACCAACTTCGGGATCAGACCTAGTTCTCCAAAATCCAATCCAAGCACTTTCTATATTTTCACGTCTTTGAGACGGTCTTCTAACTGATTGTACTTGTCATCTGCAGGAGGGTACTATTTATCAGAGTAGTCTTTATCTTCGGAACCCTGATTGTTTTTACCTTCACTTATGACACTTCTATCCTCCTCCTCTTGGTTGTCGTCTTCTTCAGAGGAAACATCTTGAACTGGTTGAGCAGGACATTTGAACCTTCTTCCCATGTGGAGGATAACAACCCGCTTCTTAGTCTTCTTTTTCGTGGTGAGAAGCGCCATCATCTCTTGTTGCCCTTTGGCTAGATTCAGAAGAGTCTCTTGAAATTGTGCATGTTGAGTTTTGAGATCCTTGACAGTTTGTTCAAGAGCCATTTTATACTGAAATAAACAGTAAATAGATGAGGAAACCTGTATTAGAAAACCTTCTTATGAAATGACATATGATATGTGGATGCAATGTTTTCAAGGACCTTAGGAGATTTAAATTTGCTAACTGAAAGGAAACAAAAACAAAGATTGCATTCATAAGTTCAAACATTACAATTGCCTCATGGGCTTATAATGAAAAGCAAAAGGGTCTCAAAGAGACAACAATATGAACTTCTAAAATCTAAGACTCAAGTCTCCCATGGACGCTTCCTCTTTGTGTCAATGTACACATTAAGGCTTTGCTCCTCGTGAAGTTGCTTTATGAGCTCCAACACTCTCTTCTCACTTGCATATAATTGAGTCTCGAAGGTGTCTCTTTCCTCTTTGAGTTGAATCCAAGACTTCTACAAGTTTTCAAGGTCAGTGGGCATGTCTGGATGGAGGATGGTATAAGGAATATCCCCCTCAGTAACAGGCTCCATAGTTACCAGTAAGACAATGGGATATGGCATCATAAGGTTTTGAGCACGAGATCGTACCCACTTGAGATATGGCTCCAAAGGGATATAATTCTTATGTCCTAAAGTCTTGCTATCAATCTTGTTTACCATTCCCCAATCCCGTATAAACCTTTGACGATAATCTTGAGAATCACTCTCATAGTCGAACACAACACTCTGGATAAGTGCATCATGAGGACCATCTCTTCGAGCGTAACCAAATTGTCGTAGAGCAAGAGAAGGGTTGCAAGTAATACCTCCCCTAATGCCAAGGAGTGGAACATTAGGGAATTCCCCATAATGGTCAATAATAGTAACATCTTCCAGAGATCGGGAACACCAATAGAAATTTGGATGAGAGAGCGACATCATCCCTTGAGACCACCTCAAACCTCGTTCATTCTTCAATAATAATCGGGGAAGGTGCGAAATAAACCACCTAGATAGCAAATTTATGCAACACATAAGAGTCCCTCGCTTACTCATAGTATGAGTGTGAAGAGAATGTAGGATGTCTCTGAGCAAAGTAGGAACAGGGCTATGAGAAAGAAATATTTTGATGGTGTTCACATATATGAGTTGGTCTGGATTAGGGAATAGAACCAAACCATAGATTAGCAAAGCCAAGATTTCTTCGAAAGCTTAAAAACTCATAGCATCCAAAAACAGTCGAGCCTTCTCTAACCGAAATTTAGCTAGCAAACCCTTGACTCCACTTCTTGTTTCCCAATTTGATACAATGTCGGGCCACTTCAGGTGTAAGGCTGCTACAATTTATTCAGGTTGTGGATCTTTCTCTAAATCGGTGAAAGATATTTGATTGAGAACAAGCACTCCCAGTAATTGAGAAAACTCCTCTATTGTGGGTACCAACTGATAATCAGGAAAGGTGAAGCAGTGATGCACAGGGTCAAAGAAATGGAACATAACACTCATCATATCTTCTTCAAGACCCGAGGTAACCAAACTGAGTAGTCGACCATGCCTTTTGATGAATGGAGAAATTTTGGGAACCCTTGAGACTAACTCCTTAAGTTGAGAAGGTATCTTCACAAAACTGATTCAGATAGTGTTTCTGCAAGCGGAAGCCATAACCTACAAAACAAAATAAAGATAAATCCCTAGGTCCTTGAAATGGTTAGTGAAAATGACATGTGTAATGATGTCATGACGTTATGATGTCATGTTCGAATAATTAATCAAACACAAACAAAACACACAAGGCCTTAAGTTTAAGCTCTCATGGAGTTTATATGTAAGTACCCTCTTGAAGTTTTAGTTGGCTCAACCTATCCTAAAAGAATTAAAGGGGTTCTAGGAGCTTCAATATCACTAATCTTTCTCTCAGGCATTATTTTAGCACAAGCATCTAAATTGCGACCAAAATATCCTGAAAGTCCAATCTCAATGAGTGTAGCATCGAGTATGAACCAACTTTAGTCTACACCAAAGCTAGCCATCTCACTACTTTCTAATGGCTAAGTTGTGTCAACTAAGGTTCTAAAGTCAGTTAGTGCTAATGGCACCACCCGGAAGCCCAACATTCTCCTTGACTTACTCAAGGGACACCAACACAAACCAATGTGTCGCACTAACGTAGTCATCATTTCAATCATATCGGTCTATGCCGTACAGTTTTCACCATCTATTGCTACTAACCTAAAATGCCCCCAGATTTGGGTATATAATCTATACAAGAAATAAACCCAAACATATCCCGAAATGTAAAGCATACAAAGCAAGCATGTAAAGCAATAAAGGTGATCTAGCTCTTAAGGTAACCCCAATTTTAGTTTAGTATTCCTCAACAGAGTCGTCAGCTCTGTAATACGGTGGGAGAACTGACTTTTATGTTTGCGTTTTATCGCAAATATTATAGATAGCAAGAGTCACCACCGACTTTTCTTTTATCCAATAAAGGAAAGGGTGAAAAGAACATAAAAGACCTTTTGAGAATTTTCTTGAGTTCGGAGGGTAGGTTATGAAAAAGGGAAGGTGTTAGCATCCTTTTCATCCATAGTTATCTACGGGCTTTTAATTGCTAGCTTACTTTGAAAAATGCTTTGTGCTTTGTGTATGTTTGAAAATGCCTAAGTGCGGAAATTTTGTAATGATTCTCGTATCGTTGAGAATGTATACAAAATGTTTGTTTTCAAAAGATATTTTGGGAGAAAATGTTGTTTTGTGAAAGATGTTTGAAAATGCCAATGTAAGGCAATTTGCTTTATAATAACCCTTGTATCAGTCCTCAAGAGTGTTTATAAAGTGTTTTGAAAGTAACTGTTTTGAAAGTGTAAGGTGTGAAAAATGGTTTTAGTTTGTGAGCAAGCGATTACGAGCGATCTACCTATGCAAAAAGTATTTGTTCTTTTCCTCCTCCTTTAGATAGTTCTATCCTACCATTAGTTAGTAGAAAGCCCTATCATTAGACGTGAGGGACATACATGGGTCATCGTACAGTCATAGAAGGCAACTTGTAAGATGCTTTAGAAATTGTTGTAAGGGACTAAGATCATTTACCGAAGTCAGCATCGAAGGGTCATCGATGGACTATGATCTTTTAACCAAGGGTCTTTGATAAAGCATCTCACGTTCGAGGGAGATAACTATTTAAATCTGAGGCAACAAGTGAGGTTACCCTAGAGGTGCGTGTGTGCAAAGTGTTTTGATTTCAAGTTTTTGTCTTGTGATTAGGTTTTCTAATGATTGATTTTAATCTTGCCATACAAACTCTAATTACTAACAGTAATAAGGAAAATGGTAAATTTCGGAAATTAAATGTCCTACGCTATTACAGAGCTTCGGGGCTGGGGGTTACAAGTTTATAAATGGGGGAGGAAAACAATAAACCCTATTTATCTATTACAAACTTTTGACAGTTACATAATTGTTTTAATCCAAAAAAATAAGCAAGTGCGCGAAGATGAGAAAAGGGGAAAAAATACAAAAACCCTAAAAATTCTAAGTATTTTAAGAAAATATTTTGTTGCTTCTTTGTTTAGAAAAATATTTGCAATGCGAGATAAAAATTTAGACCTAATTCTAATTTTATTTTCAATTTAATTATACAAAAATAAAATAAGGTGTAATTAAATTAATTTATTTTTATTTATGAAAATTAAATTAATAAATTAAGACCTAAATAAATCTAAGTATTTAGAAAATATTTTTGTATATGTTTAGAAAAATAAATGAAGTATAAAAAACCTAGTCTTAATAAAATAAAATTAAGGTGATTAAAATAAAATAATTTTTATTTATAAAAAATTTAGTTAATTTATTAAAAAAATAAATCTATTTTTTGTTATTTTTTATGATTAAATAAAAATGATTTGAAAAAAGAAAAGTTAATTAAAATAATAAAGGAAATAAAATGGGCCTGAACTGCAAAAGAAAAATGGGGGGTGAGAGACCAAAAAAATCCAGGCCAAACAATAAGGTCCATGCGCTATGTTAGATTAATGCAGCTAGCTTTAAAGGGGACATGATGCATATGCGAATCTGAAGCGTTTGATCTGACTTGATGAACATCTAGCAGTGTTGATATGAGGCTCATGATAGGCGCGCTGGGCTTATGATAGCCACTTTTTGAGGATCATCCCACATTAACAAAGTTGTAGAATTCATCAATCCCTACAACTTTCATGTTGAAAGTTTTCCTTGAATCAACTTGCATCTTGAGGAAACTTGCTTGTGAAGTTAGGGTTTTTGTTAAGAACAAAAACACTTAGAATTTTTCTAAGTGTTAGAAATATTTCCAAATTTAACTTTTGTTGACTTTTTGATTTCTTGATGATCAAGTTTGATAGTTTTGAATATCTTGATGATTCTTGACTTTTGAATTCCAATGTTGACCAAAAAGTCAAAGTTTAACTTTTGAGTGACTGTTGACTTTTCATCAACTGATTCAAATTTTCAACTATCAATCACTTGCATCTTTTGGAAATGTCTTGAGACATGTAATTAGGTTAAGATTTGTATTTAAGTCTTTAAGATCATGCTTCAAGCTTTTAGATCATGCACTAGGTTAACAGTCAATGATCAGTCATCCTCAGTCAAAACCCTGATTTTGCCAATTTTTAACTTTTGATGATTTAAGGGCTTTCCTTGAGAAATCATGTTCGACCCTTGATCAAATGATGAATATCATCTCAAAATGTTGATGTTGACAAAAAATCTTGAAGTTTGACTGTATATTGACCACATTTGACTTTTTACCCAATACAGTTGATTTTCAGTTGCCTGAATAATTGATTGGAAAAATTTGTGATGCAAAGCTATAAACTTGACATGAGCATTGTTGAAGACCTATGATGAACCATGAAAGTAATTTAAGACCCTTGTAGACTAATTTTCTTTGAGAAGCATCAAACCCTAATTGAGGACCCTTTCTTAGGAGGTGATTTGACCAGTCAACTCTTGAGAATCCTTGAGTGTTTGAGAATCTTATAAGAACGCCTTGAAGAAAATGGGAGGGAAAATTTTGGGGTACAACAGGGTGCAAGCAGCAAGCAAGAGGCATGAACTAGTAATATCTAAGCCAATTCAGAAAATGAGTCCATAACCAGTTTTTTGTGTTATGCAAGTTTTCAGTAAAAAATGTGTAAATTGGACTTCAAGGGGAAGGGATATGAATTTCTATATAGGGCATTTTGTTTTGCACCCACTATGCCTTTTTGGCCTCAGAATTGAAATAAAGAGAAGGGGGTGTAAATCTCTATATAGGCCTTTTTTGTTTTGCACCCACTAAGCCCATTTTTTTTTTGCATTTTTTTACTTTATCATGTGAATAGAAAAAAAATTGAAAGATAAACAATTAACAACAATCATCAAGCAATGATCAAGAGAAAAATATGATAGAGATAAGCCATGGGGTGCAAGAAGGAGCATAGGTGCTGCATAACAAAGCTAGGTGAGGCATTAAGCCCACTGAGAATTAAGTCCAAGAAGCAACTTTCAACATAACAAAAAATTTATGGTAATAGATCCATGGGAAGTGTATGGTTCGGTCCAATGATCCACCAAATCATCACCAACTCACAACATTATTCCTTATTCATATTTTGTTCTTTTTTTTTACTTTCAATGTCCTGATCATTATAAAAACAAAAATAGAGAAATCAAATAAGATTGATGTAGGTTGTGAAACGACTGCGTTTTGATGGTTACTAGGGTTAAAAGAAAAAAAGACTCTTTGTCTCTCTTTCAAACACAGATGCGTTCTCCTTCTCATTTATCCTGCCGGAAAAATGCTCTACTGCGCCGGAGGCAACAAAGTTTCACCTTTTCTCAAAATCTCTTTCATCTCCTTCGTACCATCCCCCCCTCTCTAAAATATGGGAGGAAACCCACAAATTTGTTTTTTCATAAATGGTTAATTTTAATTTTAGTTAATAAATAAATAACTTGTGTGTGTTTTCTTTTTAGGGCCACTGCATTCTACTTGGCCATATTTTATCCACTAATATTATTTCAAGATGTAGACAGTTGGCGAAATGAAGATCATTTTCAAAAATGATGACCAAAGGAAACACTTTGATATCCTAGTTGAGAGAACCATTTCACCTACCCGATATCCAGATTTTCCTTCCTTAATCTACCTAGGACTTGTTGACAATGTTCATTTTATGTTTACCCAAAAAGAGGCTTAGCCACATTTAGAATCTTTGGCTAGGACTACCGTCTTACCGGTAGAGAGTTTTCTAGATCCCTTGCTTTTCAACATAGCCCCCAAGCTTATTCAGAAGTACCAGATGATATGCAAGGAGAATTAGACTATCTCTAGGGAGAAGTCACTGAAGATCTTCATCCTGATCATGAGTCTATAAATAATACTTTCATCCACAATCATGCCATTTGGTACTTTCATATGGTTACAACCCAAACATTATTTAGAAAAGCACTAAACCAGATTGGTGTGAGCAAAGATGAGTTATTCTTCATCTTGAGTGTTTTCCAGAACTGCCCTATAAACTCTGCAACCTTCCTATTGATAAACCTAAATAAGGTTTCTAATTGTATCGTAGAGAACATTTATATGGAAGAACTAATAACTCATATTTCTATAACACTAGGCCTACGCAATTGCATAGCTCATTTAACCCCCGCTTTTGGGTACGACTTGCTTGATATCGACCATTGCCTAAAATATATATAGCTTAGTAAGGCGTGAAGGACCTGACAATTCAAAATTCTTATTCTTTATGAAGTAGTCCATCATTTCACGTTACCAAACCATGAGCTTACTAGCGTCCATACCAAAGTAACTGGCGGTACCAATTAGAAAACTCAGATGAAAACCCTTCACCACCTGAGACTCCTCCCGCACCTGAAAATGATCGTTCTCCTTTATATGTGCCTTCATCACCATCTTCTTCAGGTCCTACTGATACTCATAATATTGACTATGAGCTTTACGCTTTAAGGAGAGAAATCACAACCCTTTGTTGTGACTAAAGGGAACAAGTCAACAGACTAATCGAGAAGATTGACCATCTTTTCCAGGAGATCTATTTACTAATGAGAGCTCAAGGCCATCATGTTAGAACATAGTTTGGTTCTACATCATTGTAATAGTTTTGATGATAACTAATACATGATACATATAAAGAACAAATATAATCTCTAAATGTATTTAAATATGCAGAGAGATTCTGATGAAAGAAGCATAAAAGATGAGAGAGTTATGATTTGAAGCTTTGTTTAGACACAACATACTTAGAAGAAAATCTGTGTAACACGCTAAAATTAAGAAGTTCTAATGTTACAACTTCTTAAGCACCAACGAATCATACAAGTTCTAATGAATATCAAGAAACTATGAGGATCTAAAGTATCAACAGTAATATTCTTCTTCTGATATGATCCTAAGAAAGTAATGTTCTGATGCATTACAACTCATTCATTAAAATAAAAAAGTAACAGCTGAACTAAGACAAGAACTATATTTTTGGAAAGTGCATTAACAACACTTTATCAACCTTCTAAAAACATCTTCTCATGTCCCTTATGCATCGCCTATATAAAGAATACTTGAAGTAGAAATCGAACACAACACTATTGCGCACTGAAAGAGAAATATATTTTTACCTAGTTCTATCTTGTGCTTTACAATTGTGTATGCATCACTGTTGTGATATAGTTTTGTTTAGAAACATCATTGTACACACTCTTATTTGATTTATTTTGTAGTACCTTGAGAAAACCGAGTTGTGGTTTAAACTCAAGAAGACATTGACAATAGTCATTATATCTGTGTAATCAAGTTTTGATTAGTGGATTAAGACCTCGTTTGAGAGATGCCAAATCACCTTGGCGGGTGGACTGAAGTAGTTTGAGTTCAAACGAACCAGGATAACTAACGTGTCTACTATTTTATTTTTGAAAACCCCAATTCAAACCCCCCTTCTTGTGTTTTTCCTTTCTTCACTTCATGGCCCCCGATGATGATTGCACATCATGTTATATCATTCCTATTTCACCTTAGATCAAAACATTAAGGATAATGTTTGGTTTAAGTATGGTAGAGGAACTTTACTTGCTTTCTAGTTAGATTTACTACTTTATAGTTAGGTTTATTGCTTTCTAGTATTTCTTTTATTTTAATTTGTTTTTATCGAGTCATTGCATGTACTGTCGAGTCTTTATGCGTAGTCTTTTGTTGTTTATTGAACTTTTCCTTTTCTTGAGCCATACCGATTTTCTTTTTTGCAAAAAGAAACAGTGTTTGTTTTTAAATATATGGACTATTAAACAAACTTAGGATAAGTTATAAATACTTGGTAAGTATCCTAAAATATTTGTATCATTTTAACACAACAAGTCTCTTAATTATAAATATCGACCTGAATACTTGTTATGCGTTAGCTTTAAAGTCTCACCCCAAAATTAGTCCTTGAGTAGTTTATTTTAGTAGTCAACTCTGACTTAATCATGCTCTACACAGGGAAACCGATGAATATAAGTGAATGATCCTAATTTTTATACTTATATTAATTGAAAATATGGAATTCAACTTCTAAGTTAGGAGATCCTCACCCGATGACTTAACTCAACTGTTATGGAACCTGCAAAAATAGAATAAATTGGCCATTGTCATTTGGTTTAGAGGTTTCTGGTGCTGAACTTGGTAGGGAGGATTACAATATGATCCCCCACATCTACAATAGTGAAAATAAAGGGGTTACACTAATTAATGTACCGGAACCCTGTACGAAGTATCTAAGTCACTAACTGGCCACCTTACTATGAGTATGTATGGATAACGGGCTTCATGTGACTGCGCCTGAATGAAAAGGGATGAAAAGTGGGATGAGTAAGTTAAGCTTAAGCATAATAACATGATACAAATTGGTTTTGTATAGGGAGGATAACCATGCCCTCGAAAAGCGGAATATGTTATCGTGATACCCTTGTTTTGTGACTTAGTGCCTATTGATATAACTTCGTTCAAAGTAAAGTCTTTGAGCCCAGAGTAGCTATTGAATGTCAAAGTTTACTTTAATTTTGATTGAGGACAAGAAATGGTTCAAGTGTGGGAGAGTTTGATGACACCAAAACACACTATATATTTGACTTGATTTATGCATGTTTATTTTCATTTTGTCTTACATTTTCATTATTATGCTGGTATTTTGACCATGTTTCAAATAATTGACCAAATGGGAGTCATGTGCAAGGAAACGAAGTAAATCATATGAAAAACAGGAGAAATGGAGCAATTTACACTCAAGGAGACCAACACGACGTTCACCATAGAGGTGGCCATGAGTGGTCCATGTTCTAACGGTCAAAAGACCAAGTCCTTGCCACTTAAGGAGCATGGCGTTTGTAATACGGTGGGAGAACTGACTTGGCTGTTTTGTGTTTGATCGCAATTGTTGCGGATAGCAAGAGTCGCCATCGACTTTTATTTTATCCAATAAGGAAAGGGTGAAAAGAACATGAAAGACCTTTGAGATTTTTTCTTGAGTTCGAGGGGTAGATTATGAAAAGGGAAGGTGTTAGCACCTTTTTCATCCATAGTTATCTATGGGCTCTTAGTTTCTCGCTAGATCACTTTTTTTAATTGCTTTGTTTGAAATGTGTTTGTGGGTTTTGAAAGTATTTTTGAAAAGCGCCTTTGTTTAGGCAAACTTTGTAATGATTCTCATCTCTATAAGAATGCATACAAAGTGTTGGAGTTTTGAAAATATTTCATGTTTTGAAAGTGTTTGGTGTATTTGAAAAGATGTTTATTTTTGAAGATGGATTGTGAGAAAGAAACTAAGAATGTTCTACCTACTCGAAAGTCTTTTGTTCATTTCTTCTTTCCTTTGATATTGCTATCTTACCATTGATTGGTAAGAAGCCTTACCTTTGGATGTAAAGGGACTAGCATGGGTCATTGTATATTCATGAATAGAAATGTTGTGAGATATCTTAGCATTTCTCTTGAGGGACTAAGATCATTTGTAAGGAAACATTTGTAGCGTCATCGAGGGACTATGATCTTGTATTTTTTTGATTGTTTTTGCTAAGACGTCTCACATGCATATTATGACTATTTTTCATAAGGAAACAAGTGGAGTTAACCCTAGAGGTGCAAGTGTGCAAAGTGTTATGTATTTCATGCTTGAATTTGTCTTGGATTAGGGTTGTCTAGGATTGATTTTAGTCTTGCCATGCACACCCTAATTACAAGCATTTATATGAAAGCGGTAAATTGCGGAAAGTAAATTTACTATGCTATTACATCATTTGGGAGATGAGGATACAAATTTACAAATGGGTATTTCAAGAAATTAAAACCTAATTATCTATTACAACCATATTGAAACTTGAATAATGTACAAGGAATATAATGTACAAGACAAAATGGAAAAAGGAATAGATTTGTTTTATTTTTGTTAAAGAAAGATTTTGGCCTATTTAACTAAAACGAAATCTAATTAAACTAAATAAAAATTAAGATTAAGTTAAAGAAAAGAAAATAAATAGGAAAATGTTTTTTGGTCTTTTCATTGTAAGAAGTTAAATAAACTAAATAATTTAAATATATTTTTGGTGTTTTTTGTAGAAAACAGTTTTATTGTTTAAAACAGTTTTTTTTGTAGAAAACAGTTTTATGTTTGGGGGGTCAGAAACATAAAAATGTCGAAGCCCAACTGTGGAGGCCCAAGTGTGCTTCCTGCAAACAAGACAAAGTGAGAAAATATGAAAAATGAACAAAAGGTCTCGCAGGGGCTTGAACCCAGGACCTTCTACATGGCAAGGCTTTAGCGCGTGCTGTTTGTACCACTAGGATGGTCTGTTTCATCCGTTATTTATACAGTTTACACTAAATATAAAATAAACTCATGGCTTTATCTTCTTCCTTCGAGCGCATAGATGTATAACTCATTTGTTAAGCTTCAAAAAGCTTCCTTTCTCAGCCGAATCGAAGATGTAAGTATCAAACCTGCCTAAAGTTTGAAAACAAATCTAACCACATAATTCAAAAGTTATGGGTCAAAGGTTAGCATGAAATACCAAAACTAAGACCTAACTGTTCAGAGATGAAATTTTTAATGTACAAGCAATGATAATCAAAACTATGGACATGGTTAGCTTCCTAGACATGATATCTACATTTTTCTCCATAAAATATATACAAATGATGTTTGAATGAAGAGTTCCAAGTTTAAGAAAACTTACCCCTAGGATTGAAACTTGAGAGACTTCGACAGAACCTCCAGGAACAGTTTGTTGATGGATTAAGCCTGCTTCGACCTTCCTTGAGCTAGTGGGATCACTGCTTTGCTTTAAAAGTCACTGAATTGAAAGGCTGGTATATGGAATGCTAGGACTGAATTGAAAGTCTGGTATATGGAAGCTAGGCAGTGAATCAAAAGGCTGGTATATGGAAGCTAGAGGGTAAATTAAAAGGCTGGTATATGGAAGCTAGGGGGTGAATCGAAAGGCTCACTAACACATGAAGGGATTTGAGATTTTTGTGTGTAAAGTCAGGATGTGTCAAATTTTATGCTTGTGTGCATGTTCTTAGTTTTTTGAGAGTTTGGGAGTGTTTGAGGATTTTTCCATAAAACAAAGAATCTGGCCCTTTGATTTGTAAATGGTCTCTATATTTATAGGGAAAAGGTTTGGGAAATTGGAGTAACCATATTTGTAAGATAAAAAACTATGGCTTGGTTGAAAAAAATCAAGTTGAATGAATTTTCATGGTTCCCAAGTTCAAGTACAAGCGGGGCTTGATGTTTGATGGGTGCAAGAGATTTGACTCATGCTTTTGATGTTGCTTGTGTTCAGATAAAATCAGGTTGGGAGCTCAAGAAGCCGACTTTGTGATTAAAGTAAACTTTATGAAAATAGATACGTAGCTTTTTTCCATTTCATCCAAAAATGGTATAATCCAGTGGATAAAGCTTTGAATCTTTGTGTAATGCATCACAAATTTGTGTAAGCCTCTGATTATGTAAATATTTAGAAGCAACATATCCTAAAAAGTGAGATTTGGAGGATAAGGTTATAAGATTTGATTAATGTTTTCTTTCAAAATTCTATCTTCAACTTGTGTGTCGAAGGGTTTTAGCGGTGGATCGAAGCAGGTTGCTTCGAAGGGAGTCAAATGCCCAATCGAAGCTTATGAACCAAGCTTGCTCGAAGGAAGCCAATGCCCAAACGAAACTTCTGAACCAAGCTTGCTCGAAGGAAGCCAAATGCCCAATCGAAGCTTATGAATCCAGCTTGCTCGAAGGAAGCCAAATGCCCAATCGAAGCTTCTGAACCAAGCTTGCTCGAATGAAGCCAAATGCCCAATCAAAGCTTATGAACCAAGCTTGCTCGAAGGAAGCCAAATGCCCAATCAAAGCTTATGAACCCAACTTACTCGAAGGAAGCCAAATGCCCATTTGAAGCTTCTGAACCAAGCTTGCTTGAAGGAAGCCAAATTCCCAATTGAAGCTTCTAAAGCAAGCTTGCTCGAAGGAAGCCAAATGCCCAATCGAAGCTTGTGAACCAAACTTGCTTGAAGGAAGCCAAATGCCCAGTCGAAGCTTGTGAACCAAACTAGCTCGAAGGAAGCCAATGCCCAGTCAAAGCTTATGGATCAAAGCAAACATGCTATTCTTTAATTTGATGCTTGAGAGCCAAATATGATCCGTGGAAACTACATGGGGCATTAAAAGTCCAATTGTACTTGTGCAAATTCAAACTCTAGTTTTGAGTCATCAGTGTTGAGGAAGTAGCTTGAGCTGATCAAACCTTGTGCAGTCTTGAACAATAGAGATCTTGTGAGAAAATCTTTGAGAAATTGAGAGGGTAAATTTTGGGGTACAATAGTTTCCCCTGTTCATTCTTCTTGAACCTGAAAAGCGAGAATGGCACATCGCCTTTCGTAGCTTGAAGGTAGAAGATGATTGAACACTAGAGTGCCCAAAAATTTGCACTCGACTATGTGTTAGTTGATTGTGTAGGGAATAGGCTTAAAGATTCTATTTGGAGAGATGACCGAGAGTTTTCGAAGATGGGCTTATAGATGCCATCCAAAGGTGATTATTGATAGAAATTAGACCAAGTCTAAGCTTGACCATAACTGGGAGAAGTATCAGAATAAATCTTTGGTCGATTTAATTCTGAATGACAAGCTGGAATAGACCCGTGTTAAGCCGTGTCCATAAGTGTATTAGAATGAACCTATGATGAACCCGTGTGAAGCTGTGTCTGGAGGTATATGAAAAGGAATTTGTGTAAGATTTCTTTATGATGATCCCGTGTGAAGCTGTATTTAAAAATTTATGAGAAGGAATCTGTGTAAGATTGCTTTATGATGAGCCTGTGTAGGGCTGCTTTAGGAGATATATGAGAAGGAGTCCGAGTAGGGCTGCTTCAGGATGAATCCGTGTGAAACTTCATCTGGAAATTATGAGAAGGAACCCGGGTAGGGCTGCTTCAGGATGAGCCGTGTGAAACTTTATCTGGAAATGTATGAGAAGGAACCTGGGTAGAGTTGCTTCAGGATGAGTCAGTGTGAAACTTCATCTGGAGATATATGAGAAGGAGCCTGGGTAGGGCTGCTTTAGGATGAGTCCGTGTAAAACTTCATCTGGAAATGTATGAAAAGGAACCTGGGTAGGGCTGCTTCAGGATGAGTCAGTGTGAAACTTCATCTGGAAATTATGAGAAGGAACCTGGGTAGAGTTGCTTCAGGATGAGTCTGTGTGAAACTTCATCTGGAAATATATGAGAAGGAACCTGGGTAGGGTTGCTTCAGGATGAGTCCGTGTGAAAATTCATCTGGAGATATATGAGAAGGAGCCTGGGTAGGGTTGCTTCAGGATGAGTCAGTGTAAAACTTCATATGGAAATATATGAGAAGGAACCTGGGTAGGGTTGCTTCAGGATGAGTCAGTGTAAAACTTCATCTGGAAATTATGAGAAGGAACCTGGGTAGGGTTGCTTCAGGACGAGTCTATGTAAAACTTCATCTGGAGATATATGAGAAGGAGCCTGGGTAGGGATGCTTCAGGATGAGTCAGTGTAAAACTTCATCTGGAAATTATGAGAAGGAACCTGGGTATGGTTGCTTCAGGATGAGTCTGTGTAAAACTTCATCTGGAAATATATGAGAAGGAGCCTGGGTAGGGCTTCTTCAGGAGGGGAAGGAATCCATGTAAGATTGCTTTATGATGAGCCCGTGTAAAGCTGCATTTGGAAGTCAGAAGGAACCCGTGTAAAATTGCTTCATGATGAGCTCGTGTGAAGCTGCATCTGGTTACGTAGGTAGTTGCTCTGTCTTGCTTCAGAAACTAATTTTGGACCTGTTGAAAATTGTTGATGATAACTATCTATTGATTGATCCTTTCCTGAAAAGGTAAAGCGTTAGCTATATGCAATGTCATGATATATGAAATGCATTGTGTAATGGTGCTCTCAAAATAAATGAGATTGTGCTATATGCATTTCGTATGCATATGCTACGACGTATGAAATGTGAAATGTTGTTGAAGTGTATCTTTGTCTGGAAAATAAATCCTTGAAAAATGCTGGTGATCCTTGGGAAATGAAATCCCGATTGCTGCTGGAGATGAAGAGTATGCTCCTCTTCAAACCTTGTTTTAGGATGTTTCCGCTGGGGATTTCTATTCTGTTGTTTGAGGAGAACTCCACTGGGGAATGTTGACTTTTCTTGAAGGAAACTCCTTGGAGAGTGTTGATTTCTGCTTGGGGAAAAGAGTTCAGGAGTTTTAGTTGTCTATTTCTCTACTGGGGAGTTATCTCTTGATTGGATAGAATGGAAGTTAACAACTTGTTGGGGATAAAGAAGTTAACTATTATCTGGTCGGATTCCAGGCTTCGCAGCAACTCACTGGGGATAGTGGCAAACTCTACTGGGGAAGAGGAGCTTTTGAAATGCTATCTGGTCGGGTCCAAGCTTTACAGCAACTTTTGGCGATAACAATGACTCTGTTGACGACTTCACTGGTTGTAGTCCCTTGGTTTGCAATAGTCTGAGATGCAAACTCAAGCTGGGGAATCAGTAGTTTGTTGGGGGAAATAAACCCAATTGAAGAGGATATTTGACGAACTGCTGGGGAGGTGTTTTCTTTTGGAAGAACTCCTCGAGGATTCTTCTTGAGACCAACTCAACTGAGGAGAGGTTTTCTGGAGACTGAAACTCTGGCTGGGGATTGCATGGATCCAATTTTATGGGGAATCCATGAATTTGACCTTGAGGGGTTTATACCCTTGTTCCTGAAGATTATTCTGTAGGGATAACCTTATAGAGATGACTCTGTGGGGACTGGTCGCTGTCCATAGTAGTAAGTGTTGTAGCACTACCAGAAAATGTATGCTTGGTCGCACACGACCTTTTGTTGGAATTCATGTTCAATGCCCCAAATGATTTAGATGCAGACCTGCCCCTGGTATTCAACACTTCTTGAGAGATTTCTTGGAATCTCGACTTAACTGCCCCACACGAGTTGGACAGTAACCTATCATTCCCCCTTGATTATGGAGAGTTTTGTCCTTGGAAGTGTTTTTCAATTTGACGTGATTCTGTTCTTTGAGAGAATTTCCGTTCATTGGATATTCTCCGTACGAATTTTTTTATTGTCAAACAAATAGCCATATGCAAACAGCGGTATTGAAACACTGCAAAGCTTATGTTTTTCTTGAAGTTTTGAAAATGCATTTTTAGCAAATAGAAGAATTTTGTAAAAACATGAATTCAACTCGGGGTTTACAGTAAGCCTTACAGGAGTCAGGCTACCTTTTGTAACAGTATGCTTTCGAACTAACCCAAGCTTCAATTAGGTCTTTTAAAGGGTTGTAACGTGGCTTGGTTCACGGTTTAAGAAACAAAGGATAAGGCTCAAAGTGTATTTGTACCCAACCCGCTCTTCGTGATGTTTTTCATTCCTATACTCAGTTAATTGTGCGATTTGAATCCCAATGGAGTCTAGAATGACGTTTTGGTGATGGTTCGGACAAGTTAAGTTTGTTGGAGAAGGTAGTCATTCTGCAACATTTTTCTGTTGTTGAGGATTTGTAGCAACTTCTTTTTTGATTTATTGTCCCTATTTTTTGCTTGACTGTTTTGAGATTATAGTCAGCGGGATGCCCCATTTTTTCTTAAGTCTCCTTCGTAGGTTTTGACTTTTCTTTTGAGAGATACGACTGCCTATTTTACGGGGAACCATCGCCGTATTTTGATTCAAAAGGATTTTTTTGATGTCATTCATTATTTACGAAGTGAGAGCTTGCGACCGAACGCGCATTTGAATTAACTGAGAAGCTACCTGCCCCAGGTTCTGATTAAAGGTTTCAATTTGTGCAAAAAAGAGAACTCCTACTTCTTTGGCTCAAGGGGTTTGACTAGGGATTATCTTCCTTATAACTCGACTATTTAGGAATTGAAAGAATGCCTGTACATCATCAGCAAGGTCTGCCCAAAAGCATACTATATGAGATTATGTCATTGTTTTCGTCATCCTCCCTCTAAAGGCTTACAACTTTTAAACAAGAGTTGAATATCATAAAGGGAGTAAAAAGCATAGTTTAAATATAGTGAAAACAAATGGATGAATTCAAGACAAACATATCCAACGCATTGATGAAACAAAGTTTAACATTAATAGATAAGTGTTCAAACAACAAAAGAGATTACAATTGAAAATTAAAAATGAAATGGACGCTCTCAATGATTTGGCATGGGAGCAGTGATCACGTTGGGAGTCTCTGGATGGCCTAATTCAATCTCCTTGGCGTCAATCATGTTTTGAATCTTGTATTTCAGCGCCCAACAATCGTTAGTATCATGCCCAGGACTGCCGAAATGATAGGCACATATTGCATCGGGATTATAGTTAGGAGAAGAAGTTTTGGGGTTTGGATGAGGTCCTATCAACGTGATAAAATTCATCCTCAACATGTGTTGTAAAGATTGAGATAGTGGCATGTTGATTTTGGTAAACTATCTTTTTGGTTCGTCTTGCCTTCGCTGATTTCCCCATTATTGTCGTCGCACCGATGCAGGACTAGAGATCAGGACTGCCCCCACATGTTGATCATGGTTACTCTTGTTACGACCCTTTTGGCCATACACAACATTGGACTTTTTCTTCTCATTGCATGGCTTCTTCTGAGTATCGGAGGATGTAGCTCCTTGGATCTTTCTGCTTCTGATTCTATTTTCAACTCGTTCCCCAGTTAGGATCAGCTCGGTGAATCCAGCTAAGGAGCTTCCGATTAGGTGATTGAAGAAAGGTCCTGTCAAAGTTCCCATAAAGATATCAATCAGCTCCCTGTCAGTTAAGGGTGGATGCACCCTGCCAGCCAAGTCTCTCCACTTTTGGGCGTACTCTTTGAAGCCCTCGTTGGAACACATGGTCATATTCTGCAACTGTATACGAGTTGGTGCAAGATCAATGTTGTATTGGTACTACTTGTAGAAAGCAACATCTAGATCTTCCCAGGTGTGGATGTGGGAACCCACTAATTGATAGAACCACTCAAGTTGAGTACCAGATAGACTCTCTTGGAAAAAGTGAACCCACAACTTCTGATCAGTGGTGTGTGGCTGAATGTTACGGACATAAGATCTCAGATGCATCTTAGGACAAGAGACCCCGTCATACTGGAAAATATAGGGATCTTGAATTTGTGGGGAATGACCATCCCAGGAATCAAACCCAAGTATCCAAAGTCCAAGCCAGGCACAACTTGGATCTCCACAGCCTTTAGTCTGTCTTCAAGCTATTTGTATTTTTCATTCGCAGGTGGATACTGTTCATCAAAGTAGTCTTCATCCTCAGAAGCTTGATCATTTTCACCCCTAGCACGAGTGCTCCTTGCCTCTTCATCCTGGTTCTCGTCTTTCTCTGATGACTCTTCAACTATCTGCACCTGACGGACTAGGCCTTTAAACCTTTTCCCCATGTTTAGGATGCCAGCCTTCTTCTTAGTCTTCTTCTTTCTCTCTTTGGTGAAGAGTGCTTTTAGATATTCCCGCCCCTTGGCTAAGTTCAGGAACATTTGTTGGAACTGGGCATTCTGAGCTTGGAGATCTTTAACTGTTTACTCTAGAGCCATCTCTACTGAAATAAACCGTAAGCAGATGAGAAAACCTGTATGGGGAAAACCTGTTATGATGACATGCATGTTATGTGGATGTGATGTTTTTAAGGATCTCGCGAGGTAAACACAAGAAAATGTTAGAAGTTGAACTTTGACTACAACTTTAGTCGAAGAACTTCGTATTGTTGAATATCCTTCCAAGAGAATCAAGCTCACCATGTCAAGTGGGTCATAGCCCTTGACTCAAGTTATCGTGCTTTGGTTTTTGACAGCGTTTGGTTAGAGGAGAATAAATCCTCTTGCCCCTTGATAAACGTCTGGTTCAACATGTCCCTACATCATAGGCCTTTGAGATCCATGAAATGGTTATTGATAATGCTATGGTATGATGTTATGATGTTACATACAAGTAAACAAAGCAAACAAGTCTTTATGTACAAATAATCTTATACCAACAAAGCACATGATTCCATAGGTTTAGGCTTGCGTGGAGTTCATAGGTAAGTATCCTCTTGAAGTTTAGTTGGCTCAATCTGTCCTAGAAAGTAATCGGGTTCTAAGGAGTCTCATATCACTGGCCTTTATTTTAGGCATTATTTTAGCTGAAGCACCGAAGTATTTCAGCCAAAATATCCTAAAATTTCAATCTTAATGAGTGTAGCATCGAGTATCAACCAATTTTCAGTCGGAACTAAAGCCGACCATCTCATTACTTTTTAATGACTTAGAATGAGTCAATTAAAGGTTCTAAAGGCCAGTTAGCGCTTAATGATACTAAGGAAGCCTAATGTTATCCTTGACTGACTCAAGGAACATTAGTACAAGCCAGAGTATCACGCTAACATAACTATCACTTTGTCCATATCGGTCTATGCTGTACAGCCTCCATGATTTATTTCTACTTACCTAAAAAGGTGCCCCAGATCCAGGTAGAGGATTAATACAAACCCAAACAAGGACCCATAATTGTAAAGCAATCAAGTCAAACAATGAAAGCGATTAAATGTGATCTAGCTCTAAGGTAACCCTACTTTTAAGTTTATCCCCATCAGAGTTTCCAGTTCTGTAATACGGTGGGAGAACTGACTTGGTTGTTTTATGTTTGATCGTAATTGTTGCAAATAGCAAGATTCGCCATCGATTTTTCTTTTATCCAATAAGCAAATGGTGAAAAGAACAGGAAAGACCTTTGATATGTTTTCTTGAGTTCGGGGGGTAGATTATGAAAAGGGAAGGTGTTAGCACCCTTTTCATCCATAGTTATCTATGGGCTCTTAGTTGCTTGCTAGATCACTTTTTGAAATTGCTTAGTTTGAAATGTGTTTGTGGGTTTTGAAAGTATTTTTTGAAAAGCGTCTTTGTTTAGGAAAACTTTGTAATGATTCTAGTCTCTATAAGAATGCATATAAAGTGTTGGAATTTTGAAAAATATTTCATGATTTGAAAGTGTTTGGTGTATTTGAAAAGATGTTTATTTTTGAAGATGGATTGTGAGCAAGCAACTGAGAACATTCTACCTACTCGAAAGTCTTTTGTTCATTTCTTCCTTCCTTTGATATTTCCATCTTACCATTGATTGGTAAGAAGCATTATATTTGGATGTAAAGGGATGGGCGTGGGTCATCGTATAGTCATGAATAGCAATGTTGTGAGATATCTTAGCATTTCTCTTGAGGGACTAAGATCATTTGTAAGACAATATTCGTAGCGTCATCGAGGGACAATGATCTTGTATTTTTTTGATTGTTTTTTCTAAGACGTCTCACATTCATATTATGGTTGAATTTCATGCTTGAATTTGTCTTGGATTAGGGTTGTCTAGGATTGATTTTAGTCTTTCCATGCACACCTTAATTACTAGCATTTATATGAAAGCGATAAATTGCTGAAAGTAAATTTACTATGCTATTACATCATTTGGGGGATGAGGATACAAATTTACAAATGGGGATTGCAAGAAATTAAATCCTAATTATCTATTACAACCATATTGAAACTTGAATAATGTACAAGGAATATAAATGTACAAGACAAAATGGAAAAAGGAATAAATTTGTTTTGTTTTTGTTAAAGAAAGATTTTGGCCTATTTAACTAAAAGGAAATTTAATTAAACTAAAGAAAAATTAAGATTAAGTTAAAGAAAAGAAAATAAATAGGAAAATGTTTTTTGGTCTTTTCATTGTAAGAAGTTAAATAAACTAAATAATTTAAATATATTTTTGGTGTTTTTGTGTAGAAAACAGTTTTGTTGTTTAAAACAGTTTTTTTGTTGAAAACAATTTTATATTTGGGCCCAGGGCCTGTTTGTTAGTTAGTAAGCAGGGGGTCAGAAACATAAAAATGTCGAAGCCCAACTGTGGAGGCCCAAGTGTGCTTCCTGCAAACAAGACAAAGTGAGAAAATATGAAAAATGAACAAAAGGTCTCGCTGGGGCTTGAACCCAGGACCTTCTACATGGCAAGGCTTTAGCGCGTGCTGTTTGTACCACTGGGGTGGTCCGTTTCATCTGTTAGTTATATAGTTTGCACTAAATATAAAATGAACTCATGGCTTCATCTTCTTCCTTCAAGCGCAGGGATGTATAACTCATTTGTTAAGCTTCGAAAAGCTTCCTTTCTTAGCCAAATCGAAAGATGTAAGTATCAAACCTGCCTAAAGTTTGAAAACGAATCTAACCACATAATCTCAAAAGTTATGGATCGAAGGTTAGCATGAAATACCAAAACTAAGACCTAACTGTTCAGAGATGAAATTTTTAATGTGCAAGTATTGATAATCAAAACTATGGACATGGTCAGCTTCCTAGACATGATATCTACATTTTTCTTCACAAAGTATATACAAATGATGTTTGAATGAAGAGTTCCAAGTTTAAGAAAACTTACCTCTTGGAGTGAAACTTGAGAGACTTCGAAAGAACCTCTAGGAACAGTCTGTTGATGGATTAAGCCTGCTTCAACCTTCCTTGAGCTAGTGGGATCACTGCTTTGCTTTAAAAGTCACTGAATCGAAAGGCTGGTATATGGAATGCTGAGAGTGAATTGAAAGGATGGTATATGGAAGCTAGGGAGTGAATCGAAAGGCTGGTATATGGAAGCTAGAGGGTGAATCGAAAGGCTGGTATATGGAATCTATGGAGTGAATCAAAAGGCTCACTAACGCATGAAGGGATTTGAGATTTTTGTGTGTAAAGTCAGGATGTGCCAAGTTTTATGCTTGTGTGCAGGTTCTGAGTTTTTTTGAGAGTTTGAGAGTGTTTGAGGATTTTTCCTCACAATAAAGAATCTGGCCCTTTGGTTTGCAAATGGTCTCCATATTTATAGGGAAAAGGTTTGAGAAATTGGAGTAACTAGGTTTGTAAGATAACAAACTACGGTTTGGTTGAAAAAATCAAGTTGAATGAATTTTCATGGTTCCCAAGTTCAAGTGCAAGCGGGGCCTGATGTTTGTTGGGTGCAGAAGATTTGACTCATGCTTTTGATGTTGCTTGTGTTCAGATGAAATCAGATTGGGAGCTCAAGAAGCTGACTTTGTGATTAAAGTAATCTTTATGAAAATAAATACGTAGCTTTTTTCCACTTCATCCAAAAATGGTATAATCCAATGCATAAAGCTTCGAATCTTTGTGTAGTGTATCACAAATTTGTGTGAGCCTCTTATTATGTAAATATTTAAAAGCAACATAGCCTGAAAAGTGAGATTTGGAGGATAAGGTTATGAGATTTGATCAATGTTTTCTTTTAAATTCTATCTTCAACTTGTATGTCGAAGGGTTTTAGAGGTGGATCGAAGAAGGTTGCTTCAAAGGGAGCCAAATTCCCAATCGAAGCTTATGAACCAAGATTGCTCGAAGGAAGCCAATGCCTAAATGAAACTTCTGAACCAAGTTTGCTCGAAGGAAGCCAAATGCCCAATCGAAGCTTATGAACCCATCTTGCTCTAAGGAACCCAAATGGCCAATCAAAGCTTATGAACCAAGCTTGCTCGAAGGAAGCCAAATTCCCAATCAAAGCTTATAAACCCAGCTTTCTCGAAGGAATCCAAATGCCTAATCGAAGCTTCTGAACCAAGCTTGTTTGAAGGAAGCCAAATGCCCAATCGAAGCTTCTGAACCAAGCTTACTCGAAGGAAGCCAAATGCCCAATCGAGGTTTGTGGACAAAACTTGCTCAAAGGAAGCCAAATGCCCAATCGAAGCTTGTGAAGCAAACTTGCTCGAAGGAAGCCAATGCCCAGTCGAAGCTTATGGATCAAAGAAAACTTATTATTCTTTGATTTAATGCTTGAGAGCCCAATATTATCCATGGAAACTACATGGGGCATTAAAAGTCCAATTGTACTTGTGCAAATTCAAACTATAGTTTTGAGTCATCAGTGTTGAGGAAGTATCTTGAGCTGATCAAACCTTGTGCAGTCTTGAATAAATAGAGATCTTGTGAGAAAATCTTTGAGAAATTGAGAGGGAAAATTTTGGGGTACAACAACGTTCTCCATGGAGGGTGTGGTAGTCGCCACATATTACGAAGATTAAGCAGTTGGAAAATGCGCTTTCTTAGTCAAGCATGCACTCCACTCTCTCCTAAATTTTCACCCATGAATTATGAGCATCCATGGTTTGTTTTAGGGTTTTAGAACTCTATAAATATGTCATTTATTCACTTTTCCAACCATCCAAGCTTAATTACAAACTTAAGCCATATAGTGTCGAATTTGTAAGCGATTAACTTTTCACATTAGAGGGTTATCACACTGTTGATCGAGTCTGTAATCGAGTTTGGAGCAACTTTTATCGAAACATTAATCTTGCCATCATTTTACTTTCCACATTCAAGTTTCAGCACTTTACTTCCTGTACTAGATTAAAGTCTCCTCGGAGTAGGTATTTTTTTAATCACATTGCCTTTATTTTATCGTCTCTTTTATTTACTCACACGTTCTTCTTCTACCTTTCTTTTAATTGGACGTTTAAAGCTTATTTTACTATGTCTATTTCGTTTTATCACATGATCGAATAAATCGTTTTTGTTTATGTCATAATCATGTCTATCTAATTTTATAAGTGTTGGAATGTGAGGGCCGTCGATTTGACGGTACTCTAAATGGCTGTTCTTTGAGAAATACTATTGGGGCTGTTTTGGTTTTAATCATAACTTTTCTAAACTTAATTTTTCCGGTCACTACGAAAGTAGAACCATTTATATGCTTGGTAAGATCGAAAGTTGTCTGGTACAAAAGATTAAAGTTGTTTAGTAATTAATTAATAAAAATCGTAAAAGCACTTTATCAATTAACTAGGAAGTCTAATATTTCTAGAAAGTGATTTTAAAACTACTTACGAACGCGCGCGTTTATAGGTTTAGGATCCAGTTACTTGATCGAAATCCTGGAACCCTTTTAAGTTAAGCTTTCGAATCAAAATTACTTTTCAACTGAGCAAAGAGTCTAATTTCTTAAAATAGGTTTTATTTCTTTAACGCAAATATCCCCTGCCACTGTGACAGTGGATGGTATAATTAAAGAGTAAAATCTGGTTCTGAATACGTGAAAGCGACAATTCCTATTCAATTAGTTTTTTCAAAGTAGAAAATATTGTCCCATAGTATTTCAATTTACGAACAATGAGAGTATCAAAAAATTAACGAGATCCATATTCCTACATTGCATTTTTTATATTAATTCAAGTCTTTTATTTACTTTGTTTGCACAACTTCAATCATTATCTTTATTAGCTTTAGATAAACACTGTAACGATAGAAAATGATAGCTTGACTATCAGGTCTCTGTGGGTTTGACACTCTTTATATTACTCTAATAATTTCGTACGCTTGCAAAATACAACCATCAATGAAAAGAGATGGGTTCCGGACTGATAGCGGTAGAAAGATCTCAGTCAAGATCTTAGCTCCACGGCATGAACCTCCCATCCCGAGCTGGGTGTTCTGCAAAAATGGTATGACGACGGTGGAGCTCGGTTGAGGTTTCCCCCTCGGGCCAAGAATCTGCTCGTAAAAAAGTAGAAACTTGCCTTTTTGTTTAAGTTTGGGATGTTGTGCTTGAACCCAAGCACGCCTTCATGGTCAGGACGTGCCCAGTTGTTATTGAATGAGGCACACCGACTGTTAAGCCTAACTGTAATATTGTTTCAATTTCTCAGTGTTCCATGGTTAAGCAAGTTCCTCCCCGTGCAAGTTTTTGAGGTAGTAGGCCCCATTTTCTGTTTTTGCTCCAACGCGATAGGGGCCTTCCCAGTTCGCGGTGAGTTTGCCCTCGCGAGACTGTTTGTGGTTTCTTTTCAAGACTAAGCTGCCAGTTTCAAATTCTCATTTTATGACTTTGGCATCATGTCGTATGGATATATTTTGTTTTAACAAGGCTTCATGGAGGGCTTCCCCTGATCGACTCCTTCGATAAGGTCGAGCTCTTCTCTTAGTGCCTAGTCATTCATTTCCTCGTCGAGAGGCAATTCCATTCACCTAGAGGGTTCTATGATCTCCACTGCAATTACTACTTTGGTCCTATAGGCTAGTCGGAATGGATTTTCCCCAGTGGTTGAGTGTGGTGTCGTTATGTAGGCCTATAGCATGATGTGTAGCTCCTCGACCCATTTCCCTTTGGCCTCACCTAAGCTTCATTTTAGGCCACGTAAGATCACTCTGTTCGCGGCTTCGGCCTTCCCATTTATTTGTAGGTGATTGACATATGTGAAATGTTGTTTGGTTTCGAGTTTGGAAATGAAATCCTGTAAAAATTTATTGGTGAAATGCATCCCATTGTCTATGACGAGTGTTTGTGGTATGCTGAATCGGGCAAGTATGTTTCTCTTGTAGAAACAAAGTATATTGTGTGTCGTGATTTTGGAGAGGGCCTCTGCTTCTATCCACTTCGTGAAATAATCAACGCCGCCTATCAGGTACTTGTTCTAGTTTAACCTTGTGGTAAACGACCCGAGGATATCCATTCCCCACCAGGCGAAGGGCCACGAGGACGAGAGAGTTTTTAAGCTCGTTGGGCGGTGCCAAGTGCATGTCTCTAGCATTAGCATTTATCATATTTTTAACATGTTCTTTTGTGTCGTGTTGCATAGTGGGCCAGTAGTACCTTGCTTGTTAGGCCTTTCGGGCGAGGGATCTTCCTCTGAGGTGCTGGACGTTGATTCCTTCATGAACTTTGTGTAGGATGTGGACGACCTTGGATTCCTCGACACACTTAAGGATGGGGGTGGAGAATCCCTGTCTGTACAACTTTTCCTTGACCAATATGTAGACCCAAGCTCTATTCCTGATCATATTAACTTCTTTCCTATCAGGGGTAGTTCCCCTCTTGTGAGGTAATTGCATATTGGGGTCATCCAGCAGCCGCTGTCGCTGATGGCTTTTATGTCGAGAGTTGTGGAGGGCTTTTCTATGCTCGAGTGAGAAAGTATCTCTTGGATGACGAACTTATTTCCTCCTTTATTCTTCGTGCTTACGAGTTTTGACAAGATGTCTACTCGGGTGTTGTGCTTGCGAGGAACGTGTTTTACTTCAACAAAATTGAATTTTGTTATTCTTTCTCAAACCAGAGCTAGGTATCCAAAGAGGTTGGCGACGAGCTGGGAATCAATGAAGATTTTTTACCTCTTTAGCTCCCAAGTCTTCGGCCAGGCGTAGTCCTGCAAGGAAGGCTTCATATTATGCCTGGTTATTTGAGGTTGAGAAGGATAGGGCGAGGGAAACTTCAATTAGGATTTGCTCCTCATTTTCAAGGATGACCCATGCTCCACTTCCTGTCGAGTTGGATGCTCCGTCTATGAAGATGGTCCACTTATGGGCTCCATTTGTCGGGAAGGCAGGTGTATCCATTTCTTCCATGAAGTCGGATAATACTTGATATTTAAGGTCCTTTCTGCTCTTATACCGGATGTTGAATCCAAGAAGTTCTAGTGACCATTTAAGCATTCTTCCTGCCATGTCAGGATGGTCTAGCAGCTACTTTACGGGCTGGTCAGTTCGCACCTAAATCGTGTGAGCTAGGAAGTAGTGTCTCAATCTTCTCGATGCATTAATAAGGGTCAGAGCTACTATTTTGATTTGCTGGTATTTGAGTTCTGGGCCTTGTAGGGCCTTGCTCATGATGTATATGGGGTTTTTCCCCTCGAGGGTCTCGCGAATGACGGTCGCAGTGAAGGCCTCACATGTGACAGCGAGGTAAAGGTAAAGAGTCTCCCCATTTTCTGGTTGTAAGAGGACCGATGGTTGTGAAAGAGCTTGCTTGATATGGAGGAGGGCTTGTTTTCACTCCTCGGTCTATTCGAACACTGTCTCCTTGCGAATAAGTTTGAAAAGGGGAAGCGTGTGCTGGTGTGATACAGTGGGAGAACTGACTTGAGTGTTTGTGTTTTATCACAAATGTTGCGGATAGCAAGAGTCGCCACCGACTTTTCTTTTATCCAATAAAGGAAAGGGTGAAAAGAACAGGAAATACCTTTTAAGAAATTTTCTTGAGTTCAGGGGGTAGGTTATGAAAAGGGAAGGTGTTAGCACCCTTTTCATCCATATTTATCTATGCGCTCTTAATTGCCAACTCACTTTGAAAATGCTTTGTGTTTGTGTATGTTTGAAAATATTTTGAAAACGCCTAAGTGGCAATTTTGCAATGATTTTCGTATCATTGAGAATGTATACAAAAATGTTTGTTTTAAAAATACTTGTGAAAGAAAGTGTTGTTTTGGAAAATGTTTTGAAAATACCATCGTAAGGAAATTTTGTAATGATTCTCGTATCGTTGAGAATGTATACAAAATGTTTGTTTTGAAAAGTGTTTTGAAAATAGTTGTCTTGAAAGTGTGAAGTGTGGAAATTGTTTTAGTTTGTGAGCAAGCGATTACGAGCAATCTACCCACTCAAAAAGTATTTGTTAATTTCCTCCTCCTTTAGATAATGCTTTCCTACCATTAGTTAGTAGTAAGCCATATCATTGGATGTGAGGGACAAGCATGGGTCATCGTACAATCATAGAAGGCAACTTGTAGGATGCTTTAGCAATTGTTGTGAGGGACTAAGATTGTTTACCAAAGGCAACATCAAAGGGTCATTGAGGGATTATGATCTTTTAATCGAGGGTCTTTTGCTAAAGCATCTCACATTCGAAGGACATGATTGTTTAAATCTGAGGCAACAAGTGAGGTTTACCCTAAAGGTGTATGTGTGCAAGATGTGTTGATTTCATTTAATTGGTCTTAGATTAGGGTTTTGCTATGATTGATTTTAATCTTGCCATAGAAACCCTAATTACTAACAGTAATAAGAAAACCGATAAATTCGGGAATTTAAATATCCTACGCTATTACAACGCTTCAGGAACAGGGGTTACAAATTCATGAATGGGGAGAGAAAGCAATAAACCCTATCTATTACAAACTTTGAGTATTTACAATATTGGGAAATATTAATGTGAAAGTAAGGTACACAAAGGTAGTGAAAAGGAGCAAGATGTTTTGAAGGTATTGATAAGTGTTTAAGCAAATAAATATTTGTTTCTTTGTTTAGAAAATAATTAGAGTGATGAAATAAAAAAGGATTTGACCTAATTCTAATTTATATTTACAAATTAATTAATTAAAATAAAATAAGATGTGATTAGATAATCTATAGAAATCTAAATAATTTGGGAAAGGTTTTTAGTGTTTTATTTAGAAAAATAAATTTTATGATACAAACCCTAATTCAAATTAATTAAAAAAAATCAAAGTGATTGAATTAAATTTTAATTTTGTCAAAAATTAAATTAATGGATAAAAAACCTAAATATAATTTTTTTTAATCATTTTATGATTAAATAATAAATAATTAAAAAATAATTAATTAAAATAAAATAAAGAAAATAAAATGGGTCTGGGGGCTGTAAAAGTAAAATGGGGGTTGAAAAGAAAATTGTTAGGCCCAAAACAGTTTTTTGTTTGAAATTGAAAAATAAATAAAAGAGTGGGTCTGTGTCATGAGAAATTGGGGGAGTATAAAAATTAAAACAAAAAACGGAAGGCCCAAGTTAAGGAGGCCCAAGCGCCTGATTGAGATTCCAGTGTGGATGGCTTATGATGATGTACCATGGACTTTCTGATCTGGCGCGTGTGATATGGCCATGGGGAGATTAAATGGTGATGATGAGAGGGTGTAGCGTGCGCACCTTAGGCATGCTGGCATTGAATTTGAAACAAATAAATGTGAAACAAATAAAAGGGTACCACTGGGACTCGAACCCAGGTCCCTATAGTCACATGCGCGCGCTTTAACCACTAGGGTGGTGATACATCCAGTAGTTAAATCACAAACTAATAAATATATTATCAACCTATTTTCAAATTTCATCTTCTTCTTCATCCCTGCGCGCGAATCAGAACAACAACACCACTATTCTTGAATTTTTAAACTCTTCCATTTCTCAACCTTTTTGAAAACTTTCTAAACCAAACATGCTTAGAATTTCACCATGAATTAAAATATGTAAATTACAAAAGTTATAAATTAAAGATGAGTATGAATTTTGTTTGGTACCAAACTGAAACTTAACTTTTCAAGAACTTCAACTTCAAAACTCTCATCATACAGTCAACATAAATGAAAACTAAAGGCATGGTTAGCTTCAGGGTAATGATGTTTACATTTTTTATTCAGAAAGTAAACATTAATGATGCTTGTACAGAAAGTTCAAAGTTTAGAAAACTTACCTCAAAAGTGAGAATCATGTTTGGAGTTTGAGCACTCCTGAAGATGTTGTGATGATCTAGATAGCTTCACTGAACTCCCAGGAAGCTATTGCAATGCTTTCTTTAGATTGAGAGTGCCTGGATTCTCTGGAGAAGTCAAGTTGCAGAGTTGAGTTTTGAAAATGGTGGACGGTGATGGAGGGATTACAGAAGTGTTTCAAGTGTTTTGACCACTTCTATATGGTGTATAGATGATGTTTGAATGATTGAAATGGAAAATGCACGAGTATATTAAGAGTTTGGTGGTTAAGGTCAAAAGTTGCCACAAAATGGGGTTTTGAAGAAATTTCTAGTTTGAGGGAGTATGAGGGTGTTTTGAGGGCTATGAATTTGTGTGTTAGCTTGAAAATAACCTCTCTATAGAGGAAAGGTTTGAGGGCTTGAAGTAATCAGAAAATCAAGATAGCATGTTATGATTTTGAGACTTGGTTTTGAAGCAACTTGCCAAGTCATGGTTCCAATGCAATGGTACGAAGGCTCATAGGATGGTTAGGAGCTGTAGACATGTTTCTTCTAAACATACATGTTGAGTGTGTGTAAAGGGAGCAAGTGAGAGGCTTAAGAAGTTAACATTGTGTATAAAGCTTGCTTTATGTGAATGGCAATGGTGCCTTTCTTCCAAAAATGAAAAAAATGGAATGGATAATGCCTTAACCACTTAGATCATAGATCAAACGTTTGTGTAAACATTTAATTATGGTGATATTTTCAAGTTAGAAGGCTTTAAAGGCAAGATTATGCAGCATAGCATGAAAATTGGATTATGTGTTCATCATCAAAATAGCCTATACATCAAGTTTATCATGCCAACTTCAAGTATTCGAATCTCCTAGCTCAAAAATGATCTCTTCAAGTTCTTGGACATTTTGCAAATCTTGAATCAAGATCTACAACTTTCATTTTGACCATTTTGACTAAATCAAATTGTAAATTGATGAAAAGTTTCCAAGAAGTTGGGATAAAAATCTGACCAAATTTGTTGAAATTTTTCTAAGTATTTTGATAAAAATGTCATGACTTCATGGGCCTATATCTCATAACCCAAGCATTTTTTGGACATCAACCCATCAAGTAAAAAGTTGTAGAATTCATCATGCTCTACAACTTTCATGTTGACAATTTTCCTTGAATCATCTTGCATCTTAGTGAAAAATGGTCATGAATTAGTGATTTTATTAAGGCAAAAAACACTTAGAAATTTGATCTTGCATCCTGCATCTTGCATCTTGACTTTTTGTTGACTTTTCTTGACTTTGTTGATTCTTATTGATCAAGTTTGATATTTTTGAATTTTTTATGATTCTTGATCTTTGAAATTCAATGTTGACCAAAAAGTCAAAGTTTAACTTTTTGTGTGACTGTTAACTTTTCATCAGTTGATCCAAATTTCAACTATCAATCTCTTGATCTTTAGAAATGATTTAAGTCATGAAATTAGGTCAAGATATTGTGTTTGAGTCCTTAAGATCATGCTTCAAGTCATTAGGTCATGTACTAGGTCAAAAGTCAATGATCAGTCATTCTCAGTCAAAACCCTAATTTTGACAATTTTCCCCTTTGATGATCTGAGGGATTTTCTTGAGGAATTATGATCTAAACTTGATCAAATTATGAATATGACTTAAAAATGTTGATGTTGACCAAAAATATTGAAGTATAACTGTATGTTGACCATAATTGACTTTTTACCCAATACAACTATTTTTAGTCATCTGAGCAATTGACTGAGCAAATTTGTGATGCAAGAGTTGGAACATGGTATGAGCATTATTGGAGACCTATAATGAACCATGAAAGTCACTTGAGGCATTAGAAATCCAATTTTCCTTGATAAAACCAAAACCCTAATTGTGGACCCAATGCTTAGGAGGTGAGCTTGTTTGATCAACTCTTAAGAATTCTTGAGCATTGTAGGACTTTTATGAAAAATGTTTTGAAGAAAAGGAAGGGAAAATTTTGGGGTACAACGGCTGCCCCTGTTCAATCTTCTTAAACCTAAAGAGTTAGATTGGCTCGTCCTCCATTCGTGACTTGAAGGTGGAAGATGATTGAACACTTAAGTGCCCCGAAATTTGCACTCGCTTGTGCACGAAGTAATGCTGTTGGTTGATTATGCCGAGAATGGGCTTAAAGATGCCATTTGGAGTGGTGATGAAGAGTTGTCGGAGATGGTCTTATAGATGCCATCCAAAGTAACTGTTGATAGAGAAATTAGACTAAGTTTATGCTCGACTTTAATCTGAGCCAGAAAATGTCTACTGGTAGAAGTATCAGAACAAATCTTTGATCGATTTAATATGAGCCAGAAAATGTCTACTAGGAGAAGTAGTAGAATAAATTTCTGGTCGATTTAATTTGAGCCAGCAGAAGCTCGAAAGAAATGTTCGTCATGTAGATAGTCGCCCCGTCCTATTTCGGGAATTGATCTACAATCAGTTTGTTGATAAAACCGTTCTGTCTTGGGAGTTTATACCCTTGGTGATAAAGATAGTCACACTGTCCTATTTGGGAATTGATCTTTATCTGACCCAAGAGAAAGAAAGATAGTTTCCCCATCTTGTTTCAGGAGTTAATCTTCAATCTATTCATGTAGATAGTCACCCCGTCTTGTTTCGAGAATTGATCTACAATCTATTTTTTTTACAGATAATTGCCCTGTCTTGTTTCAGGAATTAACCTATGGATGGTCATCGAGATAGTTACCCTGTCTTGTTTCAAGAATTAACCCGTGACTAGTCATCCAGATAGTTGCCCCGTCTTGTTTCAGGAATTAACCTGTGGCTAGTCATCCAGATAGTTAACCCGTCTTGTTTCAGGAATTAATCTGGAACATGCTTTTTGTTGGACATAGAGATAGTTACCCCATCTTGTTTCGGGAATTAATATCTAACCTGGTTACGTAGATAGTTTCCCCGTCTTGTTTCAGGAATTAATCTTGAACTTGTTTGAAAATTGTTGATGATATTCGTCTATTGATTGATCTTTCCTGAAAAGGTAAAGAGTTAGTTGTATGAAATGTCATGATGTATGAAATGCATTGTGTAATCATGTTCTCAAAGTAAATGAGATTGTGCTATATGCGATTTGTATGCATATGCTACGATGTATGAATGTGAAATGTTGTCGAAGTGTATTTGTAAACTCGTGCAATATCTTTGTATGGGAAAATAAATCCCTAACTATTTTTGGGGAGGAATTATATGTGTATCTTCAATCTTGTCTAGAAGGCTTCCGCTAGGGATTCCTGCTTACTTGCTTGAGGAAACTCTGCTGGGGAATAATGACTTCCTATTTGGGGAGTAGAGTTTAGGATCATTAGTTGCTCTACTGAGGAGTTTATTTCTTATATACCCTGACTGGGGATAAAAGAGATGGATAACCCTCTGACTCGTCTGGGGATAATAATTCTTATATACCCTGACTGGGGATAAAAGAGATGGATAACCTTCTGACTCGTCTAGGGAGGATAAAATTGACCGATATCTCGTCTGGTTCCAGGTTTCGTAGCGACTCTCCGGGGATAGTGGTGGCTTCACTGGGAAAACTGTAATCTTGTTGGGGAAATAAACCCAATTGACGGAGAAATATTCTGCTGAGGAAACAAACTCTCTTGGGGAATTTTGAATTTTGTTAAATAGAAAAAATCTATAGGGGTTTTACAGTTTTTAAACTCAGTTGGGGAAGAGAATTTATGAAGATTACTGTGTGGGGATAATCTCATAGAAGTGGCTTTGTGGGGATTTATGGACAACTTGAACGTCATTCCAACTCATAGAATCTTGAGTAAATGCTTATTCCTATTCTTATGCATATATTTGTTAATAGTTAATCATGTTCATATGCATATGTTCATTCAATTTTAGTCATTGGTTATTTTTTGCAAGCCAAGCAGAAAAAACATAAAGTTTGAACTTTAAGGTATATTTGTATTGATATTTGCCTATACACAGGAGTTTTTTTTATACAAGGAGACATAAATCCTAGTAAGAGGAAATTGTCGTAAAATGAAAAGAGTACAAAGTGAAAACAAAACATATAGCTATGTGGAAATGATCTCGTTGGGTTCCAACTCCGCTATTGCTCCCATGTCTTTGAACATCTCATCTCTTACTCTCGGAAGAAGTTGATTAAGCTGATACGTACCATTTGAACTTTTGGCTTTTGTAATAAAGCTTGTGGTAAGTGATTCAACGGGACATAGTCGTACGCTTTTAATCCCTAATTTTTGCCTGGACTGCCCTTTCGGGTTTTCAGTCCACCAGGATATCCTTTTTTTCCCAAGTCACGTTTTCAGGTTTTCGACTTGCTGGGTGTACAATCTTTTGTATATATCCCTAATTTTTTTCCAAACCCTTTTGTTTCGTCGGAATGCCCTTATTTTTGCCTAGGCCAGTAAACCTAGCGGGTCGTTCTTATGTGTAGTATCTTTTGACTATGTTCGTGTTCACAGGGTGTGAGAAATCTTCACCGTCTATAGTGGTTAGTATCATAGCACTGCCCGAAAATACTTTCTTGACAACAAATGGCCCTTCATAGGTGGGAGTCTATTTTCCCATGGGATCACCTTGTGGTAGAATGACACACTTTATTACCAAATCACCAGCCTGATATATCCGATGCTTGATCTTCTTGTTGAATGCTTTGATCATGCATTTTTGATACACCTGACCATGACAAATAGCCGCAAGCCTCTTTTTGTTAATTAGATTCAACCGATCCAACCTAGTCTGAATCCACTCGTCTTCTCCTAAGTTTGCATCTTTCATAATCCTTAGAGAAGGAATCTGAACTTTGACAGGCAGGACAACTTCCATGCCATAGACCGGAGAGAATGGGGTTTCCCCAGTTGATGTCCGTGTTGAAGTGCGATAGCCATGAAAAGAAAATGACAACATCTCGTGCCAGTCTTTGTAGGTCACAACCATCTTTTGCACAATCTTCTTTATGTTTTTATTGGTGGCTTCCACTGTGCCATTCATCTTTCGACGATACGGAGAAGAGTTGTGGTGCTTGATCTTGAACTGCATGGAGAGTTTAGTAATCATGGCATTGTTGAGGTTGGTACCATTATCAGTGATGATTCTCTCAGGGATACCATACCGACAGACGAGGTTATGCTTAATGAAACGAGCCATAACATTCTTGGTACTTGAGGTAAATGAAGCTGCTTCAACCCATTTTGTGAAGTAGTCAATCGAGACGAGAATGAAGTAATGTACATTATATGTAGTAGGCTTAATTTCTCTGATCATATCAATGCCCCAGATGCAATGGCCAAGGAGTAGTCATGACATTCAAAGGAACTGGAGGCACATGAACTTTATCAGCTTAGATTTGGCATTTATGACAAGTTCTCGAGTCGTGATGACAGTCAGTTTCCATGGTCGAACAATAGTAACCTGCTCTGAATATTTTCTTAGCCATAGTATGCCCATTGGAGTAAGTACCAAAGATGCCTTCGTGCATATCCTCCATAATTTTCTCTACTTCCTTCTTGTCCATATAATGAAGCAGAGTTGAATCATGGTTGCGCCTGTATATAATTCTATTACTCAAGAAGAACTTAGCTGAGAACCTCCGTAGGAATTTCTTGTCATTGATAGATGCTCCTTCAGGGTATTCTTGAGCTTCGAGGTACCTTTTCACTTCATGAAAGAAAGGTTTCTCTTCTACTCCATCAGTATAAATTTCATAGCAGTGTGCAGGTTCATCAGATCTTTCAATGGTAATTTTGGGAGCCTTGTTGTCCCATCTGAGCTTGAACATAGATGACATGGTAGATAAGGTGTCCTCCAACTGATTTTCTTCCCTTGGGATGTGCTTAAAGGTAATCTACTTGAAGTATGGAATCAAGGTTAGCACATGTTCTCAGTAAGGGATGAGATTTGGATGCTTCATATCCCATTTTCCCTTAACCTGGATGATTACCAGGGTTGAATCCCCATATACGCTCAAGAATTTGATTCTCAAGTCAATAGCAGCTTTAAGACCCAAGATGCACGCTTCGTATTCATCCATATTATTAGTGCAGTCAAAGCAAAGTTTGGTAGTGAAGGGTGTATGACAACCTTAAGGGGAGATGATTACAACACCGATTCCATTGCCAAGCGCATTAGAAGCTCCATCAAAAACCATAGTCTATCGAGATCCTAGATCAGGTCCTTTATACAATCCAAGTTCTTCACAATCTATAATCAACATGATGTTCTCATCCTAGAACTCGAAGTGCATAGATTAATAGTCATCTACAGCTTGATGCGCAAAATGATCTACCAACACACTTCGTTTGATTGCTTTTTGAGTGGTGTATTAAATGTCGTACTCTATTAAGATCATTTTCCATCGGGCTATTCTGTCGGAGAGAGTTGGCTTCTCAAAAATGTACTTAATGGGGTCCGTTTTAGAGATCAATAGATTACTATGAGTCAACATATACTGTCTTAGTCGGCGAGCAGCCCATGCCAAAGTGCAACAAGTTTTCCCGAGCAGTGAATATCTTGTTTCACAGTCAGTAAATTTTTTACTAAGGTAGTATATTGCATGCTCTTTTCGACCAGACTCATTATGTTGCCCCAATACACACCCTATTGAGTTCTCTAGCACTGTTAGGTACATGATTAGAGGTCTCCTTTTAACTGGTAGCATCAAAATTAGAGGTTCTTATAAATACTCCTTGATTTTATCAAAAGCCATTTGACAATTGTTTTTCCATCTGACTACTTGATCTTTCTTCAGCAGTTTGAAGATTGGCTCACAATTAGCAGTTAAATGAGAGATGAATCGGGCAATGTAGTTTAGTCGTCCTAAGAAACCTATGACTTCCTTCTCAATATAGGGATCCGTCATTTCTTGAATGACTTTGACTTTTGCAGGATCAACTTCAATGCCTTTACCACTAACTAAAACCTAAAATTTTTCCAGACCTTACCCCAAAGGTGCATTTGTTTGGATTCAGCCTTAGCTTGTATTACTTCAGCCTCTCAAACAACTTGTGTAGATGGTCAAGATGTTCTTCCTCAGTTTGTGATCTCTCTATCATGTCATCAACATATACCTCTATCTCATGATGAATCATATCATGAAATAAAGCCACCATAGTCTGTTGATAAGTTACGCCTGCGTTCTTCAGCCCAAAAGGCATGACCTTATAACAGAAGGTGCACCACTGTGTGACAAAGGTAGTTTTCTCCATGTCTTCAAGTGCCATCTTGATCTGATTATAACTCGAAAAAACCATCCATGAAGGAGAATACCTTGTGTTGAGCGGTGTTGTCGACCAGAACATCAATATATGGAAGTGGGAAGTCATCTTTGGGGCTTGCCTTGTTCAGATCCCTATAATTTACGCACATACGTACCTTACCATCCTTCTTTGGCACTGGAACAACATTGGCGACCCATTGAGGATACGAAGTTACTGCCAAGAATCTGCACTGAACTGTTTCATTACCTCATCCTTGATTTTCTCTAACATATCAAGACGCATGCGACGAACCTTTTGTTTGATCAGAGAATAACCCTCTTTCATTGACATACGATGAACAACGATATCAGTATCATGCCCTGGCATGTCTTCGTATGACCAAGTTAATACCTTAACATAGTCCTACAACATCTGGACCAATCTGCTCTTGACACTGTCTCCCAGGTTGGCGCCAATCTTGACTTCTTTCTTATCTTCCTCGGTACCCAAGTTTATTACCTCGACCGAATCTTCATGCGGTTGGATATCCTTTTCCTCTTGTATCAGGAGTCTGGCGAGTTCTCCAGGTATCTCACAATCTTCTTCACCTCCGTCTTCAGCTTGATAGATTGGATTTTCAAAGTCATAAATGGAAATCGCAGAATTATTGTCAATGAGATCTGGAGTGGATGTGGATCTGCAAATGTGTGTGTAAGGTCACATGGCTATTTGAAAATGCAGTAAAGTAAAAGAAAGACAAAGAGCGCAAAATTTGAATACAAAGTCGTCCAATGTTTTCATTAAATGAGCATATGATATATAAAATGACAACCCTTAACAAATGGACCATTGTGCCCCGGACAAGGAACAAGGTTTAAAGTCATTGTTTTAAAATAAATTAAATAGACAAACTTCTTAAAGAAATAAAAATAGGAAATAGCAATTACTCCTGGCTGAAGGATATTGATACAAAGTCTTTGGCCTTCCAGTTGTTGAGTCCACCGTCAATAGTATGGAATATACAGTCGTCCAAGTCACCGTCACTATCAATGTCTTCCAGAGCATTAACTTTATTGTTGCTAATACAGAAAGGTGGTCCTCCAGGACGAACACGTCAAACCTCCTTCTGAGCCTTTGAGGAGAAACCCAACCCAAATTTATCAGTTTTATAGGGGATATCAGGAAGCTGACCCCAAACAGTGCAACTGCCTTCTTCTATCACAACCTTAGCATCCTTCAGAGAAGCCATTCTTGGTGCATCTTTGGTAATCTTAGGAGTAGTAAAAGTAGCTTTAGCAACAACAATTGTCAGAGGGATTACTTCAAATGTCTGGCAGGGAGTTTCAATGAATTTTCCATCCATTTCAACGTATTTGAAAGAATTCAAATGGCTGACCATATATTCTTCTTCTTTGCAGAATGTAACGATCTTCCCTTTCACCGGGTACTTCAGCTTTTGATGCAAAGTAGAGGTAACCGCACCTGCCCCATGAATCCAGGGGCGTCCGAGCAAGTAGGAATAGGCCGGGCATATATCCATTACATAAAAAATGGAGTTGAAAACTTGAGATCCCACCTTGATCGAAATATCAACTTCCTCGTGCACCATCCTTTTTGACCCATCAAAGGCCCTTACCACAATATCGTTGGGTTTCAGCACCAGCCCTCTGCAGTCCAATCTATCTAGAGCACCTTTTGTAATACATTCAGAGAGGAACCTGTATCAACTAAAACATGCGCCAAAGTAGTGCCCTTACACTCAATAGTGATATGCAGAGCCTTGTTATGATTCTTCCCCACTGGAATTAAGTCAGTGTCAGAAAAGGCTAAAACCATTATCAGCAGTTAGACTTGCAACACAATTCTTAAAATGATCAACATAGGTCCCTTGTGGTACATGAGCATTCTTTAGGAATTTTAACAAATCTTGGGCATGGGCTTTGGAGCATAATAACAAGGACAACATTGATATCTTGGAGGGTGTCTTCCCCAGTTGTTCAACTATTTTGTAGTCACTTTTACGAATGATCTTCAGTATTTCATCCATTTCTTGTTTAGAAGAATCTTCAATTGTAACATCTTTTGAGGGTGCCTCCATCTGGACATGCTTAGTCACTTTCTCTTTGCTCCGAGCGTCAGCAGTTGAACCAGCAGCTGGAGTATGAACATGTGTTATGGTAGTTTTTGAAGGAGAGATCTCTGGGGAGAAGATCCTTCTTGTTCGGGTAACTTTGCTAGTTCCAATAATATTTTCAACATTGAGATTGGTAACTCCAGAATCTTCATCTTCGGTAATCCATGGCTCTTGCCTAACACCATGATAATAAACTTCTACCCCATACTTCTAGGGAACAACCTTGTTAGAGGAATAGAGGACTGGCCACGGTGCAGTAATGATCAGGGGAGCCACTATTGGCTCAGCAGGAATCCTTATAGGGCCTCTAGAGGTGATCCTTATAGGAGTGTTGGAAATTGTGATTATAGAAACATCTTAAAGTCTCAGTTCTTGAGGTATACTTTCATGCAAACTCTTCATGGACAGAGTTTTCTCGAACATAATTTCATGGTTATTAATCAGGCGTTGAATACCCTTCTTCAACCACATACAACCATTGGTATGGGAAGCACTATGGTAGCAATTTTTAGGATAACCCGGAAATATACAGACTCTTAACAAAATCTTTTCAACAATCATTAAAGGAGTGGTCAAGTCACTTATGGTGGAGACATAGGAGACATCGTCAATAGCATTAACACCTTTACCATGATTAGGCATGGGCGCAGTGATCACATTAGGGGTCTGTGGAGGGTCAAACTCAATCACTTTGTCGTCAATCAAATCTTGGATTTTTTTCTTCAACGCCCAACATTTGTTGGTGTCATGCCCATGACTATTTGAATGATAGGCGCATTTTGTAACATCCCATTTCTATCCAACGAGTTAAACAAAATCAGAGTTATAAAAATTTCCAACAAACAAATGGAATGCTACACTTTCAACTTGAAACTACGACATTCAATCAACTATAGTTCAGATACATAACACATGGATTTCGGATGAATCGATAACAACCTGCTTAGTATTTAAAAATAAAACAACTTTCATTACTACGCAGGGGATTCACAAAATTCAACTGAACACACCATAACATCTTATCCAACTCAAAACAACTTTAAGACAACAAGTCTTTAATGAAAACAACTTAAAAATTCAGCAACATAATGAAAATCAACAATAAAGAAAACATGCGTTCATCCCCCCGAGTGCTACGTATCAGAGCAACAACACCGACTCAAACTAACGAGGGTAACAACTACCTTCTTGATTACCTGCACGTTACCAACAGAGGGCAACATTCAAACAGAAGGGGTGAGATATCGAACTATATAACATGACGTATGATAAATAATATATCAGAATCAAATCATATAAAATCACCACTTCACAACTTTCAAACATCTTTAATCTCAACAAAATATCAACACGACATAACAACTAGTTCACAACCTTTAGATAATATCTGTCACAACAACTCAACAACATAAAGAAACAACAAATCTATCTTCACCATAACTCAATATGCATCATCAAATGCAACTCAATTATAATGCACATGCATGTGGTACCATTGGAGCAGAACTCCCAACTTAAAAATCTGCCAATAAATAGAGGCACCAACCAGGCATAAGCCTTCATCGCAGTTTGCCATCAAGGCCAAGGCGTAAGCCTTCATCGTTAGTTTTGCCAATCTAGGCCAACATGGTGCCAATCCAGGGCAACTTAATAATGCAAATGTATGTGACTCAATGAATGCAACAATCACATACAACAACAACAATCACCGTCACAAAGGCATAAGCCTATATCGTTACTTTACCAATAATTAGAGGTATTCATCGTCGCTTCAACACTGGACATAGGCCTACAACTTAATCAACTTATCAATCACAACATATAAACAACAACATATTCAACAACAACAATGTATTCGACAACGACTTATTCACAACAATAACCAACAACACAATTCCATAAACCAGAAGCATTCAACTTAATTCGACTTCACCTGCAAAATTCACATTTTCAACAAAAATGCCACCCAACATATCAACCAAAATTACTACCATAAACTGCATAATAATTCGGACTATTTGGGCTAAAATCGATTAATTAATTATCGGCCAAAAATTCTATTATTTCTACTTTATAAATCCTACAAAATTATTTATTAAAGATATTAAATCATTATTATTAAATATTTTGTATTTGTAAACCAGAACATAATTACTTCTTAAATTAGCTACAGTATTGCAAAACAATTGATACTCCAATTGCTACATTACTTATCGCTACTGCGCTGAAAATTAAGTGCCTCCAATTAATTTCTCAAAATGCTACTTTATCCTTATACTGCAGTAAGCAACTAATGTTACCAATGCTACTTCATTTCCCGCGCGCTACAGTAGCAAGTAATATCTCAAAGCACTACTTCACAACATCACTGCCTTTAATTAATACTTCCAAATGCTAGTGTAAGCAACCAATTTCATTTATCTATTATTTCTTAAATGTCGTTTCATGCTTTACGCTACAGCATGCCATACAAGTGCCATTGCTTTTAAATACCTCTACATAATGCTACTGTATAGAAAAACAAGTATGACCTATGTTACTTCTTAAATCTAACGCTACAATAGCGAAACATATACTCCTTAAGTACTAATTCTCCATTATCTAGTACTACAGCAAGCTAAACCAATGCCATTTTATATTTATATATATCATCGCTACAGTATGTAAGCACGTGCCTTATATGCTACTTCATTCTATTCTCGCTACAGTACGCAAGCAAGTTCTGCTATATACCACTTCTTCATATTACGCTACATCAAGTAAGTATCATACTCCAAGTGCCTTCAAAAATTAATCCTAGCGCTACAGTATACAGCCAAAGCCATTTAATGTTACTTCATTATGTGCTACAGCAACAAGTCAATTGCTTCCAAACGTTACTTCCTAATTTATTACATGCTGTATAACTAATTATATTGGGTTCTAAATCATCTCTTAATTTCATCAGTATACCAATTTCAAACACAATTAAAAATAATATTCATAATCCAAATTCACATACTATTAATTATACACCTTATTATAGAGTAAGAACCCCACCCTTACCTCAGATTAGGAGCAGCTCTAAGAGACTTCAACCGAATTTTTGGAGAAAATGGCACTTGAAGGAATTTCCTCTTGTTCTTCTTATCTCCTCACAAACTCTATTTTCCTCTTCTTTTTCTTCTTCCTGATAAAAGAACTCTCTTCTATTTCTTCTACTTTTATTACTAATATAATAGTTATATTCTATTTAATCATAAAAAAATTCAAATGGGCCTAAATGTCAAACCCCTCTATTACTACACAATACCACCAATTAAGCCCAATTTCATATATAAGCTTAATAATAAAATAACGCTTTAACTTAATTCCACCAAATTAAATCTGATTAATTATTATTCTAACTTAATAAAATAATTCCGACTTCAACGATAAAAAATTTGAATTAATATAAAATATTCAAAAATATTTAATTAAATAAATAATTTAATATCGGGGCGTTACAACTCTCCCCCACTTAGAATATTTTCGTCCTCGAAAATCTAGTTGATACGGTCACTCTTAATGCAAATTTCGCATCCAACTCTCTGATCTTCAATTCATGTTTGGAAACACTTCTACCACTACTTTCTCGACATAATAACGCTCAATATGATATAATTCAAATCCACACGGGCTAATCATTCAACATGTTCGCGACATAATCGTTAATAACTTATCAACCACTTCAACAATATTTTGACATATCAACATTTAAATTGGTAACACACTTATACTTGGATATACAACATTACATTAGCATCTTAACAACATTTTCAACACCAAAAACACATATACAATTTAATTCCCATATATACATATGTATGTCAATTATCAACACAATATCAACAACTCCATTCATATCGTCGTATCACTCTTATAGTGACATGAACATATCCAACATATTCAACTTCATCATATTATGGAGTATTATCCATCATTTGCAGTAACTAACAACAACATCACAACAACGGGGACACAATTATTATAACATCAACTTAATAATATAACTAAACAAATATACACACAACTGACCACCCACTAACAACTATAATAAATTCCTTATAGGATCAACAAATATCTCTGAGATATCACAACACCTTGGCACATCATCCCTACATCAACAATCTACCAAATCAAGCACGTAGAGTCGTATACTCATAGAAACTGCACCATATACGCTTCAGCTGTGCAACTCTGATAAACCATCTTAAGTCACCGTCCTCATTAAAGTTTCTGCCAACTATACAATTTACATTCCTCATTCCAGTTCCAGGCTTTCCTCAACATCCACCATAAAACCATTGTTCACTTGATATTCTTAATCTTTCACTTTGCGATGTTAGCTCGCATGTAAACCTGCTACTTCGAATTGTTTAATACATCACAACTCTTTCCTAGAAATTCCTCTATTACTTCACACAAACTGGTGAGCGACTACCTTTTAATATAACATTAACCACTTCACTCACCATTAAGATAGCAAGACAAATTTATACCATCCAACATGATCTCGTCTACTATCAAAAAGAGATTAAGGGTGATCAATTCCTCAATTTGTCAATAGATAACCAACAATCATAATGGAGTATAAACCATCGTTACTAAACTATAATAGTGTTCCTTTAGAATTTGTACTCAAGTCACCTAACGCACTATAATCCAATAATTTCCAATGAGGTTTGCAAATACTCCCACAATTTCCATCTCATTCGATTTTTTCAATGAGACACCAACACTTAACATATTACACGGTCCACATTACACTCACTTAGCCTCACACGAAGGTTAAGTATCCTCCAACTCAAGAATTACTTTCTTCATCTCCGCATCATCAGGAATACAAATTCGATTAAGGAATCTCAACACACCTTACACATCTAACTCGAAATCATCATTCTCAGACTGATTGAGTCCAACCATCGAATCTACCAATTTCACATCTAACTTCTGAGCTTCTTTGACACTGTCCAGAAAATCATTGTTAATCTTCAACATTCCCAACATAACACTCTTCGGGGTCACTTCGCAAACTAAGCTGACATCTCTAAACTGTTCAATTAATTCCAACCCTTTAACCATCATTACCGACATATGTAAAGTCCTTTGACTTAACGCATCAGCCACCACATTAGCTTTACCTTAGATGATAATTCAAACCGAAATCATAATCTTCCAATAACTCCAACCATCTCCATTGTCTCCTATTCAATTCCTTCTGATCAAATAAATACTTTAAACTCTTACAGTAGATAAATACTTCCAATCTAGAACCAAAAAGACAATGTCTCCAAACCTTCAACATAGACACCACTAAGTCCCATCTTTGACGCGTTCATAATACACTACAAATGACTCGCTCGGATTAGGAAAAATCAATACCGGAGCATTCATCAATCTTTTCTTTAGTTCTACAAAACTTTCTTCACATGCAACATCCTATACTTGAAATGACGAACGACTATCCCTTTTAATGCTGAACATCTCATTTCTCAACTTATTCTCCAACAACATATTACGCTTGGCCTCGTCTCAAACAACCGCGATAATAACCAATCATGCAAAAAAAAAAAACTCTAGTTCTGTAAATGACTTCAGAGTTCCCCCATATGGGAATGCATCAACCATATTTGAAAACAATCTAATATGATAAAATACATTTCTATCTCCTCATAGGTTCAAACAGAACACTAATCTGATACTCGGAACACAAGATATGAATTTCCAAAGTTATCCGAAAATGCGAACACCGATGTCATGCAACGACATACATTCACACACTTTATGATAACATCAGAACAAAATTTCTTTGTATCAGTACCAACACTTACCATTCTTGAAATCATACTCATCTCCTTGCATTTCCGACTCTGACTCGTGATTCAAAAATATTCCAACAACTTCAACATCTTTTACAATCACTTACAAGGATCCCACGACAAGGTCTACATAAATATGTCACTCTATCACCGTTCAAACATCAACATCTTACACAAGGCTACTCAAACCGATAACTTCACAGTCCACCAGCAACGTTGAGACATCGCAACTATCCAAATTCCATATTCTAAAAATTATCCTTGTTACTTAGAAATCACCTTTAGAAATATCAGAGATTAATAATCTACTCGTATATCAACAATCGTTACATTGCTCCTCATCCTTCGAGAAGTAAACATTAATAATGTATGATCATCCTCCTTCAAGATGTTCCAACTTGATTAACAAACAAAGTGTTTAATCCATGACACCTTCATATTCGGGAAACAACAAAGCTTCAGTAATACTTGCATTGTCGCCATCAACAGCATACCGAACTAACATCTTACAAGCAAAATGTATTAGAGAAACAAAGTTTCTCCCCCGCTTATCTCCAAACCAACTCCTGCATACAACTCGATTAGAAAAACAACAAGCACCGACAGTGTTTCACACACTTGTCGCGTACTAAGGAACAAACAACATTAGACAACTTGGCCGGACGGACCGACCTGCTCTGATACCACTAATGTAACATCCTATTTCTACCCAACGAGTTAAACAAAATCAGAGTTATAAAAATTTCCAACAAACAAATGAAATGCTTTAACTTAATTCCACCAAATTAAATCCTATTAATTATTATTCTAACTTAATAAAATAATTCTGACTTCGACGATAAAAAATTTGAATTAATATAAAATATTCAAAAATATTTAATTAAATAAATAATTAAATATCGGGGCGTTACACATTTCATGTTCGGATTATATCTGGGAGAGGAAGTATTGGGATTAGGATGAGGATCTCACATCGTTACTAAATCTACCTTTAACAGATGTTGTAAAGCTTGAGAGAATGGCATATTGATCCTAGTGAACTGCCTCCTCGAGGTGTCTGGCCTATGCTGATTGTTTTGTTGTTGTGGTCGTTGAACTGGGGTCGGGTTAGAAATTAATACTGCTCCTACCGACTGATGACGATCATTCTTAATACGGCTCCTCTAGCCATAAACAAAATTAGTTTCCTTCTTACTAACAAATGGTTTCTTCACAATACTAGAGGATGCAACCATCTAAATCTTCCTGCTTTTAATTCCAATTTCAACTCGTTCGCCAGTCAAAATCAGTTCAATAAACCCTGATGAAGAACTCCCAATTAGCAAATTAAAGAATGGACCCGTCAAAGTGCCCATGAACATGTCCACCAATTATAGGTCAGTCAAAGGGGGTTGCACCCTTCCATCCAGGTCCCTCCATTTCTAGTCATACTCCTTAAATCGTTCGTTTGAGCCCATAGTCATACTCTGTAATTGCACACTAGTTGGTGCAAGGTCAGCATTATATTGGTATTGTTTATAGAAGGCAGCAACCATGTCCTCCCATGTGTGGATATTGGTTCCTTCAAGTTTATAAAACCATTCCAACTATGTTCCAGATAGGCTCTCTTGGAAGAAATGAATCCATAACTTCCTATCGGTGGTGTATGGTTGAATCTTGCGGACATATGACCTTAAATGGAGTTTTAGACAAGATACCCCATCATATTTGACAAAGACAGGGACCTTGAATTTTTGAGGGATGACTACCCCAGGGACCAAACTAAGTCTCCAAAGTCCAAACACACTTTTTGGATTTTCACAGCCTTGAGTCGGTCTTCCAGTTGTTTGTATTTGTCATCAGCCGGTGGGTGCTGCTCATCGGAATAGTCTTCATCCTTAGAAATCTGGTTATTTCCACCCCCATCCCTAGTGTTTATAACATCCTCTTCTTGATTGTCTTCTTCCTCAGAAGAAACCTTTTCTACTTGAGCCAGTCAGGCAGGACCTTTGAACCTTCTCCCTATGTTGAGGGTAACAACCCGTTTCTTGGTTTTCTTTTTCGTGATGAGGAGCGCCATCATCTCTGGTTGTACTTTTGCTAGGTTCAGGAGAGTATCTTGAAACTGTGCGTGTTGAGTTTCAATATCTTTTATGGTTTGCTCGAGAGCCATCTTATACTGAAATAAACAAGAAATAAATGAGGAAACCTGTATCGAAAAACCTGCTTATGAAATAATGCATGATATATGGATGCAATGTTTTCAAGGACCTTAAGAGATTTATATTTGCTAGCCAAAAAGGAAACAGAAACAAAGATTGTATTAAGAAGTTAAAAAGTTACAATTTCCCCTTGGGATTACAATGAAAAAGTAGAAAAGATCTTAGAGAGACAACAAAATGAACTCCTAAAACCTAAGATTCAAGTCTCCGACTAACGCTTCCTGTTTGTGTCGATGTATGCATTAAGGCTTTGCTCCTCATAAAGTCATTTTGTGAGCTTCAACACTTTCTTCTCGCTTGTATAGAATTGAGCTTCAAAGGTGTATCGTTCTCCCTTGAGTTGATTCCACGACTTCTACAATTCTTTGAGGTCAGTAGGCATGTCTGGATGAAGGATGGTATAAGGAATATCCCCCTCGGCAACAGGCTCCATAATTACCGGTAAAACAACGGGATATGGCATCATAAGGATTTGAGCACGATATCACACCCACTTGAGATAAGGCTCCAAAGGGATAGAATTCTTATATCCCAAAGTCTTGCTATCAACCTTATTTACCATTCCCCAAGATCGTACAAACCTTTGACGATAACCTTGGAAATTGTTCTCGTAGTCGGATACAATACCCTGGATAAACGCGTCATGAGGACCATCTCTTTGAGCATAACCAAATTGTCGTAGATCTAGAGAAGGGTTGTAAGTAATACCTCCCCTAATACCAAGGAGCGGAACATTATGGAATTCCTCATAGCGGTTAATGATAGTAACATCTTCCAGAGATCGGGAACTCCAATAAATATCCGAATGAGAGAGCGACATCATCCTTTGAGACCATTCTAACCTTGTTCATTCCTCAATACTGATCAGGAAGGTGCGAAATAAACCACCTAGATAGAAATGGTATGCAACACATAAGAGCCCCTCTCTTCCTCATGGTCCGAGTGTAAAGAGAATGCATAATATCTCCAAGCAAAGTAGGCAGGGGGTTACGAGAAAGGAATATTTTGACGGAATTCACATCTATGAGTTGGTCTGGATTAGGTAACAGTACTAACCCATAGATTAGAAGAGCCAAGACCTCTTCAAAATCTTGAAAATTAAAAGCCTCCAAAAATAGTCGAGCCTTCTCTAACAAAAATTTAGCCAGAAAACCTTTGACTCCACTCCTTGTTTCCCAATTAGCTATAATGTCGGACCGCTTCAAACGCAAGGCTGATGTAATTTCTTCAGGTTCTAGATCTTTCTCTAAACCATTGAAAGGTATTTGATTGAGAACAGGTACTTAAAGTAATTGAGAAAACTCCTCCATTATGGGTACTAACTGATAATCGAGAAAGGTGAAGCAATGATGCACATGGTCAAAGAACTGGAACAGAACACTCATCATATCTTCTTCAAAACCCAAAGTAAACAAACCGAGTAGTCGACCATGCCTTTTGATGAATGGAGAATTTCTGGGAACTCTCGAGACTAACTCCTTAAGTTGAGAAGGTATCTTCACGAAGCTGATTCGGATAGTGTTTATGCGAGCGGAAGCTATAACCTACCAAACAGAACAAAGATAAATCTCCAGGTCCTTGAAATGGTTAGTGAAAATGGTATGATGTCATCATGTTATGATGTCATGTTTGAAAAATTAATCATACATAAACAAAACACATAAGGCCTTAGGTTTAAGCTTGCATGGGGTTTATAGGTAAGTACCCTCTTGAAGTTTTAGTTGGCTCAACCTGTCCTAAAAGTAGTAACCGGGTTCTAGGAATCTCAATATCATTAATCTTTCTTCATCGGGCATTGTTTCAGCACAAGCATCGGAACTGCGACCATAATATTCCGAAAGTCCAATCTCAATGAGTGTAGTATCGAGTATTAACCAACTTCAGTCTGCACCAAAGCCAGCTATCTCACTACTTTCTAATGGCCAAGTTGTTCAACTAAGGTTATATGGTCTGTTAGTGCTTTATGACACCACACAGTGGCCCCATATTCTCCTTGGTTCAACTCAAGGGACACTGGTACCCACAAACGTGTCACACTAACGTAGCTATATCTTCAACCATATCGGTATAAACCATACAGTCTCCATGATTTATTGTTACTTACCTATAATGCCCCAGATCCGAGTATAGGATCTATACGAGAAACAAACCCAAGCATATCCCAAAATATAAAGCAAACAAGGCAAGCAAGTAAAGCAATAATGGTGATCTAGCTCTTAAGGTAACCCCTCTTTTTTTAGTATGTCTCCCCGGAAGAGTATCAAGTTCTGTAATACAGTGGGAGAACTGACTTGAGTGTTTTCATTTTACCGCAAATGTTGCGGATAGTAAGAGTCGCCGCCGACTTTTCTTTTATCCAATAAAGGAAAGGGTGAAAAGAACAGGAAAAACCTTTTGAGAATTTTTCTTGAGTTCGGGGGGTAGGTTATGAAAAGGGAAGGTGTTAGCACCCTTTTCATCCGTATTTATCTATGGGCTCTTAATTTCTAGCTCACTTTGAAAATGCTCTGTGTTTGTGTGTGTTTGAAAATATTTTGAAAACGCCTAAGTATGGCAATTTTGCAATGATTCTCGTATCGTTGAGAATGTATATAAAATATTTTTTTTTTAAATACTTGTGAAAAAAGTGTTGTTTTGGAAAATGTTTTGAAAATTCCAATGTAAGGAAATTTTGTAATGATTCTCGTATCATTGAGAATGTATACAAAATGTTTAGTTTGAAAAGATTTTTGAAAATAATTGTCTTGAACATGTGAAGTGTGGAAATTGTTTTAGTTTGTGAGCAAGCGATTACGAGCGATCTACCTACTAAAAAATTATTTGTTCTTTTCCCCCTCCTTTAGATAATGCTTCCCTACCATTAGTTAGTAGTAAGCCATATCATTGGATGTGAGGGACAGACGTGGGTCATCGTATAATCATAGAAGGAAACTTGTAGGATACTTTAGAAATTGTTTTAAGGGACTAAGATTGTTTAACGAAGGCAACATCAAAGGGACATCGAGGGACTATGATCTTTTAATCGAGGGTATTTTGATAAAGCATCTCACATTCGAGGGACATGACTGTTTAAATTCGAGGCAACAAGTGAGGTTTACCCTAGAGGTGTATGTGTGCAAGATGTGTTGATTTCATTTAATTGGTCTTGGATTAGGGTTTTGCTATGATTGATTTTAATCTTGCCATACAAACACAAATTACTAACACTCATAAGGAAAGCGATAAATTGCGGAATTTAAATGTCCTACGCTATTACAACGCTTCGTGAATGGGGGTTACAAATTCATGAATGGGGAGAGAAAGCAATAAAACTTATCTATTACAAACTTTGAGCATTTACAATATTGGGAAATATTAATGCAAAAATAAGGTGCACAAAGGTAGTGAAAAGGAACAGATGTTAAGAATGTATTGATAAGTGTTTAAGCAAATAAATATTTAATTCTTTGTTTAGAAAATAATTAGAGTGATGAAATAAAAAAGGATTTGACCTAATTATAATTTATATTTACAAATTAATTAATTAAAAGAAACTAAGATGTGATTAGATAATCTAAAGAAATATAAATAATTTGGGAAAGGTTTTTAGTGTTTTATTTAGAAAAAGAAATTTTATGATACAAACCCTAATTCAAATTAATTAAAAAAAATAAAGTGATTAAATTAAAATTTAATTTTGTCAAAAATTTAATTAATGGATAAAAAACCTTAATCTAATTTTTTATTATCATTTTATGATTAAATAAAAAATAATTAAAAAATAATTAACTAAAATAAAATAAAGAAAATAAAATGGTTCTGGGGGCTGTAAAAGTAAAATGGGGGTTGGAAAGAAAATTGTTAGGCCCAAAACAATTTTTTGTTTGAAAGTAAAAAATAAATAAAAGAGTGGGCCCGTGTTATGAGAAATTGGGGGAGTATAAAAAGTAAAAGCAAAAAAGGAACACCCAAGTTAAGGAGGCACAAACGCCTGATTGAGACTCCAATGTGGCTGGCTTATGATGATGTACCATGGGTTTGCTCATCTGGCACGTGTGATCTGGCCATGGGGAGATTAAATGGTAATGATGAGAGGGTGTAACGTGCACACCTTAGGCCTGTTTGCATTGAATCTGAAACAAATAAATATGAAAAAAATAAAAGGGTACCACTAGGGCTCGAACCCAGGTCCCTATAGTCACAGGCGCGCGCTTTAACCACTGGGGTGGTGATACATCCAGTAGTTAAAGCACAAACCAATAAATATATCATCAACCTATTTTAAAATTTCATCTTATTCTTCATCCCCGCGCGTGAATCAAAACAACAACACCACCATTCTTGAATTTTTAAACTCTTCCATTTCTCAACCTTTTTGAAAACTTTCTAAACCAAACTTGCTTAGAATTTTACCACGAATTCAAATATGTAAATTATAAAAGCTATAAATTAAAGATGAGTATGAATTTTGTTTGGTGCCAAACTGAAACCTATTTTTTTAGGAACTTCAACTTCAAAATTCTCATCATACAATCAACATAAATGAAAACTAAAGGCATGATTAGCTTCAGGGCAATGATGTCTACATTTTATATTCGGAAAGTAAACATTAATTATGCTTGTACAGCAAGTTCAAAGTTTAGAAAACTTACCTAAAAAGTGAGAATTATGTTTGGAGTTTGAGCACTCATGGAGATGTTGTGATGATCTGGATAGCTTCACTGAACTCCCAGGAAGCTATTGCAATGCTTACTTTGGATTGAGAGTGCATGGATTCTTCTGGAGAAGTCAAGTTGCAGAGTTGAGTTTTGAAAATGGTGGATGGTGATGGAGGGATTACAGAAGTGTTTCAAGTGTTTGGATCACTTATGTATGGTGTACAGATATGTTTGAATGATTGAAATGGAAAACACACGAGTAGATTAAGAGTTTGGTGTTCAAGGTCAAAAGTTGCCACAAAATGGGGTTTTGATGCAGTTTCTGGTTTAAGGGAGTATGAGAGTGTTTTGAGGGCTATGAATTCGTGTGTTAGATTGAGAATAACCTCTCTATTTATATAGAAAAGTTTTGAGGGCTTAAAGTAATCAGAAAATTAAGATAGCATGTTATGGTTTTGAGACTTGGTTTTGAAGCAACTTACCAAGGCATGGTTCTAATGCAATTGTACAAAGGCTCATAGGGTGGTTAGGAGATATAGACATGTTGCTTCTGAGCATACATGTTAAGTGTGTATGCATAGGGAGCAAGTGAGAGGCTCAAGAAGTTGACATTGTGTATAAAGCTTGCTTTATGTGAATGGCAATGGTGCCTTTCTTCCAAAAATGGCAAAATGGACTGGATAATGCCTTAACCACTTGGATTATAGCTCAAAAGTTTGTGTAAACATTTAATTATGGTGAGATTTTCAAGTTATAAGGCATGCAAAGCAAGATTATGCAGCATAGCATACAAATTGGATTATGTGTTCATCATTAAAATGGCCTATAATTCAAGTTTATCATGCCAACTTCAAGTCTTCTAATATCCTAGCTCAAAAATGATCTCTTCAATTTCTTGGACATTTCGGAAAGCTTGAATCAAGATCTGCAACTTTCATGTTGACCATTTTGACTAAATCAAATTGGAAATTGATGAAACTTTTCCAAGAAGTTGGGATAAAAATCTGACCAAATTTGTTGAAATTTTTTCTAAGTGTTTTGATAAAAATGTCATGACTTCATGGGCCTATATCTCCTAATCCAAGCATTTTTTGGAAATAAACCCTCAAGGACAAAGTTGTAGAATTCATCAGGCTCTACAACTTTCATGTTGACAATTTCCCTTAAATCATCTTGCATCTTAGTGAAAAATGGTCATGAAGTGGTGATTTTATTAAGGCCAAAAACACTTAGAATTTTTCTAAGTATTGAAAATCTTGATTTTTTGTTGATTTTTATTGACTTTATTGATTATTATTGATTAAGTTTGATATTTTTGAATGTATTGATGATTCTTGATCTTTGAAATTCAATGTTGACCAAAAAGTCAAAGTTTGACTTTTTGTGTGACTGTTGACTTTTCATTAGTTGATCCAAATTTGAACTATCAATCTCTTGATCTTTAGAAATGATTTGAGCCATGAAATTAGGTCAAGATATTGTGTTTGAATCCTTAAGATCATTCTTTAAGTCATTAGGTCATGTACTAGGTCAAAAGTCAATGACCAATCATTCTCAGTCAAAATCCTAATTTTGACAATTTTGCCCCTTTGATGATCTGAGGGCTTTTCTTGAGGAATTATGATCAAACCTTGATAAAATGATGAATATGACTTTAAAATGTTGATGTTTACCAAAAATATTGAATTTTTACTATATGTTGACCACAATTGACTTTTTATCCAATATAGTTAATTTTCAATCATCTGAGCAATTGACTGAGCAAATTTGTGATGCAAGACTTGAAACTTGGTATGAGCATTCTTGGAGACCTATAATGAACCATGAAAGTAACTTGAAGCATTAGAAATCAAATTTTCCTTGATAAAACCAAAACCCTAATTGTGGACCCAATGCTTAGGAGGTGAGCTTGTCTGATCAAATCTTGAGAATTCCTGAGCATTGGAGGACTTTTGTGAGAAATATTTTGAAGAAAAGGGAGGGAAAATTTTGGGGTACAACAGTTGGGAAAATTTTTCTATGAAGTGGGATAACAAGGTGAGCATCATGTTTAGAGATTAAATCGATTTCTTAGAGTTTGGTGTTGGGAATTCGGAGAAGGCCCTGCATTTTTCGGGGCTCACTTTGATTCCTCATTATGTTAGATAGAATCTGGGGAACTTATCTTCTTGAACACTGAATATGCATTTCTATGGATTGAACCTCATCTTTCATCTTCTCACCTGGTCGAAGACTCTCTTCAGGTGGAACGTATGGTCAGATTCCTCTTGGGATTTTACGATTATGTCATCCATGTAGACTTCGAGCATGTCTACAATTTCACCTCGGAAGACTTTGTTCATCATTCACTGGTATGTAGCACCAACGTTTTTCAAGCCGAAGGGCATTATGTTATAATAGTAGTTTCTTGAACCAATCATGAAGGCCGTGTATTTTTGGTCACCCTTTACCATGAGGATCTGGTTGTACCTTGAGTATGCATCAATAAAAGACAGTAATTTAAATCCATCAAAATTATAAACTAGTTTATCTATGTTAGGTAAAGGGTAACCATTTTTAGGGAAATATCTATTAAGATCGATATAATCAACACACATTCTCCATTTTCCATTAGATTTATTTACAAGCACAATGTTTGAAAGCCATATTGTGTACTGGGCTTCTGAAATAAAATTTGCCTCTAGGATATCTTTTACAACATTTTCAGTAGCCTCTGCTTTCTCGGGTGACTACCTGTGCCTATGTTGCACTACAACCCTAGAGGCGGGATCTATGGTCAGCTGGTGGCAAGCCACTTCAGGGTCCAGTATGGGCATCTTAGCAACACTCCACACGAACAAGTCAACATTCTCTCTTAAGTCGGCTTTCAGGTACTTCCTTGCAAGGGCGAGGAGGCCAATTCCAATATTCACTTCTTTGTTTGGGTCGTTATCGAGGAGGATAACTTAGAACTTTCTGTGTGGAATAGGGATCCTAGGATGCAAAGGCTCATCGATGTTATCTGGTGCATAGGAACTTTCCGCTGCTAGCCGGGTTTCTCTTTCTTTCTTCTTTTGCTCCTTCAAGTCATCTTTGGTGATGCAATCTTCAAGGTCGATTGAATCAATGTGAGGCATTGGCTTTGGCACCTCTGAGCTTTTGAGTCGTGATGTCCTGTTGATCATTCTAGGTGGCACGCTGATGGAGTTCTTCCCATTTGAGGCTGCTTCAAAGAATCTTGTCGCAGTTTCTATGTCCCTGTGAAGAGTGGCTACGAGCCCCTTGGGCATATAATACTTGATCTTAAAATGAATGGTAGAGGGTACATCAATCAATTTGGCCTTCCCAGGATGCACCTGTATAGAGACGATAGCCTATCACCAGGAATTGGATTTAGACCAATTTGGCAGTCTTGACTGCTCCAGAAGTGACAATCAGTTTGACATAACCCCATGGATTTATGGTCGCGCCCTTGAAGCCCTGCAGATCAGAGCCCACGTAGGATGTCAAATGTTTTTCATTAAGCTGTAAGGTCAGGAATAGCTGAGAGTACATGAGGTCGACTGAGCTTCCCTGGTCGACTAGTATGTGGAGCTTGTCAAAGTTCACCATTCGTGATCTCACGAGCAAGGGGATGCTGGATTTAGGGGATCATCCGGAAATTTCCTCGCGGTAGAACGTGATAGGGACTGAGCTTCACGACACTTGTCAACGGTAGAATTTCGTCTTAAGCTTGCATCGATGAACTGCTCAATTTTATTTTCACCGAACATACAGTGAGTTTGTTGAATCCCTTGCCAGATATGACCATATCAAATGGAAGGCCTCCCATGTGCTGTGTGTTTCAAAGTAGAGGGAGAGGTCGGCCTTGTCAGAGACATAGAAGTCCTCGGGATGAGAGACGCACATGGCGATCTGCAAGTTGGTTGTTTTTTTAGAGGATGGCTTTTCCTCCTCGACCTTCTTCATTTCCTGTACGTCTTACTGAGGATCTTCTCTTCTCTTGGTGTATTGCTTCAGGTTCCTGTCCCAGATGAGGATCTCAATCGCATCCTTCAGGTGGATACACTCTTTAGTAACATGCCCATGGCTCTTGTGGAATCGGCAGTACTTAGACTTGTCTACGGTATGCCTGTAAGGTGTTTTCCTAGGAAAATGGACTCCACCCTGGTGGAATTTAGAGATTGTGCACTCAAATAGAATACGTTCATGAGAAGATATCAATGGCGTGTACTCAGTGAAACGGACAATAGGTTCTTTGTATTCCCGAGACTCATGTGGCTTATCTTCTTTTCTTTTCTCCCCTCCTCAACAAGGTGTTGAGTGGTTGTCGTGCCTCAAAACTCTGGCGTTTTCTGGTGTCATGAGTCTCAATCATTATTGGTAGATTATTTCTCCTTGTATTGAATGTAGGCATGTGCCTTAAAGATGAGGACATCCAACGATGCAGGCGTTTCAATGCCAACTACTTTTGCAAAGTCACTGTGGGGTGCGTTGATCCTCGCAGGGAGGAGTACAGTTACACTTCTTGATCATCAAGGTTTATGACTTCTCTAATGGAAGGCAATAGCATAGTCGTCATGGTGACATGCTTCGGGACTCATATTGTCGGTGTCTCCATAGGGGAGAGCATGAACGATGGTCCTTCTCCAATGCTATGATCCTTTCATTTTGTTAGTAGATCGATGCATTGGCCTGGTTAAGATCCATGAATAGGGCCGCCATGGTCGGGTCGGTGTTGGGTGACACCGAAATTGGTTGAAGTTTCTCTGGCGTCTTCTCTAGAACTTTCTAGTCTTTGTGAGTTTTGATATATTATACATCATTGTCGGATACATCTTCGGGTGAGGGGGAAGTGGTGTGTCTGTCTCTCCTCGGTGGAGTGCCTTCCTCCAAAAATGGCATGTCATTATCGTTGTTGGTGTTATGGACGAGAGAGATAATGGTTTCGTGATGGTTGATATTATCTTCATCTTGACCGGCCATGATCCGTTTTTTGTTGTTTTTTTCTTTGATCTTTTGGTTTCAGAGAAAGAAAAGATGGGGAAATAGTTTCCCACAGAAGGTGCCACTGATCTGACCTGCTGATTAGAGTAGGTGAGTAGCTGGTGACACGTCCATAGTCTCGAGCGATCAACGGAAGAGGGTTATACCTGTAGGCACTCTGATGCTTAAGTCAATTCGGGTGAAGAGGTAAGTAAGAAAGGGTCAAGAATAAAATACTTGATCCTCCCGCAAAGGAGGGTTTTTATAGTGAGCCCCTAGTGCTTGGCTAATGGTCCCTGTTGTGGGATGAATGGTCAAGCCGAATAACAAATAATTGCCAGGATTCCTACGTGAAAGTAGGGATGAGCAACGCGTACTCATCGTCCTGGTTCAACCGCTCCGCACTTCCCGGATAGTGGGTGACCATGCCTGTTATGAAGGGCAGAGTGGTTCCTATAGTCATGTGAGATGTACGAGTTCGGTTGGTGACGTATCCTTGGGTGAGGAGCATGTGGGTAACATGTTCTCTATTGGCCTCAACGGATTGGGCCAACACTTTGGGCCGTCTTTGATGTAGACAAGGATTAGGCCGCGCTCGATGGTGGGTCAGCCATAAGTCCAGTCCAGAACTATGGTTTTCATCATTTGAGAACATATCAAGCATTTTTAACCAAAAAATAACATGCATTAAGAAATTGAAACAATATTACCTCACTTTTGAGGGAACGAAATTTGCACTCACGTGATGTAAAATACTCGAACAAAGAGTTAGAGCAATAGTATAAAGTACAAGCAACAAAAAAAATTAAACAACATTGGAGATATCAATGATCCCCAATTCTCTACGTATGTTGAAAACCGGTTCGGTTGCAAGAGGTTTAGTGAAAATATCGGCAAATTGATTTTTACTATCAACATGGTCGGATACAACATCCTCGTTTTCAACATGATCACGAAGGAAATGGTGATGTATCTCGATATTTTTAGTGCGATAATGTAGTACCAGATTCTTGGTTAAATTAATTGCACTAGTGTTATCGCACATGATAGGAATACACCAAAGTTTAATGTCAAAATCAAGTAATTATTGCTTAAGCCACAAAATTTGGGCACAACAACTACCAGCTGCCATATATTCTGCCTATCCAATTTACAACTGGAAAAATTGGAATCAAAGTAACCAACTAAGCTACAATCGTTTTCCTTGAAATACTAAAGCCCAAACTTAGAAGTACCAATAAGGTATCTAAGAATACACTTAACTGCTTTTAAGTGAAATTCCTTGGGAGCCGATTGATATCATGCACACATGCAAATGCTAAACATAATATTAGGCCTATATTCCGTAATATATTAAGATATTAAATCATACCTCTATATTTCTTGACATCAAAATCCTTACCCATTTCATCTCTATCCAAATTTCCATTTGTTGTCGTAGGTGTGTCAATTTCCTTTGCATCGTCCATTCTGAATTGTTTTAGTAATTCGAGATAATACTTGGTTTGACATACAAATGTTCCATCCTTGAGTTGATTTATTTGAAGTCTGAGAAAGTAGTTTAACTCCCCCATGAGACTCAATTCAAGCTCTCCCTGCATAAGCTTAGAGAATCCTTGACAAGATGCATGTTAGTCGATCCAAAAATGATATCATTAACATAAATTTGAACAAGTAAAATATGCTTTCCTTAATGTTTAATAAAGAGAGTAATATCCTACTTCCCTCTAGAATCTCCTTGATCAAGCAAGAACTTGCTAAGTAAGTTATATCATGCCTTTGGGGCTTGTTTAAGACCATACAAGGCGTGTTTTAGCTTAAACACATGATTAGGATACTCATAATTTTCAAAATCGAGAGGTGGTGAAACATTCACCTCTTCATTTATGTATTAGTTAAAGAACACACTTTTAACGTCTATTTGATATAATCTGAAGTTCTTGGAACATGCATATGCTAGTAAAAGGAGTATAGCCTCGAGTCGGGCAACTGGAGCATAAGTCTCCTCATAATCAATGCCTTCCTCTTGGTTATACCCTTAAGCCACTAGTCGGGCCTTATTCCTTGTTATTACACCATGTTCGTTAAGTTTATTCCTAAATACCCATTGTGTGCCTATAACTTAATTATTTTATGGACGGGGGACAAGGTCCCAAACATCATTTATTTCAAATTCATTCAATTCTTCTTGCATGTCCATAAGCCAATGCTCATCAAGTAAGGCATCCTTAGCGTTTTTAGGTTCAACTTGTGATATGTACGTGTGGTGATAACAGAAATTACTTATCTTATAGCGTGTTGTTACCCCTTTTGTGATGTCACCAATAATGTTGTCAATTGGATGATCCTTGGAGGTTCTCCACTCTAATGGAAGACCATCATCTTCTTGTTGACTTTCATCATCCTTCTTTTCTTAGTTGTCATCTTCCTTCTCAATATCCACCGCTTTAGGTTGATCAATTCCTTTTTCGGTGTTCTTGAGCATGTCTTCTGTAGATGCACCTACACCATGAAAAGAAATACCTTTCCCAACATTACTTGGGCCAGACTCATCAAAAGTAACATGAATCGACTCTTCAACAATAAGTAATCTCTTGTTGTAAGCTCTATATGTTGTACTAGATTGTGAGTGTCCAAGAAAGATACCTTCATCGGATTTTGCGTCAAATTTTCCAAAATTATCATTTCCATTATTTAAAACTAAACATTTACATCCAAATACATGAAGATGTGATAAATTTGTTTTTCTACCTTTTAAATTTTCATAAGAAGTTTTTTCAAGAATAGGACGAATACGTATCTTATTCAAAACATAACATGTCGTGCTAATAGCATCGACCTAAAAATATTTTGGTAGACCATAATCATTGTGCATTGTTCTTGCCAACTCCTCTAAAACACGAATTTTGCATTCTACAACACCATTTTTTGTGGAGTTCTAAGAGCTGAAAAGTTATCTTTACTACCAAATTTATCACAATATTCTTCAAAGAGATGGTTTTCAAATTCACCTCCATGATTGCTTCGGATGGCAACAATTTTAGAATTTAATTTACTTTGGGATAACTTGGCAAAACGTGTGAAAGTCACGAATGTTTCATCTTTTCTACATAAGAAAATAGTCCAACAAAATCTTGAGTAATCGTCTACAATTTCAAAACCATAATAATTTCCACCCATGTTTTTGGTCCCTGATGGTCCAACTAAATCCATGTGAAGGAGCTTAAGAGGTCTCTACATTCAAAAAACATTTTTAGATTTAAAAGAGACTTTTGTTTTCTTACCCTTATGACATGCATCATTTAGGTGATCTTTTGAAAATTTTATTTTAGGTAGACCAATTACTAAATCTTTTGCAACTATTTTGTTAAGTATATCAACGTTAACATGTTCCAAATGTCTATGCCATAGCCATGAATCTTCACTCATGGTAACAAGACATCCGACATTACTCAAGGATACATATCTTAAGTGTAGCATATAGATATTGTTTACCCTTACACCATTAAACATACAATCTTTCTTTTTATTATGTACTATCATGCAACAATCTTTGGTAAAAGTTACCTTATAACCATTATCGCACAATTGACAAATGCTAAGAAGAATATGTCTAAGGCCTTCAACTAACATAAAATTTGAGATAGGAATAGTTGAGGGATTACCTATACTAATATGATACGGTTGGAGAACTAACTTGAGTGTTTTGCATTTTATCGCAAATGTTGCGGATAGTAAGAGTCGCCACTGACTTTTCTTTTATCCAAAAAAGGAAAGGGTGAAAAGAACATGAAACACCTTTTGAGAATTTTCTTGAGTTGATGGGGTAGGTTATGAAAATGGAAGGTGTTATCACCCTTTTCATCCGTAGTTATCTACAGGATCTTAATTGCTATCTCACTTTGAAATGCTGTGTTGATGTAAGTTTGAAAATATTTTGAAAACGCCTTCGTACAACAAACTTTGTAATGATTCTCGTATCATTGAGAATGTATACAAAGTGTTGGTTTTGAAAATATTTATTTGAAAGGGAATGTTCGAAAAGATGTTTTGAAGATGCCAATGTAAGGAAATTTTGTAATGATTCTCGTATCATTGAGAATGTACACAAAATGTTTGTTTGAAAAGTGTTTTGAAAGTGTGAAGTGTGGAAATGGTTTTGTTTGTGATCAAGAAATTACGAGAAATCTACCTACTAAAAAAGTCTTTGTTCTTTTACTCCTCCTTTAGATAGTTCTACTTTATCATTGATTAGTAAGGAGCCTTATCATTGGATATGAGGGACAGGCGTGGGTCATCGTACAATCATAGAAGGAAACTTGTAATATGTTTTAGCAATTGTCATAAGGGACTAAGATCGTTTACCGAAGGAAACATTGAAGGGTCATCGAGGGGCTACGGTCTTTTAATCGAGGGTCTTTTGCTAAAACATCTCACGTTCGAGGGACATGACTGTTATAATCCAAGGCAACAAGTGTGGGTTACTCTAGAGGTGCATGTGTGCAAGGTGTGTTGTTTTCATGTATTTTATCTTGAATTAGGGTTTTTGCTATGGTTGATTTTAGTCTTTTCACGTAAACCCTAATTACTAACAATAATAAGGAAAGCGATAAATTGCGGAATTTAAATGTCCTACGCTATTACAACGCTTTGGGAATGGGGGGGGGGGGTACAAGTTTGTGAATAGGGGAAAAAAGCAATAAAACCTAATTATCTATTACAAACCATTGAACATGAATAATGATAGAATGTACAAAATGTAAAGAAGAAGGAAATTGTTTTTAGGATTTTTTGATGGAAAAGGTTTCAAGATTAACCTAATTAAACTAATTAATTTTAATTACAAGAAAGTTAATTAATCTAAAATCTAAGTTAATTGAAATTAAGAAGAAAATAAACCTAATTTTAACAATTTGTTTATAAAATAATTTGAATATTAATGTTAATTTAGAAAAATCTTTTAAAGTATGGAAAATAAACAATATCTAGTTTTAAATATTAACAAAAATAAAAGAAGTGTTTAAATTAAAATATTTAATTATTTAATTATTTAAGAAAATATATTTTTGGTATTTTTGATTAAATAAATAAATAGAAATAATGAAAGTATAAAAAGAAATAAAAATAAATGGGTTGGGTGTTAAAAAGTGAAAGGGTTAGGCCCAAGATGTATTTTGTTTAAATCATAAAATAATATAAAAAAAGTATATGGACCTGTGCATTATAAAGTAAAAGGGGGGGGGGGGGTGAGAATTCAAAAATGATCCAGGCACAGAACAAAGTCCAGCGCCTGTATGGATCATGTGTGGTTGGCTTTTGAGATTACATCATAGACTTCCATCTTGAGGCGCTTGATTTGATTGCCTGGAAGATTTGATGGTGTTGTTATGAAGCGCATGGTAGGCGCGTGTGACTTGTATGCATAAAATCTGTAATAAAAAAATAAGTGCAAAACAAAAGGGTACCACTGGGGCTCGAACCCAGGTCCCTATACACTAACGCCTTACGCGCGCTTCCTCTACCATTGAGGTGGCTGTTTCATCCGGTCATAATACATGTTGCAATAAACTTAAAATAAACTTGTTTTTGAATTTTTTAAAATGACTTCATCTCTAACCTTGCGCGTGCAGAACAACAACACCATTGCTATGAATTCTGAACTTGCTCATTTCTCAACCATTTTCAAAAATATAAACATGAAAGTTGTTCCATTTTTCACCACGAATTCAACCATATAAATTTTATAAGCTATAAATCAAAGATGAATGAGAATTTTGCTGGTACCAAATAAAAACCTAATTTTTTCCCAAAAAGTTCAACTTCAAAATTCGTATCACTCAAGCAGCGTAAATGAAAACTAAGGGCATGGTTAGCTTCAGGGCTATGATGTCTACATTTTTCATTCACAAAGTAACCATTAAGGATGCTTGTATAAGGAGTTCAAAGTTGAGAAAACTTACCTTAAAATTGGAAATCGTGTTTGAAGTTTGAACACTCCTAGAGGTGTTGTGATGATCTAGGTAGCTTCACCGAACTCTTAGGAAGCCAATGCAACTCTTACTTTATGCTGAAAGTGACTGAATCTTCCTAGAGAAGTCAAGTTGCAGGTGGCTATTTTTGAGTTTGAAGGATGATGAAGATGGAGTTACTGTTATGAAACAGGGGTGGGGATGAGTTCTAAATTAGGTATGGAAGCTTTATGATTGATTTGAAGTGAAAATGCACGAGTGGATTGTGAGTTTGAAGTTTTTGGCCAGAAGTTGCAACAATGGAGGTTTGAAATGAAAATTCTGATTTCAGAGTGTTTGAGGGTGTTTCATGGCTTGTAATTCGTGTCTTAGCTTGCAAACAAACTCTCTATTTATAGAGGAAAGGTTTGAGAGTTTGAAATAATCAGATTCACAAGATCACATGTTATGGTTTTGAAACATGATTTTGAAACATGACTTTGAAGCAACCTTGACAAACATTGTTCCAATGCAATGGTACAAGGGCTCCTAGGGTAGTTAGGCACTTTAAACACATTGATTTTGAGCATACATGTTGAGTGTGATCAGAACAAACAAGTTAGAGGCTCAAGACAAGTTGACTTTGTGATTAAAGTCACTTTTCCAAAATGAAAGTGTGAACTTTATTCCTTAAATGGTAAGGTAACTTGGACAATGCTTGAATCACTTGGATAATAGATCAAACAGTTGTGTAAACATTAAATTATTTAGTGATTTTCAAGTTTGAAGGCCTGCAAAGCAAGATTATGCAGCATGGTTGGAGATTTGATCAAGTGTTCTTCACAAAAATGACCTAAAATTTAAGTTTATGATGCCATCTTCATCTCTTCGAAACTTCTAGCTCAAGTATGATCTATTCAAGTTCCTTGACATTTTGGAAAGATTTAAACATTATCTACAACCTTCATGTTGACCACTTTGGCTAAATCAACTTGGAACTTGATAAAAATTTGCCAAGAATTTAGGACAAAAATCTGCCTAAACTTGTTGAAAATTTCACTAAGTGTTTACACAAAAATGTCATGACTTCATGGGCCCATATCTTCAAATCTAAGCAATTTTTTGGAAATCAACCCTTAAGGAAAAAGTTGTAGAATTCATCAAGATCTACAATTTTCATGCTTAAAGTTTTCCTTGAATCATCTTGCATCTTGGTGAAAAATTGTCATGAAGTTGTGAAATTATTAAGGTTAAAAAACACTTAGAATTTTTTTAAGTCTTAAAAATCTTGACTTTGGTTGACTTTCTTGATTATTGATGATCAAGTTTGATATTTTTTAAGGTATTAATGAATCTTGATCATTGAAATTCAATGTTGATCAAAAAAGTCAAAGTTTGACTTTTTGTGTATTAGTTAACTTTTCATCAATTGATCAAATTTTAACTATCAATCCATTGATCTTGAGAAACGATTTGAGCCATGAAATTAAGTTAAGATATTGTGTTTGAGCCCTTGAGGTCATGCTTCAAGCCATTAGTTCATGTACTAGGTCAAAAGTCATTTTGAGTCAAAACCCTAATTTTGACAAATTTTAAAATGTTTATGTTGGCCAAAAATCATGAAGTTTTACTGTATTTTAATCACAATTGACTTTTTATCCAATACAACCAATTTTCGATCATTTGATAATTTGAATGAGCAAATTTTAGATGTAAGACTTGAAACTTGGTATGAGCGTTCTTGGAGGTCTATAATGAACCATGAAAGTCACTTGAGGCATTAGAAGTCCAATTATCCTTGAGAAAACCAAAACCCTAATTTTGACCCAGTGCTTAGGAGGTGAGCTTGTCTGATCAAATCTTGAGACTTCTTGAGCATTTGAGATATTTTGTGAGAAGTGTCTTGAAGAAAAGGGAGGGAAAATTTTGGGGTACAACAACTATATTTTCCAAGTATTTAAAATTTGTGATGATCACCATAGGATACATAACCTTTCTTCTTTGCCATAAAGTCAGAGAATAGAGAGATGTCTCTCGTCATGCGTCTTGAGCATCCACTATCGAGAATCCATTTACCCGTGATAGAGTCAAGACACTTAACCTACAAAATCAAAAAAGGTGGTAAATACCCAATTCTCTTTGGGTCCTTGGGATTGAGTAAAAAAATTGTTGCATTTGGGTAACCATTGGAAAGTACCTTTAGGAACTAAAAAGCACCTAAATTTGTATTTTTAAATAGTATGGTATTTCTTGCAACAATAGTGACAAAGCAACTTATGATGAGATTTATTTTTGTATTTGAAGCCTTCTTTATCAAATTGTAATTTTTATAGGGATTTTCAACCTTTGAAGAATTAATAGCAAAAGTACCACGTGGTTGTGATGCCTTGTCCACTTTAGTTTCAATAGTACTCACCTCTTGTTGCCAACTTTGACAAGTTTCACAACTGAGCTGACATGGTTCATCATCCTCCTTTTTATGATTTTGACTATCTACAGTAGATTGCTTTAATGCTTCAAATTACTTATCGATTTCTTCAACCTTTGCTTCCAAGTATGTGAAATTTTTTTCATTGGAAGCTAATTTCTTATAAGCATGTAATGCTTCTTTTTATAGATTTTCAAAAGCATTTTTCAATTCAATAAAATAAAACTTATCAACGTTAGAGTATTTAGAATGAATTACATTCTTTTTCTTGCTTTGACGTTGATTGGCCATGAAACAATAATTTTCCTCCTCATTCACTATCACTTGAGCTATCATTACTTGAGATATCACTTTCACTATCCCAAGCAACATAGGATTTTCTAGATTTCCTAGAATTATATTGTTGGACCTTTCTTTTTTTATTAAAAAGAGATGGGCAATCTGGTCTAAAATGACCCGACTTTCCATATTCATAGCACAAACCTCTTGTCTTATCCTTTTTGTTGTCTTCATCCGTGGAGGATGTAGGTTATCTTCTAAATTTCATAAGATTTTTGTTGGAGTGTTTGACATCATTGTTCCGAATGTATCGATTGTATATCCTCATAAATAATCCCATTTATTCATCATCTGAATCTCCTTCCTCACAAGAATCAATATCATTAGTGTGCTCATCCTTTAAGGATCTTGAATCCCTAAGAGATTTAGACTTTGTTCCTTCTTCCTTATCAGTGTCTTTCTCCTTTTTCTTCTTTTTCTCAAACTTCTTTTCATGTTTATCCAAGCAAGTGAGTTCTTGCTCGTGTTCTTCCAATTTTCCAAACAAAGTGGTGAGATCAAGTGTTGCAAGATTATTGGCTTCCTTGATCACTGTGACCTTTGGTTTCTAATTCTTAGTAAGATATCTCAAAACCTTGTTAGTACTAATATCATTGGTAATAAGATTACCTAGCAAGTTTTAACGATTAATAAGATGTGAGAACCTCTTTTGCATTTGAGCAATGGTTTAACCATGATTCATGCGAAAGAGTTCTAACTCTCGACTAATTGTATTAATGATAGCTTGTTTGACCTCATTATTTCCCTTATAGGTAACTTGTAGAGTGTCCCACATATCCTTAGCGGTCTCACAATGAGAAATGTGATAAAACTCATCAACACCAAGAGCGGATATGATAATGTTTTTCACTTTCCTATCATGTATCCACTTCTTATTATCTTCCTCATTCCATAGTGCTTTCGTCTTAGGTGTGACAACACCATCAAAAATATGTGTTACCGGTGTAGGACCATTTTGAATGGCCTCCCACACACCTTTATGATATGAGTTAACATGAATTTGCATACAAGCTTTCCAATAGCTATAGTTTTCTACCATAAAGATTATGACTCTTTTATAATCCCCTTTAGGTTCATATGCCATTTTATAATAAGAGTTCTGAAGCAGGGAGTGAATTGGGCTGATGCCACTTGTTAGAAGATGACAACTTATCTAGAGGGGAGTGAATAGATCACCAAGCCAAAATTACAAATAAAATTTGGTTTTTAAAAGTTGATTGAAAAGAGTGCATGCATAAGGTTTATATATATATAGATCGATTAAAATCGTCTATACGAACCTAGTTATTGGAAGTTGGATATGGAATATAGCCTTATGGAATGAACAACATAATAAATTGATTTTATTCACTTAACACAACTATCGCAATATTATTCATTTATAGCAAGTTACTAGCAAAATTATTTCCAATGATAACAAGCAAAAATAACAAACTATGTAATTTATCAAACACTTGGTGTGCGACCGAATTTTTCAGAATTTTTACTTGAGTTATGTTGATATTAAAAAGCACTTATAATCAAAAGTGATTATAAGCTAATCAACAACAAATAAAAAAAAAACAGCCACTGAAAAATTTCTTACGAGTCGATCGTTCAATCAATGCTATTTGACAAATTACTTAATGAAAGATAAAGCAAGTAAAGAGATAAGAGAGAAAGAGAGACACGAGGATTTTTTTAGGAAGTTCACCAATTATCCTTGATATGCTACGTATCCCCCCAATTACAATTTTTGAATTAGGATAATTTCTTACTATGCAAAAATGTTAATTACAAGAGAAGTGTTCCATGAGCAACCCCATAAACCCTAATTGTTTGTTGTTGATTCAACCCCTTCTCTTCCTTTGATCTTGAACAAGACCAAAAACACAATAGCTACCAATTGGTTTATCGAATCTTTCTACTTCTTTGGGTACCAAACTCCAAATCTCTTTCGCACATGATCAATTGTACCTATTGCATACAAGACCTTATAATTCGATTCACCGTTCTCGTGCTACTTCCTTGGGTACCAAACTCTGAAGGCTTTTCACTTTTTCGCAATCCTCTCTTAAAATTCTTAAACAAAAACCCCCAAATCTACCAAAGATTTTGGCGGACAAACCCTAGGTTTTCCTGGATGAAACCCCACACAATTCTCAAGCCAATATTCTTTGCTACATAAGAACCTAATTGGACGTTGTCAAAGGATTTATCAGTGTGTATGCATAGGTTGGAGGTTGAAGGTGAAGATCAATGGTGGTAAGTGTTTATAGTTTCATGAAGTTGGAATGATGCATGAATGATGTACTTATAGTTGCGAAAGTTTATGTGCAAAAAGGTAATTTTTGGAATTAAAAAGAATTGAAAAATTGACTTAATCAAACTGTATTTTCCCGAACATAATTCAAAAATCAACAGTATATGGCGGCCTGAAAAGGAAAATATGACCGCCTATGCAAGACAATAGCTATAGGCTTTAATACTGAAGTAGATGTGCTGGCCTAAAAATCATATGTGCGGACACATGAAATAAAAAGTTACAGTATGTTCCGGCCTATGAGATGCATCTGTCATATTGTAGTAAATAGAATCTACAGGCTTAATTATTGAGTTACATGTGCCGACCTGAAATTCTTATGTGTCAGCCTGAAACTCGTATGTGCCGACACATACAAGCTGTTTTTATGCAGAAAACTAATTTTGAAGGTTTTTGTCAATTTCAAAGTGGTTTTTAATGATTCCTAAGACCTTTAGTGCAAGGGAGTGCCACATTATATAGAGATACCGTCCAATATAGAGAAATGTTAAGTTTTCCTAGTTTTGACATCATATAAAACATCTAATGGTGAAGTTACACTTACAATACTTCCATCAGCATTGTACTTATTGAAAATATCCACTTGCATCCTACTTCTTTCTTCCCTTTTGGTATAGTGGTGATCTCCCATGTGACATTTTTTACAAGTGCTTGAACTTCTTCTGTTATAGCTACTGCGCATTCATGTTTCTGCAATGCTTCTTGAATATTATTTGGAATTTCTATGTTGTCAACAACTTCTACAAAGGACCTGTAACGTTGTGACAATTTACCATAGGAAACATACTTTTTAATAGGGTGTTTAGTGCAAGTTTTAACCCCTTTTCTAATAGCAATAAGAATGTCAATATCTATTGCATTTATATCAATGTGTTCAAGGTTAGGGAGAATATTACTTGTAGTAACTTCATTTCCTAGAGTCTGTTTGGACTCATAGCCTTGCATTGGAGTTCTAATTCCCTCCTCATTTTCCTTTCATAAAACTTCACGTTACCTGTTTTTGGACCACAATTCTGTTGAGATGTGGTTGATATTATAACCTCATTATGTTTTGTTCATGTTTCCCTCACAGCTTCTGTTGTCCTTTCACTTGACTGAATATTAGAGGTTTAATTTGGTCATTTTTCAGTTGGTTTAGGTGTAGGTTTGATTGGTTGAGAGTCACAGGTTTGGTATGGTAAAAAAATTTCATGTTCGGTTGGTTCAAGAGCCAAAAGTTGGTATTCTAAATTTTCAATAGGATATATGTATGGTTGCTCCCCCTGAATACCAATTTTGGTGTAATAGGGTTGATTTTCAAAGAAGGTTACATCCATGGTGTGGTAAAAAAATTTGGTATGGGAAGAGTAACACCTATATCCCTTTTGGTGAGGAGAGTAACCAAGAAAAATGCATTTGATGGATTTTGGGTCCAATTTGCTCTAGTGAGGGTTGAGGTTATGGATAAAAGTTGAACATCCAAATATTTTTAATGGAATGGAGGAAAGGATTTTGTTGGTTAGGAATAAGTTTTAAACCATGGAGAATGGGGTCTTAAAGTTAAGGATACAGGAAGGCATTTTATTTATAAGGCGAGTTGATGAAAGGACAACTTCTCCCTAAAATTGCGTCGCTACTGCAAAAAAATATCAAACACAATGAAGTCGTCATTGAATATTTATTTATCCTAAGGGAGGGAAATGAAAACATTGAAGAAAACATATAAAGGAAAAGATCATTATCTTGCGACCAAGAGAAGGGTACGGGAGTTGATTATGCAAGGGGAAGGTATTAGTACCCCTCACATCCACTGCACTCAACGAGATCCACTCTTGTTGTTCTAATCAAAGGGTGTGTTATATGTAATGCTTACTTGCTAAGAGAATGCATGAATTAATTGTTAACAAACAAAAAGAAACTTTTTTATTATTGCGCTCACCTCGGTTTTACAACCTCGTGCCTACGTATCCCGTGAAGGAACCAAATCACCTTAGTTCTTCTGATAAATAATTGCTCTGTTTGTGTTTTTTAACCGGGCGATGTTACATTTATATTCTAGCAGTTTACATTTTACCGCACGACCTTTGGAGACTTACGCGTCGAATTGCATGGAATGGAAATAACATGTCCTTTTTATGAAAATATTTTCAAAATAAAATCCTGAAGGAAAAAGGATTTGATTGGTTGAGTCTTTTTGTTACCTTGAAAAAGGATTTGGTGATTTGAACCATATTAAAGACTATGACTAAGAGGAAACATAAGGCTCATGACACATGGTTCACCTCTTTATTATTAAGTGTTTTTGAGATTTTGATTAAGAAAATGGTTTTTAGTTTAAGAAATGCAATGCAAAAGGGAAAACTAAATCTAAGGGGAAACTCAAGTCCTAATGTTGTCATATACAATGGTCTTAGAGTTAGGATATCAACGAGAAAACTACTTAAGAGTTAACATGCATCATGGACCTAAGGGAAAGAATTGAGGGAATTCTACCTAATGTTATCATGCTTGGTTTGAAGCCTAAAGTCTATTTAATCCACACCTTTAACAAGATGGAATCAAACTCCTAAGGGTACATGTGAGCACAAGCAATCTACAAAGAAAGAAAAAGAACAATGTCATAATCTCAGTTGGGGAAAAACTGAGTGACTCTTTGTTCAAAACAAAAGCAAACAAAATAATGACACCGTGATCTCAGCTATGGAGAAAAACTGAGTGACTCTTCATTCACAACAAAATAACAAAAGAACGATGTCGTGATCTCAACTATGGAGAAAAACTAAGTGACTCTTCGTTCACAACAAAAGAAAATAAGAGAATGATGTTGTGATCTCAGCTATGGTATAAAACTGAGTGACTCTTCGTTCACAACAAAAGTAAATAAGTAAACAACATATCAAAGTGTAAAGGTAATAACCAAATGTAATATGTCAAGTGCTTAAACAAGATCAAGACAAAGTCACACTGAATCAAGTACAACTTCAAACAAACCCCCATCCTAAGTCTAACAATACTCAAGACAAAACCAAACTTAAACAAGCAAGACTTCGAGTAACCACATCTTAAGTCTATAAAGACTCAAGACAAGTGAGATGTGCTTAAACAAGAAAGTAGAACTAACAATCATCAAAATAAAGCAACCACTTCACATTTGAACTTCAAACAAAGTAAAAAACAAGTAAACTCACATCCTAAAGGTGAACACCTAATCAAAAGATTACAAAACAACTCTTAAGAGCCCAAGAGTTATCCCTAAAAGATCTCACACGATCCAAACATACCACTATGAATGAAGATCTATGATTCAATGAAAAGTTTCAAAACCAAAATGCTAAGCCTTAAGCACACTTCATGTCATCAACAAATGAGAAAAAATGTGTCAAGGTAAACACTCTCACACACACATCCCCTAAGATTCATACAATTGAGTTTTTCAAACCTAACCTGAACAATTCAAAAAGTATTGAAAGTAAACAAGCTTTAACCTACCAAGGTAAGCTAAAATAAACATACAAGTGAGTAGAATACACATGAAGCACCTACCCTAACCAATCTCACAAGAAGAGAACACATCACAAAGGATTATGTGCAAAACTAGGTGAAGATTGAACATGCATCAACTCCTAAATCAACATTATGATTGAACTATCATATGATTTCCATACACGACCAAGACATCAAGAGGAAAGAGCTTTTAAACATGTCAACAACTTATCAAGAAAGCTACTTAAACATCTACCAAAACATCAATAGATTACACAAGTAGCGAGTTTCTAACTAGGTTATAATTTAATCAAGACATAAACATTTTGAAATTGAATATGAATCATCAAGCATATAACCTAACTATCAAAAAATAAGTCAATTAAGCATGAATACAAGATTGAAAAAGGGTTTATCTAAACCTTAATCAAGGAACCAAGGGATTACACAAGTATGCAAGTTGCTAAACTAGGTCAAAAGTTGACAAACTACCAACAATTTTGTAGCAACAAAGAATTAATCAAGCTATGACCTAAAAATGATCAAATAGTCAAGATATAAATGCTAAAATTAGGTTAATGGATCATGAATCATGTCAAGCAAAATTACCCTAAATATTGCACAAAGTGTATAGAAAAAACATTGCCTACTTCTAGGTAGGACTTCAGATGCTCAGACATTGCCTACTTCGAGGTAGGAATTCAGATGTACTTAGTATGCTTCTAACAATAAGTAAAGCCTAGCATGATGCATGAAAGAGAGATAAAAGATATTTGAGAGATACCTAATGGAGAAGGTCTGATGGCTCTTCAAAGCCACACAAGCAATAAGAAAACTCTACAGAAAGCGTCCTTGAATTTCCTTATTGAAGATCACGCTTTTAGGTCACTTTGAAGCTTCTTGAAACTTTTCAATCAAGTCTCTTGCGACACTGACTTTGAATCTTGCATCTGAAACTCCCGCGAGTCTTTCCTTTCTTTACTTGGATCTTGTTATTCCTCTCTTATTCTTTTTCTTCTTTTTCAATTCCTGCATTCATGTTATCATTTTGAGAATCGCGTTGATGAAGTGGTTTGTGTGTGTTATTGAACACGAAGATGATGAATGGGATGAGTGCTATGTCATTGTAGAAACAAAAATGACGATGGTTGACAATTGAAGGCCCGTTTATGTTGCAGGTTCAGAAGCGAAGAAAAGTGGATTCGATTATGGTGATTGAACCTTGAAGAATGAAGAAGATGATGATAAAAAAGGCTTGCAGAGAGAGCAGAACCGAGAATTTTAGAGAGAACTTTTCAGATATTTTTGGTGATCCCTCTCAAGAATTCCAGAAAATCTGATTCAAGGTGAACTATCTTCATATATATGTTAGAAGTTTGTTACAATTAAATTGAATCTCAACTATCGAATATGAGAGTTAGCTACACAAATAGATAGTTAGGATTTGATTGGAGTTTTTGCTGAGCTCTAAATTATGAGTTGTTATTCTGCTTCTGATTTTCCTTTTCCACAGTTTCCTGATTTTCTAATTTTGTATGTCCTATGAGTTTTAAATGATTTTCCCTGCATTCCCTTCTTATTTTTCTGAACTGAATAAGGGTTTGATGTGGTTGATTGGTTTGGTGTAAGTCACAATTTTACTTGAGACAATTTGGGTTTAGGTTGAAATGTGAACTGGTTGTAAATGTATTTGGTATTTAATTTTCTCTTCTATTTCACTTTATTTGGATATGGCACAATTTGTTTTGGAGATATGAGATATGATGGAGATTAGAGCATGAATCACACTTAAAGCAAAGCATAAGATATTAAAATGGTAAAGACCTTATGAAAGTCACTTGAAGAAACATGATGGAAAGACCCTGGTGAATGAAGGGAAATAGTAATGGCATGAAGTTAGCTCGAAACATAAAGTTTAGGATAGGTTTTTTTTTACTCTTGATGTAAGGTCTTGTAATTTCAAAAGTAATTGTAATGTCCATGGTACATCTTGTAATACCTCCTGTATTTCAATGATAATTTTCATGTATTTAAACCATTTTCCAATGTAATCCAACATTTGGAATTCTCTCTTCCTTTTTGTTAATGGCATGATGAAGGTTTACTTTTGAATGAATCTTGTTATGCTACTTCATATCTCCACAAGAAATTGTATCAACCTAATGCCATGCTTGCATCTTGAATGAACTTGAATGAGTCTTGGCCTCATGACGATCATTTAATGCAATAAGTTGAAACCTTAAGTCTTTGATGAATGAAACCAAAGAAAGCCTTAAATATTGTTTACTACTTTGAAAGATGATGATGAATACACCATAACTTCACTTGAAACTTTGAAAAGAAATTTCTCATGAATTAAGCATGGAAAATGTTGCCACTTGAATTTTGAATTTAAAATGATTGATGATGAACTAATGAACTTGGAATTTGAACAACGACATTTAGAACAAATTTGAATAGTGATGAATGAACATAGTGTTGTAAACCTTATAATTTGCAACTTCAATTCCAAATAAACCTCATGACCAAAATTTCTAACCTTGAACAAGATTCAAAATTATGGAAACACTTGAATCAATCTTCAAACACAACCATCTCATATTCTTAATGATCTCCCAATTCAAACTTTAATCCAAGTTGACTTATGTTGTAAGACATCCACATGATCTTACAAGTTCATCTCCCATTCCATACTCATACTTATGCTTTACAATAATGCTCTGAGGAAACCTTCATACATAAACTTTATAGCTTGATCAAAAATAAAGTCTGTAATAACCATAAATCAACACCATAATTCCATAATTAAATGCTTGAAGATGATCCAGAAGAAACTAGACTTTATTTTACATATACATCTCAAATCAACAGAAAACCTTAGCTTGTACAACTCCTGATCTTTTGAACCTCAGGTGCCTTATTCAATGAATAAATGTTATGAAAATGTCGTAATGAAAGAATGAAAATAAATGCAAAGCCTGAGACAAATAAAAGATGATAGGAGGGAAAATTTCGGGGTGTAACAACTGCTTCTATTCAATCATCTTAAACCTGAGGGTGAGATTGGCACTAGCCTTTCAAACATTCAAGTTAGAAAAGGATTGAATACCAAAAGAATCGTATAATTTACATTCATGGTGGTTTTGTGTGCCTCTACTAACGAGCTTAAGAAAGTATTGGTGATATTCCCATGGGATTTCCATAAAGGATCAGATAAATTTGATGATATACCAACCGAGGTCAGATTTTGAAAAGGTGCCAGCCGAAAGTGGACTTTAAGAGGAAGAAATACCTTCCGAAGGTTGATTTTTTTAAAGGGATGCCAACCGAAGGTGGACTTAAAATAAGATGCCAATCGAAGGTGGACTTAAAGAGAAGAAATACCAGCCGAAGGTGGATTTAACAAGAGATACTAGCCGAAGGTGGACTTAAAGAGAAGAAATACCAGCCGAAGGTGGATTTAACAAGAGATATCAACTGAAGGTGGATTTAAAGAGAAGAAATACCAGCCGAAGGTGGATTAAAAAGAGATATAAACCGAAGGTGGATTTTAAAAGGATGCCAGCAGGAGGTGGATTTAAAAAAAGAAAGAGATACCAGCCAAAGGTGGATTTTAAAAGGATGCCAACTGAAGGTGAACTTAAAAAGAAGAGATATCATCCGAAGGTGGATTTTTAAGGATGTTAAATGAAGGTGGACTTAACAAGTGATACCAGCGGAAGGCGGATTTTAAAGATATGCCAGCTGAAGGCAGACTTACAAGTAATAAGAGATCATCCGAAAGGGACTCTTAACAAAGATGCCAACCGAAGGTGGATTTATAAAGATACGTCGACCGAAGGCGGACTTACAAATAAAAAGAGACTAGACGAAGGAGACTCTTAACAAAAGATATCAACCGAAGGTGGAGTTTTTGGAAACTAACGCCGGCCGAAGGAAGACTTACAAAGAAAAGAGACCATCCGAAGGGGACTCTTAACAAAAGATACCACCGAAGGTGAATTTTGGAAAGGCACACCGACCGAAGGCGAACTTACAAGTAAAAAGAGACAACACGAAGGGGACTCTTAACAAAGATACCAACCGAAGGTGGATTTATAAAGATATGTTGGTTGAAGGCAGACTTACAAATAAAAAGAGACCAGCCGAAAGGGACTCTTAATAAAGATACCAACCGAAGGTAGATTCTTAAGAAGTGAACGCTGATCAAAGGCGAACTCACAAAGAAAAGAGACCATCCAAAGGGGATTCTTAACCAAGATACCAACAAATATTGGAATTATACACCGGCTGAAGGCAGACATATAAAGAAAAGAAACCTGCCGAAGGGGAATCTTAACAGGAATACTAGCTGAAGATAGACTTATAAGAAAAGAACTTTAATCAAAGGTGAACTTACAATGAAGAGAGACCAGGCGAAGGGGACCCTTAACAAAGATTCCAATAAACATTTGAAATATACACCAGTCGAATACAAACATATAAAGAAAAGAAACTTGCCGAAGAGGAATCTTAACAAGAATACTAGCCTAAGGTAGACTCCTAAGAAATGGACACCGATTAAAGGTGAACTTACAATGAAAACAGACCAGCCGAAGGGGACCCTTAAAAAAGATTCCAATAAACATTAGAAATATACTCTGGCTAAAGGAAGACATATAAAGAAAAGAACCCTTCCGAAGGGGAATCTTAACAGGAATATTAGTCGAAGGTAGACTCCTAAGAAGTGAATACCGATCATAGGCGAACTTACAATGAAAAGAGACCAGCCGAAGGGGACCCTTAACAAAGATTACAATAAAAATTGGAAATATATGTCATCCAAAGGCGGAAATATAACAAAAAGAAACACGTCGAAGGGGAATCTTAACAAAAATATTATCTGATGGTAGACTCCTAAGAAGTGAACACCAATCAAAGGCGAATTTACAATAAAAAGAGACCAGCCAAAGGGGACCCTTAACAAAGATTCCAATAAACATTGGAAATATATGCCGGCCGAAGGAGAACATATAAAGAAAAGAAAGTTGTCGAATGAGAATCTTAATAGGAATACTAGTTGAAGGTAGACTCCTAAGAAGTGAACACCGACCAAAGGAAAACTTACAATAAAAAGAGAGCAACCGAAGGGGATCCTTAACAAAGATTTCAATAAACATTGGAAATATACATTGGCTGAAGGCAAACATATAAAGAAAAGAAACCCGCAGAAGGGAAATCTTAACAGGAATACTGAAGGGGTGAAAAACACAAGAAGGGGGGGTTGAATTGTAAAACTGGAAACTTAAAGCAAATGACAAGGTATTTTTATCCTGGTTCGTTTGATCTCAAACTACTCCAGTCCACCCGTCAAGGTGATTTCGCCTCTCTCCAACGAGGTCTTAATTCACTATATTCAACTGAATACAAATCTGCTTTAGCAACTGCTAAAACCTTCTTGATTCAAACCACAATCCGGTTTGTCAAGGCAACACTTTCTTACAAAGGTATAAGCAAATGTGTGTGAATGTTTTCTACAAAAACTATATCACAACTGTGATGTTTACACAATTGAAGCTTAGAATACTAGGTTGCTAAACGCTAATAAAGTATCAGAGTTTGTTGGTTTAGCAAAACTTGTAGAGTGAAGATTATTGTTCAGCTTTGTGCGGTAGAGAGTTTGGAAGCATTAGCTGTGATAATCTTCAAAGCTTGGTTTATATAGCACTTGAGAAGATGAACGTTGAAGCAAATATTCTTGATTCAATGCTATTAACAAGCTTTCCTTTTTGAGCAGATCTTGTCTAGAATGATGCCGTTGGAATTGATTAGCGTTCAATGCACAGTACCGTTGCTTCTTCAATGCACGATCTGGCTTGGCTCATTCTGATTCTGCTTTGCTGCTGATGAACTAATTGATTCTGTATCAGAGTGTTTTATGCGCAGTTCTGTTCATCAAGCTTCAGCATGTGCAAGCGTTGATCATCTGATCTTGACATTCTGATTCAGCAACTTCTGATGCTGGTGTATGAACTCATATTCTGATGCTGAAAACGTGATCTTGCTTATTTTAATCAGCATATCTGCAAATTAGAGCATAGTAATTTTAGGCAGCATATAATTCAATCATGAAATATTTAACTACTATATCTTTTCACTTTGTTATCATCAAAACTTAAATATAGGGTACTAGATTCAAACATTGTTCTAACAATCTCCCCCTTTTTGATGATGACAAAAACTAGATATTTTAAATGAAAAATAACGTGAAAAGTTATCAGAGCTATGTATCAGAATAAGAAGTACGGAGAAGTCAGAGTTAAGAGATACTCCCCCTGAGTTTGTTACTTCCCTTTGATATGCGTGTTCTTCAGAGTCAGATCTTTTTCTATCTTTGAGCATCAGATTATAAGTCTTTGACTTATCAGAGAGCAGAGCTTCAGAGCTTTTCCTGTCAGAGCTTTGCTTCGGATCAGAGTGTTAGGACGATCAGAGCTTCATATATCAGAACTTCATATTTGATCAGAGCAACATGAGCTTTTACATTTTGATCAGAGCTTCTAGTTCTTAGACTTCATAGTGTTCGGAGCTTCCTTGTGCCTGTAGACTTAACAGCAAAACAGAAAAAACATTTCAAGTAATAGAGTTAGAATGTTTGAGAGTTTCTGTCTAGTTAGCCGTTATTGATTTTAAATATCATTCTTGTTCTCCCCCTTTTTGTCAGCAATCAAAAAGTGTTAGTGATGTGCTAAAACAATTTAGATCAGAAAAACAAATTATATTAAAAATAGTTCAGAGCAAAGAACATTACACAAGCATAGTCAAAACATAGTCAAAGGTACATCAGAAAATGAAGAAAATATAGAGAATGTCATGCATGAAAAAATTTCAAGGTTGTGGGGGCATGCGTGAGAACAGGCTTTCCAGCATTGCTTGAATCTTTTCAGAAGTTGCATTCTGCTTCTGAACCATGGTGACAACAGTATCAATCTTGCTGTCCTGGACATTCATTCTTGCTTCCATCTTCTGATCATTCTCTTCCATCCGCTGCTGTAGACGCAAGTCATTCAACCTTAATTCATCCAGAGCCTGCCTGTCCAAGGCAGCTTGAGAACTTTCAGCAGGAGGAAGCTTCTCAGAACTTTCAGCTACATCTTCTGCTGGATTTTCTTCCTGAAGAGTCTTGTCTTCTTCTGAAGGTTGCACCTGTGCAGCTTGCTCTTTCTCAGACCACGATTCAGAGTCCAGAGGGAGCACAACTTCTTGAGGCAGCTGACTCTCAACTTCCTTCAGCAGCTTGCTAAAGTTCTGTTGAGCCTGCTCATAGTTGACGTCCTGCAGCTTGAGTGCTTCAGCACGAACCCATACTCTGAACTGTGACCAGAGCTGATCAGAAGCAGCTGGGTCGATCATCCCCGGACAGACTTGCTTCAAAGAAGCAATCCACTGCAGCATACCTGTTTCAAAGTCCAAAATACCAGAGCCAACATCTAATTGCTTTGGTTTGGGAATGGCCAATTTGTGTCTTAAATCAGCAAGACGTTCAAGACTTGTTAAGTCAATGAAAGTTTTGCTGGGGTTTTCAGAGGATTGGTTTTCAGAGGTGTGCTGAGGTGCTGTTTGTTTTGGAGGATGGTTATCAGAGTCAGAGGATATATCTATTGGAGTGGTTGGAGTTTTTGGAGGTGTTGATTCCTCTGATGATGGTAACTGGGGTCTGACAATGGTGGTTCCACATGGCAACTGTATTGCCAGCGGTGAAGGTTGAGGTGAGTGGGGATCAGAATGATGAGGAGATGGGGTTTCATAGCGGTGAAACTCTGTTTGAGGTGAGGGAGGATTATTTTCTGGTTGAGGAGGTGGAATCTCTGATTGCTCAGGGATCAGAGGTTCTTCTGTGATAGGTTGTTGAGATTGTGGTTCTGGTTCTGGTTGATGTTCTGGTTGTATTTCTGGTTCAGGTTGAATTTCTGGTTCAGGTTGTGGAGGAGGAATATTTGGTGGTTCAGAGTGAGGTTGAACAGAAGCATGTTCACGCTCAATGTCAGCTAGCACTCTATCAAGTGCTGGTGTTGTTGAAACAGTTGGTTGTTGTTTGGGAATTTTAATTCTGGTTCTTCTGAGTTGTAAGGCCTCAGAAGGGTCTTCTGGGATGGTTTCATCAATAGTGGGGATTGGAATGGATATTCTGTGAGAGGTTTGAGGAGGAGCAACAGATGTTGGAATAGTAGAGGAAATTGAAATAGGAGCAGCAGATGAATTACCTCGTTTCTTTGGAGTCTGGTGAGATGATCCTTCTGCTTTCCTCTTCTTTGACTTCTTCTGAATCACTTCAAGTTGAACTTGACTCAGATCTTTGATCTTCAGCTTTGAACCTGCATCTTCTTCCTTGTAAGAATCTGGATACTTGATAAACATATCAGGTTGGGATTCCATTTCAGAAAATCTTGGGAAATCACTCAGAGGCACTCTTCTTCTGGAGATATCAGCAGTTGAAGAAGCTCTGGGTTCCTTCCTGATATTGTCTATCAGCTTCATCTTTTTCAGGTTCTTAGCATTCAGCGGTTTTCCAACAGTTGGTTCAAAATTGCCCAGTACTTTAGCTTCGCTCAGATAATCTATCAGCTTATTCTCTGTCAGAATATCTGATATGAGCCTTCCAAATGGTATCCAGTCTCTTTTCGTCCTTTCTTCTTCTCTAGTCTCTTTCACACTAGTCTTCAGATGATTGAACAGGAAGTGTGCCAAATTGATCTTCACCCTCTGATCAATAAAGTAGATCAGAAATTGCTGATCCACGTTTATATAATCAGGAGAGCTTGTTGGCTTCCTGTGATTGAAACAGCCTAGAACAATCTTGGCCCACACTCTGCAGTGATCCTTCAGATCCTTGATTTTGCTGCTGGGAAAACCAAGAGTGAAAATGCAGTTGGCTACCACACCTATATCAGGACATCTATCAGCCATGTCCACACAACGGACTCCACCACCACTTTGACCAATTAACCTAGCAATGAGGTCTTCAGAAATTATTATCTTCTTTCCCATGACAGAAGAGATGACTAGATGTTTCTGAATCTTGGCGTGAATCCAAAATTCTTTGACAAGCTCTGGGAAGGTTGGTCCAACCAATCTATCAAAGTACCTCTCCCACTTTTGAGCTTTGACTTCCTCAGTTAGGTCAAATCCATTTTCCTTCAAACTTTCGAAATCGATGATTAATTCAGAGAGAACCTCAAGATTCTTTACCGGTGTGAGAAGAGTTCTGGTAGGCGCTTGATATTGCTCAGAGGTTTCTTTCTTCTGATTTCCTGCAGAAATGCTGGAGGATGCCATTGTTCTCACACAAAAAGCTTGAGAGTGATTTGAGAAAAGCTAGGGTTTTGAAGGAGATATGCAGAAAATACTTGAGAGATTATGAGTAAGCGTAAAGATTAAGAATGAAGAGTAATGTGCTTAAATAGAGTTTTCAAAAATTATTTTGAAAAATAAAACGTTTTTAAGAGAGAGAAAAAAATAATGATTGCCATTAACAAGCGTGATTACTTTTGCATTTAATGCTTGCTGATTTTGGGGGATTTGAGAAAGATACTTAAAAACGGTTACCAGACATGTGTCTCAATGCACCCAATCAGCGCTTTGCCTTCTCAGAAACGTGCACGCGTTCTGCTTCAGGGATTTGCTGATGATTGGATGACACTTGTTTGATGTAGTGATCAGCACGTCTGTCTTTGAGATTAGACTCTCAGATCTTTAGACTTGCCTCTGATACAATCTGCATGTTCTAACTTTCTGAAAGAAGATTGATCAGAAGTTCACAGTAATATAAATACATTCTGAAAGATAAAAATATGGAATTAAAACATTTTCATTCTGGGCATACTTTCATGCTGAGATGTTTCAGAATGAAATTAAACCTATCTTCTGAAAGGGGTTTAGTAAAGATATCAGCCCATTGATGGTCTGTATCTATAAATTTCAAGTTTAAAATTCCTTTCTGAATATAGTCCCTAATGAAATGATGTTTTATTTCTATATGCTTAGCTCTAGAATGTAAAATAGGATTCTTACTTAAGCAAATAGCAGAAGTATTATCACAAAGAATAGGAATGTTACTCTCAAAAATCTGGAAGTCTTCAAGCTGACTTTTCATCCAGAGCATCTGTGTGCTACATCCTGCTGCTGCTATGTACTCAGCTTCTGCTGTTGACAGAGCAATAGTTGATTGCCTTTTGCTGGACCACGAGATCAGATTTTCTCCCAGAAACTGGCAGCTTCCAGAAGTACTTTTTCGTTCCACTCTGTCTCCAGCAAAATCAGCGTCGCAGTAGCCTACTAAACTGTAATCACTAGATTTTCTATAAAACAAACCCAGATTAGTAGTACCTTTCAGATACTTGAAAATTCGCTTAACAGCTGTTAAGTGAGATTCTCTAGGATCTGATTGGAATCTAGCACAAATACATACGCTGAATAGAATATCAGGTCTTGAAGCAGTCAGATAAAGGAGAGAACCAATCATACCTCTGTAGACTTTCTGTTCTACGCTTTTGCTTACCTCTTCTCTTTCCAGAATGCACGTGGGATGCATTGGAATCTTTGATGGCTTACATTCTGAGAGGTCAAATTTCTTCAGAAGATCTCTGATGTATTTGCTCTGATGAATGTAAGTTCCCTCTGGAGTTTGATTGATCTGAATTCCTAGAAAGAACTTCAGTTCCCCCATGAGGCTCATCTCAAATTCTGCCTGCATACACTTAGCAAATTTTCTTCCAAGAGAAGGATTAGTAGAACCAAAGATTATATCATCAACATAAATTTGACAGACTAAAATGTCACTCTTAACTGTTTTACAGAATAGAGTGGTGTCCACTTTCCCTCTGGTGAACTCATTTTCAAGCAGAAAGTTACTTAGCCTTTCATACCAAGCTCTGGGAGCTTGTTTCAGACCATACAGTGACTTTTTCAGTTTGAAAACATGTTCTGGATGTTTTGTATTTTCAAAACCTGGGGGTTGGTGAACATACACTTCTTCTTCTATATAACCATTTAAGAATGCACTTTTGACATCCATCTGATACAGAGTGATGCCTCTATTAACAGCAAATGAGATTAAAAGTCTTATAGATTCTAACCTGGCGACTGGGGAAAAGGTTTCTGTATAGTCTATCCCCTCTTGCTGACTATAACCTTGTGCAACCAGTCGTGCCTTGTTTCTGACGACTTCACCTTGTTCATTAAGCTTGTTTCTGAACACCCATCTTGTTCCAATGACGTTGAATCCTTTTGGTCTTGGAACGAGATCCCATACGTCGTTTCTGGTGAATTGATTCAGCTCTTCTTGCATTGCCAGAATCCAGTCATTGTCCAGAAGTGCTTCATCAATAGAAGAAGGTTCAATCAGAGACACAAGTCCCATCAGAGTTTCTTCAGAGTTTCTGAAGCTTGCTCTTGTTCTGATTGGATCTTCCTTTCTTCCTAGGATAGTTTCTTCTGGGTGATCCAAACTGCTTCTGGGTAATCTCTTCTGAGGTTGATCAGCAGCAGTTGTAGGAGTTCTAGCATTGCTTCTTTCAGACGTTGAAGGAATGTCTGTGTTGAGAGCTTCTGATGACTTGTCTTCAGAACCTGCAAATTCAATTTCTATACCTGCAAGATTTTCATTCTGCTTTGACTTTTCAGAGTCAAGCTTGTCATCAAAACGAACACTGATTGATTCTTCCACAATCTGTGTTTCTGTATTGTATACTCTGTACCCTCTTGAGCGTTCAGAGTATCCTAACATAATACACTTCTGTGCCTTAGAATCAAACTTGTTCAAATAATTCTTAGTATTTAACATATAGCAAGTACATCCAAATGGATGGAAATACGAAATGTTGGGCTTTCTGTTCTTCCACAATTCATATGGAGTCTTTTCCAGAATAGGTCTTATTGAGATTCTATTCTGAATGTAGCACGCTGTGTTTATTGCCTCTGCCCAGAAAGTCTTAGCAACGTTTGTCTCGTTGATCATGGTTCTGGCCATTTCTTGCAATGTTCTGTTCTTTCGTTCTACAACTCCATTTTGTTGGGGAGTTCTAGGACAAGAGAAATCATGCAGAATGCCTTTTTCATTAAAGAATGACTCAAAATCTTTATTTTCAAATTCTCCACCATGATCACTTCTGACTTTAACGATTCTAAGATCTTTTTCATTCTGAACTTGGTTACAGAAGGTAACAAACACAGAGTGTGACTCGTCCTTGTGTCTTAAGAACTTTACCCATGTCCATCTGCTATAGTCATCTACGATTACTAACCCATACTTCTTGCCACTGACAGAAGCAGTCTTAACTGGTCCAAATAAGTCAATGTGCAGAAGTTCTAATGGCTTAGAGGTAGAAACAACATTTTTGGATTTAAAAGAAGGTTTTGCAAATTTGCCTTTCTGACATGCTTCACACAGAGCATCTGAATTGAACTTCAAATTTGGAAGTCCTCTGACCAGATTGAGTTTGTTAATCTGAGATATTCTTCTCATACTAACATGCCCCAATCTTCTGTGCCAGATCCACTGCTCGTTGTTAACAGACAGAAGACATTTTACGTTCTGACTCTTTAGTTCAGAAAGTTTGATTTTGTAAATGTTGTTTTTCCTCTTACCATTAAATAGGATAGTCCCATCTTTCTGACTAACAGCTTTACATGATTTTTGATTAAAGATTATATCATAACCGTTATCACTTAATTGACTTATGGATAACAGGTTATGCATCAATCCATCTACAAGCAGAACATTATTAATAGAGGGAAGATTTCCGTTACCTACAGTTCCAGAGCCAATTATCTTTCCCCTCTGATTGCCTCCAAAGCCAACGTGGCCTCCAGGCTTAAGTTCCAGGCTTTGGAACATATGCCTTCTTCCCGTCATGTGACGTGAGCAGCCAGAGTCCAGGTACCATGACTAGTGTTTCTGACTTGCTGCTAAAGATATCTGCAACATGTATTATTTTATCCTTAGGTACCCAGATCTTCTTGGGTCCTGATTTGTTAGTTTTACCAAAACTCTGGTTGAATTTTGGTTTCACAAGGTGATTACTACTAGTATATTTGATGTCATGTGTGTGACCATACACAAAGTGTGATTTTAGAGGAGTGTGTTTAATAACTAAATCCATGACATTTTTAGGTGTAGGAACCTTACCTAGGTATCCTATTCCTTTCCTGCCGTTTCTGCTAACTCCATAGATCATTGAAGCCATTCTGCTTCTATCTATGCCTTTAGCAAGGAACTTCTGGAAACTATGATCATACTCCTTGATGATCTCATCAGCGTTGCTGGGAGTTTCAGCAATTGGTTCCTTCTGAGAGTTTTGTAAAGAGTTTTCTAATTTTAAAATTTTATCTCTCAGCTCAGAGTTTTCCAATTTGAGACTCTCAGACTTATTAGAGTCAGATTCAAGAGTCCTTTTCAGGTCTCTGAATTTAGCTCTAATCTGCTGATAACGTTCCAGAATTTCATTGAGGCTTTCAGCAAGTTCAGCCTTTGTAAAATTAACAGCGAAGTTAGGGAATACCTCTTCTGTGTCTGATTCTGAGTCTGAGTCAGAAGCTTCACTGTCATCTGGAATGTTAGCCATAAGCGCTATGTTCGCCCTTTCATCATCTGATTCTGAGTCAGCTTCAGACGAGTCAGAGTCATCCCATGTGGCCATGAGACTTTTCTTCTTCTCTCTTCCAAACTTCTTTTTGGGCTTTTCCCTCTGAAGCTTTGGACAGTCACTCTTGTAGTGTCCTTGCTCATTGCACTCGTAGCAGATGATGTCTTTTGTATTTGGCTTCTTGCTACCTGAGGAGCCTTCAGATCTTCTGTATCCAGAGGAAGAATCTGTCCTTCTGTATCTGGAGGAAGACTCGTTCTGATCAGATCTTCTGGGATTCCTGAACTTCCTTTGTCTTTGCTTCCATAGTTGATTTACTCTTCTGGAGAGAAGAGAAAGCTCGTCTTCTTCTGATGAGGATCCATCAGATGTTTCTTCAACTGCCTGCAAAACTTTAGATTCAGATTTTCTGTTAGATTTTAAAGCTATAGGCTTACCTTGCTTCTGAGGCTCGTCAGCTTCCAGCTCTATCTCATGACTTCTGAGGGAGCTTATAAGTTCCTCCAGAGTGATTTTGTTGAGATCTTTCGCCAGCTTCAGAGCAGTAACCATAGGCCTCCACTGCTTGGGTAAACTTCTGATTATCTTCTTGACATGGTCAGCAGTAGAGTATCCCTTGTCCAGAACTTTGAGACCAGCTACCAGAATCTGGAATCTGGAGAACATAGTTTCAATGGATTCAGATTCTTCCATTTTAAACGCCTCATACTTCTGAATGAGCGCCAGAGCTTTTGTTTCTTTGACTTGAATGTTGCCCTCATGCGTCATTCTGAGAGAATCAAAGATGTTCTTAGCTGTGTCTCTGTTAGAGATCTTCTCATACTCAGTATAGGAGATAGCACTGAGGAGGATGGTTCTGGCCTTATGGTGATTCTTGAAATCACGCTTTTGTTGATCAGTCATTGATTTTCTATCAATCTTCTGACCAGTTGCATTAACAGGGTGCGTGTATCCATCTGTCACCATATCCCACAGATCAGCATCATGTGCTAGAAAGAAGCTTTCAATTCTGTCTTTCCAGTAGTCAAAGTTTTCTCCATCAAAGACTGGAGGTTTGCCGCTGAATCTGTCTCTATCCTCATTGTTGTCATTGCTGAAATGAGAGTTGTTTCCTGCCATAGTGTTTTTCTGACGCTGGATCTTTTACTGACACGGTTAAGTGTTTTAGCTCAGAACCAGGCGCTCTGATGCCAATTGAAGGGGTGAAAAACACAAGAAGGGGGGGTTGAATTGTAAAACTGGAAACTTAAAGCAAATGACAAGGTATTTTTATCCTGGTTCGTTTGATCTCAAACTACTCCAGTCCACCCGTCAAGGTGATTTCGCCTCTCTCCAACGAGGTCTTAATTCACTATATTCAACTGAATACAAATCTGCTTTAGCAACTGCTAAAACCTTCTTGATTCAAACCACAATCCGGTTTGTCAAGGCAACACTTTCTTACAAAGGTATAAGCAAATGTGTGTGAATGTTTTCTACAAAAACTATATCACAACTGTGATGTTTACACAATTGAAGCTTAGAATACTAGGTTGCTAAACGCTAATAAAGTATCAGAGTTTGTTGGTTTAGCAAAACTTGTAGAGTGAAGATTATTGTTCAGCTTTGTGCGGTAGAGAGTTTGGAAGCATTAGCCGTGATAATCTTCAAAGCTTGGTTTATATAGCACTTGAGAAGATGAACGTTGAAGCAAATATTCTTGATTCAATGCTATTAACAAGCTTTCCTTTTTGAGCAGATCTTGTCTAGAATGATGCCGTTGGAATTGATTAGCGTTCAATGCACAGTACCGTTGCTTCTTCAATGCACGATCTGACTTGGCTCATTCTGATTCTGCTTTGCTGCTGATGAACTAATTGATTCTGTATCAGAGTGTTTTACGTGCAGTTCTGTTCATCAAGCTTCAGCATGTGCAAGCGTTGATCATCTGATCTTGACATTCTGATTCAGCAACTTCTGATGCTGGTGTATGAACTCATATTCTGATGCTGAAAACGTGATCTTGCTTATTTTAATCAGCATATCTGCAAATTAGAGCATAGTAATTTTAGGCAGCATATAATTCAATCATGAAATATTTAACTACTATATCTTTTCACTTTGTTATCATCAAAACTTAAATATAGGGTACTAGATTCAAACATTGTTCTAACAAATACTAGCCGAAGGTAGACTCCTAAGAAGTGAACACCGATCAAAGGCGAACTTACAATGAAAAGAGACCATTCTAAGGGGACCCTTAACAAATATTCCAATAAACATTGGAAATATACACCGGTCAAAGAAGAACATATAAAGAAAAGAAACATACCAAAGGGAAATATTAACATGAATACTAGCCGAAGATATACTCCTAAGAAAAGAATGTTGATCAAAGACAAACTTACAATAAAAAGAGACCAACCGAAGAGGACCCTTAATAAATATTCCACTAAACATTTGAGATATATGCCAGCCGAAGGTGGACTTAACTAGGGATACAAGTAGACATTGAATCTGAAAGTGTTTGCCAATAATATTGGATTCGAATAGAATGCCGATCGAAGGTGAATTTACACAAAAAAATGACCAGCCAAAGGGGACTCTTAACGAGGATTTCCAACCTTAGTTGGACTTCAAGAGGGTACTGATGTTTGCAAACTAACAAGAACTGCATTGTAACACCCTTCTAAACCCCAACGAATATCGCAAAATAATTAAATGATTATATTAGAGTAATGCACCCAAAAGGGTGTCATATTTCTTTAAACAAACTTCATAGTAAAACACATCATGCTCCATAACACGGGCTTTCAAAAATTGATTACGTTAAGTACTCCATGATTAACAACCATAGTTTTTCAACTTACTTGCAGCGGAAATTCATAATTCAAAACATTTGTATTAAGATACTTCTAAATAACTTCATCAAATCAAAATAACTCAACTACCACAAGGGTAGTTCAAATCTCAAATTAAACAAGATAACATGAGTATTCAAAAGAAACGATCCCATCCCCGATGTTACATATCAGAACAAGACCCCTTTGTTCTACAGGTAATAAAGAACACACTCTGCAGCTATCCACTAAGCCTCAGTGAAATATTCTTGATTATCTGCAAGTTACCCACGTATAGAGGCAACACAAATAACAAGGTGTGAGTAAATTATAATCTTTATAAAATACATAAGGAGTAAATATAGTAGTTATGATACAACACCAAAGAAACACACCATCGAAATCTCATGTCATACCCACACCTTCAAGCATCATAATACGCATCAGACACATGGTAATACCATCAATTAGGAGTTATCACAAACACACATCCGCAAAACATCAGTCAATCAAATAATCAAGCTATGCCACATATAATGCAATGCAACTTCTTTAGATTCATGCATGTGGTACCAAAATTTCACTGATGACATTGTCATATTTTTCTCCAAAGATACCCACCAATAGGTTCGATTCCCGCTTAGAACTAGAGCACATCACAAATTTCACTCAATTCACACTATGGGATTAAGACCATCACTGAACTATTCATCCTACAAAACTCACTGTAACAACATTCTACAACCATCACTAAGCTACGCCCTAACTTATGCCTTGAATGCATGATACAAAACATCTTTAATAACCAAATGACCACTGCTAGTCAAACTGCATCATCATTCATATAATCATCATAAATATGAATACATACTTTATAACATGAAACAACATCATCATAGCATCAATAATTCATTGTATAAACATACACCATACTAAAACAATCACTGAATCATCTTATTCATCAAAGCTTAGGTACTAGAAAAACACATCATATTAATATTTATATCCCACGAAGGTATATTTTATCGCGTTAGATTCCTAACGCTTCAAACGACGAATCAATTAGAGTCCTGAAACTCAAGTTATGACACTTTTAAGATATTACTGTTGTCCATCGCCTAGTGCTCGCTCGATGTAGAAGGATGCTCGCATGAGGCTCGCCCAATGATGATGAAGAAACAACACCCTTTTTCCTCTCTAGTCTCCATCGCTCGGCTATGCATCTCGCTCGCCCAACACTTTCCTCCCACCTCTGCATCACTCGACGATGCTCCAACGGTAAACCACCCTCCATATAAAAATTCAGGGGCTTTGTTTTTAACCCATCCCACCGCTTCTTACTCACCCAGAGCTACTGGAGCAAAGCTCCATCGTCCGACGACATACATCTATCACCCGACGCTGCAACACGGATATGACTTCGCTGTTGCGATTTTTGCACTGCACAGTCCTAATTTCTACACGATGTTTTCACAGTATAGGTCTCAATTCATCATAGATTCACTTAGTTTCATCCTATAACAATAACACAGATTATAATACATCATATGCATCGATTCTTTGCAAGAAAACATCATAATTTCACCAATTTTCATCAAAGCATCATATTAACATCATCATTCCAAAACCCCAACACAACCTATAATTATTTAAACCTTTGATCAATTATAATAACAACGATAAACCCTCTTACCTTAGATTTATCCTAGTAATTGATTTTCTCTGTTTTCTATCAAATCCCTCAGAGCTCTTATGTGCCCTAGCTCTCTTCACAATGTTCTTCTCTTTTCACGATTGCATAGAATGAACACTGACACTCTTTTTTCCTAGTTTAACATTTGGACCCTATGGTCTTCCCATCTTGCCCTCACTTATCCATTTATAATTTACCACTTTGTCCCCAACATCTCTACATCATATTTTATCTCTATTTAACTAATTAAAATAATTTCAATTAATCATTCTAATTATCTAAATTATTCTAAAATACTTTATACATTCTTAATTTCTACCCCCCATCATACACCATACAAAACATCATATTAAGCATCATGATCATCCATACATCACATAAATATCACAATTAAGTCACAAATACTCAAAATAAATTAATCTAATACTTAAATAAATAATGTAATTATTTATGGGTGTTACATACATCATCCCACAGACCGAAGCATGGGGTAATTCCTCGAGAGTGGAAATTATCTGAACTACCACACACCAAGTAGGGCTTTCCAAATAATTGAGAAGCAAGAAAATTTATTCACCAACTCTTACTCGCATTCTAACTGCAAAGAGATAAAACTAGTAAAAACACTGAGAACTTGCACAAAGCAAGAAGAAGACACAGAAGGAAAAATAACTCTACGGGGAATGTGAGCCACAACAACAGTCTACTGGGGAGAGAATATTCCACCAGACTTTACCGAGGAAACAAGAATTATCACCAAAATCTAATGGGGAAAGAAGATGGGATTCCCTTAAACTTTGTTGGGGAATAATGTTGGAATTTCCACAAGGTAAGATGCTTGGTAAACACAAGGTATGAAGTGGAAAACTTGGAAGAAACATGTTGGGAATGCCATAGGGATAACCTGATGGGATTACTCTTCTGGAGGATATACCACTTGAACTAATTCAGGGGGAATATCAAAATTGGCTTATGATTCAATGCATGTTTAAATTTTCTATAGCGTGATGTTCCATAAATAATGGAAATGCTACGCGTTTTGGTAAATGCAATGTAATGATGCATGATTGGGTATTCCACTGGGGATTTATAGAAGAAACAAGGGAGTGCTGAAGAGAAGGCCTTGATACTCTGGCCCTCTGTGGGAAATAACAAATTGGATTGCTGATATCCACCGGTTATAAAACCTTAGTGCAAAATTGCAAAAATAAATTGCAAACTCTGAAGAGAGACACCAATGTAGATTGGACTTTGTTGAGAGGATTCTTTAAAAATAAATTGCAGACGTTGAAGAGAGTTGATTCTAACTTCAACCATCTCTCAATCTTTTGAGGAAAAGCATACTATCTCTCTACTAGGGATAAGGAGACCTTCACACTATTTGGAAAAATAAAACTCTTGCATAAAACTCTTAACAAACAACTTCTATTAGGGATAAGAAAGATTCTTAAACAAGAAATCTCAACCCGAGCTCCTCTGGGGAAAGATTCTCCGCTCGGGGAACATGCTCTTCCTGGGGATGTGAGAATCCTTATAAAGAAATCCTCAAAGTGTAACTTCCACTGGGATACTACAACATCTTCTGCTGCTAGGGAAAAAAGACTTCTTACCGGAACTCTTAAAAATGCAGACTACAATAGGGAAATAATTTTTTGCACGAAATCCACCAAAGTTTACTTCACTGGGGAGAATATTCCTGAACGAAACCCCTAACAGACAAGCTTCTGTGGGGAAAATAATCTCTTGTAAAGAAATCTCAAAAGTAAAAATTCCACTAGGGAAAAGTACTCTGCTTGAGGAAACGTTCTTCCCACTCCTTACTAAGAAACACAAACCAAGAACTTCATGATGGTAACAACCTCGATGGTTCTTGCTCTCCTGCTGGTATGTTTCCTGTCACAAATGGACGACAATTCCTTTAATACACAACTTGTGCCCCAGGTATGGGATTTATGAAGTGATTTTCCTCACCAGGATCCATTTTTACCATAATGATTGGAGACGACTTTTCCCCTAGTATCCTCAGATTCTAAAATATTTCTCCCTGATCAACAAATTCTTTCAGAGATTTATCAAATCTTGATGTAATTACCCTAAATCGTTTGAACTTTGAGGAGATTTCTTGATGTGGTTGTCCAAAATTGATTGAAATGAACACATTCTCTACTCCACGGAGTCCTTTAGTGTTTTCCCCCTTAGGGTGACCACTTTTTAAAGCACCTTTCCCCTTCTTAATTGAGTCATTTGGAAATCTAAATCTCGAATGTTTTTCCTATTCTTAATGGCGCCTCAAGGCTTTTTATCCTTTATGATTATCATAAAATGGCGTGCCCCTACATAATTCCTTGCCCCTTCCTGTTAGGCCTTTGAAGAAACTCGGCTCGGGAGAACTTCCTAAGATCTGTTCAACCATAGATAGTATGCCCCAATGTCTTGAACTTTAGAACACTGCCGACTAACCAAATTTGGAAACGACGTTGACCATGCTTGGGTGTTTGCCCCTAATTACTCATCACTTTGAGAGATTATTCAAATCTTGACATAACTACCCCATATTGATCGAACCCTTACTCAACGGAGTATTAACATGCTTCTCTGCTCCTTAAGGTAATCAAATTTGAGATACTTTTTCCTCTGCTCGATGAAGTGCTAACATTTAAATATCTTGCCCTTGCTCAATGAAGTCTTGACAATCTATTTCTTCACCTTATTCTCACGGAGTAATGAGAGGCTCGTGGAGTGTGGAAGACAACACACCCTTAGGGTGATTGACCTACGTCTTGAAAGTAGGCTACTTCACAACTGTACTTCTCAAAAAGATCTACTTCATGCTTAAACAGAAACTAGAAGCAATTTGTCCCTTAGGACCAATTGAAATGAGTATACCCTTGCTCAATGGAGACTCTAGTCCATGATAACAAGAAAATATATAGTGTATTTCAACTCGATTTACATGAATTTTAGTGTCAAATTTATATGTTTTCATTAGTATTATGCCGATACTATTTGATTATTGCAGGTATTTTCCAAAGAAAAGGATTTGGGCAAGAAACCGACAAAGAATGCAAAAGTGAATAAAAAGTGAAGAAAAACATGTTTTTGGTGCATGGCATTCACCATGGGCCTGTGGTGTTTTCCATGCACCCCCAAATCCATGCCACCTTACTAATAAACCATGGCATTCACCATGGCTTGGTGGTGTTCTCCACAGACGTGCAAAAGAGGCAAGAAGAGCATAGGAATCCCGGTAGAGCATGAAGTGGAATTAATCTCTAGCAATAATCTTAAGGTAAGGGGAGTTTTATCATTGTTATTATATTTGATTTAAGGTTTAGATGAGGAGTATGTGTTGTTTGATGAGGAGTTGAAGAATTGGTAACGAATAATGACTTATAATTGATGTATAATGAGTATAGAGTTATAGGGTGTTGATAGATGAATAAGTTATTATAGATGATGTTTTAGGACCTGTAATGTGATGGAACCATAAGAGAATTAGTCTGGTTTGTGTAGGAAATTGCAACAGGAAAACCCTGTTCGTGCAACATCGCCAGGTGATGTAGACAGTGTCGCCGGGCGAAGACGCGTCGCTAGGAAAAATAGGTAGTGACGAAGGGAAGAAAAGAGTGACATTATGGAGTGCGTCGCTCCAAGCGTCTCCAAGAGATGGTGGTGATGAAGGGAGCATCGCTAGGCGATGGAGATGTGTCGCCAGGCGATGATGTCCAATTTTGATTGGCTGTATTGAATTTTCTTAAAAG